>OZ030007.1:13820950-14420950 GCA_964023405.1 Apodemus agrarius
CATCTGTACAAAGAATCGGTACATTTACCAGTCATTTATTAAATTAGTTTTCCAGTATGAGTTCTGTAACTAAGCTTGTGGAAGGATCATACCCACTGTCCTTGAAAACACTGGCACCAGAACATCTCACCTTGGATCTGTTCTCCATTGTTAAAGGTTTCTGAGTGTGTACAGCGTAGCATCCAATAAAACACCGTGGGTCCACATTTACCATTCTATGTTCAAATCAGGAGAAATCTGAGTAATCTGTATTTGTCATATTAGTAATCCAAATCATGGTATGTAAGTAAGAGCATGGGGAACAGAATAAAATATTTTCTTCCAGTTTAATCATCTTCAGTGGTCTATCTTGTGGATTAAATTTCATCTCTCACAAAGCAATCCTGACTGTCCTGTTTGAAGAAAATAAGATGCTCCCTCCCTCTCCCTCCTGTTTCGTACTATTTGGCCATATGGTCATATTCCCCACAAAATTCCTTTCCCCACTGGTTTATCTTGTTGCCTTTGCAGGTGATCTTTACTGCCAATATATTCTTGAGCTGCTCACTTGAGTTCTCTTGCATTTTTTTTTTAATTTTAATCTACAGCAGGGAGATCACATCTGAACATGATATGAGTCAAGAAATCTGATTGCTTAATAGAATGTGGGATGTGGGTTCTGAATTCAAAAGCTTAGAGTCAAGCAAAAGTCATCTGTCAAAGGCCGGGCTTTGGGCTTGGTGGTTGTGAAGCATGCAGTCCACAGTCACGATCTGGTCTTTTATTTTATCTTCATAGCAGTTCTTTCCAGCGATGAGTTTCCCTATCCTCATTCTACTGACAAGTCGACGGAGGCTTACAAAACTTCAAACACTTGTCTAGTTTAACAGAGGTCTACTTGGCCTCTGAAGCTGCGCTCGTAACTGAGATTCCAGAAGACAATAAAGGAAGTGAATAATATGGGATCGTAACTTCTTGAGCTCTCCGCATGGACCGAAGTTGGTAGGGTCTAATGGTCCAATTACCGACTGTGAAAGTTACTTGTTTTGTGTCAAAATCAAGTACAAGAGACAGATATTTAGGACGCCGCCTGCCTACTTGAGAACATGAAAAGCTGGGGAACAATGGTTTGGTCTCACAGAAAACACCCTAACATAACAATCTTCATGAAATGAAATTGTTAATGGGGATGTGACGATGATTCCAGGTGGAGAGGGTCAAAACTGATCCAGTAATGCAATGAAGGACAACCAAGTGTAAAGAAAGCTCAAGTGGAGGGAGTCTACTGAGTTAAAATTATATGCTAGGTTTAACTGTCTCTCAACAGATAACCCCAGTCTAGAGAATGATATATCCCACACTCACAAAAATAAATAAATAAAAATAGGAAGACAGAATAAAGTCAGGTTATATAGAAACAAGGGTGTAGAAGCAGGAGAAGAAAAGGAAGATGCTGGCCCACTGCAGACGCACAACAGAAGGACATGGCTTCTTCTTCTTCTTCTTCTTCTTCTTCTTCTTCTTCTTCTTCTTCTTCTTCTTCTTCTCCTCCTCCTCCTCCTCCTCCTCCTCCTCCTCCTCCTCCTCCTCCTCTTCCTCCTCCTCCTTCTTCTTCTCCCTCTTCTTTCACTTCTTCTTCTCCTCCTCCTTCTCCTTCTCCTCCTTCTCCTCCTCCCCCTCTCTTTTTTTAAAACTTTTTATTGATTTTTTTGTGAATTTCACATCATGCACCCCAATCCCACTCATCTCCACATTCCTTCATACCCACTCTCCACCTTTGCAACCTCCTCCAAAAAAGAAAAAAAAGTCAAACAAACAAAAACCATCTTGCCATAGAAGCTACAGTGTGTCCTAGTAAATCCTCTTGCCCAAACAGCAATACTCGCAAATGTTCATCGCAGTGTCTTTGGTCTGAATGGAGGCCTCCGGCTTCTGCTGCACTATCAATACTGGATCCTCACCAGGACTTCTTTCTGACATCCTGCTGTTACTTTGTGTCATGGACATCCTGCAGGACCAGTCTCTTCACAAACTCCAGCAGTTCACAGATGGGGTATATATTGGGGGTGGACCAATTCAGAGTTCTAGATCTGGACCTGGGTGGAAGCTGAGTTGGTTAGCCTGCCAGCTCTCTTGCACACGGACCACCAGGACCAGCTCTCCAGCTTCCTTCAGACAAGGGGCAGGGCTGTCTCTCCTGTTCTCAAGCCCTTGCGACCAGCTCCACTGTGCTGATGCCACCAGATCTAGCTTTATCGTATTGTCTATGTGTGAGGTGCATGGCCCTGCCTCCCAAGTGCTAAAGCTCTCCTGCTCTCCCTCTCTACCATCCTCTGGGCCAAAGGCATGGCTTCTGATGAAAGAGAGATGGAAATATTTAACCTCCTGTAAAAAAGAAAAGAAAGGGAGAAGAGTAGCAACCCTATTGGTCCCAAGACTGGAAGGAGGATCTGCCTGTGTTTCTTTGTGTTGGTAATTTGTGTGGTGGAGTTTAAAGGCAGCCACAATGCTATGCAAGTAGCAAGTCATACTCTTTCTCAAGCACATTCTTCAGGAAGATCTGGGAAGTGTCTTCAAGGAATCACATCATTAGAAGGAATCTGAGATATTCAGCGGCACCACTAGTGTTTTCACTAACTTCTCTTTGAAAGAAAGGGGAGAGTACAGGACAAAATAGTAGATTAAACTTAAGTCCTAAACTATGGCTGGTTTAAATATTGGAACAAGGACCAGTGCAATGACTCATCAGGTAAAAGTGCCTGTCTAGTAAACTTAGCAACATGAGATCAGTTCCCAGAATTCACAGTGGAAAGAGATTCCCAACTCCCAAAAGTTGCTGAATGTTCACGCGTGCGCGCGCGCGCGCACACACACACACACACACACACACACTCACTCACTCACTTAATCACACTCAGAAATAAAGTAAAAATAAAGGACTAGAAATATAACCCAGGTATTAAAAACACTTGCTGCTCTTGCAGAAGATCTGGGTTCATGTCTCAGCACCCATATAACAGCTTACAACAACCTACAGTTCCAGTTTTAGGGGTTCCACTGCCCTCTCCCAGACTTCAAGGACCTCAACCACATACATGCTACATGCTCATGTATGTGGGCAACTCACCCTACACATAAAATAAAACTTAATTAACAAATTAAACAAACTATTGTAGTAAATATCTGTGTGTCTAAGTTTTGAGTGAATCTTAAAAAAAAAAACAAGCAAAAGCTGAGCAATGACTATGAAGAAAGAAATTAGAGAGAGATCGCATGCTAACCATTAAGGTTCTGAGATGGGCTGTACCTTCTCCCTCTCCTAGAAAAGCTATCGTCCGTTGTCTGTTATTCCCATGTGAACTTTTCCTCAGGGAATCTGGATGAATGGACCCAGTGTGGGCTTGTGGTGTCAGAGGAAATAAACCATAGGATTCCCAAGCTATGGCTCAGCTTTGGGAATAAACTTAAATAGCACCAAACTAAACTTGCGGGCTTAAGATGGTTGTTTTTCACTAATGCAAAGAATGCTGGACTTCGGAGTTTGGAGGACAGTGTAGACTCACTACAAGAATCCCAAGAGCACTGAGCAAATGCTCCGTTCCCCACTCAGGCATCAGCTGAGTTCTTTGTGGTGCCCAGCGACTCTCCTTGGTCATACACGTTCTGCAACATTCCCCTATATTTTTCCACTAAATGACCCTTTTAGTCTAGGGTAACCTGAGTAGGTTCATCCTAATTGAAGATAATATTGCTATGATGAAATAGGCTGACCAAAAGCTAGTTGGGAGGAAAGGGATTTTAGGCTGACAGTTCTACAAACTAATCTATCACTGAAGTAAATCAGGACAGGAACTCAATCAAATCGGGAACCTGAAAGCAGGAGCTGGGTCAGAGGCCACTGAGAGGTGCTGCTTACTGGCTTTCTCATCATGGCCTGACTTTTTTTTATAGCACCAGGACCACCAGCCCAGGGGTGGTCCCACCTACAGTGGACTAGACCCTCCCACATCTTCATGCAGATACCATCTACCTATATGCAGGCGCAGCAGTGACAGAGTGGGTTTGGTAGCAAACCTTTTCGACAGAAATAACAACTGAGATGTGGAGTACACACGCCTCGAGTCCCAATTATGCGTGCTTTACACACCAACATGGGGTGTGGGCTAAAGAGGACATAAGCTTGAGAATGTAACATGGAGTGGAAAAAAAAACACGTTTTTACAAAAAGCAGTGGAAAGAAATTGGTAGGATGAGATAAAATGAGGAGCTTATGTTAGGACTTCAAATATGCAGACATTTGTTGAAGCTGTTGCTACCCAGCTAAAAGAATTCTTGATTGACTTTTGGCTTAATTTGCTGACAATTCAATCAACAAACAATCGACTCCCAAGGAACAGATGTACTTACTAGCTAGAGGAAATCCCAACGCTGAATCTGACTCATGAAAACAGAGACTCTTGGCTAAATAAAAATAAGGATCTCCTCAGCCACAAGGGTATCTGAATGACTGTGGGATTAGAAGAGCGTGAGAGCAGAGGAGCTGGTCTGGAGCAAGAGTGAGGCCAAAGCATATCCAAACCTCAGAAAGCTCATCCCGAGACCTGCAGGAGTAGGGCTGCTTCCTCCCTGCCTTGGGTCTGAATGTCCTGCCTCTGCCACCCTTGAGGTAATCACATAGCCTGGTGACCAGGTTAGCACTCATGCCTAACCCTGAGACTCGCCTAACCCACCTCGCCAGCTCCCTCCCATCCAGCCCAGGAGCTAAATGGTGCCTGGATATCCCCCAAGGGAAAAGGTGGGGGCGTGGGGGGGCAACTGATCCTTTAGGGAAGAGAGGTTGAATAGACTCCAAATTCATGAGATCTGAGATGGAGCCATAAAAGAAAATACGGCTCAGTGGAAGGAGATGTTCAAAGGGAATCCGGTTCCAGATGTTAAGATGAACCAGTGACTGTGAGTTCTCCACTGGGAAGAGACAGCAGAGCAGCTACACGGCTTCCATGTCACAAGCTCGCTTAAGCCTCGAGTGACCTGAATAGCAGCTGTTTACACAATGTGCTCTGGTTACAAATATGTTATAGGGCTGGGGGAACGGGTTGGCAGGTAAAAGCACTTCTTGCAAGGGCCTGACAACCTAAGTTTGGATCTCAGTTGCTCATGTAAAAGCTGGACAGAGTGGTACGTACCTGTAGTCCCAGCCCTCCCAGGATCAGAGGATGAGATGGGAGGCAGAGGTGGACTCTAACAGAAGCTCACGGGTTAGCTAGCCTGGGGTATAGAGCACGGTTGTCAACAGGGAAACAGCTCAACCAAAGTGTAGAAGGATGCCAGAGGCTGTCCTCTGACTCCCACAGGGGTGCCAAAGCAGGAATGCACGCTCACACCACACACACACACACACACACACACACACACACACACACACATACAACATACACACACATGCATGCATAAATATAACAAAAACTAATATCTAAAAATACTTTGTATTCTTATCAGAAACTAACAGTAATTTATGAAATTTCGATTTAAAAAAAAATCTTTGTCCTCTCTCTTTCTAGTGAAGTGCTAATATTTAGGTCAAGGTGTAGAAAAATGACCAGGAATAATTCAGACAAGATTTCTATAAAACAACTTTAGGACAACAAGCTTCCTAAAATTAAGTTGCATTCCCAGGTCAATAAATGAAAGCAAGGACTTCTTAAAGTGCCATGACCTTTGAGGAGACACAGAAGATAGAAAATAGAATCGTAATTTTAAAAGCTGGCTGGAAGTTATGTCTCAAGTACATTTCACAACCCGAATCTTCAGTGATGTCAAGAACAGGGTCATAAGTATGGAGAAAACTCCCATCTAGATAGTCCACAGCACCTACCAGCTTGTCTCTGAATCAGACATCTCAGAGGTGATGGAGATGGAGCCTAGAGACTCAGGCGTGCTAGGAAGTACTTTACCTCTGAGTCCAAACCCTGAACCAGACATCTCTGGACACCTCATTTCCGTTCATATCGGAGTTTTAAGACTGGTGAATTATAAAATCATCAAAGGTATAGTATCCTTGAATGGCAACAACCAAAATACCTTTCTAGGTATTAACATAGTCAACATGATAACTTTGGGTGACTCAGAGCACAGCCCCGTGAACCCAGGCACATGTCAGAGGGTAGCAAAAGCGGGCTTCTGTCACATGGAAGAGACTCCAAACACTTTTCCAGTTCAATCCACTTGATATTTTCAGTCTCAGGAACTCTAATGTGCAGAGAAAAGATACATGGCCTCTGCTCTGCTCTGCTCTCACAGTTCACTTTGTCCTTTATATTTTCAAAAAAGTGTTTTTAACCTGCTGCCACACTTTGAATTTTAAGTGTCCCTCAAATGTTTGTGTTACAGGTGTGGTTCTCAGAGCGGGAGTCCTGGGAGGAACCTCTAAGAAATGGGGCCTTGAAGTCTTTACATCAATACAGCCACGTTCTGAAAGTGGACATGAATAAGCATCTTATTCCTCTATCCAGCCATCCATCCATCCATCCATCCATCCATCCATCCATCCATCCATCCAGCTAGCTATCTGTCCGCCCGCCCGCCCACCCGCCCATCTATCTGTCTATCTGTCTATCTATCTATCTATCTATCTATCTATCTATCTATCTATCTCCTTCTCTCCCCAACCCTTCCCTCCCCTCCCCCTTGCCTCCTGACTTCGAGGCAAATACTTTTGCTCCACAATATGCTCCTACCAAAATGTGCATGGCCACAGTATCAAACTCAATGAGACCAATCCATCACTTACCTGAATTCCCCAACACTGCGAGCCTGTGGACAGATAGCTAGATGGATGGATGGATGGATGGATGGATGGATGGATGGATGGATGGATGGATAGAGGAATAAGATGCTTATTCATATCCACTTTCAGAACGTGGCTGTATTGATGTAACAGAATAAGCCTGTTTTCTCAGGTCTTTGTTACAATAGAGGAGAATTGACACAATGATTTCAGGTGAGCGTTTGAAAATATTTGTTGCCCTGGCCAATGGGTAAGATGAACAGAAGATTCAGAAAAGATAATGGGACTGAGTTCTCACAGGATCCCATGTTGTAATGGGTTAAATCGAATAAAACTAAATATGTTAAGGGTACATGCAATGTTTTTCTCTATATCAAAATAGAACACACAGTGGTCACCAGAGAGACACGGGGCGAAGAGACATGTGATGCAGCAGCACCATACAGAAAATGGTCTAGAGGCTCCAGCAGAGACCTCGGCAGGACTAAAGGCGAGAGTCTGGAGTAAAGAAAAGGAGAAGGAAGACGATATCGTAAGGTGTCCTACTTTCTCCTATGTTGGTGGTCGAAGTGTAGTTTTATAAGAACTATAGAAAACACAGAAAAAGCATGGGGAAATTACTAAGAAGAGCCAGCTCCTGGGATGATAGAAACAACAATGGGAAGAGTTGAAAATGTTTGTTTCCAAATAGTCTCTTATGGACAAGATAGGGATCGTCTGCTGTGTAAAGGCTGCCGGGATGGAGCATGCACTTGTTCAGTGTTGCCGAGAGGCTGGGGTAAAGCCATGGAAAGCTGAAATAAGTCTGCTTCAAACAAAGTGCAACCCTCTTGTGATAGCTGTGAGCTCTAGATCTGTCTCTGGCTCGACCCCCAGTTATTCTACCCATCTCCCCCACCGAGTCATAACGGCCATCTACCGCTCTTCTCCCTATATTCACCCCTCCCAAGTCATGTGTTTGCTTTTCCAGTTGTCTAAATATTTCCCTCCTTATGTGCATGTGGGGCATTTCTCGTCATTAATGTCTTGAATTTTAAAATGAATTTTTGACGATGACCTAATTATTGAAATGGGGTACTGATGTTCTGAGGCGTGTCTCTAGGTTCTACTTCATGTTTGCGTCATAAAGCCGGATGCCCCGGTATTAGGTACATTAGCAATTATTGTAACTTCTTGGTGCGTTTATCCTTAATCATTATGTGGCGATCTTTCTGTCTCACTCTACAGGTTTGACATGTGTCTCAGAAGATCGGCTGCCGCCCATCTAGTCCGCATTTTAATATAACAGCGTGTTTAGTACCTTCACTTTCACCTCTGTGTCTCCAACCGTGGAAACAGATGACAAATAACACCAACACAAAGCTCTGACTTAAGGACGTGATTGTGAATGGCCGAGTCCCTCCAGTGGACAGCAGTGCACTCTTTCCTACTGTGTTCCATTTCAAAGGACTCTAAAAGGCAATCCTAGCCCCAAACCAAAACCAATGGAGAAAGACAGGCTCAGCATGCAAGGAATTTAAATAAAAGTGTCCCGTGTTTTACTTCCAAATTAAAAATAGCCACATTCTATGCTAACAGCCCAAGCTATGGCAAGTATCTAAGAAATACTTGCGTATATGCCATAAAACTCATCGAACATTGGCAAAGCACCTTCAAGCCTTTGTCTAGGAGTAGCACGCTTTCTCATTCAGATTTCTTGGCCAGGAGTGCCTCAAAGGTGCTGACCGAGCACACTGAGGTAGAAAAGGTGTCCTGTGTAGTGCACATGCAGCCGTTTGACCTACATGATGAGCCCTTATTAGAATCGTGTTCTACATGGGCCATTGGGAATCGCTGATGTAGCCAGACTGGGCCTCTGTGAAAATGATTCCTTATCTAACCTGTCAGCATTTATGTGAATACACTTCTTCCTAATTAATCATGTTCAATGTAGGGGTAGCCAGGCCTTTTAGTGAAGGCTAGAATGTCAGCTACTCTGCAGGCAGAAGCAGGAAGAGGGTGAGTTGAAAGCCCGACTGGGGTACAGTGTGGGTTCTAGGCCACCCTTGGCAGCTTACTGAGACTTCATCTCAAAATAAAAAAAAAATAAGAAGAGGCTGCATGTGTAGTCAGTGGTAGAGGGTCTGCATAGCATGTAAAAGACCCCGAGTTCAATCCCCAATACTGCAGAACACACACACACACACACACACACACACACACACACACATCCTATCTCTTCCTCTCTTCCTTCCACCCCTCCTGCATCTTCTCTTTAGAAATGTTTTTAGAAGCCACACAGCAGCCAAATGATGATATCACCTCATCGTTCTGTAATGCTGACCCATGTCCTGTGAGTCTGCCAAATGCCCTTCAAAGCGGCTGCATGCCTCCCCTCCTTAGGCTGCCGTGGGTAGAGAACAAGATGGACTGCCTCTATCTAGCCTCTCTTCCCCCTTCCTTCTTAACCGGCTTCTCTGTTCATCTCTTTCCACACAGACCTTCCCATATGGCCCGCTTATTTCTAATACTACTTGATTTTGTTGCTATTCAGGGTTGTCCATAATTTTCCCCAAGCTCTTTGAACAAAATGCTAAATATGTTCGTGTTACTTGAGTCGATTGAGAGTGCAACCCTCGAGATCCCAGACGAATTTGGGAGACATCACAGCACTGGATAACAGCGTTAGAGCCAAACGCCACTCCAATGACCCCGAGCGATTACTAGCTAGCTGTGTGACCTTGAACAAATTGCTTAACCTTCCTATGTCGGTTTCCAAATGGAAAAGAAAGGATGGTCATCAAAGGAATGAGGTAATTAAGTAAAACAGTTCAGGGCTCAGCATTTAATATCCTTCCTCTGTCTTCTATTTTCAACTGCCAGGAAAACCATCACTATGAACTATACTAATTAATCATATTACTGCAGAGGTTCAGGGAGCCAGTCTTACAAACATCCATCTAACAGATTGCCCTAAGTAGAAGAAAGGCATTGGAAATACTATTTGGCCCCTCCCCCTTTCTATACTGATGGTGTCTCCTCAATAACAAGTAAAGAAAGCTCGGTCAGTTCTACTTTATCTCAAGTATAGAAGATTTTGTTAAATCTTACAAACATCCCTAAAAACTCTTTTCAAAGGCCTGCAGCCCCACGTTCCTAACACTGCACTAACACCCGACTAAAGGACAAGGCTGCAGCTATCTGTAGGGCAAACAGACCCGAAACCCTGACCGCACGGGAGCCTTCAGCACCAGGTTTGCCAGTGCCTAGGTACGTGGGCTTTGCTTGAATCCTCAAGGACTTGGCTTCTTATTCATAAAATGAAGACAATTAAGGGAAAACAATACGTGTAAAATCTGTAAGCAGGTACTCAGTGTATGAAATCCTTCTCTTCGGTGGGAAACTTTAGCTGAATCAGAGTGTGTGTTCTGACCGGGGGTTGCTAAGCGACACCATCTCAGGTACACACAGTGCTGGAGTACAAAGACGGACTTTGTATCTTGGATGTTAGGCAGGCAGGTGGTGTTCAACAAATATCTGATAGTTTGCTTTGGCTCTGATAGAAGAACTTTGTGTACCCACTCCCAAGCCTAGGATCATCTTCATAACCTTTGCAGGTAGGAAGGTCCTGATTGGCTGAGTCTCCTGCACCCTAATCGAATTCGAAGATCCTATCTCATTCAGCAACGCTTCCTTCATTTCCAGTGGTACAGAATTCTTCAGAAAGCAAACACTTTGATGTATTTAGATTTCTGCTAGAGCTTTCATTCTGCCCAACCGTTAGCTGTAGGAGGATGATGATAAGGTATTTGAGACAGACTTGAAGGAAGAGGGGTAACTCAATAATTATCTTAAATCGGCACCAATACCTTAATGATGTGTTTATATATAATCTAAAAAGATCTATGTTTCCTTTTTCAGTTCGGCAAGATGGTTGGCATAATCTTTAGAGGCCACGGACTCATGAGGAAGGTGAGAGCTTTGGCCTTTGGAGACAAGGCTAGTCTACGGGAATGGCTCAGCCAAAGGCTGGAGTATGTATTTGGGACAGGCTTGTCAGTCAGAGCAAATCAAGAAAATAAAAAGCCCACCTGTATTTTTTTTTAAGACTCATTTTATTTTTATTTTGGTGTGTGTGTGTGTGTGTGTGTGTGTGTGTGCACTTAGATGCACATGCATGTAAAGATTACCTCAGAGGAGCGCATCAGGTCCCCTGGAGCGAGAGCTTCAGCTAGCTCTGAGTTGCCTAAGGTAGAGGCTAGGAACTGCCCGGAAGGCCTCCTGAAGGGTAGCATGTGCTTTGAGCACTCTCTCCAGGGCCCTCAACTCTGTTTCTAACATAGTTCTACTTTAAAAAAAAAATTACAGTCATTTATTGCTTTAGAAAATCCTCACTATAAAAGACCATAAGCCCATCTAAGCAACAGGAAAAATTCAAAGTAACATGAAAAGGCAGATGAGCAGTCGGTGGGGGTGAAGGGAAACGTGACAGGGTAAAGGAGACGTGAAGCGAGCTCCGGAAGGCACGTGAATGTGTGGCTCTTCATTTGTTAGTGGTTGCAAACACATATACATTTAGAAGACTTATCAAACTATACTCTCAAATGATAACACTTGTCTGTATATAAACCAGACCTCTAAGCACTTACTTTAAAACCTACTGCTTCTTTTCGTCTAAAAAAATTGGCGTTAATGCACTTACACCCATCCTACCATGCATTTTACTATACATTTCCGTGTATTTATACGAAGGACAGCATCACCTTTTACATTGAATGTAAAGAGGTTTTTGCTGACTTTATTTCTTACTACCTTACCTGAGTGTGTACCTACCATCCAAGACAGCTGCCCCCAGAAAGCTGACTTGGTAAAACCCACAAGGGAGCATTGGTCCCGGGGAGGGAGACAGGAAGCTGCCTCGGCTCTCCCGGCCTCTGGGATCTCATTACTGATGACTTAACAACCATTACGCATGTTGTGAGGAAGGCCTTGCTATATAAAGATTGTATCACAGCATCTGCTGTTGATAATTTAATGGCAACTGATTGCTGAGGGACCTGCTGGAGGCTCTCCTAATTCTGTGAATGCAGCCCACTTGTTTCTGAAAAGGTGATTCAGTCTGTATTTTGGTGCCTGGCACACAACTCTGTGCATCTGGACTTTTGACAGATACATTAAGATGGGGGTTGGGGGAAGGGGCTCAAACAATAATATGTTCTCGCTGTATCTTCCAAAGACAAAGCTATCGTTTTCCGGTGTTTAGAATTCTGAATCCCTGAGAAGTAGGTCTGTCTTGCCTGTGCAAGACCTCAGAGCATAAGGAAGGACAAAGTCAAACCCAATCTGCTGTTTCCATGGTTGCTGGCCTGGAGCCCTGGCTGTCAGACAAGTGTTAGACCTGGCCCTGCCTCTGCCATTGGGAGTGCCCAGGACCATGTGAGTAGGTAACTCTGAAGGCCAGGGAGGGAGTATTTTCATGTGTGGGAAGTAAACAACAAATTCTAATGGTATAATCTGTCTCTAGGAGAGCTGGTTCCTGGAGACCAGGAAAAGTAGCTCAGGAAATAACCAGTTTTGGTAGGGACGAAATTAATTCCACTCAAATGACAGAAAAGCAATAGGAGCAAAGCACTGAACTTGGTGAGTCACATAAACCAGTGCCCAGAGCTCAGGGCCATCTGTAGATAAGGGCTTAATCAGAGCTTCCTGGTGACTCAGTTTTACACGTCTTTGAGGAGGAGGAGGACTGGGAACCAGGGGCAGGCTGGTCGGTGCTGTATGACTCGCTGGGTTTTCCCCACGTCCAGGAAGTCAGGCTCTTAGCTAAATTTTAGCCCCTTCCTGATCCAGGTGGGCAGGAAGTGCCTGAGTTCTTTTGGGTCATACCTGGGGATGGGGGACCCCACCAAATGGGACTGGCTGTCCCTGTGTCTTTGTACTTTGGAGGTGGTTTCGCATCACTCATTCCACAAGTGTACACAAAAAACGAAGAAGTCGGGCACACTGACAGCGGCGGAGAAATAACAAATGACAGGGTGGGAACTCGAAGCTCTTACGCGCTGCTGTCTAGAGCCATTTAGCTTTGGCCTGCAGCCCTGGCGTGTGCACCCCAGACACTCCCGAGGGCACGGCTGGATCATCGCACTGCAAGACGATGGCTGTCTGAAGTGAGTTATGAAGAAAAGGTCAACTTGTGTTCAGAACATTCTGTCTAAGAGGGGCAGAGTGCTTCATAAAGCATCTTAGAGAAATTACTTTGCAAAATAAAAATGTTAGATTGGCAAGTTTAGGTGGCGTTATGCTGGCTTTTAATATCATCTCTACTTAAAATATGAGATTTATTTCAGGTTGCAATATTAAAAATCTCATCCAAAGAGAATTGGTTTTTTTAATGTTCTTTCTGATGTACAAACATGAGCTGCGCATAAATTATGCACATATAGATATATATTTGTGTGTTGTTTTAAAGATGTTTCCTAGTGTGTGTGTGTGAGTGTGTGTGTGTGAGAGAGAGTGTGTATATTTGTGTATGTGTGTGCCTGTACCACATGTATGAGCTGGATCCTCTAGAACTGAAGTTACAATTGGTTGTGAGCTGTGTGAGTGCTGAGAACTGAACCCAGGGCCTCTACAAAAAAATCAAGAACTCTTAACTGATGAGTCCACAAAAATGTGTATGTGTGTGTGTGTGTGTGTGTGTTATATGATGTGTGTGTTATGTGATATATATGTTTGTATGTGTATATGTATGTGTGTATGTGTGTGGGATATATGTATGTGGATATGTGTAGTGTCTGTGTATGGTGTGTGCATGTATGCACATGTGTGTGCATATGTGTGCATGTGTGTATATGTGTGTTATATGATGTGTGTTATGTGATGTATGTGTCTGTATGTGTATATATATATGTGTATGTGTGTGGGATATATGTATGTGTATATGTGTAGTGTCTGTGTGTATGGTATGTGCATATATGTACATGTGTGTGCATACATGTGCATGTGTGTGGTATGTGTCTTCTTCCTCTCTCCTATTACCATCTTCCAAGTTTTCCTTTCTTCCATCTGAACTCTAGTTGTTTTGCTCAGTGTTCTGCCCTGGATCTCATCTCATTAGAAATATTGCCTCTACTGGGCCGTGGTGGAGCATGCCTTTAATCCCAGCACTTGGGAGGCAGGGGCAGGTGGATTTCTGAGTTCAAAGCCAGCCTGGTCTACAGAGTGAGTTCCAGGACAGCCAGGGCTACACAGAGAAACCCTGTCTCAAAAAACACACAAACAAACAAAATACTGTCCCTGATCAATCTAATCCACTATCGATTTTTCTGATGGCCACCATATTTGTATGTCTGATGTAGTTCTCACTCACATGAGACTTAGTACAAGGCTGTACAAGGACACACAGGGAATGCCCTGTCTGAGCAGGGGTGGAGGGAAGGCAGGAACCAATAATGTAACTTTGGGGACATGAGGGCTCGTTCACTTTCTTCCTTCCTCCATCTTCACAATCCCCTCTACCCCCTCAATTCTGCCTCCTCTGTGCTATTTCTCACGTGGAGTTACAATGACCAGGAAGGTAAAGTCAGCTCTGTGTCCTGAAGCATTTACAGTGCGGAGAGTCTTGGTCTACACCGAGCACTTTGCACTCAGGAAATCATGTCATGCCGGGCTGGAAGGCAGCGACCAGTCTCTGCTGCGGCGGGATAAAGACTGAGAGAGGGAGGGGGACTTGCCTAAACACTGAAGGCCGAAGGCCAGCAACTGTGAAGTCCCAGTCCTCCAGGCTTCGGGAGCTCTGGTCTAGCCTGAGAACCGGTTTCCTGGGACAGGTCTCTTCCTAAGCATAAGCATTCTGCAGGGATTTTCCAAGGATGATATGGAAATGCTCAGAAGTAGGCCAGGGAGCTTGATGGAGACTGTTTCGGCGAACTCAGATGACAGTCTTACTGCCTGGTCTCTGACCGCAACAGCAACAGTTTGTGAGGTGAACGGTTGTGTAGGATTAGTGATGTATCTGTGGCGACAGGAATACGTAACACGGAGCCACACAGGAGTCAAGCTTACTGCTTGACTTCATTAGAACCTTGACGGAACCTCTGAGTTAACTGGCAAGATCTAATCCCACTCTGCAGTCTTCAGCAGCCAAACCTGCCCCCACAGGGGCTCTTTAAATCCATTGTTGTTGTTGATGATGATGTTATTGTTGATGATGGTGATGTTGTTGCTGTTGATGCTGCTGCTGCTGTTGTCAACTTCAAATTAATCCCTCTACTATCATTTAGAAACACAAAACAATTTACTATAGAAAAAAGTCAGCCATTTCATAGCTTTGGGGAAGAAGATGTATGGTTTCTTAGTGCTAAACTAGATTTCCTTTTCCCTTAAAATGTCATACAATATTTTAACAGTGGGGCAAGGGGAGGATTTCTGGCAGGCTATCCAGTCAGACATATGATTGAATAAGAATGGGTGTGTATTAAAAGATTCACTGGAGGCACCATCTCTAATTCTTTCTTGATGAAAATGTGCTTGTGAAATAAATGACATAAATTCCTCTGAACCAAAAACGAATTTTAGGAAGTAAAGGGTTTTTGTTTTTTAATCTTTAATTTTCCTGCCCGTGAGCTATTATTTATTCTCATTAAGAGAGTGGAGCAATTATTCTGAAAGTATAATCCTTTGAAAAAGAATTTTCTTTATTTAGGTACCTCTGTATCGGCTTGTGCTAGATATATGTGCATGTGTTTGCTAGGTAGATATAAACATATTTGCATAGCTATGCATGTATACATGGTACACATATGCACTGTCAACACGCCCAGATATCAATCAGCCAAGCTAGGTCTCTTGTATGAATTGCTATGTAGAAATATACTGGCTTGATTTTCAAATCTATTGCGTCCTTTCCTCTTTATAAAAATATGAAACGCAGAAAGAATTATACAGAACATGTTTTCTTCAAAATCAAAGTAGAATTCAGGTAAGAGAGAGCCCCGTTTCTCCCATTCTCAGCTAGCTACCCACAGCCCTCTAGACAGGATCCTTCCAGCTGCCTCTGAGGACATCATGTTCCCATTTCTGTCTCCTTGAACCAATTCACTCAAACAAAAGGTCATCGCAGACAGCAGCCCAGTCTGGCCGATTTGACCATTTTAACGAAAATGAGCAAATCAGAGTCTCTTTCTATGTCAGAAGATGCTGACCTGGGCTACAAACCCAGCCCACAATACCGCTTTAACACCCTCACAGCCTTGACAAAAACACCCACATCCCCCTACTTCCGCTCCACCACCCACGCCCACCCCACCCCCACCCCTACCACCCCCAGTCAGAAAGTGACTGGACCGAACAGAGGAACAACAAAAAGACAGCCAAGGACCCTGTCCTATGGAAACACGCTCAATTAGACTGGCAAAAATAGCTATTTTTAAAAATAGCACAACCACGAGGGAGAAAATGTATCGATTTTTTTTCATTATTTTTTTCCTCCTGTTGCTAGGATGTAGTCTTTATTAAAGGAGACTTGTTGCCTAGGTGAAAAATCTTCCCAGAGTAAAGGAACAGTGCGCCCCCTGCTGACCAGAAACACAGGCTGTTAGGTTTGGTTTCTGCGGTGCTTTCATTGTTGTTTTTCTTGGTTTTGTTTTGCCTCCTCCACCTCCAAGTTTAAAAACCAAACAGACGAGGCAGTTAGACACTTTGATCAGACAGCTTGCTTCGAATTACACCTGCAAAATTATATTCCAAGGATTTCAGAAATGCACATAAAAGAATCTGGAGAGGTTTCCCCCCTCTTCCATATGATGAAACATGAAGGGAATCTGTCAGGGCCCAGGTCTGCTGCTGCTTGTGACTCATCGTCTCTATTTTTTTAACTTGTGGTGAGCCTGACAGGTAAGGTGCAAGGGACTTCCAGGTCCCGGAAGCAAGAGACAAATGTAAGGAAAGAGAGGCGAGGAGAGTTTGCCATGTTCCTGATGGAGGTAAGTTGACCAGCCATGTAAGATCTCAAAATGGAATGGTCGCACAGGCCACTCCTATAAGCAGGTGGTCGGGCGTTTAGCAGGGACTAGATATAACTTAGCAACTAAAGTTTAGGGCAGGTGGGAGGAGCAGAATATTGAATGTAAGAATATTGAGAAGGGCATGCTTTTTCCAGGAGGGAGATAGTAGCACCCAACGATTGTGTCAAAAGGCAAGTTAAAATTGAACAACTGTGTATCTGTGTCTTTTATCCGTGGATTCAAGGGAAGCTGGGTGGGGGCTGGTAACGCAGCCCTGTCCTGAAACAGAGCTGAGGTGAACCCTAAGATCATATACATACAAGCAGGTTGTATTTACATACTTAGGAATGCATGTATGTAACAACTAAAGACAAGGAGGCTATGAACTTGGGAGAGAGGATACAGGAGAAGGGTTGGAGAGAGGGAAGGGAAGGGGTGATGTGATTGTAATTTCAACAAAAAAAATTTTAAAAATTGACATGGTTGAGTGGTTTTCTTCAGCTGCAACAGATCAGCAAAAGGCATTAAAAGTCAGAAATATGTGGGGTGGATTCCACTACAGATGGGAATAGCAGAGGGAAGGGGAGGAAATTTTTCTGTTAAGAACTCAGAAGTGGATGAGGCAGATAGTGAAGCCGGTGTGGAGAGAAGGGGTTGGGTGGGCTGACGGACGTGCGGAAGATATTGAAGAAGTCACGGGGTGAAACGCACGAGTGTAGTCAGTCCGGCTTTTCTATGCTCACCCTTGTTCCTGAGTAATAATACGGGGGTTTATATTTATTAATAAATGCCTAGGCCTTAAGCTAGGCTTGTTTGTCTATTAACTCTTAACTTATATTAACCCGTTTATACTATTCTATATCTGCCCATGTGGCTGGTTAGCAACCTCTCCTCAGTTTCATACATCCAACTCCTGGGTGGGGAGTCTTCTGCACTGACTCTTCACCAGAGCTGTCTCTCTGCCCCAAAGTCCCACTTTACCATCCTGCATTTTACTACAAGCCATAGGCCTTTTATAAATCAATCAGAAGATGCCTTAGGCAGGCCAGGAAGGACAGAGACACAACTCCATGCGGTGTGCAAAAATATAACTCCAACACACAAGTCAGCAGGGGAGTCAGCTGGGAGACCTGGAAGCTGGAGTCTAGACGGCCTTTGAGAACTCACGATCTTGGGAAGAGAGCCTTTCCAGGTGTAGATTGTGCTGGAAATAATGATCTTTGGACACAGCGTGGACCTAGAGCCTGACGTCCAAGCCTTCATAGAATGAAGAAAGATGGCTGGGTTCTAAGGCCAGGTTCAAATGACTACAAGATGGGAGACCAGCATAGACTCAAAGCTTTCACCCTCCAGTAGCTCTCTGTGGGAGTCATCGGTATGTGGTTCCTCATTTAATTCCGGGTTCATTTGTTGTCCCCCCTCCCCAGAAGTTAGCATTACCTACAGTCACAGAATATGAAACTGAAGCCTAGTTACCTAAGTTTCCTCAGTTCTTAACAGCACACACATACACACACATGCACACACTCAGACACACTCACACATGCACAAACTTGCAAACACACATACACACACACATGCACACACATGCACAAACACACACACACACACCACATGCACACACACACCACGTGCGCATCCCCCCCACACACACACACGCCATGTAAATGTTCCTCTAGGCTGTGAGCTCCAGCTCAGGCTTCAAAAGTTAATTTTCCAAGCACATTTCAGGCACTTAAAAAAAAAAAAGATAATGAAAGTAAAAAAGGTAAACAGAGAGATAAAGGGGCAGAAATGTCTAGAAAATTCCATCCTTCTACTACACCCCATGGGTATGACCCCTGCTTCCCTAGTGGGTAAGGTCTAGTTTGATGCCCAAAAATCTGGTCTCTTCAAAACATGAAGGAGTCCCTTCAATCACCCGCTTCCTCTTCCTTCCTCAGCTGTTTAATGTATGGTTTTGTTTTGAGCCACGCTAAGTTAAGAGTCCTACAGCCAGCCCCCTTGGTTACATTCTGTCAGCCCTACTCTGTCTTGTGAGCCAGGTGAGGAAAACAGTATTCCCTTCTCAATCCTGCCTATTTCTGGAGCTACCTGACCCACCCTCCTCTCCCACTCTCCACTCCCCACCCCCATCCTCCACTCCCCACACTACACACTGGATCCTGCCTCCCAGGGACCAGAAAAAGACACAAAACGCAACAGCTGGCAACCTTGGTTTTGCAAACCGAGCAATTCTGGGATCCACAACGTCTCTGTTGCCTTCCAGGAAAATAGCCCGGTGAGGGTCAGCGGCCTGTGGAGCCCCTGGGGCTCTCCAACTTGCACACTTTACCATCACCTGTTCCATAAATGGGGCTTCCAAGTACAGACCATGTTGATAAGCAAAGGCAAACAGCTAAGCCCTGTGATTCTTTCTAGGCCATTCTTTCAAAGTTCTCTGTAGTTGTGTTTAATCAGTCAACTATGCTAAAAGCTGAATGCTACCGTATTTTCTGGTTCAACAAGACCAAAAGGCATCAATTTATTTAAAAATTCGTTGAATATGACTGCAGGGGAGGGGGGAGGGATCTGGGAGAAAGATGTCCAGAGTTCCCTCAGAAGGATAAAGGGCCCAGCTAGTGACCTGCAGGGCACCACAGAGAGTTTAAGGAATGATGTGAGGGGTGGGAGTCTACAAGCCCGCAGGGTAAGGGGCCACACACAAAGCTATGGAGCACTGAGGGAAAGTCTATGCCAGTGATGCTGGCTGTAAACCCAGCTTGGGCAAAAGTCTGAGGTATTTTTGGTATCTCGGAAACATAATCAAGACAGGAGAATCTTTCCCAGAGCTTACAGAGATGCTCCTCCAAACGTCGTCGAGCATTGCATCTGTGTAAACACACAAGTGTGGATAACTGTAGGGTGAAAATAACTGTTAAAGAATTTGGAAATGGAAGGGAAGAATACAAGAAAATAGACTCAGCATCCTGCATACGCAACGGGAATAAAGTCATACCCAAATCCATGGTCAAAAATGAGAAGATGGCGCCAGGATTCAGGTTCCCCGAGGCCAAGGATAAAGTGAGTTGATAATTCGCTAGACCAGTTCTTAGCTGTTGAATTCTCACCACAGCATGCTATGAACAAACTAAGCCATGAATTAGCGAAGGCTTTCCTCAGCACAGGCAGTGATAGGACCTCTGGGAGGTGAAGGGGGGTTCTCCCAAGCTCCCAGGGGTAGGACATCTTCAGCACTATCTCAGGCTTTCGGTCCTGAGTTGGGATGTACTTGTGGAAGGGTGCTGTAAGGCTCTCTGCAAACCTAAGAATACACCAAGCCTCTTACCAACGGTGTGCATAGCAACAGTCTGCTGGCCAGCTTCTGGAGACATACCCTCCCGACTATCCCAGCCATCAGCTACAGAAATAAGATGCATTCAGTGTGATCACAGTATGTTGTCTTCAGAGTCACCCTAGGAAAATACCCGCAGTGCACTGACATTTAAGATTGTTCCCCACGCCTGGTTTGGAAGCTGGGTTTCATATTTATGAAAGAAAAGAAACTATGGAGGTGTTGTTTGTTTGTTTGTCTGTTTGTCATCCAAAGCTCTTCTGGGTTGAACTCTTGGGAACCTAAGTTGACACTCAAGGAGAGGCTATTCTCTCAGCAAACAAACAACTCCTACATGTTGTAAATCTCTTTCTATAGAATTTACATCTCTGTGGCCTATCATTTTCTTCTGGGGGTAACTAAATATCAAGGATGTTTTTATTTAGAAAATAAGAACAGATTTTGGAGTAGAAAAGCAAACAGAAGTCTAATTAATATTTTCTATTGGTAGAAAAGTGATACATCTGTTTAAATGTTGAAAAACTATTTTCAACATTTAAACATGGACCACCATGTTTATTACAATGATAAATCACTATTAATAGGAAAAATTAATCATGAAAAATCTCTCTACATATTAGTAGCTCACAGTGGCATGTACGTTCCAAAATAGATAAGGTTATTATAAAATAAAAATCCAACCTTCTAGCTAACAACTTCATTTTTCCCTTCCTTCAATTATACTCTTAACCCAGGAGCCAATTAAAAAAAACTAGAATATTTCAGACTTTTGATCAAATCTATACAATATTTACAATACCAAGTCTTTGAGCTGGGGAGATGTATTGAAAGGATGAGGTTGCAGGCTAGAAATCCCCCGTGCCTGAGTCTTGTGTGACCCCAAAGGAGCAGAGGTTTGGCCCACTCTGTTGGCCTGGAAGTGTGCGTATGTCACACCTGCCTCCAGGGTCAGGCTGGGAGGGTCCCTGGCGTTTTTTCCCATCTCACCTCCGCGGAGCGGCTGTGGTGAGGACGAACGCGGCGGGGCTACGGGGCTCATGCCTGGGGGCGCTCAGGTCCCCAACACCTACTGCTAGTGGGGAAGGGTGGGCTTTGAATATGTAATCCTGACCCCATAACGGGAATTAGGTATGTGACGCTGTAAGTAACCCTGGCATGACCCTGTGCTTGGTGGCCACATAAGCGGAAATGACTTAACTAGTTTATCCAGCCTCTGTGGGAGGCTGATGGGTTCTCAGAGAGCGCAGGCTCGGATGGTTTGAACTGATTGGCTTAGAAGCTATGGAGTGGCTTGTGTAGGTGGGCTTGGCTGTAAATCTATAAAAGCAGTTCTGGTTCTGCATGCGGGGTTCACTGTCATCAACCCCATGTGGGAGATAGCCGTGGCCCCAGAGCTCTGGAATTAAAATCCTCTTGCTATTTGCATCAAGACTGTTTCTCATGAGTGATTGGGGTGACGACTCCAAGTGTGGGGTGTGGGGGTGTCCCCGTTATTTTCTTTCGGGTCTTTCAGTATTCATGAATAAGATACTTGTTGCCCAAGTGAAAGGTCTGAGTTCTGGCCCCCAGCCCACATGAACGTCAGAGGGCCTACGTATAATCTTAGCACTCAGGATGCAGAGTTTACTGTGAACTAGCTGGCTAGTTAAGTCTAGCTCAATCTGCAAATTAGCAAGCTCTGGGTTCAAGTGAGAGATTGGGCCTCAGTACAAATGAAAAGGAAGGACATCAAGGAAACACCTGATGTTCACCTCTGACCCCCACAGGTGCACACCTCTGACCTCCACAGGTGCACACCTCTAACCCCCACAGGTGCACACCTCTGATCCCCACAGGTGCACACCTCTGACCTCCACAGGTGCACACCTCTGACCCCCACAGGTGCACACCTCTGACCCCCACAGGTGCACACCTCTGACCCCACAGATGCACACCTCTGACCTCCACAGGAACACACCTCTGACCTTCACGAGTGCACACACAAGCATGCCAAACACTTGTAAAATAAAATAAAAGCAAAACCCTTGCAGATACTTCAGAGGCTCTAAGACACTGTTTGGTCTTAGTTCTTATGACTCTGCTCCCGATAAACTGGCTTTCTTATTGCTCCAGTAATCCTGGCACCTACTTCCTGTTCCTCATCACTAAACTCCTGACCTCCTCAGGGAAACCTTCCCTGTTGAGCTGACCAGCACTGCATGACTCACTCCCACCCTGGAGACACCCAGCCCCTTTCCCTGGTTCCCCCCTCCCCTCTTCCCATCTCCTCTCTCTCCTCTCCTTTCTCCCCTCTCCCTCCTCTCTCCCCTCTCTCCTTCCCATCTCTCCCCTCCCCACTCTCCTTTCTCCTCTCTCCCTCCCTCTCTCCCTGCCTTCCTCCCTCCCTCCTTCTCTCCCTCCCTCCCTTCTCTCTCCTAGCCCCATCCTTACTATTAGCCACCATCTGCTATAACCTGGATTTTCCTTCACCGTCCATCCTGTGTCCCACCACACATAAGATCCACAAAGACAGAAATGCCTCTTTCTCTTGCTCTGAATGATATGCATTCAGCCCTAAGAGAGTGCCTGGCAGTCAGACCACCATGGCTACAAGGTCCCGCCTAGACTACAGAGTGAAAACTTGTCTTGAAACAAAACAGAATTCCTGGTTGTGAAGCATAACAGAGCATGCCTGCAATTCCAGGACTCTGGAGACAGAGGCAGGGGAATAAAGCGATGAAAGGCACCTCGTATAGCAAGATCTTGCCTCAAAAACCATAAACTCAGTATGGTGATAAACGCTGAAGTCACACAGTGAGTTCAAGGCCAGCCTAGGCTAGCTGCATAGTGAGACTGCATCTTAAAACCAATGAAGAGCTGGTGTGGTTAGTCCTGGTGCAGTTTGTATTTTGATGCTAATTCCACTTCCCCAAGAGCAGGTACCTCAGGAGGAGGAGTGAATCACAACTCAGAGACTTCAAGTGAACCTTCCCCTAACAAAGATTACAAGGAACCAATCACTGGATGAGTAGGTGGGACTTCTGGGTCGGAGAGAGGAAGAGCGGAAGCAGGAGAAAGATCCTTCCTTTTTGGATGAGAGATGAGCATGGAAGTCAAAATGTAGGTAGCACAGATCCCCGGTTCAGATGGTGGATCCATTGGGATCCACTGGGATCCACTAGTGGATGATTTAACTTAGCTTACAAATTAGGATGCTAGCTGCTGTACCCAGCAATTGTGTTACCTGTTGGTTCTAAACTAGGTTTGTGCGATACTTTCCTTCACACTGTGACTCAACTGGGTTCCAGAGAGAAAGGTACTGGTGGCAAAGCATGGGTTTGCGAGAAGTACATCCCAACTAGCCCTGGAAGCTCCGGCAGGTGTGGCAGTGACCCCCCCCCATGGGGACTCAGTGAGCTGGGTGGAGAGATTTCAGAGTCTGCTGGGCTGAGGGCCAGGCCAGCCAGTCTGCCAGTGCCTTGCCGGCAGTACTGTGGGTGCTTTTTTTTTTATATTTCACAAAACAAAGAACAATGCTTGGTACCTAACAGAAGACCAGAGATATTTGTGGAGTGAATTAAATGAAGCCAGTTAGCATTGACTGGATGAAACAAGAAGGAGCAGAAGTTGAAAAAAGTGCAACTTCAATCCACCCATCTTTATCTCTCTTGACCCACTCCTTCCTAAGGTCTAATCCAAGAGCCGGCTGACCCCGGAGTCTAGATTTTCACGAGCTGGTTCAGGGAGAGGGGCAGCGTTCTTAGAAGCAAATCCAAGCAGCACCCTTCCCATAGATTCCATATTGCCTGCTTTGCAAGTATCCCCTCGTTAAAACATGATCTCACTGATACTAAATACATATTTAAATGTAATTTCAGGCATAGCACGATGGCTTAGCTGAAAAACACTCCTGCTTGTCAAGCCTGACAAACTGAATTCAATCCCCAGAACACGCCTAGTGGAAGGAGAGACCCTCTGAAAGTTGACCTCTGACCTTCACATGCGTATAGTGGTCTGTGCATTCCCAATACACATATAAGTAAGTAAGTAAGTAAGTAAGTAAGTAAATTAAATAAATAAATAAATGGAATAATTTTTTATTTTATTGTAATTTTATGTGATTTGCCTACATATATGTCTGTGCACCACCTGTGTACAGTGTCCACAGAGCTCAGAAGAGGATGTCAGATCTCATAAGAATGAAGTTTTAGCCGGGCGTGGTGGCGCACGCCTGTAATCCTAGCACTTGGGAGGCAGAGGCAGGTGGATTTCTGAGTTCGAGGCCAGCCTGGTCTACAGAGTGAGTTCCAGGACAGCCATGGCTACACAGAGAAACCCTGTCTCGAAAAAACCAAAAAAAAAAAAAAAAAAAAAAAAAAAAAGAATGAAGTTTTATACCGTTGTGAGCTGCCATGTGGGTAAGTGTGAGATATTGAACCCAAGTCCTCTGGGAAAGCGGACAGTGATCCTAACTTCTGTGCTCTCTCTCTAGCCCCAACAAATAATTTGTTAAATAGGAAAGGGAAACATTTTCAAAGCCATTACCATAGCTACATGACACTGAAGGACAGAGATTGATTGGGTTCAAGTCCCGCGCACAGCCCAGATGAGAGGGAAGGAGTGGTGTGGGTCAGCGGGTGGAAAATCACAGAAAGGAAAGACAGGGATTCAGATAAGTTCTGACTAAGGCGGCCAGGCTGGTAGAAGGCCAAGGTGATCAGACACCAATTGGGGGTTGGTGGGTAAGGAACCTGACGAAATGTCAATGCTGGCTATGATATAGACGAGGAATCCTGTGAAATGGTCCCCAAGTCTGTCAATCCAGAAGGTACAGGAAAGCACACAGCCAGACGAACAGATCTTGGAGTGTGACTGAAGTTTGGCCCCGCAGAATCACTGTCACTCTGTGAAATCAGTGTTGGCGTGCATTTGCATTTTGAGGTGAAGTAGACGGACCACAGGTGACTTGCATATAGCGGGGTCACCTGAACAGGCATTGCTGTCCAAAGCAAGACTGCTGTTCTTCAGTAGAAAACTCAAGACACCCAAAAATTCCACTGAAATCAGATGTAATGGACTATGTATCACTCGTGGACAAGAAATCGGAACTGTGTGCTCTTGACAGAAGCAGAAATATGAAAGCAGGGGCACATGAGTGTGCGCAATCCCTTTTATTTTAGCGTATGAATTTCTGAACTTCGGGGAACGGGCCATCCGGCACCCTGGTGACTGTTACGTCAATCCATGATGGCGTTTCCAGGCATTGTTTCATATTGCCGCTCTCTGAGACACTGGCAGTCCATAAATGTGTGACTCACATGCTGGAGACTTACTGGAAGACTAATTTTTTTTATTTTATTTTATTTTATTTTTTATTTTTTTTAGTACTTGGTCAAACTCATACCAAGAGCTGAGCAGAAATGATGGTTGGTAAGAGTTACCCCCAAAGTTCTTGTCCATGCCTTCTCTAGGTCAGAGATTCTGAAAGATCTAGGAAAGAGATTTTGAAAAATTTTTATGAAGGCAGAGACTTCTTAGAAGTGAAGCCTATTTAGAATCCTGGCAGGTAAGTAAATAAAAGCAAGACCATGCGTGTTGAAGAGGGTGTGGAGCCTCAGAGCTCTGTCCAACCCTGAACCCTGCAGTGCATGAGCTGGACGCAGTGTTTGAGAGGTTCCCAGTTTTACTGCTGAGGCAAGCCAAAGTATCAGGAAGGGTACATATCTGAGCAGCGATGTGGGTCCTTGTAAAATTATTTCTGCAAGTACTAAATCAAATTTACTCAGATTTCATTCCTTTATATTAAAGGGTGGTTAAATTTATTTAAGAGGTAACTCAATGGCCAGTATTACTTATCTTCATGTTTAGAACAGAGGTCAGTGAGGTGGACTTTGAGGCTAGGTTTCAAATCCCTTTTTTAGTGGATCTGCCATGTCTATGCAGATTATCTACCCCCCTGCAGCTTTGCCTCCTCATCTGTAAAAGGATAGCGACAGAATCCGCTTCAGAGATTGTCCCGAGGAACGTGAGGTGGCACAGTCTATGGATGGTCTTTCCTTCAGTCTCTGCTCCACACTGTGTCTCGGTATCTCCTCCCATGGGTATTTCGTTCCCCCTTCTAAGAAGGGCCGAAGTATCCACACTTTGGTCTTCCTTCTTCTTGAACTTCACGTGGTCTGTGAACTGTATCTTGGGTATTTCAAGCTTCTGGGCTAATATCCACTTATCAGTGAGTACGTATCATGTGTGTTCTTTTGTGATTGGGCTAACTCACTCAGGATATTTTCTAGTTCCATCCATTTGCCTAAGAATTTCATGAATTTATTGTTTTTAATAGCTGAGCAGTACTCCATTGTATAAATGTACCACATTTTCTGTATCCATTCCTCTGTTGAGGGACATCTCTGCCAATCCCAGCTTCTGGCTATTATAAATAAGGCTGCTATGAACATAGTGGAGCATGTGTCCTTATTACATGCTGGAGCATCTTTGGGTATCTGCCCAGGAGTGGTATAGTTGGGTTCTCGGGTAGCACTATGTCCAATTTTCTGAGGAACCGCCAGACTGATCCATCTCATATACAGTTACCAAACCCAGATACTATTGTGGATGCCAACAAGTGCTTGCTGACAGGAGTCTGATATAGCTGTCTCCTGAGAGACTGCCAGTACCTGACAAATACAGAGGTGGATGCTCTCAGCCAATCATTGGACTGAGCACAGGGTTCTCAATGGAGGAGCTAGAGAATGTTCTGAAGGAGCTGAAGGGGTTTGCAACCCCATAGGCGGAACAACAATATGAACCAATCAGTACTCCCAGAGCTCCCAGGGACTAAACCACCAACCAAAGAGTACACATGGAGCAACCCATGGTTCAAGCCACATATGTAGCAGAGGATGGCCTTGTTGGGCATCAATGGGAGGAGAGGCCCTTGGTCCTGAGAAGGCTCGATGCCCCAGTGTAGGGAAATACCAGGACAGGGAAGCTGGAGTGGGTTGGGTTAGTGAACAGGGATGGAGCAGGGGAATAGGTGGCTTTCAGAAGGGAGCCAGGAAAGGGGATAACATTTGAAATGTAAATAAAATCAAAAAATAAATAAATAAAGCAACGAGAGGAATGGTGGGCAGGGTTTATGGAGAGCCATGGAAAATTCTTTAGCCTTGAGTAGAATGAAAATGTATCTTAACCCTGAAAACTATATTATTGTGAAAGATTGGGGATACTTCTTAATTGGGGTGAAATACAGGAATAAATCTCCACTTGTGCATTCAGACTCTCGGAAGGTACAACCAGCCAGTCTTCCCCTCTGACAACCCTGGTCTCCACAGAGCGTCTTCTACCTGGGTTCACCTACTGCTAACCCAGGCAGGAAGTTCTCCACCCACCAAACTGTCCTGCAACATAAAGAACAGAAACACCCAGATGAAAAAGAAGGCAGGAAATAGATACCAGGAGCATTCATTCATTCATTCATTCATAAACCAGGAAAACCTGTGTGAGTTTCCATTCATTCACCAAATACTCACGTTGACTAAGATTTTTAGTTGAAAGGAGCAGCTTGTGTTAAATACTATGAAGCCCATAAGCTTCTAAGGCAGTACGATTATCCCTGTCTTACAAACAGAAAAACTGGAGCAGAGGGTAGTTAATAGACTCCCCAGAAGCACACAGATAGCAAACTGTGACTTTTCACCACACTTGGGTGATGCCTCTGTGGAGAGGCGGAAGAGCGCTGAGCGGCAGAACCAGACTAGAGAAGGGCGGACCTGCCGGAAGGAAATAGGTTGAAGCCGGGAAGGAAGAGGTAACAACCGCCACTGCGTGCTGTACGAATTATACGGTAAGCGCTCACCTGAGTGCTTTGCATAATTTGTGTCATTGAATTCCCACAATTCTATGGGATCCTTCCCATCTTACCAGAACGGTGACTAAGGATGGGAGAGATGAGGCAATGGTATATTAGTAATCAGTACAGAGCTGAGACTCAAAGGCAGTTCTGTCCACCACTAATCTATCCTTCTAACCTGTGTGGAAAATACCAGCACTGAAGAGCTAAATTGGTGCCAGACATACCTAATGTTTCAATGTAGTGAAAGGCGGAGGGAGAAAGGAGGGACCCTGTGATGAAGTGGAGGGGGATGGGGGAAGGACAGACTCCATGATGGGTCACTTGGAGGGTAGTGATAATGTTCAAAGAAATAGCGGAGTCAGAGAGAGCCCAGCCACTGGGGAGAACCTGAGCTTCTGCTTTGATGACGTCCTTCCTAAGCAGGAAGACTGCAGAGCAGACACCTAACGTAGTTCATACCACTTGTCCATGTGGAGTGAGGACTAGCCCCCCACCATGTTTTGGTTGCTTAAAGAGACCTCCCCCCCGCCCAACTTCCTTCACTAATTGAACAACTGTCATGACTTGAAAAGCAAAGTCTGAAGGAGACATTGTGAGCACCCTCTTTCTCTAAGGGCTTGCTGTCTGGGTTGAACCCCAAATGCATCCAACACACAACTAAGTATGACAACCTCAGATTCTGCCACAAGATATATACGGGCTATCATGATAGGGAATGCCAGAGAGAGAGAGAGAGAGAGAGAGAGAGAGAGAGAGAGAGAGAGAGTGTTCCAGCATGTTCTGGAAACATCTGCCTCCTCTGCCTCTCACTACCACTGAAAGGTGCCCAGGACCATGGTTGACAGGAACAATATACCAAGTTATATGATTAAAGTCACTCCTCTAGAAACTAAGTGGTTTGGCTAGATTAAATTAAATTATACTCAGATTTACCTACCAAATACTTGCTGGATAGATGGTAGGGTTCATTCAAATACTTAAGTTTTCTATTATTCGTAAAGTGGAAATGGTGGGCCTCTGATCTCCCACCCAAACAGAGCCTGAGATCTTGAATAGTGTGTCACAGTTCAGGCGAGAGATTTCTTCACCTAACCGACAAAGTGAGGCGGAGGATTTTGGCTTATTCTAGATAAAAAGTCAGTTAGACCTGGATCCTTACTTGCAATCGGGTGTGTTTTCCCACAGTTCCAGGGTGCCTTCTCTAACTGATCAGTTTTAGAAAAAAATCACCCAGGATGAACTCTGAATGAGTTACAAGGGGGGGCGGAGGGGAGAGCTCCAAGTCTAGTTGACCTGAGAAAAATTTATGTGTTGAAGTTGAGTTCTTATAAAATGAAATCCCACAACACTTCGGCTACAACATAAAAGTATTAGGGCTGAGTAACATGCTTTTTATAGCCCCGTATATACTGACTAGAAAGCCTCACACAGAACTTCTGGTCTTCCCTCCTGCAGACACAGCACAACTGCTCACATCACTCTGAAGCCGAGGCTCCTGGCACCACACAAGGAAGGTTATGCTCCCTCCTGGGGAGAGCCTCGGCCACAGCTGCATTTGGTGTCGACTTGAGTTTTATTGCTGGAGGAACGAGGCAGGAAGTGTGTGTTCCAGGCTAAGTAGAGTGGGAAGAAGAGGAGGTGGAGACTGAGTCTCCACCAGAATCCCAGCTCCTCATCTTTAACACCCAAGTTTTTACTGCTAGCCCAGAAGGGTGAAAATAAAGAAACGAATAACAAATATGAAATTAAAAAATATGGAGCTCAAGTGAAACTTTGATTGGCATAAGCTGTGGGTAGAAGCATACCTACCTGCCCTGGGACCTGACTGTACTAACAATCTCCAGGCTGAGCTCTGGGGTTCACTGACTGCCTACCTGGTTCCTAAAGATTCCCAAAACATAGGCTGTAATTAACGTAGGAAAGGCTAATCAATGAAATGGGCTCATAGCCTTTATACCTCAGTTCTTTTTTACATTATAACCAAGAGAGAAAAAGAAAACAAATGTGAACAGACATGTGTTTCCTTTAAGGAAAAATACCTAAGATATGAAATAGCTGCCTACTCTGTGCACACAAAGATATAGCTCTTCGACTCTGGTTTCCCAGAGCTCATTTACGAAGAATGAACTTCATTATACTCACAGAGTATGTAAGTATGTAAAATAACTCTTGCCACAAATACATTCATCACTTCAGAAGGTTTGGGGCTTTTTTGTTTTGTTTGTCAGTCATCAGCAAATGTCCATTGAGTGATGAGTCACTTCTATCCCGATGAGGAGATCCCAGTTCAAGGATCACAGCAGAGAAACAAATATACAAATACCCAGAGCTCACGGAGCCACATTCTATTTGAGATCTGACTATTCTCCAATTGCCAATTGAATACATGCCGACGAGGTGTTAAATAATAGCTGATATAACTCATGGGACTCAAACTTTGTTATAAAGCCGGGCTGTAAGGCACATAAAACATAGGAAAGGTGCATGTGTGTCTCTAACTAAAGATGTCATCTCACCTACACTTGCCTTCAAGCTTCCTGTTCATTTTGGGGCCAACCGAGAAGCAAAGGTAGTTCCTAGGAAGTATTTTCATCAAGGCATACAGTATAAAGTAGGTTTTACAAACAAAAGTGAGCCCACTGCTGCTCACCCTCATTTGTGAAACTCTACACTGAAGCACCCCAGACTCACATGGCAAGCATAAAAAAAAAAAGGTAAAAGCCACAAAAGTGGCTTCACAAAAACCAGCAGAAAAATAATCCAGGGAAAACTTACCTCAAGGAGGTTGGGAGATAACGCTGTACAGCCTGGCCTTGGGGCTTCCATGTTGGCTGTCATCTGTAGCCAGCACGGCGCTACCAACCTCCAGCCAGGCCTACTGCATCTTTTAAATGTCCTGGGTGGTGCAGCCGAGGAGGGGTGGGTCAGGTAAACCCGGGTGTTTCATAATACAGCCAGGTACAGAGCACGTACTTGCCTCTGGGAAATAAAGTTACGAGGGTGAAAGCTTCTGAGGAAAATCAGCTATGGCATCAAGGAATGGGAGCAAAATTGGAAACATAAACATCAAAGCTAGGTAATTATAAAAGCATGTCTCTGAAAGAAAGGCCATCATTGGCCCAAGCCGCTTTAGGTGCTTCTCTTGTGGGCCAATTGGATGAGGGAGGGGGGGTTATTATATCAGGAAGGAAGGAAGGGAGGGAGGGAGGGAGGGAGGGAGAGAGGGACAAAAGGAGGGAAAAAGGGAGAAAGGGAGGGCAGGAGGGGAAGGGGAAAGAAAGAAGGAAGGGAGGGAGGGAGGAAGGGAAGAAGGAAGGAAAGGTATGTCAGAAAAGAAATAACAGAAGAATATTCGTATTTACAGGAACCATGGTACCTTGGTGTAAGATACACTTGAGCAGAAGGCAAATCTGTAAGAATGAACAAAGCTTTCTTCACTGTCATGCTTAACAAACCAGCATTTATATGAATATCAGCTATATTCATATACAACGAAAAGAGGGAAAGCTAAGAGAACCAGCAAATATTACCAATAAGGTACAGTGTTTTTTTTTTAAGCCATAGGAAATAAAGTACATACATGAACAAGAACACAAAGTGGTCCTCGGAAGTCCAGGACACGAGCTACCTCCATTCTGAGGATAGCAGTAACAGCTGAGTTCAAATTCTGATCCCACCATTAAACATGATCTCAGGCGGCCGGTAGAAGATGGTCAACCTCACTCCACAGCAACAAGGCATTAGATGTAACTTCATATTTACCTGGAGGAACCCAACAAATAACACGCCATCGCCCTGAGTCAACTAGCCAACATAATGCATGTGGCTTTGTAAGATGGCTCTCCTTATACACAGCTGAGGTTTTCTGTATTAAAAAGGCTTGGGGAAGGGGAGACAGAGGGGGGTGGGGTGCAGGCGTGTGAAGACAGCAGGCAAATGTGACATTTTAGTCTCTTTTTCTCGTTGACTAAATTTAAACCTTTGCTTTTGAATACTTTCAAAATATTTTAAAGATGTTGGTCTCTCCTTCACACTTATTTCTCACTGTCGTCTCTGGATTCCTTTGCTAGTTCTCTCTTCGGTGCCTCTTCCTTTTTGCCTCCATCTTTTGTGGGACCGTGAAATTCCAAGTTTCCGTAGCAAAGAAAAAAAGGGATATGAGTTGCAGGTCTCCCTGCCCTCGGGATCATTGGCAAGTACAGTTCACTGGGGGGAAGGGAGCAGAGATGATGGGGGCTGGGCAGTCAGAAGCCCTGGGAGTACAGATGTGGAATAACCACCACATGGGGACCAGATACAAGGAGGCAGATCAACTTCGCATAGGGTGATTTGAGGCTTATAAAGTTTTGGGGGGACTCAGAGTAAAGAACATCCAGGTCCTTGGCTGAAGGCTTAGGGTACCAAAATGCCTCATTCACATGGGGAAGCATCAGGAATCTCAGGTGCTAGCTGAACATGTTCTTATCAGGAAAAAGTCAATTGATCCTGAAATCTAATCAGATAGAAACATGTGTGAGGGCCTAGATTTCCCCAGACAAAGTCAGAGAAGAAACCCCACTAATAAAGGGAGTCTTCCATTACTGGCTGAGCCCAAAGGCTATCCGGTCAATGGTAGGCTTCAACCTTAATTAACAGAGTTTCCCCACAATGAGTAGAAAAAGTCTGAGCATATTCAGGCCAGAGAACCCTGGTTCTGCCCACGTGTGTTGTTTTGTGTCTCTGTTGCTGGGATAAAACCCTGACCAAAAGCAGCCTGAGGAGGAAAGGATTTGTTTGATCAAACTTCCACACCGCAGCCCACCGTTGTGGAAAGTCAGGGTGGGAACTCAAGCAGGATCCTGCAGGCCTGAGAGAGGCAGAGCCACGGAGGAATGCTGTCCACTGGCTTGCTTTCCAAGGCTCACTGGGCTAGCTTTCTTATGTAGCCAAACACCATCCACCCAGAGTGGTCTCACCCACACTTGACTGAACCCCCCCATCAATCAAAAGTCAACCATCAATCAGAAGCATGTCCCCCATCCATATGCCCACGGGCTAGCCGTGGTTAATTACATAGATGAGGTCCTCTTGTCCCAGCTGACTCTAGTTGGTGTCATGTTGACAAACTATTAGTCAGCACACCACACTTCTTAACCCGGTGGCGATTGCTGTAGTGTGTGTCTGGGTTGGTGACTCAGGAAAGAAATGTCAGCATTAAAGTAAACTAAGCAGCACATTAAAACACTTGCGTTTTTCTCCTGCGCCCGGTGTCTCCCACCTTCTGAGCTCATGATAGTCTACAAAGGTCGACAAGGAAATGTGCATTCCAGAAATCACAAGGCATGCATAGAAAAGACTGCTCTGTGAGCCAGACATTGTGCCTCACAGCTGGGCTCCCTTCCCCCAGGAGGTTGAGCCAAAGAATCACTATGAATTCAAGGTTGGCATGAACTCTAGTGAGACCTTTTCTTAGAAAAAAGAAAAGAGAGAGAGAGAGAGACAGACAAACAGACAAAGAAGGAAGGGAGGGAGGAGCAAAGGGAGGAAGGAAAGATTACTGAATGCCAATTCCTTTCGGGGACCTAAAAAACAACAGCCACAGCAGAATACTGACAGTCTACACCCTAAACATTCTGGCAAGAAGTAAGGCTTCTGGGTAATCACTCATGTTCCCACACAGTGTAATTACTGCTGGAATTTCTGTGACAACAAAGAGCCACGTCGGAGCCTGTGGTTCCATTCGGTTCACCTAGCTCGAAGCTCTGCATTCAGCCCTCAGTGCCGCTGAAATGGGTCAAAGTGGCATCTGCCGGTGGTTCCAGCACTTAGGCCATGGAGTCAGGAGGATAAGAAATTCAAAACCACCTCAGCTACTTAGACGTGAGACATACCTGGACTACAATACCTGGACTACATGGAGCCCTACCACTACCACAACAAAACCCCACTGTGTCCCAATGCTGCTACCTCAACAAAAACCTATGATGTCCCAAGGGAAACATTTAACGACAAATATACACTATCCGTTATAAATAAATATTAAAAATAAAATAGAAAATACACAAAGCGACTGTAAAGTCAGTGCACGGCAGCAGAGGCGACGCTGTTTTGTTATTAAATGACTTTGAAATGTTCATTTGTTCCTCTCCATCCTTCATGCCCTTTCATTTAGATTCTGTTTGCATCCTGTCTCCCAATTCAAGCACATAATTATACATTTACAGCCTCTAAGTAGCCCTGGGGCTGGAGGAAGACGGAACGCAGCAAAGGCCTGTGAGGTTAGAATCTATATCCTTCCATGGTCATAAAAACACATGGGCATTTAGTAGAGAGGGTAAGTTTTGATGTCAAAGTGGCGTGTGGGTCAACTATAAAGTAAAGAAGAATTTCCTAAGTAGAGATTCTGTCTGTTCCAACGAGGCTGAGGAGACCACCTCCACCAGATTCCTGAACCATACAGGTAAGCTTCCCTTCCCCCACCCATCTTCCCTGCTCTCTTAGTCCTCTGGGCCAAGCCAAGCTGCCCTGAGCAGCCTGCTATCCCAGGGGACCTCCATTCTCCTACTGCCCCTCCCCCCACCTCCATCAGACCTGAGACTCCTGAACCATACAGGCTAGCTGCCCTTCCCCCACTCATCTACCCTGCTCTACCTGAGTCCCATAAAATTCTTCACCTCCACCTGAACCTGTAGCAGATTGGTGTGCCTGCCCCTCCCCCACACCCCACCCTCCTCAAAGGAGGTCTGCCATAACACAGGTGAGACCCTGCTCCAACATCTACCTCAGCTGGGACTCTCTTTCAGGCCTGCACTTCATGTGAAGCAGTGGCAGATAGTGCCTGCCCCAGACACCAAAACCAACCCGTCTCCCAGGAGGTCTGCACTAACCAGGGACGCAGGGACACGGAAGGGAGGCCTGCTCTAACCATGAACAAAGGAGGGCTGGCCTAACCAGAGACAACACTGCCTGCCTCCAAAGAGGCCTGCTCCTATCCGGAAATACCCAGGCCAGTTAACACCAGAGATAACCAGATGGCAAAGGGCAAGTGCAAGAACATAAGCAGCATACCAATACTCTTCAAACTATTCCATAAGGTAGAAAGAACACCACCCAATTCATTCTCTGAAGCCGCAGTTACATTGATACCTGTAAGGATTCTGTCTAAACTCCGCCCCACATTTACCTGGCAAAAGCCAGGTAGGTCTGGCCCACAATAAAAGGGGCTTCTTGCCCCTCCCCCCCCTCTCACTTCTCTTGCCTCTCTTACTCTCTCTTCTCTTTCCCCTTCTCTTGCCCCCTTGGGCTCTTCCCTTCCCCCTTCCTTTCTCCCCTCTTTCCACATGGTCATGGCCTGCCTCTACTTCTCTACTCCCTCCTTCTCTACCCCCTTAACTCCCCTCCCCATGCCCTAAATAAACTCTATTCTATACTATACTGTCATCTGTCTGGTCGTTCAGGGGGAAGAGATGCCGCCGCATGGGCCATCTAAGGCACCCCCTTCCCCCACACCATCATAGAACATATTCTTACACCGCTTTCTCTTTTTATGATCACAACAGTACCTGAACCACACAAAGACCCTACAAATAAAGAGAACTTCAAGCCAATTTCCCTTATGAATATCCATGCAAAAATACTCAATAAAATTCTCCCAAACTGCTGGGCAGTGGTGGCGCATGCCTTTAATCCCAGCACTTGGGAGGCAGAGGCAGGTGGATTTCTGAGTTCGAGGCCAGCCTGGTCTACAGAGTGAGTTCCAGGACAGCCAGGGCTACACAGAGAAACCCTGTCTTGAAAAAACCAAAAAGTAAAAATAAAAAATAAAAAAAAATTCTCCCAAACTGAATCCAAGAACACATCAAAACAATCATTTACCATGATCAAGTAGGCTTCATCCCAGAGATGCAGGGATGGTTCAATATATGGAAATCCATCAATGTAATCCACTACATAAACAAACTCAAAGAAAAAACCCACATGATCATCTCATTAGATGCTGAGGAAGCATTTGTCAAAATCCAACACCTCTTCATGATAAAAGTCTTGGAAAGATCAGGAATTCAAGGCCCATACCTAAACATAATAAAACCAATATATAGCAAACCAGTAGCCAACATCAAACTAAATGGAGAGAAACTTAAAGCAATTCCACTGAAATCAGGGACTAGACAAGGCTGCCCTCTCTCTCTCTCTCTCTCTCTCTCTCTCTATATATATATATATATATATATATATATATATATATATATTCAATATAGTACTCAAAGTCCTAGTCAAAGCAATTAGACAACAAAAGGAGGTCAAAGGAATACAAATTGGAAAGGAAGAAGTCAAAATAACACTATTTGCAGGTGATATGATAATATACTTAAGAGACCTCAAAAATTCCACCAGAGAACTCCTACAGCTGATAAACAACTTTAGTAAAGTGGCTGAATATAAAAAATAATTCAAATTGGTAGCCTTCCTTTACTCAAAGGATAAACAGGCTGAGAAAGAAATTAGGGAAACAACACCTTTTAAAATAGTCACAAATAATATAAAATACCTTGGTGTGTCTCTAACCAAGCCAGTGAAAGATCTGTATGACAAGAACTTCAAGTCTCTGAGCAAAGAAATCAAAGAAGATCTCAGAAGATGGAAAGATCTCCCATGCTCATGGATTGGCAGGATTAATATAGTAAAAATGGCCGTTTTATCAAAAGCAATCTACAGATTCAATGCAATACCCATCAAAATTCCAACTCAATTCTTCATAGAATTAGAAAGAGCAATTTGCATATTCATTTAGAATAACAAAGAACCCAGGATAGTGAAAACTATTCTCAACAATAAAAGAACTTCTGGGGGAATCACCATCCCTGACCTCAAGCTGTATTACAGAGCAATAGTGATAAAAACTGCATGATATTGGTACAGAAACAGGCAGGTAGATCAATGAAATAGAATTGAAGACCCAGAAATGAACCCACATACCTATAGTCACATGATCTTTGACAAAAGAACTAAAACAATCTGGTAGAAAAATGACAGCATTTTCAACAAATATGCTGGTTCAACTGGATATCAGCATGTAGAAGAATACAAAATAATTCATTCTTATCTCCTTGTACAAAGCTCAAGTCCAAATGGATCAAGGACCTCCACATAAAACCAGATACACTGAATCTAATAGAATCTAATAGAAAGTGGGGAAGAGCCTTGAACAGATGGGCACAGGGGGAAAATTCCTGAATAGAACACCAATGGCTTATGCTCTAAGATCAACAATCAACAAATGGGATCTCATAAAATTGCAAAAAGTCTTAAGGCAAAGAAATGTCAATAGGACAAAATGGCAACCAACGGATTGGGAAAGGGCCAACCCTACAACCAATAGAGGGCTAAGATCCAAGATATACAAAGAACGCAAGAAGTTAGACTCTAGAGAAACAAATAACTGTATTAAAAAATGGGGTACAGAGTTAAACAAAGAATTCTCAGAGGAACACCAAATGGCTGAGAAGCACCTAAAGAAATGTCCAACATCCTTAGTCATCAGGGAAATGCAAATCAAAACAACCTGAGATTCTACCTCATACCAGTCAAAATGACTAAGATCAAAAACTCAGGTGACAGCAGATGCTGGCAAGGACGTGGAGAAAGGGGAATACTCCTCCATTGCTGGTGGAATTGCAGGCTGATACAATCACTGTGAAATCAATCTGGAGGTTCCTCAGAAAATTGGACTCAGCTATACTACTCCTGGGCATATACCCAAAAGATGCTCCAACATATAACAAGGACGCATGTTCCACTATGTTCATAGCAACCTCATTTATAATAGCCAGAAGCTGGAAAGGACCCAGATGTCCCTCAACAGAGGCATGGATACAAAAAATGTGGTACATTTACACAATGGAGTACTACTCAGCTATTAAAAACAATGAATTCATGAAATTCTTAGGCAAGTGGATGGAACTAGAAAGTATCATCCTGAGTGAGATAACCCAATCACAAAAGAACATACATGGTATGCACTCACTGATAAGTTGTTAGTAGCTAAAAAAGTTCAGAATACCCAAGATACAATTCTCAGACCATATGAAGCTCAAAAAGAAGGAAGACCAAAATGTGGAAGAACAAAATACTCAGGGAAAGTAGAGGGTGAGAGGGGCGTGGGAGGAAGAGAGGAGTGGAAGGGGGAAACAGGAGCAGGAACAGATGTGGGAGGAGACAGGGATGATATACAGAGAGTCAGGAACTTGAACAGAGGTGTGTAGCAATGGGGGATGAGGAACAAGGGGTAGCCACCAGCAAGTCCCAGATACCAGGTCCCAGCAGGGATGACATTCGCTGAAATGCCCAACAAAGATAGAGAGAGAACCTGTAGAGACCATATCCAGAGGTTAGGCAAGGGCCCCAGTTTGGGGATGGGGCCACCCACTCATTTCCAAATTCTTAACCCAGAAGGGCTCCTGTCTAAAGGAAATACAGGGACAAAGTATGGAGCAAAGACTGAAGGAAAGGCCATCCAGAGACTGCCCCACCTGGGGATCCATCCTACATGCAGATACCAAACCCAGACACTATTGTGGATGCCAATAAGTGCTTGCTGACAGGAGCCTGGTATAGCTGTCTCCTGAGAGGCTCTGCCAGAGGCTATCATACAGAGATGGATGCTCATAGCCAACCATTGGAGTGAGCACAAGGTCCCCAATGGAGGAGTTAGAGAAAGGTATGAAGGAGCTGAAGGGGTTTGCAACCCCATAGAAAGAACAACAATATCAACCAACCAGACACCTCCAGAGCTCCCAGGGACTGAACCACCAACCAAAGAGTATTCATGGAGGCACCCATGGCTCCAGCTGCATAGTCCATCAGAGGATGGCCTTTGTCTGGCATCAATAGGAGAGGCCCTTGGTCCTGTGAAGTGTAGGAGAATGCCAGGATGGTGAGGTAAGAAGGGGTGGGAGAGGGGGAGAATCCTCATAGAAGCTGGGGGGATTGGAAAGGGGGGTTCGGCAGGGGGTAGGGAAACTGGGAAAGGAGAAAACATTTGAAATGTAAATACATAAGATATCCAATAATAAAAAGATTTTAAAAATGGAAGAAAAAGCAATTACTGCTAATGTAAACTGAGTAATTCCTGTTTTCTATAATGGATCTCTCTCTCTCTCTCTCTCTCTCTCTCTCTCTCTCTCCTTAAGGGCAACTTATATTATAATATAACTGCTACTCACACAACACTTCAAATATATTTCTATACCCTCCTGTGATGGTTTGTATATGATTGGCCCAGGGAGTGACTCTATTTGGAGGTATGGCCTTGTTGGAGTAGGTGTGTCATTGTGGGTGTGGGCTTAAAACCTTCACCCTAGTTGTCTGGAAGTCAGTCTTCCACTAGCCGCCTTCAAATGAAGAGATAGAACTCTCAGCTCCTCCTGCACCATATCTGCCTGGATGCTGCCATGTTTCTGCCTTGATGACAATGGACTGAACCTCTGAGCCTGTAAGCCAGCCCCAATTAAATGTTGTCTTTTATAAAACTTGCATTGGTCATGGTGTCTGTTCACAGCAGTAAAACCCTGACTAAGACACCCCCCAAAGAACATAAGCAGCAGAAGCCAATGTAATTTGTCATCATCAGAACCCAGTTCTACCACAGCAAGCCCTGCATATCCAAACACACCTGTAAAGCAAGATTCTGACCTAAACTCCCATCTTATGAAGATCATTGAGGCCTTTTAGGATATAAATAACTCTCAAAAAGAAATATAGAAAAACATAGACAGCATAGAAGCCCTTTAAAAGTGAACAAATAAATCCCTCAAAGAAATATAGGAAAATACAATCAAACAGATGAAGGAATTGAATAAAACTGTTCAAAGGCCTAAAAATGGAAATAGAAACAAAAAGAAATCACAAATGGAGAAACTCTGGGGATGGAAAACATAGGAAAGAAATCAGGAGCAAGCATCACCAACAGAGTACAGGAGATGAAAGAAAGACTCTCAGGCATAGACGATACCATAAAAGATATCAACACATATGTCAAAGAAAATACAAAGTGTAAAAAATTCCTAACCCAAAACAGCCAAGAAATTTGGGACACTTGAAAAGACCAAACCTAAGAATAATAGGAATTGAAGAGAGTAAAGATTCCCACTCTAAAGGGTCAGAGAATATCTTCAACAAAATCATAGAAGAAAACTTCCCTAACCTAAAGAATGAGATGGCTATAAACATACAAGAAACCTGTAGAAGACCAAATAGATTGGGTCAGAAAAGAAAATCCTCTCATATAATAATCAAAGCACTAAATGTACACAACAAAGAAAGAATATTAAAAGCTGTAAGAGAAAATGTCCGAGTAACATATAAAGGCAGATCTATCAGAATTACACCAGAATTCTCAAGTGAGATGCTAAAACCTAGAATATATTGGACAGATGTCATGCAGACCCTAGGAGAACACAGATGCCAGCCCACGCTACTATACCCAGAAAAACTCTCCTTCACCATAGATGGAGAAACCAAGATATCCATTTTTAAAAAAAGAAACAAAGAAAAAAATTTAAACAATATCTTTCTACTAATCCAGCCCTACAGAGGATAAATCATCTCACAATAAACCCAAAAGAAGAAAATCACACATACACAAACATAATACCAGCTGCAACTACAAAAATAAGGGGAACTAACAATCATTGGTCTTTAATATTCCTAATGTCAATGGACTCAATTCCCCAATAAAAACACACAGGTAAACAGACTGAATATGCAAACAGGATCCATCATTTTCCTGCATATAAGAAACATACTTCAGCAACAAACACAGACACTACCTCAAGGTAAAGGACTGAAAAAAGTTTTCCAATCAAATGGTCCCAAGAAACAAGCTGGTGTTACCATTCTAATATCCTATAAAATAGACTTTCAAGCAAAAGTAATCAAAAGAGATGATTTTGATGAATCATACTCACCAAAGAAAAAAAAATCCACCAAGATGAAGTCTTAGTTCTGAATATGCATGCCCCAAATACAAGAGCACCCACTTTCATAAAAGAGAAACTTTACTAAAGCTCAAAACACACAATGAATCTCACATACTAATAATGGGGGACTTCAACACCCCACTCTCACCACTGGACAGGGCATTGAACCAAAAACTAAACAGAGACACAGTGAAGCTAACAGAAGTTAGGAACCAAATGTATTTAACAGATATCTACAGAACTTTCTACCTCAAAGCAAAAGAATATACATTTTTCTTAGTGCCTCATGTAACCGTGTCCAAAATTGACCATATAATTAAACATAAAACTAGCCTCAACAGATACAAGATTAAAATAATATCATGAGTCCTATCAGATCACCATGGTCTAAGGCTGGACTTCAATAATAATAATAATAATAATAATAATAATAATAAAACAGAGAGCCCACATACTCATGGAAACTGAACAACTCTCTGATCACTTGGTCAGGGAAGAAATAAAGAAATTAAAGACTATAGAATTCAATGAAAATGAAGACATAGCACACGCAAACTTATGGAATACAATGGAAAGAAAATTCACAGTACTAAGTACCTTCACAAGGAAATTGGAGAGATCTTATACAAGCAACCTAACAGCACACCTGACAGCTCTGGAACAAAAAGAAGCAAACACACCCAAGAGGAATGGAAGGCCAGAAAGAGCCAAACCAAAATCAACTAATTAGAAATAGAGTGCTGGGGACAACATACAATGACAGGGACTGCCTGCAGTAGGCCAAGATGGAGACATCTCAGTAGCCGGCGGCAGTTCTTTATAACAACAGTTGTTCCCATTTCTCCTAACCTTAGCCCTGGACAATGGCTGTATAGATTTCATTTGTGTGTGACTTTTTTTCAGTTGGCTTTGGTGTGCATAATTATTCTATTATATCTGACTTTCTTGCTTCTTTCTCCTTCTGCTCTCGTGAATTCTGTGAAACTAGATGTTCCTTGATGAAATTATTCTTGAACAATTAAAAATTGAGATGTAAGGGCACGGCACAGCACAGCACAGCACAGCGCAGTCCTAATGGCCCAGGTACACGCTGTGCGCTCTCATCTTGGAAACAATGTAATAACTGCCCAATGGTAGTTCCAGATTAATGTTTAACTTGCAAAGAAAGTTTGAAGAAATTACTAGAAAATGAAGTAGAGCCAACATTGGGACCCCAAGAAAGGAAAAAGCTATTTAAGTTATGAAATAAGTTTTGCACAACATTTAAGAGTTCCTGGAAAAAGCAAGTATAGAATACATAAAATCATATATATGAGTAAAATTAAGTCAAAGTACTGGGACTCTTGGAGAGTCATTGTGTGCAATGTGTAGAAGTGGAAAGCTAGGGGAACTACGGACTTAAGGGTTAACTTGATTCTTTCTGGCCACTGCCTGGCAGCTTTGCCCATGTCATTTATCATTAGAGCTTCACAGGAAAATGCAAGTAGCTGACCTCGGAGCTCTGAACTCTGAAGTATAATAAGTCAAAAGTTAAAGTTTAAATAATGATTTAAAGTTTGCAATTATTATTACTTTGGCTATAGGTCTGGGAATAGGGAAGCTTGAAGCTTTGGGGAACAATTGTAATTCTTGATTCTTTCTGGGATGTGGTTATTCTTTTGCATTGGATTTGGCAATGATTATACAATGTCCTTTTTTCTACGTGCTTTTGGCATATCAATAAAAGACTGGGGCAGAAAAAAGACGGGAGAGCGAGTAAGGTGCGCATGAGGCGAGTGGAGAGTGAGTAGAGTGAATGCAAGAGTGTGAGAAGAGTGGGTGTGTGTGGGTGAGTGAAGGAGAGTGCACATGGTGTGTGTGTGGTGTGTGTGAAGAGTGTGTGTGTGTGAGTGAAAGGGGAATACTCAGAGGTGTGTAGGAGTATGGGAGTTCAAGAAAAGAAAGGTGTGCAGGAGAAAAGTAGAGTGCAGAAGAGAATGGAGAGTATGTGCACATGAGAGAGAGAGAGAGAGAGAGAGAGAGAGAGAGAGAGAGAGAGCACAACTTTAAGCCTTGAAAAATTGCCTGTCAGTTTATAACCTAAAAGTAGTCTGTGTCTGTTTATTATGCGCCTCCTGATATCCCTGCTTCCAGAGAACACCGATCCTGTGTAGAGGCTACACCCTGGAAAAGAGAACAATACAAAGAATCAACAAAACCAAGAGCTGGTTCTTTGAGAAAATCAACAAGATAGATAACCCCACTAAAATCAGGGACTAGACAAGGCTGCCTACTCTCTCCCTATCTGTTTGATATAGTTCTCACCATTGTAGCTAGATTAAGTAGACAACATGAGGAGATCAAGGGGATGCAAATCAGAAAGGAAGAAGTCATGGGACCAGTCTTTGTGAATGATATAATAGTATAAGTGCTCGATCCCAAAATTCTACTAGAGAACTCCTACAGCAAAGAACTTTAACAAAGTGGGGCTGGAGAGATGGGTCAGCAGTTAAGAGTATTGACTGCTCTTCCATAGGTATTGAGTTCAATTCCCAGCAACCACATGGTGGCTCACAACCATCTGATGACCTCTTCTGGTATGCATGAAGACAGCTACAGTGTACTCATAAAATAAATAAACAAGCCAGGCAGTGGTGGTGCACTCCTTTAATCCCAGCACTTGGGAGGCAGAGGCAGGCAGATTTCTGAGTTCGACACCAGCCTGGTCTACAGAGTGAGTTCCAGGACAGCCAGGACTACAAAGAGAAACCCTGTCTCTTTAAATTATTAAATACATTGATAAATAAATAAATAAATAAATAAATATTTAATATACATGTACACACACACACACACACACACACATATATATATATATATATATATATATATATATATAATTTAAAAAATCTTTAGCCAGTGCTAAGAGGAAAACTCATAGCCCTGAGTGCCTCCAAAAAGAAACTGGAGAGAGCATGCACTAGCAGCTTAATGGCACACCTGAAAGCCCTGGAACAAAACGAAGCTAATTCACCCAGGAGGAGTAGAAGACAGGAAATCATCAAATTCGGGGCTGAAATCAATCAAGTAGAAACAAAGAGAACCATACAAAAAAATCAACAAAACCAAGAGTTGGTACTTTGAGAAAATCAACAAGATAGATAAACTCTTAGCCAGACTAACCAAAGGGCACAGAGACAGTATCCAAATTAACAAAATTAGTAATGAAAAGGGAGATATAACAACAGAAACTGAGGAAATTCAAAAAATCATCAGATCCTACTACAAAAGCCTATACTCAACACAACTGAAAAATTTGGAGGAAATGGACAATTTCCTAGACAAATACCAAATACCAAATTCCAAAATTAAATCAGGATCAAATAGATTATCTAAACAGTCCCATAACCCCTAAAGAAATAGAACAGGTCATAGAAAGTCTTCCAACACACACACACACACACACACACACACACACACACACACAATCACAAGACCAGATGGTTTTAGTGCAGAATTCTATCAGACCTTCAAAGAACACCTAACACCAATACTCTTCAAACTCTTCCACAAAATAGAAACAGAAGGAACACTCCCCAACTCATTCTACAAAGCCACAATTACGCTGATCCAAAAACCACACAAAGATCCAACAAAGAAAGAGAACTTCAGGCCAATTTCCCTTATAAATATCAATGCAAAAATACTCATAAAATTCTTGCCAACCGAATCCAAGAACACATCAAAATGATCACTCACCATGATCAAGTAGGCTTCATCCCAGGGATGCAGGGATGGTTCAATATACGGAAATCCATCAATACAATCCACTACATAAACAAACTCCATGCTCGTGGATTGGCAGGGTTAATATTGTTAAATGGCCATCTTGCCAAAAGCAATATACAGATTCAATGCAATCCCCATCAAAATCCCAACTCAGTTCTTCATAGAGTTAGAAAGAGCAATTCTCAAATTCATCTGGAATAACAAAACCCCAGGATAGCTAAAACTATGCTTAACAGTAAAAGAACTTTGGGGGAATCAGTATCCCGGACTTCAAGCAATACTACAGAGCAATAGTGTTAAAAACTGAGTGGTATTGGTACAGTGACAGGCACGTAGATCAATGGAGTAGGACTGAAGACCCAGAAATAAACCAACACACCTATATTCACTTGATCTTCGACAAAGGAACTGAAAACATCCAGTGGAAAAAAGACAGCCTTCTCAACAAATGGTGCTGGTTCAACTGGAGGTCAGCATGCAGAAGAATGTGAATTGATCCATTCTTATCTCCTTGTACTAAGCTCAACTCCAAGTGAATCAAGGACCTCTACATAAAACCAGACACTCTGAAACTGATAGAAAAGAAACTGGGGAAGACCCTTGAGGACATGGGCACAGGGGAAAAGTTCCTGAACAGAACACCAATAGCTTATGCTCTAAGATCAAGAATTGACAATTAGAACCTCATAAAATTACAAAGTTTCTGTAAGGGAAAGGACTCAGTCAAAAGGACAAAATGGCAACCAACTAATTGGGAAAAGATCTTCACGAACCCTACATCTGAAAGAAGGCTAATATCCAATATATGCAAAAAGAAATCAAGAAGTTAGACCCCAGAGAACCAAATAACCCGATTAAAAGTGGGGTACAGAGCTAAACAAAGAATTTTCACCTGAAGATCTTCAGATGGCTGAGAAGCACCTTAAGCAATGTTCAACATCACTAGTCATTAGGGAAATGCAAATCAAAACCCTGAGATTTTGCCTCACACCAGTCAGAATGGCTGATTAAAAACTCAGGAGACAGCAGGTGTTGGCGAGGATGTGGAGAAAGAGGAACACTCTCCCATTGCTGGTGGGATTGCAAGTTGGTACAACCACTCTGGAAAACAGTCTGGCAGTTCCTCAGAAAACTGGGCATGACACCCCCGAAGGACCTTGCTATACCACTCCTGGGCATATACCCAGAGGATTCCCCAGCATGCAATAAGGACACATGCTCCACTATGTTCATAGCAGCCTTATTTATAATAACCAGAAGCTGGAAAGAACCCAGATGTCCCCAAATGTAGGAATGGATACAGAAAATGTGGTATATTTACACAATGAAATACTACTCAGCAATTACAAACAATGATTTCATGAAATTCTTAGACAAATCTTGGAACTGGCAAATATCATCCTAAGTGAGGTAACTCATTCACAAAAGAACACAAATGGAATGCAGTCACTGATAAGTGGATATTAGTCCAGAAGCTCTGAATACCCAACACACAACTCACAGAACAAATCATTCCCAAGAAGAAGAAAGGAGAGGGCCCTGGTCCTGGAAAGGCTTGATGCACCATTGTAGGGGATTGCCAGGACAGAGAAGTGAGAGGGGGTTGATTGGGAAATGGACAGAGGGAAGAGGGTGTATGGAACTTATGGGGAGGGGGGAACCAGGAAAGGGATGTAAACAAAGAATATAGAAAATAATAAAAAAATCTTTAAGCAAAGTGGGTGGATATAAAATTAGGTCAAATCAGTAGCCTTTATACAAATGATAAACAGACTGAGAAAGAAATTACGGAAACAACACCTTTCACAATATTTACAAGTAATATAAAATGTCTTGGTGTAACTCTAATAAAGCAAATGAAAAATATATATATCAAGAACTTCAAATCCTTGACAGAAAGAAATTGGAGTAGACCTCAGAAGATGGAAATATCTCCCATGCTCATGGATAGGTAGAATTAACACAGTAAAAATGGCCATCTTATAAAAAAAATCTACATGTTCAATGCAATCCCCATCAAATTTCTAGCACAATTCTTCACAGGCATGGAAAGAGAAATTCTCAACTTCATATGGAAAAATAAAAAACACAAAATAGCAAAAACAATTCTCACCAATAAAAGAACTTCTGGGGGAATCACCATCCCTGACCTCAAGCTGTACTACAGAGCAATAGTTATAAAAACTGCATGGTATTGGTACACGGACAGGCCAAACAATGGAACAGATTTGAAGACCCAGAAATGAACCCATACATCTATGGACACTTGATCTTGGCAAAGAAGCCAAAACCGTACAGTGGATAAAAAGAAAGCATCTTCAACAAATGGTGCTGGATCACCTGGAGATCTGCTTGTAGAAGAATTCAAATTGATCCATATTTATTACCTTTTACAAAGTTCAAATTCAAGTGAATCAAGGACCTCAACATAAAACCAGTACACAGAATAGAAAAGAAGAGAAAGTGTGAAAGAGTCTTAAATGCAGAAGCACAAGGGAAATTTTCCTGAACAAAGAACAGATCTTAGAGCTCAGGCTATATCCTCAGCAGGCCTATGTCCAATCAAGGGCTAACATCCAAAATATATAAAGAACTCAAGAAGGTAGAGTCCAAAAAACCAAATAACCCAATTTTAAAATGGGTACAGAGGTAAACAGAATTCTCAACAGAGGAATCTTGAATGGCCAAGAAGCACTTAAAGAAATGTTCACTAACTTTAGTTATCAGGAAAAATGCAAATAAAAATGACCCTGAGATTCCACCTTACACCAACCAGAATGGCTAAGATAAAAAACTCAAGAGAGAGCACGTGCTGGTGAGGATGTGGAGAAAGAGCAACACTCTTCCATTGCTGGTGGGATTCCAAACTGATACAACCACTCCAGAATCTGGTGGTTCCTCAGAAAATTGTGTATTTTTCTACCTGAAGACCCAGCTATACCACTCCTGAGAATATACCCAAAAGATGCTCCACCAAACCACAAGGACCCATCTTCCACTATGTTTATAGCCGCCTTATTCGTGATAGCCAGAAGCTGGAAACAACCCAAATGTTCCTCATCAGAAGAATGGATAAATAAAATGTGGTTAGTTTGCACAATGGAATACTATTCAGCGATTAAAAATGAGAACATCATGAGTTTTGCAGACAAGTGGATGAAATGAAACTAGAAAATATCATCTTGAGTGAGGTAACCCAGACCCAAAAGGACATGCATGGTATGTACTCATTGATAAGTGGATATTAGCCAAAAGTACAGAATACCCATGATACAACCCACAGACCATAAGAAATTTAGCAAGAAGGAAGGCCCAAATGAGGATGCTTCAATACAACAAACAAAATAATCATGAAAGGGAGAAGGAGGGAGAGACATGGGTGGGAGAGAGGAGGGGAAATGCAGGACAGGTTCAGGTATGGGAAGAGACAAGAGAGAAGCCCAGAGGGACGGGAAAATGAATGGAAATATGCAGATGTGGAGTGTAGGGGATCAGGTGAACCTCTAGAAAGTCCCAGAGACCTGGGATGTGTGAAGCTCCTAGGACCCACTGGAGATGACCTTAGCAGAAATGCCCAACAGTGGGGAGACCACTTCCTATAGACAAGGCCCTCAGTGAAGGGGTGGGGCCACCAGCCTTCCTTTAAAATATTTGACCAAGAATTGTTTTTGTCTAAAAGAAATGCAGGGACAGAAATGGAGCAGAGACTGAACAAAAGCCATCCAGTGATCAACCCAACTTGGGATCCATCCCATGACCAGGCAACAAGCCATGACACTATTACTGATGCCATATTGTGCTTGCAGACAGGAGCCTAGCACAGCTGTTCTCTGAGAGGTTCTACCAGCAGCTGAGTGAGACAGATGAAGGTACTTAGAGCCACCCATTGGACTGAGGTCAGGAACTGTTGTGGCAGAGTTAGGAGAAGGACTAAAGGAGCTGAAGGGATGGTAACCCCACAGGAAGACCAAGAGTATCAACGAACCAGACCTCTGGATGCTCCCAGAGACTAAGACTAAGAGCATACACCAGCCAAAGAGCAGACATGGGGTGATCCATGCCCCCTCCCAGCACATATGAAGCAGAGGACTGCCTTGCCTAGCCTCAGTGGGAGAGGATGCTTAATCCTGTAGAGACTTGATGCCCCGGGGAAGGGAGGGGTAGAGGGTAAGGTAGAGACTGTGGGAGGTGAGGGGTTGGGAGTGAGGGAGTGAGGTGTGGGGTAGGGGCTTGGACCTTTCAGAAGAAAAGGGGAAGAGGGCCAGGGTGAAAACTTGTTGTGGATGAGCCTGGTGCTGTTCTTGTGAACCAATCCCCTAATGAATAAAGGAGCCAATCACTGGGCAAGTAGGATGGACTTCTGAGTTGGACAGAAGAAGAGAGGAAGCAGGAGAGAGTTAGGTCTTTTTGGATGAGGATAGCAACAGGACAAGATATAGCTACGAGTGTCTCCAAGTTTCAATGGCAGATCTGTCAGGATTTTAGTTGCTGTACTCAGTGATAGAGTTACCATCATTTCTGAAGTAAGTATGTGTGTGTTTTCCTTCACACTGCAGCTAGTCTGGGTTCAAGAGAGAAGGTAGCCAAGCGTGAGTTTGCCTGGGGTGCACCACAAAGGCTGTGGGGGATTTAAGGCACAGGGTGAGTGTGGTAGTGACCCACCAGTGGGAACCTAGTGAGCTGGGTGGGGAGATTGTGGAGTTCTGAGTCAGAGTCTCCATGAGATATAAACAGGTTGGTCTTTGCCCACCAGTGCATGGCTGGCTGGGCTGCCGGGGCAGAGGCACAAGTGAGGGAACAAGACAGTCCTATTTTTTAAATATTTCCCACAACAAAAACTCTTGGAGGGGGGTCCAGGAAGGGGAGCAACATTTGGAATGTAAATAGATAAAACAGTTTAATAATTAAAACAAGGCTGAGGAGAGACAAGGCTAATGAGATCTGCCCATTCTGAGAGCAAAGCAAGCCAGGGTCCTGTTGTACACTGGTATAGCTTCAAGACCCACAGAGAAAAGGACTGCCTACCGGGGTCTGGGAAGCAAAGCAAACTTCATGTAAAATTTCCAGCTAACTTCAGCAGGTAAAAGTATAAGAAAATCAACTCTTCACAGAGGAAACAGGACACGTTGTTTGAACTGATCTTACCTCATGCAAAAAATAGGATGTATATTGGTAGCTTGTGGGGACGTTTAGGAGTGAACCTTCAAAAAGGGAAGGTTGAGGCACTAGAGAGTCCGCCTTCAGGAAGCGCAGGAGACAATCAGTTGGAGCCATTTACAAGTCCTTGGGGAGCATCTCTGGGACTAGCCAGCTTATCTAAGTGCTAAATCCTTTCTTCTACTACTGATTGCTACTATTCATGCTCCATTCATGCTACTATTCATTGGCTCTAATGAATCCCCATTTCTGCATATTCTTCTAGTCCCCACCCACTCTTCCAGCTCATCTCCAATTCTCTTCCTTACCTGCACCCATAACTCCATAATGCCAAGGGATTTATAATTCCTTTGATACCCTGTCCAATTTCATAACCACTAACTTTCCTCATAGCATTTACTCAACCTGGGAAGCACTTCTCTGTTCCTTGTCTACCTGGAGACAAACTTGCCCAGTTCAAACACTTCCTCTTTGAAGATGCCTCCCAGGTGACTTCTCGGCAATTACATACTTTCCCGTCACTTCCCATCATACAGCTGGCAAATCCTCTGTGGCTTACAATTTAATTTTACTGTATTGTAATTGTTTACATCAGTGTTTGTATCCTTATGGATCTTTGAGCTTTGTGGAAAGATTTTAAATAACAATTATTGAGTAAGTTAAGGAACTTTTCTAATAGAAACCAACACTGCACAATGGAGCATTTTGCTTAGACTCACATACAGTGGGTGTACAGACTCACATGTACAGACTCACATACAGTGGGTGTACAGACTCACGTACAGTAGGTTACAGACTCACATACAGTGGGTGTACAGAATGTTTACTAAAGCAGTTGCTCCCTGGCATGGACAGGCAGACCATCCATAGAGAGGGACAGTTAATAGAGACAAGACAGGAGATTTTTATTAGGATCTGCAAACATAGGCTCTTCCTAATTCCCACCTTTACGTGCAAACATACCGTGTCCTATTTGCCTACTTGATTAACCAATATTTAATAACTTTTTGTTTTATGTCAGTTGTGGAATTTTAAAACTTACACTCCAAAATAACATTATACATTTAATTACCAACAAGATACTCTGATTTACATATTGAGACATTCCATAGTATGGCCACCGAGAATTCAGGCTTAAGAGCCACATTGCCTGGGTGTGAATTCTGGTTCTGACCAGGTAGTCAACTTCTCTGTGCCTCAGATCTCAGCTCTGTAAAGTGAGGCATCAGTGTGCCCAATCCTTTGGATCATCAAGGTGATTAAGTGGATCACAGAGAGGAAGCACTGGGAACACTATGGGAGCTGGAAATGAAGTGCATGTTGGTAAGCTTGCTTGCTGCAATCAAATGCAATCCTTATTATGTGACCAGGATATTTGATCATTATCGGCATCTAATTAATATGTAAATGAGAAGCATAGTGACATAAGGAATAGAAAATCAGGAGAGTCTTTGTTTCTGTCATAACAACATCCACGGTCTTTGGTGATGTGACCCTCAGGACACAAGAATTAATTCAAAACCATGGTAACTAAGAATGTTCTATAAGGAAAAAAGTCATGACCAGGACTGGAAAAGGAACTATCTTTCAGTTTGTCAAGAAGGCAGCTATGAAAAAGACAACAACAAACCCTTCATGTAAGTGGAGGGAAAAGCTTTGGGCCTGTCCCTGCCTGAGGGATTGAAACTGATTATGGATTCCCGTCAGCCATGAGTCAGTTTGTCTATATTTTCAGTCAGTCTTGTTTCCTGGAGTTAGATAGCAATCTTAACAGAAACTGATTTTATTAAGAAAAATATAAGGAATTTATCTTCTCTCCTGTAAGCATATAGTTTAATGAAGTTGGTGGCATCCAGAATTGGTAATTTAAGCTTTTTGTTGCTCTTGGGGGTGCTTTTTACTTGTTTGGGTATGCTAGCCTCTTAATAACATCCATATAATGGGATATATTTTAAGTTTGTTCAGAAGTCTACACATTGTCACCTTTTAAGCATATCTTTAATGGGTTTCATGCAACCAAAGCTAGAATGACTGAAACCCCATCCCCCGGCCTCCACAGCCTGTATTTTGGGTTCATAGGCATATGGCACCACAACCAAATTATCACTTCCCTTTGGGGAAAGATATCTGTCAATCCAAACTTAGTTCTGTATGTTTTGCTTCTTTAATTTTTTTCCACTGGTGCTGAAGAGATGGCTCAGCAGTTAAAAGCACTGACTATTCTTCTAGAGGTCCTGAGTTTAATTCCCAGCAACCACATGGAAGCTCACAAATATCTGTAATAGGATATGATGCCCTCTTCTGGTGTGTCTGCAGACAATGATAGTGTACTTACATACATAAAATAAATAAATCTTTTTTTAAAGTGTATTGATTCTTTGTGAATTTCACATCATGCACCCTAGTTCCACTCATCTCTCCATCCCCCCATTTCTGCCCCCTGCCCTTGCAACCTCCCCCTGCAAAGAAAACAAAAATAAATAAAATAAAATAAAATAAAATAAAATAAAATAAAGATAAATAAATTAAAAATAAAATTTGAAAAAGAAAATCTCACTGTAGAAGCTGTGGTGTGTCTTAGGCTGGTGTGTTTCAGTGTGTCACAGTGTGTCACGTTGTGTTGTGGTGTGTCACATAGTACACCCTTTTGCCCAAAAAGCTTTACTTGCAATGAATCATGGGCCAGGTTTGAGGCCTCTGGCTTCTGCCACACTATCAATACTGGATCCTCAGTGAGACTCCTCTTGGATAATCTACTGTTGTCCTGTGTTATGGAGGCCATGAAACTTTGGATCTACAGGACCAGCCCCTTCACATGCTCCATCAGTTCATAGATGGCATAGATGCTGTGATGGCCCAACTCAAAGCCCTAGATCTAGGCCTGGAGGATAGCTGGCCTGGTCAGACCACCTGTTCTCCCTCATCTGCATCACTGTGTAAGCTCTCCCACGTTGCCCAGGTGAAAAACCAGCTCTCCCATTCTCACACCATAGGGGCCAGCTCTCCTACACTGCCCAGGTGAAGGACAAGGACAGATTTTCCACATGGGACAAGGCCATCTCTGCTCAGCTTTCAGACATTAATATGGCCCCAGACAGCAGGCCAGATCATGGATGTCTACATGGTCTTCTGTGATAATATGGGCCACAGACATCCATACAGACCGCTATTACAGCAGGGCCATGCACCCAGACATGGCTCTCAGCAGCATCTCAAGCCTGGGTATCACCAAGGCCTCAGATGGCAGCACAGGCTACTCATACGGGTTCCTCACCAACCTGGAGTCTCCAGTTCTGCCTCTCTTCATAGTGCACACACCATTCCCTTCTTTTTCTGTCCTATCTCTCCCCCACATTCTTGCTCATTAAAGTGGCACCATCCTGCAGGCCTGTCTTCCGTCCACCTGCACCACATTGTTTTGCTTCTTAAGAGCTGACTGCAGATGCTGTTTTTCACAGTATTCGTGAAAGCGAGCGTCTGGCCTGAATGACTGGGGAGAAAGCCAAACTCATAATCAAGTCTTTAGACTTCTGAGATTAATGACATATTTTACTTTCTTTCTAATTTCTCTTAATTTAACTCTAATACAGGATATATATTCATGAGCACACAGATTATTTGTTATGTGAAAGATGACTTGTAGGGGCTGGACAGATGGTTGAGCAGTTAGAGAACTTACACTTAGAGTAGTGGACCAAAGTTTAGGTCCCAGCACCCATGTCAGGTGGTTCATAAACTCCTGTTACTTCAGCCCCAGACAATCTGATGTTATACTTCTGCCCTCTGGAGGCACCCATGTGCATGTGCACACAATGCATGTCCACATGTGTGTGTGTGTGTGTGTATACACACACACACACACACACACACACACACAGACACACACACAGAGAGAGACACAATTAAATCTCTAAAATTTTGCTTTAAAGAAATGACTTGTATCTTAATTTGTTTGAAAAAAAACAGGGATGTTATGAAGGGCAAAACATGTTTCCTTGGAAATAAGTCAGGTGAAATGGAATCTGATGCCTAAAGGCGCCTAAAATCACAAAGCAAAAACAAGATGGATGCTTTGGCTTTGTGAAACTAAAGTGTCTTACTTGGGCTTCACCTCACTGTGTTCGTTCATATCTCAGAAATGGAGACTCGGCTCTTCCTTCCTTCTCTCTCCTCTCACCTCCACTGTTTAGCATTGGGGTGACAACTGTTCCTGCGCTGGGTGCTGTGCTTTCAGAATTGCTACCTACACTCCAAAGTTGAAAACAATAGATATCAAAGAGCTCCGACCATCTAGAGAGAATCATTGGATCACTAAGAGTCATCAAAAGATGTGGGGGTTGGAGAGATGGCTTAGTGGCTAAGAGCACTGGCTGTCCTTTCAGAGGCTGTTGAGTTCAATCCCGAGCAACATGGTGGCTCACAATCATCTGTAATAGGATCAGATGCCCTCTTCTGGTATATCTGAAAACAGCAACAGTGTACTCATACATTAAACAAACAAACAAACAAACAAACAAACAAAGCATCCAATCAATCAATAAATAAAGCATCCAAATAAATAGATAGATAAAGCATCCATCTTCCATCCTCTCCTCCTCCCTGCCTTATCCATGTCTTTACCATACATTATTTATATACTAGGCACACAAAGAAGTCCCTGGAAACAAGTAACAAAGCTCTTCTTCCATCTCCCAACCAAGGTGAAAAACTAACCCAAAATACTTGAAAAGACAAGAAACACCTGTAAGAAGGAGATACAAATCTCTTCCTGATAGTTTTGGCATTTGGATAGATGGTGGATTCCCCAATTGTTCTCTGTACTACTCTGAGAAGAAGAATTGTAAGAAAAAGAGAAGTGACTATGGTTAGGGTAGCAACCCACTTGCATTGCCCAGAAGAATCCACAAAAGATCAAGCTTCAGCTGAATGGCTGGCCAGGAAGACTCATGTAGAGTGAGAGAACCAACGTGAAGTAAGGGGGCCATGCAGGAAATAAGGGGACCACGCCTGAAGGGAGGGTGTGTCATAGTACAAGTTGCTAAGGAAGATACCAGAAGTACTTTTTTGCATCGGAGAACAGTGGAAGCCTTTGCATAAAATTCTCAAGTGCTTGTCTCAGTCAGGGTTGCTATCAGTATGACAGACACCATGGACAGGATCAATTTGGGTTTACTTTACAACTCCCAAGTCACACTTGCAACTCACTGAGAGAAGTCAGAGCAGGAACTGTGGGGAGCCGACACTTAAACATCCTGCCAGCATAAACATCCTGCCGGCGTGAAGTAAACAAGTCAGTGCGCAGGTGCTGGGTAGTTTACCATCCCTTGGTCTCTGCCTCTCCCGAGCTGCAGCCAATCAGGGGATGACACGTCCGAGGCAGGGGTTGCAGCCTATATAAGGGATGGGCTTCTGGGTGTTTGGGTCTCCACTCTGTAGGCTTATGCTCTCCCTCTCAAGAGCATTAAAGCTTTGCTGCAGAAGGATCTTGAGTGTGCCACGTCGTTCTTGCTGGCGAGACGGTAGCGCGGGACAAGGAACTGGAGGCAAAGGGCAGGAACTGAGGCAGAGGCTGTGGAGGATCACTGCTGACTGGCTACAGGCGTGTTCAGCCTACTTTCTTATACAACTCAAGACCTCCTGCTCACACTTGGCACCACCCACAGTAGGTTGGACACTCCCATGCCAATTATTAATCAAGAAAGCCAACATATAGGCCCATCATTTGGAGGCGTTTCCTCAACTGATTGACCCTCTTCTCAAATGACTCTAGCTTCTGTCATGTTGATAAAAAGTCCCAACCAGGAAGACAGTGCCCCATCAGATAGAGGTCTTGTGAGGATGCCTGTAAGAGTATCCTCTTTAGTCTCTTTATAGTACTAGGGACCAATCCAGGGCCTCAAACATGCTAGTCTAGTGCTCTGCCTGGGAGTTATACCTCTAAGACCTCAGACTGGACTTTTTTTGTTGGTTTTTTGAGACAGGGTTTCTCTGTGTAGACCTGGCTGTCCTGGAACTCACTCTGTAGACCAGGCTGGCCTTGAACTCAGAAATCCGCCTGCCTCTGCCTCCCAAGTGCTGGGATTATAGGCGTGCGCCACCACAGCCCGGCTAGATTGGACTTTTAATACCCAAAGGTCATCTTACAGCTATAACAAGAAGATGACCTGTGTGACACAGAGCAGTCCATCAACTTCAGTGGGTAAACAAAGTCACAGGTGGTTGTGCATATCTGTAAAGTCAGCACTCTGACATCAAGATGGGAGATGGAGAAAGGAAAATTGTCCAAGAAGTACAGGCAATTAAGTGTTGTCTTTTATAAAACTTGCATTGGCCATGGTGTCTGTTCACAGCAGTAAAACCCTAACTAAGACATAAGCTGATACCAGGAGTGGGGTATTGCTGTGATAGGCCTGACCATGCTTTTGTTCAGAAGAATTTTGTTCAGAATAATTTCAGCTTCAGTAACTCCTTTTTCATCTTTGTTGACTTCAACAAGGTTCTTTCTCCTGGGCTTGTTCCATTCCCCGTTAGCAGCTTTCCTTGGCAGGCATCCTGTGGCTCTGGCATCTTTAACATCTTGGGTACCCCAAGTCAATTTCAGCTTCACAGCTTCTTGTTCCACACATGATCTTCTGTGTATCTCCAAAGAGCTGGTGTCACTTCTCCAGCTCTGCCTTCTGTAGCACTTCAGACTGATCCACTCCACTGCCACTGCTGTTCTTGGTGGTCATCCCATGGTACTGGCATCTCCAATATGCTAGGGTCTTCCACTACAACTATACTTCACCAAAGCCTCTCATAGGCTCTCTTCATGGTACCAACCTCAACTCCTTTGCATGACCCCTTCAGTCCTGGGCTGTCAATTACAACTGAGGGTACACTTTCACCAATGGCCTTCCATGGTCTCTCACAGTACCAAGCCTCAGCTATTCTTCATGATGCCTTCATGCCTTCAAAACTAGTACCATCTGGATGATTCTTACATGTTACCAAGTACAGCTGCAGCATGAGGAACACTTGGCTGTCTCTGGAATACAGCTTCTTTGTGCTCTCAGAAAACACTTCCTATATTTCACCTCAGTGATGCTGGTCTTTTCTTAATGACCACTAATTTCTTAGCTCCAGCTAACCAGCATCAATTGTTTCAGTAGTCACCTTCTCCTCTTGAATATAAAGCCAGAGACACATGGCTGAAGCTGCTGAGTTCTGCTGCTTGCAGGAGCTGGAACACTGGCCCCCTTGTTCTATTATATTATCACTAGCTTCCTTTTTCCCAGCTCCTTCACTGCCTAAGTTGGCTGTCCTGAATCTTGCTCCTTAGACTGACTTTGAACTCAAGAGATCTGCATGCCTGTCTCCTAAGCACTGGGATTAAAGGTGTGGCCCACCAAGCCTGGATTAAAGTTTTTCTTCACCTAGAATTTGCTCTGTTCTAGGCTGGTCTTGAACTCAGAGATCTGCTTATCTTTGCCTCCTGGGATTAAAGGCTAGTACGACCATGCCTGGACCTAAAGTTAACTGGGTGAATCTTGCCCCCAAGGTCACCACTCCTTTAATTCAACTTAATATCCTTGAATTCAGCTCCATTTCACTTCCTGGAATCCCTTTAATACTCAAACTATATATTTTGTACTTTTCCTTTCTCAGCTTGCTATGTTTGTTCAAAATTCTCTTCATCAGACTTAACCAGAGAATAAAGTCTTTGTTGGGCTTTTTTGAGACTTCCTTTGCAGATGCAATTAATATAAATCTCTTTACCTTAACCCTAGGCAGTCTCTTAAGACAATGGCAAAAAGCAGCCATGTTCTTTACCAAAACATCACAAAACAGTCTCTCAGCCACATATTAAAGTTCTTCTCCACTGAAACCTCTTGGCCAGTCAGGCCTACACAGTTAAAATGACCCTCAGCACTACTGTCTTCCATATTCCTACTAGTCTGGTCCATTAAGCCCCACTTAAAGAATTCTGTGGCTTTCCAAATCCAAAGTCCCCAAATCCACATTCTTCTGAACAAAAGCATGGTCAGGCCTATCACAGCAATACCCCACTCCTGGTATCAGCTTATGTCTTAGTTAGGGTTTTACTGCTGTGAACAGACACCATGGCCAATGCAAGTTTTATAAAAGACAACACTTAATTGGGGTTGGCTTACAGGCTCAGAGGTTCAGTCCATTGTCATCAAGGCAGAAACATGGCAGCATCTAGGCAGGCATGGTACAGAAGGAGCTGAGAGTTCTACATCTTCATCTGAAGGCTGCTAGTAGAAGACTGACCTCCAGGCAGCCAGGGGGAGGGTCATAAGCCCACACCCACAGTGACACACCCACTCCAACAAGGCCACACCTCCTAATAGGTCACTTCCTGGGCCAATCATATACAAACCATCACAAAAATCAAAAAACAAAAACAAAAAACAGAGAGCCCCTCCCCCCCCAAATGAGCTCCTTGCAAATAACTGCATGGGAGTATGTCCATCCAGCCATTTCCCATAAGCAAAATGGACCCAAGATTATGTTTATGATAATCATTAAAAGTGGTGATTTATGTTATAAGGTAATGTTTTGTTGTTTAATCTGAGTGTTATTTCCATCTTCCCACTGGAAAAGTAAAATGAAGGTACTTCTTTCTTTAAATCCACCATATAGGAATTTTATAAGGGTTCAAATGAAACAGTGGAGGCGACTTGACAATTTCTAGTGTTAGATGTTAGCTCTTGCTTGATTCCTTTAAATAGCTTTGCATGCTATTTGCATAGATAATGTGGGAGATGATCAGAAAAAGTTCCTCCTAATACCTTTGTTCCTAATATCTTTGTTCAGACTTCTCCAGCTATAGCAAAAGCCCCAGCAAGATAATATTTGTGATTTTTTTCTATTACCTTAAAAAAAATGAGTAACTGCGTTCTAGTGAATTTTATTCTAGAAATGATCTCTACACCACGAACTAGTCAGCCTGTGTATCTCATATGGGTGATTTCAATTTCTTTATATTCTGGTTTCTACTGAAAAAAAAATCTGCATTTTGACAAGTTTTGATGAGGTCTATTCACTCCAGACAATGTCTACAAACCCAAATTGCATAGTTGATTTTGACTTAATCCCCTAGAGTTCCAGAACTGTCCTGATTAAAATTTAAAAGATAATTACAGGTAGCACATTTAGTCAGGGAGTTAGTCAGAGAGCTGACTAAGTAGTGAATCTTACTTCCTGAAGCATATTGCATTAAGTGTTGTGGAGGAGGGTGGCGGTGGGTGGAACAGTCACCCATGAAATGATTTAAGGATTATTATTAAAACAATATATCATCAAGTGCAAAGTACTCAGGTAGAAACTGTGTATAAAATTTCAAGGAATGGAGAGTAAAAGGGCTTCCTTCATGTTTTAATGACCTACTGTGTATATTTAGGAAATATGTTTTGAGGCTGTTGGTAGTTTTAGGAACATCCTGACAAAACAAGTTAAATTATTGGTCTATGAACTGGTAGGCTGGTTTGGTGCAAAGCAATTCTAGAATTTCTTTTAAATGGACACCAAGGAACTCTTAGTAAGGAGCAGGGAGAAATGTTTTATTTTGAAATAATTCTCAGGTTTACATAGAAGTTACAAAAATAGAGCAGATAGCTTATGCGTGCACATCCCCTAGAATCTCGTTAGCATCTTACAATAGCAGCAAAGTCTTAGAAATCAACAGCCAACACTGGTGCATTGCAATTAAATACAATTTGGACTTTATTTATGCTTCGCCTCTTTTCCACTAATATTTAGTTGTTGTTTTTTTCCCCCCAGGTAGGAAGAGGCTTGAATACTTCAATATTGAGATTCAAACAGCATGGGTTTCTGAACAAGGAAGCTAATCGAAATGTTAATGTAGGCAGAAATAAAATGAGCCGGGCACCCAAGAGTCATCTAGACACACTATAGAGTCAGGTGGCTAGCCAAATTTAAGGAAAAGTAAGCCCGATTTTGCAGCCAGTCATTAATCTCTCTTTTCCTTGCCTAAAGGTGCCAATTACATAACATTTTATCATAAGGGATAAATCTTTTTATTGCAGATACATAATAATGTGTTGCTATAAGAAGTCTTTTAGTAATGCCTGGTTCAGTCATCTAGATTTTTCTACATGAAGGGATACATAGAAAGAGGCTGATACTAAATCAGTTTGGATACTAAATCTGTTTGTGAGAGGGGGATTACTATAGAAGTCGGAGGAACAAAATCCTTAGTGACCTGCTTCTGGGTGTCCTAAGATCACCTGGAGGGCTTGTGAAAGTTCAGATGTGCCTCTCCGGAGGGTCTCTGGCTCAGCTCTCCCGGGCACTGCACTTCCAATAAGCACCCCGATGCTGTGCTCACTGCTCACTCCACTAAGCTAATCTTCATAGGTTCGTGGCTAGGAGGCACATGCAGCTACAGCCATAGGTTCTTAGACTTACGATGCCTCCTAGTCAGGTAAAGGATCTAGCAACTCTCACTCCAGTTCTGCTGAGGTGAGAAATCAAACCAAACATATCAGTTTCCCACAATGTTGTCATCCTCTGCTCTTACCTTAACAGAATGCAATCACTTAAAAATTAATAAAACAGTTTTTTGACAACAAAAGAGTATTTAACACTAATCGTGGCTAGTCATGAGGGCACATGCCTATCATCGCAGCCCTTGGAAGGTAGATATCAAGATCAGGAGTTTAAAGTCATCGTTAGCCATCCTAAGGCCAGCGCGGGGCTCTAAGAGACCATCTCAACCATGCCCTTCAAAACAAACAAGTAAACAAATAGGCAACCCACACAATAAATAAACCAGTCTAGTAAAATTTTGGGATTTATGCTCGGCCTCTAATAAATTAATGCTGAAAAGGCTGGGGAGGTGGTTTAATTGATATGAGCGTGAAGAACTGACTTTGACCCCAGCATGCATCTGTGATCCTGGGGCTGGGTAGGAAGAGATTGGTGGGTCCACTTGGAGTGTGCTGGTGTGACAGTCTAGCTACATACAGTCCTTGTCCTTAGACCATCTTCCCTCATTCTACCTCCCTCTCCCACAAAGGCTCCTGTGGCCGTTTGGGGTAGTGAATACAAGACTTCATTTTATTTCTCTCCCAAAATGAAGCTTAACTCTCTTTTGGTGTCTTGTGAAACCAAAGCAACATTATGGAATGTTTTATCATCTCTGTTATAGTGTAAGAGGTAAAATATGACAAGACTTTATCCCTAATTCGTCTGCTTGCCGTGGAGAACAAAAGGGATTTTCAGGTAAGCATGCCTGAAGGATAATAAAGAAGCTGTGAGAAAACTTTATTTTCTTTACTGGATCAGGAAAGAAGGGAAAATCTTATTCAGAAGGAACAAGCAGTATAAACCTTTGGTTCTGGTGAGCCTCAGCCAAATGGTGAGGTATGGCTTGCACCACAGAGGAAAACCCATGAAGGGCTCTTGACACCTCTTCACAGTGAACTCCCATTTTATAGAACGCCTTCACGTGGGGATTGTTCTTGATCTTTAGCTAATGGCAGGAATAGGAAGTAAGTCATGCTGTTAAGGGACGTTCATATCAATAAGAGACCCCACTGCCCACGGCTCCTCGGTGCTCCAAAGCCCTGCTGGAGTACCCTGGGTTTCACTGCACGGACTGTTCATGGCTCGTGTGGAGCCAAGTTTAGTGCTGTTCAAGAGGAACGTTGGTGCTGATTAAGTTAGGATTTTTTTTTCTGTCTTTTTTTTTTTTTTTTTGAGAATTTCTTAAATGCTTACTGTATTTATGAGGAAGACTAAATGGACACAGCAGTGTGTGTGTGTGTGTGTGTGTGTGTGTGTGTGTGTGTTAAATAAAGAAGTCATGAATCTGAGAGGGGGTTGGGAGCATGGGAAGAGTTGAAGAAAGGAGATGGGTAGGTGGAAATGAAGTAGAAGCTTTTGAAAACAGATCTTTTAAAGTTTGGTAAAATGGCGGTTGGATACGAGGAGGGAGGTGTGCCTGGGAACCGATGAATGGAAAGAATATGATCAAACCAGTTTGCCCAAAACTCTTGTAGAACTAGAAAAATTTGTTTTAAAGAATTAGCAATCAGGAAGAGGACAAAGAGCATAATTTAACAATAATTTCAGCTTCAGTAACTTTGGCCCATTGCTCAGCCTGCTGTGTGCATGTGTGTGCACATGTATGTGTGTGGCAAAAAAATTGGTATAACAAGAAGTGTCAACTTTTGAAAGAGACAGTGGACTAATAGCTTCCAAATGATCAATAAATGCATTGTTACAAAAACACACATAGATAAAAGGTCAGAGGATACATTTTAATGTATGTAACAGACTATTAAAGCCCATTGATATGATTTATGAAATTTTAGGGTCTTTTTTTTTTTTTGAGACAGAGTCTTACTATGTATCACTGGATGGTCTGGAACTCACTGTATAGACCAGGCTGGCCTGGAACTCACTGTATAGGCCAGGCTGGCCTTGGATTCATAGAGACCTACCTGTCTCTGTCTCCCAAGTCCTAGAATTAAAGTTGTGCTTCACCATACCCAGTTGTCATGGCAAGTAACCTTTAAGAAGCTTGCCATTGTCAAATTTTGATGCAGTACCAAATATCAAGAATTGTCTGTACTTCCGGAGGATCCAGCCATACCACTCCTGGGAATATACCCAGAAGATTCCCCAGCATACAATAAGGATACATGCTCCACTATGTTCATAGCAGCCTTATTTATAATAGCCAGAAGCTGGAAAGAACCCAGATGTTCCTCAACGGAGGAATGGATACAAAAAATGTGGTATATATACACAATGGAATACTATTCAGCCATTAGAAACAATGAATTCATGAAATTCGTAGAGAAATGGATGGAGCTGGAGAACATCATACTAAGTGAGGTAACCCAGTCTCAAAAGAATACCCATGGTATGCAGTCACTGATAAGTGGATATTAGCCTAGAATCTTGGGACACCAGAGACACAATTCACATACCAAATGATGTCTGACAAGAAGAAAGGAATGGACACTAGTGCTGGAAAGGATCAAAGCATCAGTGTAGGGGAATACCAGAACAGGGAAGTGGGAAGGGGTGGATGAGGGAGAAGGGGGAGGGAAAAGGGCATTAAAAAAAAAGAATTGTCTGAAGTATCTCTTAAATAGTCCTCTCTCAACTAGTTGCAAAATTAAGGCTAGAGTTTCTTCATGTATTTTAACAAAGATTTCCTATCAATAAAGACTCTCTGCAAAAATGGCTTTTAATCCAGCTAAAAGCCCATAAAACAATAAGACTCTTTGTTTTTTGTGCTACAAAATAGTCATTTTCATAACGTATATAAATTCTTAAATAATGGTTTTATTGCTACTATAAATATATGCATTATATGCCCTAATTTACATTTTTGCTTGTTTTGACAGTTATGACCACATAGAAGTTTTCAGTAACTTTGCAGAGTATTCTAAGACCTGAGAAAAATTAGCATAAACTAAGGATTATTGTTTATTAACTTACATTTAAAATATTTGTGTCTCTTGTCTGGCTGATCTGATCCCAATGTATAGGTTAAATCTTAGAGAAAATATATTCTCATTGATGGATTTCCAAGTACCATGGACTATTTAGTAATGGATGTACATTCTGTGAAATGTTTTGCCTACATAATTTTATCACTGTGCACACAACATAGTGTGTACTTACACAAATGTTGGTGGCATATGGTATTTTGATTTAATCAAGGGATGTGATAAGACATGAAACATATATGAGTTGTATAGGTGTAACACGGCACTGTTATTCAGAAACAAAGATGGAAATAGGAATACACTCTAAAACTTAAAAATGTAGGACAACAAATATTTAAACCAGCACTGGTATATCTGTCAGTAACATACAAGTTTCTTTTAGCATTGTCAAGGAATGAATACTACCATAATTGTAATGTTGTAATTTTATATTGTCATCATGGTGGGTTTACACCAGCATTACCACAAACATGAATTATATTCTGCTACAACTTAACAATAGTTACATCACCAACCAATAGGATTATTTTCGGCTGTTTTAGGTGATAACTGGAGACCTGTAGCTGAGATTTCTCACTGTGATGTAACTGCCTAATAAGTGTCTCCATCAATGTATTTGGATAATGTCGTGATTTATAACTTTTTGTTCTATTGCTATAAAAAAGGCTTTAGGGGTTTTGGGATGACCTAAATGGAATTTTGGGAGACCTAAACCTATGTTTCCAGGCCACTCCTATTTGGCTAGAGAATAAACTGTCTCATTTTCTCTGAGGTGAGAGCTGTGTGAATACTACCTTTGTTCAATTCATTATCATTTCCCACTTTACCCATCTTCCCTTAGTTTTTTCTTAAATAATAATAATTATTTTTTAAGATTTATATATTTATTTTATATATTATGAGTACACTGTATCTGTCACACAGATTCCATTACAGATGGTTGTGAGCCACCATTTGGATGCTGGGAATTGAACTCAGGAACTCTGGAAGACCAGTCAGTGCTCTTAACAGCTGAGCCATCTCTCCAGCCCCCTTAAGTAATTATTATGAATGGGTTTTTTTATGTGTAAATCAAGGCGTCTGTAAATCCAGCTTTATGAAGTTCACTCACTTAGCATCCACAAACCCTGAGTCAGGGCTGTAACGCCTTAAAAATAAAACAAGATGCTAAGCTGGGCGGTGGTGGCACACACCTTTAATCCCAGCACTTGGGAAGCAGAGGCAGGCAGATTTCTGAGTTCAAGGCCAGCTTGGTCTACAGAGTGAGTTCCAGGACAGCCAGGGCTACACAGAGAAACCCTGTCTTGAAAAAACAAAAACAAACAAACAAAAACGAAATGCCAAATCATTTTCTCCCTCAAAATAAACCAAGAGCACTTATTACATCTTACATAAAACACAGAATCCGTACAAAACCCTCACAGAATCTATTTAACTTCCAAGCCTCTTCTCTCCTAGTTTTTCATCCGACTTCTGGTGTCTGTGGTGTCTGAGTAGTAGATACGTTTGCTGTTGCTGAGGTGCCTCAGAGCTGGTCATTTCCATCACATGGTAACTCTTTTGCTTTATCAGTTTGTCTCAGATTAAAGGCTCTTTGTTGGATTGCTGCATAAACATCCTTAAAGTCTGAGACCAATGGAAGAAGCACATTCTGAGAATTCTTTTAAGTTGTGATGCTCCTTTGTTCTCTTTTAATCTTTTTTTTTTTGTTTTGTTTTGTTTTGTTTTGTTTTGTTTTGTTTTTGGTTTTTGGTTTTTCGAGACAGGGTTTCTCTGTGTAGTCCTGGCTGTCCTGGAACTCACTCTGTAGACCAAGCTGGCCTTGAACTCAGAAATCCGCCTGCCTCTGCCTCCCAAGTGCTGGGATTACAGGCGTGCGCCACCACCGCCCAGCATTAATCTTTTTTTAAAAATCTAGTTCTGTTTAGAAATTGTTCTATTAGAAGTAATGTGACATACGACTTTAAAGTTCACCACACAACTTGTGTGTCATTTTGTTTCTTTGCAGCAAATTGTAGCTAAATACAAGGATTGACACTCAGGAAAGACTCAGTGGAAGAATCTAGGAACTCTTCTCTCTGTTTGTACAGTCGGGAGCCAACCCTGAATTTTGACACTTTTCTTAAATAGCTAAACACTAAAGCAACACCCTAAACTTGACGGCCCCGGAAGTAAAACCGTATGACCCGGGTCAAAGACGGAAAGCACTTCCGTTTCCGTACAGCTGCAAACAATATGGCGAAGGCCGGCGAGAAAAGTGTTGGTGGCGGCAAGCGAGGCTTGAAGAGGAAAGCTGCCGCTGAAGAGCCTCAAGAGGCTACGGTCGCCAGCGATGGGACGGCGGAGAGCGGGGTGCAGCCCGCGAAAGCGGCTGCCTTCCCCCCGGGCTTCAGCATCTCGGAGATTAAGAACAAACAGCGGCGACACTTGATGTTCACACGGTGGAAACTGCAGCAGCGGAAGGTACGCGCGTGGGGATGAAGGTGCTCGGCGCACGCGCGGGGCCGGGGGGCGCGCGGTGTTGGCGGCGGACGTGTGCGCGCGGGGTTGGGGGCGCGCGGGCCCGCTGTGTGCGCGTCACCGCCCCTCGCTTGGCTGCGGGGTCTCCAGCGGGAGCCTTTTGCGGGGCGAGCTTGGCGTGGGGATCCGGCCTTTGCCTGCTCCGTGGGTCGCACTCTTCGGGAAGCCGAGGGTCCTAGAGCAGACGACCCACGCTCACGCCCCCGGAGGCGGAGGGCTCTGCGCCCTGGCTTTGCACAGCCTGCCTGCCTAGCGCTGGTCGTAGACTCCAGGCCCTAAAACTCTGACTCTCCGAAGGAACCCCTGGTGAAGTTTCAGTACTGTGAAGTGTCTGTAATAGCTGTGTTTGAGCCCTGTCGCCTTGTGCTCGCACTGTCCTCGGAGTAAACCTAGGCTGAAAACTAGACGGACTTGTAAGGAAGGCCTGCCCGGGATCATAAGGCCCGTTTGTGTCTAAATTACAGTTAAAAAAAATTCCCCATTACTGCATACATAGCAACTAACACATGATGTTTTTTTTTTAATTTAATTTGCGTTCTCTTACTGGAGGACTTTGACTGGATCTTTTCGTAAGTGTTAGGTTGCTGCTGGAGGATTTTGGGGTTTTTTTTGTATTTTTGTTTCTTTTGAGATTTTATTATTTTATTTATATGAGTACACTCAGTCTTCAGACACAACAGAAGAGGGCATCAGATCCCATTATAGACGGTTGTGAAGCCACTATGTGGTTGCTGAGAATTGAACTCAGGACCTCTGGAAGAACAGTCAGTTGTGGAGTTCTTATGGTGGACATGTCACCTATTTTGGTTTATGAGCATGAGAGAGGAAGGTCCTAAAAGCCTGCTTTTGAACTGAAGAGTTTTTGAACTGAAGACCAGTAGGCGCTACAGAATGTATCAAACATTTTGTCTAGATCCAGAGACAATAGTGTATACTAAGTAACAACCAATCATGTTTGCAACTTATTATTGATCTTAAAAATCTTGGTTTTGGTTATAAACTATAAGAATAACTAGTGGTGACCTTACTGGAAACATCCTGAGAACTCATCTCCCATTTCTGTCTATTTTTAGTGCTTTCCAGGAGAAGTAACCAGTATACCCATGATCTTTAGAAAGCATCCACTAGGGAAAAATGTACTTGTTCATACATATAATTAATTGGAAGCATTATAGTAAAAATTAAAGCTACTGAAAGTTTAAATGTTCAGACTTAATGATTCGATGTAAGCAAAACAAAGAACAAGCCCTTTGTTAAATGACTCCTCTTGATTAGCCTGCCCATTTGTGGGTCAGTATTTTGGCTATTAAAGAAAAATCAGTATGTCTAGATGTGGGTGATAGTATGCACCTGTAATCTAAACACTAAGGAATCTGAGGCAGGAGGATGGTCAGTCAGAAGCAAGTCTGCGCTTGCAGGCAGGCTTTTTTTTTTTTTTTTTTTTAAGGTATTTTTATTTATTTATTTTCTAGATTTCAGGACAAGGTTTGTCTGTATAGCTCTGGATGTCCTAGAACTACAGACTAGGACTGGCCTTAAACTTAGATATATGCCTACCTCTGTCTCCTAAGAGCTGGGATTAAAAGTGTGCACCATAACACCCAACTCATATTTGGGGGTTTTAATGCACATCTCCTAGTAACTGATTGAGTAACATTGAAAAATAATGTTTATAAGAGCTAAACAACACAACAAACCATATAAATTATGCTGGAGGTAGATTCTGGATGGTAGCGACCACCAGCACCAGCACAGGGCCACAGGGCACAACAGGACACTACAAAGACTTTTGCAGCAGGATAAGGTAGCAGAGGAAGTGCTGGGAGAGTACACAGTATCTATGGAAAAACAAAAGACAGGTCTTATAGGAAGATGCTCTTAAAATTCGTTGGTATTACAGAATTCAAACACGTGGCAGAACCTGCCTCATCCTGTCACTCCGCCCTGCCCACCTAGGTCCAACCTGTAGCCCTGAGTCACAGCTATCACTGCTCTCCACGCTGCCTGCCCTGCTGCACGGAGAAAGACCTGAGCTGCAGAGCTGCCCACAGGCTGCAGACATAGTAGTCTCGCCCAGGGACAGGAGGTACGCAGCAGCCTGGAGCTCCTGCAGGCACTCCTCACAACACGTGAATTCTGATCAGCAGCAGGATGACCAAGACGAAAATCAGTCCCTTTTCTGGACTGAGTCTCCCCAAGGGACTTCCATGGTCTGTGCTGCCCCAGGAAACAAGAGTAATGTCTGTTGTCTTTGTCACTGAGAGAGACCTTGATGACATCAGTGTTCCCGATGTCCCATGTTGAGGTCTGAGGTCCGTGCTGCTGCTCAAGACCATGTTGATGGCTGTGGTCCGTTGCTGATGACTCCAGACTCCTAAGTGAGAATGAGACATGTTACAGGCTTCTGTGACACCAGCCCCTCCCCCAAAAAGAAATAGTCAAAGCAGGAAGTTACAGAAGGGAGTCCTTAAAAATCGTGACAAGGATGCTAAAGTGTAGCTTCTCCGAGTTGTCAGAGGGTAGGGCGGCAAAGACAGGACATGTCTCAGGGATTTTTTTTGGGGGGGGGTGATAATTGGGAACTTGATCATGCCCTAATAAGTATATAAGCAACACAAATTGGACTTAGTGGGTTTGTCGTTGTTGTGTGTTTTTGTTTTTACTCTTGTCTTGTGGAGAGATCAAGGGTAGGAGGGTGGACCTGGAAGTAACAGGAAGAAAGTTTGATTAGAGTGCACTGTAGGAAATTTTCAAATAATTATTAAAAGTATTATATTTGGAAAAGATAAATAAAAATAAATTATAGTGACCTTTAGAGACCAATCTACCCCTAAATGTAAAGACACATCCATTACTAGTGGACACAAAATAGTCACGTAGATATAGACAGATGGACAGAGGGAGAGAAAGATAGAGGAAGGGAAGAAGAGAGAAGGACAGACAGACAGACAGACTAATAATATAAGGCACCCACAGGAATAGGAGCATATGAAGACATACTAAATTAATTGTTGGCAAGCCAACAACAAAATACTCAAAAAAATTATCCTGCAACTTTTTGTTTTGTTGTTTTGCTTTGTTTGGTTTGATTTGGTTTGGTTTGGTTTAGTATTTTGGGCTACTAAAAAGAAACATGGAAATATTCTGTGCTGCTACAATATTATTTGTATTATAATATATAAATATATATTTAAAATCTCCAATCTTTGAGCTAGGTCTAAACTGCAGGAAGATAAAAAATTGAAAGGGACAAATTAATGTGAAGTAAAATAAAACTCAGAAACAGACTAAGAAAAAAGATTAATAAGAAAAGTGTGCTTACTTTAAAAGGTAATTTCTCAGAATGTTCCCAGAGCTGACTTGTAGTTTCAGTATGAGTTTATTAAATAGCTGCTGATTTCTCAATATTGTTTGCTTTTATCCCAAAGGAAAAGTTGGCAGCTAAGAAAAAGCTTAAAAAGGAGAGAGAGGCTCTTGGCGATAAGGTAAGTAAGATTTTAGCCATGTATTTTTTCTTATGTTATGAAGTGTTTCCTGATACTGTTGGTTCCTTCTAAGACATTTCAGATGGATAAAAACAATGTACTAAATCCCTTTCTACTCTTTACCCATCTTAACAAATAGTGGTGAGAACTCATCCCCTGTTCTCAGAGTTGCTCGCTCGGATGGAATTGTTGAATTTCCCTGTGCTGTACCTTATGTACAGGCAATGAAGTATTCTTTATTATTCACCAGCGTACTGTCATGTACAATCCCAGCACGCTGGTGAAGTTCAGGAGGCAGAGGAAGCTCTCCCTGGCTTTGGAACTGGGAACTCCCCTCTTTGGCCTTGAGGGTTTAACTCTTTGTGACTTGAGGCTAAAATAACTACTAAATATTCCTGCATTGTTGCATGACTAAACTTATCATTTAAAAAATTTTTTTACAAATATGCTTAATTTATAATTTATCTTGTAAGATTTTTTAAAGCATATGGTTCTCCTCCCTTTAATCTCTATAAATACCAAGTGAGACTAAGGATTTCTGAGACAGGCAAACATATTCAGGCTGTATACAAACTAAGCATACTACTTTTCATGCACTGTCCAAATAGGATCAGTTCAACACATTTTGACCTTCACAATTCTAATGCATTATATAACATTATCAGGTAAGTGCAGCAAATTTATGTGCAGGTCAGCGTTTAACATTATCGCTGAGCTGGGTTGGGGTATAGCTTAATAGCTTTCAGCTGGTGTGTGCAACACCCTGCCTAAACACAAAACGTCAGATTTTGTACTGAAAGATGACTTCCTAGAATTATCTTTAAAGATTACGTAAGAGTCAGCAAGATGACTCAGTAAGGTAAAGGTGCTTGCTGCCAAGCTTGGCCAACTGAATGTAATTCCTAGAAGCCACTGGGTGGAAACCTTCACAAACTGCACACCTTACACACACACACACACACACACACACACACACACACACACGGACCATCCTGAATAGCTGGTTCATGAGTTCATCTTTCCTTCATGTCACTGTGTAGCATCTGTGTTCCCGTCGTTCTGTTTCACTCCTTGCAAGTGATACCAGGGGCTAGGTTGCATGATCATTCTGCATTATCTGGTCATGGGTATGCAGGGTGTTATCTTACGTTTGTGTCCATTACACGTGACCACCTCATAGACATTTCATTTCTTTCCATAAATTAACCCCAAACAGAATTTCCAGGTCACTGGCTAGACTTGCCACATTTCTGAGTAGATTTCAGGAAGTACAGAAACAGTCACCTGGATTTGTACCTTACTAAGCTTTTTATCCATTCTGCTGACTTCCTTTTACTGTTAGATATTGTTTTAGACTTGGATACTTTTTGTGATTTCTGCCATTTCTGCCTTAATTTTTAAGTCATTTCATTCTGTATTTACCATGTAAGTCTTATCAGATTTTTAAGGGGCAGTGTTACTGCTCCATTTTATTCCTAGGATTTATTTAACAGTGGCTGTGGTTTAAAATAAGGGCAGGTTGTTTTGAGGTTATTTGCAGAATGTTTTGTTTCCCAACAGTGATGCAAAGTTGTTAATATAAACTGCTCTAACCCTCGGTGTTCTCCCTCTCACTCAGGCTCCACCAAAGCCTGTTCCCAAGACCATTGACAACCAACGTGTTTACGATGAGACCACAGTAGACCCCAATGATGAAGAGGTAATGTCGGAAACCAAATGTGAGCGATCACACTTGGTGTGTCTGTTTAACATCACGGTGGTCGTAAGATCTAGACCTCCCTCCTCCCCTTCCTCATTGTCTCTCTTCCCTGTCCTTGGTATCTTTGGTATCTGTCTCTCCGGGACATTTGGTAATGTAGACAGTGCACCTGACAGTGCAAACATGTATTTCAGTAAGTTCTGTATCTTCTCCATGGTGGTTTTAAACATTCGTCTTGTTAGAGCTGCCTGCCCTGTTTCCATTTCCCTCTGGCACATGCATCCCTGACGATGGCTTTGTTTCCTAGTTTGTAAGATGCACTTGATTCAGGGGTAGTGGTTCTCTAACCATAGCTTGCCTAAACTGGCTTCTAATAGTTAATCTAAATATGGCTTCATTTTAAGTTTTAGATAATTCTTTCTGCAATGACAGATTTATTTTTGCTTTCTTCTTTCTTTTGTTCTGACTGGAAGTTCCGCTCTAATGTTGAGCGAATGGACGGGGCAGGGAAGGGGTCCTTGGGTGTTCCTGATAAGGAGGAATCCTGCTGGCACCCCCTCCTCGAGGTGGATGTTTCCAGCGAGGCTTTCCTTATGGTTTACAGAAGTCACACTTAGGCTTGGGTTCATCATGAATGAGCACAAAATTCTTTTTCTGAAAATACCGAGATGCCTGTGTGTTTGTCCCACATAGTACCTTTACGCATCTACGGGTTTTCTAAAGCTAGTTAAAAATGAGTATCTTCATTCTTGGGATAAATCTGTTCTGGTTATGATATTCAATATTTTTATACATTGTTTTGAATTGTTGATACTTGCTTAGAATTGATATATATTTGAACTCATGACTGAAATTATAGTAATGTCTCCTTATGGTTCCTAACATTTTTCCTCCTTTAAAAATAAAACCTCATTGTTAATATCGTGAAAATAAAATCACCATGCAGTGAGAAGAGCCAGACGGGCCGTCTGTTTTAAGGAAACCCGTGTTTGTCCTAATGTTTGCTTCTGATCAGACTTTGTTTCTCTCAGAGTAGTTTTCCTTTTATCTTTTCTACTGAGTTTTATGTTTCATTTCTCTCTTCCTCTTGTTTCCTTCTACTTTCATTGCGCTTTCTCTATTTGTCATTTATCACTTTTTATTTATTTTTTGACTACGAGCCATAAAGTTCCCTTTGAGTGTCACTGCTAGTAAATCCCGCAAGTTTGAAAGTGAGCTGTTTTCATTGTTATATTTAAACCAGAATTGTTTTTGTTTTGGGGGTTTTTTTGTTTTGTTTTGTTTTTATTTTTTTCTTTGTTTTTTCCAGACAGGGTTTCTCTGTGTAGCCCTGGCTGTCCTGGAACTCACTCTTTAGACCAGGTTGGCCTTGAACTCAGAAATCTGCCTGCCTCTGCCTCCCAAGTGCTGGGATTAAAGGCGTGCCCTGCCAGTTATGTTTTTTAAGTGGAATATTTGTTAATCATTTATTAGGCTTTTTGTTCGATTAAAAATATTAATTGTCATGTTTATAAGTCCATAATTTAATACATTTATATACTATTCCTGATGATTAAATTGTAGTGATTAACATTTACATTTCAAATATCATTGTGTGAGAACCTTCAGTATTCTCTACTGAATATGAATATTTATCATATATTTGTTAATATATGATAAATAGCTTTAGATTCTAATGACCTTACTCTGCTGTTTATATAATATAAAACTCATTTTTCTCATCTTTAGCACTCGTCTGCCCTCTGGCAGATACCATCGACCACCACGTCTTACCTCCTTAATTTTCTCCGAAGTCCAGTTCCTGTGCTTATGGCTTTCTCTGGTCCTCACCCACCCTGAGCTCCCTAAGGAAACAGATTTCACTTCTCCGCTAACATATGCTCAAAGCTCTGCTTCCCCATTTGTTGCTTTACATGGTCCATGCATTTTGACAGCTTGGGTTTTTTTATTGTTGTTTTTGTTTTTATCCTTTTTTTTTTTAACTTTAGTCACAAATTTTGGATTTTGTTTTGTTTTGAGTCTTGTTGCTGTTTGGAGGCAGGGGTGCACGCATGTGTATGTGTGTGTTTGTGTGTGCTCTTGCGTGTGCTTGTGTACGGAGGAGGAGCTGGAACTGGATCCCAGACCCCAGTGCGAGTACTAAGCAGTCACTGCAGCCCAAGGGATTCTTTAATTTTCCTTTCTAATTGACTTCAGCTCATTATTATTATGTGTGTTAATTTATAAATATTTGAAGACATTATAGGTTTACTTGGGTGATTTCTGTTACTTTTATTGTGCTTGTTTGCGTAACATACTTTGAATTCAGTCCTTAACAGTTAAAGAGATCTTTAAGTCCAGGCATGTTGTCTGTTCTGAGGAATGTTCAGTGTTGCCCTTGGCAACCTCTGCTTCTTAATTTGGAAGGGACTGTTGTGTGTCCTCGTAGCCTGCTCCCATCTTACGTACTCTCTGCATGTCTATGTCCTTGTTACCTTGTTCCTGAGGGAAGAGCGTGAGGACTCCACCTCTCGCTGGCTGGCTGCCTCTTCCAGGAGACTAAGCTACTTCCTAGTGTTCACGCCTTTTAGCTGCATGCATTTACAATTATATTGTTCTGAGTAATTACTTGTGTGTAGTGATAATTACATTGTCTTGATGTGCTCATCCCCGATCCTCTAGAAAATATCCCCCTGATTTTGAGCAGCGCCCTTTAATGTCTGTGTGTCTGTGCTGTGGGATGGAACCACATCAGCCCTTTAGGGACTCTCAGTGGCACGGTTCTCCATGCTTTGCCCTGAGGTTATTCACAGACTTGACTTTAGTGCGCATCACTTATCCAGAGCATACCGTTAGATCTCGATTGTTTGGTCAGCCTGAAAATTAGTATTTAGTGTCAGTTAGTCACGGCTAGACTTTCACCTCCGTCTGCCTTTTCCCTGCTCTGCATTGTTCTCTGTTCTTCCTTGGCTGTTTTATGTTCCTTTTTTAGTAAGCTCTTTTAATTCCTTTCGATTTTTAGACTAGTATTCTCATAATAGTTGCCCCTAGAATTATATCATGCATTGGGCTGGGCGCTTAATCCTCAGTGCTTGAAGGAAACAAGCACAAGGCCCCAAGTCTTTAGTCATCAGAGAGACTCGACAGCAGAGCCACATTGTCCTGCCAGGCAGAGCTGGGCTTCCTGTGTCCTTGCTTGTGACCTCCGTCATGGACCATGTTGTCTGAGCAGGACCTAGCGTTTCACTTGAATTCATCTGAAGCTTCTCGGAGGAACTCAGTGTTTATCCATATGGTTGTCTTTCTGTGCATGCATACAGGCTTTCCATCTTAGCACCTGTTTCCTGGGTCCACTAATGTTGTTTTCTTTCAGTTTGGAGGATTTCCTTTTTGTTTCATAGCAGATTTAATAGCTGCTAATTATTTCAGGGTTGTTTACTGAAAATATGTATATTTTGCTTTTAACTGTTCAGAGTATAAGTTTTTCCTTTCTTTACATTGAACATATTCTGCAGCATATTAATTACCATTATTTCTATCTGTCTCATCTCAAGGTTTTCTGTGATTCTGCGTTTATTATTGTTCTTTTATATCACACTTGGAATTGGCTGAGCTTCTTAGATTCAAGCTTGTCTTTTTAGCCATGGTTTCTTAGATACCTTTCCTGCCTTGCTCTCCTGTCCGCCGGATCCCCGTTAAACACTGTGGACAAGTTTGCATTCTGCTGCATTTCCCTGTCTTTGCTGCATTTTTAGGACAGTTTCATGGTTCTCCACACGGGACTATGTTGCTATGTAGTTGAAATTGTTTTTCAGTTCATGTGTCAGCCTAACTCACTGCCAATTATTTCCCTTGATTGTATACGATACTTCCTTTTCTATCAAGTTTTGGCTGAAAGTTAAGACATTTTAGACAATACAGTGTTGTAGTTCTAGATTGTAAACTATTTAATTAGTTTATTTTGGCTTTGTGTATTGATAGGATCTCCCTCTGTAGTCCAGGCTGCCCTAGACAATGCAGCCCAGCCTGGCTTCAAGCTCAAGGCAGTCCTCCTGCCTCAGCCTCCCTAGGATTACAGGAATGAGCTACTGTGCTCAGCCCTAGTTTATTGTTTAAGGACTGTTTAGTGTCTGCAGTTTACCTCGACTTCAGAGTGTGAGGTTACTCTGTTTTGGGCGCAGTGTCCCCAGTCTTGTTTTGTCTTTCACCTACATTGCTGCTGACTGTCCCTGTTCTTATCACATGCTGTTTATCAGTCAGTGACAGGAGGTACTGTTGAACACCTGGAGGAATGCCTTCAGCGCTCCACCAGTTCGCAGCCCCTGCCTTCCACAGTCAGTAGGTTCTCAGGCCCCTCAGCTGTGTGAAATTAGTGCCACCTGTGGGTTTGTGGTGACAAAGTGTCTCAAGTGTATTTACAGCTTGTACTTCAGAGCACCACATTTACATTCAGGCTACTCCCTGCCTACCCGAAACAAGGTCTGCCATCCTGGGTGACCAAGCTGTGCTTTTACCTTTCTCCCACCCATGTTGATTCTGTCCTCTTCCACTCTAGACTGCTCTCCCCTCATAGAGACTGTGGCACTGGTGGTCGGGACTGGTATTTTTGTCCGTGTCTATAGCCATTTTGCAAGAATCTGCACATCTTAGTTTGTGCCCTGGAATTATTTTTGGTAACTAGCTGTTTACACCTGTGCAGAAGGGGAATCAGCTTCTGCATGTCACTGTTAATGTCAGCTCCTCCCACGCCTGTCAGCTAACAGTCAAGCAATGCTTGGAAATCCATGCTCAGTGAACTGTGTGGAAAGTAATCTCTCCTCTCTTCCAGGTGGCTTATGATGAAGCTACAGATGAATTTGCTTCTTACTTCAACAGACAGACGACCCCTAAGATTCTTATCACAACATCGGATAGACCTCATGGGGTAAACACATTGATTTGTGTAGTCCATGAATTCTTATATTCAAATGCTCCATTCAGAAAAGTGAAATAGTTAACTGCCTTTGATGATGACTATGAATAAGCTAAACAAAAATAACCAGTGAGGATTAGGTTTACAAGCGTATTCTTCAGGATAGTTTTCAACCCTGACATTGTTAGCATCACTGCTGGCCGAGTCCTTGTTATGGAGTGCTGTCTGTCCACAGTGATGATTAGCAACATCCCCAGCCTCTGTCTGTTGTGATCCAGCAGCAGACACCCCCACACCACCAGCTCTAGCCCCAAAATGTCTCTAGAGATTGCCATGTCTCTATCTCCATGAAGTAGCACCATGTTGAGACCTGGGCTTCCGGGTGATTTCCTTGGATTCCTGAGACACTGCCCACTTACTTTCATCCCCAGTCTCGCTCACTCTCTTGTAACATTATCTTAGAATCGTCAGGACCCCCGTCCTTACATCCTTTTTCTTACTTCCTTACAGAGAACAGTTCGGCTCTGTGAGCAGCTCTCCACGGTTATACCAGATTCACATGTTTATTACAGAAGAGGACTGGCTCTGAAAAAAATTATCCCACAGTGCATTGCAAGAGATTTCACCGACCTGATTGTTATTAATGAAGATCGTAAAACACCGAGTATCCTTTGGGTTTCTTTTTAAGGAAATGTCCCTGTCCTTTTCTCGTCTGTTTTTAAACATGTATACAAGCATAGGAAAAGGCTTCCCATCACTCTGAGAGTGGGTGTTCCCTGTAACATTGTATCTCTATCGCAGATGCTGTACATTTGTTTTTTTTTTTGTTGTTTTTGTTTTTGTTTTTGTTTTTGTTTTTTTAATTCACGAAAACATTTATTAGGCAGGTGTTACAGCTGAAACACTGCTGTACTCTTTAGAAAAGGATGCAGATATAACAGTCAGCCAGCCATAGTGAGTTCAGACAAGGAGTTCTGCCAACTCTCAGAACACTGTTCCAGGGACATGAGCGGAGGAGGACTTATACGGAAGCTTGAGCCAGGTCTGCATGGGAAGGGGTGATGAGCGAGGCAGAGGAGTGGAGGAGCCCTGAAGCGCTGGCCCCGGGTGACACCACAGCCGTGTGTAGCTTCATCACACGCTCTCAGGAAGAACATCACTCCACTGTTCTGAGGTGGGAGTAAAGCCTTGTTATGTGGCTCCTGGTGCTTTGGACACCTGGTGCTAGTGACAAAACCGTCTGTAAGTCTCACATCTGAGACAAATGCCATCTTACTCCAAGGTATTTCTGTTGAGGAGAAAGAATATAAAATACATCTGGCTTCTTATAGTTGCTGCTATTTCTTGAATAGGGCCTATAATCTCAGTATCGAGATGACCAATTGGGTGAATCAGATTAGTAAAGAATTTATAAAAATAGCAATAGAATGTTCTGTTCTGCCTCAGGACAACACATTCTTTTTATACCAATGAACACTTAGTGATTTAATACACTGTGTTTTTTAAATCCATTTTTATGGCTTTCATTGTTTTTAATATAACTTAAGCATATTATTTTGTTTGCCTGTATTAGTTTTCCAGAAACTAAAATAGCAAAACCTTTTTAATGTGGCATTTGTTGACTAGATTATAATTTAACTTGACTAGATTATAATTTAGTTCGACTAGATTAGTATATTTTTATATGCCTAATTACTCCAGAAAGGAATGATTCTTAAAGTGATTGCTGCCTATATCATGGATTCCCCAAATAGAACGACAAGGTCAGTTTTGGTTTTAGCAATTAAGTTGTCATCATTTTAAAGTTGTCAGTTCCACTGTAAGAAACAAGCATTCATCAATTTAATACTGTTTTCTCTTTGCTTTAGTATCATATAGGTGCATACTGCACGTGAAACTTTCAGAAAGCCTGCACTGTCATGACAAAACGTCTTCTCTGGAACCCTCCCGGTTCTGTTTCACCATGCACTCACCTTGTAGGGCCAGCCTTCAGCCCCTTCCGTGTTACTGAAACATGCACAGAGACTGTTTGGCATGAGTTTTGTTAGTTTAACAATACAACTTATGTACCCCCCTCAAAAAAAAAAAAAAAACCCAAACAATTTATTTGAGAGCCTATAAATTCAGAATCTGTACTTCATTTTTGACACAAGCCACAATATACTAGGAATGTTCTAGAAAGAATTCAAGCCTTTACTGTAGATCTACTCCTCTTAATTTTCATGGTTTTGTGAATGTGCATGCAGTAAGAGCAGTACTTGGTGAAGTTGACCCTGTAGTGAATTGTTGAATAGAAGCATTCAGTGTTTGCTATTGGCCTGTTGTTAGTAGACACTAATACCTGTTTAAAGAAACAAAACAACAAAAACCAGTTCTAACCTGGGGTTAACAGAGGTTGGGGGAAAGGCATTTTCATGACTCATACCTGCTGAGTTATTCTACTGCATGAGAAGGCAGGACTGGAGGCTGTTCTTGATGGAATGGAGATGCAAACTCCTCCAAGTGTGTGGAGGAGCTGCAGCAGGAGTGTATGTAGTATATAAGATGGTAGGAGGACCTTCAAGTCAGAAAACATCTGAGAAAATTGGATGTAAGAGTTGTAGTTTGTACCTACCTTAGCGTGTTAACTGTCTTTATTCTGACCATGAGTCAGTGCTGACAGAATGGCCGTAGTTTCTCCCTTGTCTTCAGGAAGTGTGGGGGAAATAAAGTGACCCAGCTCAGTCCTGTACGGCTCATCACCTAACAGAAAAACCGAGGGCCAAATCCTGCCTGATTACCACCTGTAGTAGAAAATGTACTCAGGAGTAGGGAGGGCCAAGAGTAATCTCATTTATTGATAGGTAGAAAATGCCATCTAAGTCAGGAGAGTAGCTGAAGAAGTGAAAATGTTAAGTGACAGCAGTAATACGGGTGGATTGGTGACAAATTGAAGAGAACTGATGGTGGCAGTATTGTTTTGTAAATCTCATATTGTGTATACATTGATATGAAATGGCTTTGATGAAGTGGCATAGTCTTAGTTTTCTAGTACCATGAACAAGACACCATGACCAAAAGAACTTTGGTCAGTGTTTGACAGCTTAGTTTCAGAGAGTGGGACCATGACCACCATGGCAGGAAACATGACAGCAGGCAGACAGGCTGTGACACTAGAGCATGAGCTAAGCATTTACTCCTCATCCTCAAGTTGGAGGGGGAAGGGGCGACACAGACTGGGCCTGGTAAGGGCTTTTGACAGCTCAAAGCCCACCCCAGGGACAAACCATCTTCAAGGCCACAACTCCAAATCCTTCCTAAACAGTCCACCAGCTGCAAACCAACTATTACTGGCGCTAGTCTCATGCAAACTACTACATGCCAAGGTTGTCTTGAAGGCAGCAGAAAAGTAACTTAGGCCACAAATTTGAGGTTGGTTTTAATTGGATATAATTTAGCTTCTCCAACCTGCCTTTACTCTAGTAGTTCTCAACCTGAGAGTTGCAGCCCCTTTGGGGAGTTGAACAATCCTTTTGCAAGGGTTGCCTAAGACCATCAGGAAACACAGATACTTATATTATGATTCATAACAGTAGCAAAATTACAGTTTATGAAATAGCAAAAGTAATTTTATGGTTGGGGGTCGGTCACCACAATATGAGGAACTGTATTAAAGGGTTGCAGCATTAGGAAAGTTGAGAAGCACTGCTTTAGTAAAGACAGCAGCCAAAGGGTACAAAGTCCAGGCTGCAGTAAACTGTACCCCCATCCCTTTAAGTACTTTTTAATTTTGAAATTGGGTCAGATTGCCCAGACACAGGCTGGACTGCTGGGCTGGGCCATCAATCCCACGTTTTTTTCTCTTAAACAAAAATGTTACCAACTGAAAGCCCTTAGTCAACTACTGATTTCAGTTCTGGCTGCTTGTGGTATAATTGGGCACTAAGCCATAACTTATTTATTGAAAAGTTGTTATAGTACCTTTGTGCCATAAAACCTTGTATATTTTGACTGCTGTCCTTGCTGTGGGTAGGTCTCATATATTTAGTTTTTTTATATCTAGTGTAATTTTGTTCATGCTAGACTACAAGTGGATTATGAAGGTTGATTTTCATTTCTCATTAATCCAAAGAGCTTCTCTCTTAAGTAGCAGTAGCTTTGCTTTCAGTGTAGCACAGACATTTGTAGTTCTATTGGATGATACTTTATCATGTCCTAATCTTACAAACGAAACATACAAGTGGGGGTGAACTTACATACTGGTTGTATTGAGTCCCATCTTTTTGAGTAGTGGCCATTGGATAGATGTTTTTATATTACATTTTCACTTTGAAAGACCAGAGTCTTATTGAGAATGATGCTGTTTGATTGTAAAAACAAACAAAAAAAGTGAGACTATAAGACTATTTTAGGTTGATACATATTTTCCTGAAAGATTTTGTGTGGTTTGACTTTAGTTTGGTAGGAAAAGTTTAGTTAACCCAGAACAACAAATACATCCATCCACTAATTTATAGATTTCAGATGCCCTTGACCATAAATAACTTGTTACTCAATTTAGGACTTAAGTTACATTTTGATGTATTTCTTGACTTATGAACAGATGGACTTATTTTGAGTCATTTGCCAAATGGTCCAACTGCTCATTTTAAAATGAGTAGTGTTCGTCTTCGTAAGGAAATTAAGGTGAGTCTTATATACTCCTTGATCAATATTGATCTCAGATTATCAGTACATTCTTAAAGTTCTAGTTGATTTTACTTATTTGATCTGAAGACAGGTTTTCTGCTGAGATTCTGTGATACCATAAACAATTTCTACAACAGTAGTCATTACCATGAAACATTGATTTTATAGTAAGATTTGACTATTTAAGTCACCTATTACATTTTTGTCATTTTTACATTTTTTAAAGCAAAGATTGGTGGTTCTTGTCTGTAATCCCAGCACATGGGAGGCTGAGGCAATAGGATCACTGAGTTTTAGGAACGCCTGAACTAAAAAGTTATAAGCCATTCTAGGCCAGTGAGACCCTGTGCCAAAAACCAAGTTCCTTAATGTCTAAATTCTAAACCCAAACATTATGTTGTATACTTTTTCTAATTATCTTTACTGGGCCTTTTTTTTTCAGCGACGAGGAAAAGACCCCACAGAACACGTGCCTGAGATAATTCTGAATAACTTTACCACACGGCTAGGTCATTCTATTGGCCGTATGTTTGCTTCTCTCTTTCCTCATAATCCTCAATTTATTGGAAGACAAGTTGCCACGTTCCACAATCAGCGGGATTACATCTTCTTCAGGTTTCACAGGTGAGGAGCATACACTAACTTGTTTTGTCAGTCCTTTAAGCATTGCCATAGGAAATTGAATGAACTCAACTGTTAAACTTTTGTCTCTGAAGATACATATTCAAGAGTGAAAAGAAAGTGGGAATTCAGGAACTTGGACCACGCTTTACCTTAAAATTACGATCTCTTCAGAAGGGAACCTTTGATTCTAAATATGGAGAGTATGAATGGGTTCACAAGGTATGTGCTTATTGTTCTAAAGCCCGTCTTAACTGTGTTTACATATTAAAGTGTGTTTGTTCCCCCATGAACTAGAAAGTACCAACATGATGTAGTGTCTTGGCCTGCTGATTAACCAGCATTTGAAGTAGCCCGTAGAACCATAGTCTTTAAATGGGAATATAATATCAGCGTAGGAATGGAAGAATCTTGAGCCCAGACCTACTGCACTACTGTAGCTTCACAGGGAATAGGCCCCACAGTCTCTTGCGGCTGCTAGAATGATTCTGTTGCATTTTTTAAGAACTACTGTTGGACTCAAGAACATTTGGAGACCATCCTTTTCTGCCTAGCTAGGAGCAGCATATCCTTCCCATTTTTTTACTTTAAACTTCTAAAACTCCCAGCACATATAAATTAGATCTTAAGAGTGTTTCAGCACTGTTATTCATGAACACTTATGAAAGCCAGCTTCTACTATCTTACCCAAGTTGTTCATTGTCTTTTTTTCCCCCTTTAATTTTCAGCCACGGGAAATGGATACAAGTCGAAGAAAATTCCATTTATAAAGGACTAGGGAAGTAGTACTGAGTTTTGCTGGACAGGCCTGTCTTGAAAAACTTGGTAATTTAATGAAGCACCCTTTTCAAAATGGAGTTTGATTTTACAAATCTTGTATTTGAACAAATGACCAAGTGCTGTGAATTTCTACTCCATATAGTAAATCTAAATAAATATAATTTTATTTAGGTCTGACATTTTTTTAGGTATGAAAGTCCTAAAACTTGCTGTCATTTCAGATTAGTTGTAAATAATTTCATAGGAATGAAGATTCTAACTTTCTAATTTGGATTCCCAAAGGACTCGTAGGCTAGGAAAAGGTTTGTATAACCCTGATTTAATATAGTCTTGGAGGGCACTTTCCTGGGACTTGGAGCAAAGTTACAGCTCACTGAAGTTAACTGTTTTCTTGCTCCTTTCTACCTGATTACTCTCTACTTTCCTACTTCATGCAGGCATTGTGTTGAGTTCTCAGGTTCATGATTCTTTTAATGAAACTCTTTCATGGGTGGCAGGGATCTGAACTCAAATCACAGTTGCACAGCAAGTACTCTCACCAATGAGCCATCTCCCCACTTGTGTTTGGAATATTTAAAATACCTGTAAATAACTGAAGGACAGAAACTTCCAAGTCCTGGGAGGCAGAGGCAGGCGGATTTCTGAGTTCGAGGCCAGCCTGGTCTACAGAATGAGTTCCAGGACAGCCAGGGCTATACAGAGAAACCCTGTCTCCAAAAAACCAAAAAAAAAAAAAAAAAAAAAAGAAAGAAACTTCCAAGTCTCCCAATCTTTGAACAAAGATTGGCAGTTGTTCTGTAAATTCCTAAAAGCCTTGCCAATATAAGGCACTGAGTCTTGGTGTTGACAAGATTAGTATACAGCACATTTCTTATCAATAACAAGGCCAAAAGTTTGTATGCTGCTTTATTGTATGCTACAGCCAGTGTATATAAAATAGTTAAACCTTGTGAAACAGAAATCCATGAAAATTCAGAGAGGTAGATGTTAAGGACTGACAAGTAGAAGATTGTGTATTATGGCACGTGTTAAAGAGAAGCTTTTGTACAGACTTCAAACTTAGTTCTCTTGAATATTCACTGGTTCATGAAAAGTGGTTTGAGAAACCTAGTGGGAGGAAAAAAAGAAGATAAGTATCACACAAGTAACTTTTTAAAACACTTTATCACTAATACCTGCGCAAGGACAATTTCCTTTCTAATTTTTGGAAATGGTTTATGTTCTGCCTATTTTGTTGGGTAATAACATTCTTTGAATCTTGAACACATTCAGTTTATCTTCTGAGATGCTGTGCTGTAGCGGCAGTGAGGCGACACCCCTGATGTCAACTACCAACACCTTGCTGTACTATGACACAAGGGGTGTGGTAAGTTTAGGGGTATGATATACTTTACAGTCATGATGAGTTTGTTGGTATTCACCCCATTATGAATCAAACCCTCTCTAAGTGGCTCACTTGAATGTCGGTTTATAAAGGGTTAAGCCAAAGCCTGTCTAACTGTTGACCATCACCAAGTATTAGAGAGTAAGAAAGAATACAGTCTACAGTATAAAAGGCACAAAATCCAACTCTCCTTTGATTTTTATAAGTGGCAGAAAAATCCTATTTTATGGAGTCTCATAGATTACCTCACTTAGATTACTACTGAAATATACTTTACCGTAATAAAAAGGTAAATATAAAAATGCTTAACATAAAAAAGATCCTTTGAAAAAAGATGTCATCACTTCTATTCACCTTCACACAGAAAACACCAAGGTTACGGAGCATACTACTGTCAGCAACATAAAAATGAAACCACCTTAATGCAGCCCCTGAAGGATAGAGGAATGGGGGCTGGAGAGAGGGCTCAGTGGTTAAGAGCACCAACTGCTCTTCTGGAGGACCTTGAGTTCAATTCCCAGCAACCACATGGTGGCTCACAACCATCTGTAATGAGATCGATGCCTTCCTCTGGTGTATCTGAAAACAGCTACCATGTACTCAAACAAAACAAATAAGCTAGAGGAATGGATAAAGGCAGGTTTATGCATACAATAGAATACTAATAGCCTAAATGACTAAACTATAGAGGACAAAATATCTCAAAACTGAATTGAACTTGAAATGGTAGACCAATTCACCTTTATACTTATTTGAAATTTTGAATTACTTCATAACAAACACTTAAGAGGTTTCAACAAAACCTCTAGGGGGGAAACTTAAAAAAAAAAGTTAACTTTGATTAATAAATAGCAAATAAAGTAAGGTCTGTTTAGCCAAGAGTTGAGCTGCCGCCCTTCCTCCGCCCCCCCACCCCCACCCCCAAAAAAAACAAACCAAAAAACATGCCTTGTGTGAAAGACCAAACATGGGCAGTGATACTCAAGTATTGCTGAAATTTCCCAGTCACTGTTTGGGAATTATACCTCTAAAGCAGACATGGCCTCAAACTTAGAAATTGATCTTAAGTAAAGCTCATCTCTTAAGCCCTGTGTATAATATATAGGACCTGATTTTACAAAAGACTGTTTAGTAACTCATAAAAATGAAACTTGTAGAGATGTCCAGTGAATATCACCAAGAGCCAGAAAATACTAACACTGTTAAGTTCTAAGGTACTAGCTAGACTGTTAACAGTATTTCTTTACTGAGAACCTGTTACTGAAAACAGCTTCAATCCCCTCCTTGGTGTTTCAAAAAACTTAGTCATCTTAACCAATCATATTTACTGAACAGTGCTTAACTTCCTGTACACTCCCAGATCTACAAAGCCTATGTAACAAGGTATTTTAGGAAGCAGCTTCCTGGACTTTTCAAGTCAGAATGTTAGTATAAGGGTGTGTACCACACAGTGTATTTTTTAAAAAACTCTTAAGTTTGCTTCCTAATTCAATACTAATAATGTACCAAAGATTACAATGATAGTATCTTTTAATTACATCTAAAATTAGCCAAAACTATTTTGGCCACATGTGTGGAGAACAGGTTTTTTTCACAATGACATTTAGTCTAGGACATGAATATAAACTCTGACAGCCATACCCTGTCCAGGCCCTCGAATCCTGGTCACCGCCCACACGTGGAAGCCTCTCTCCTCTCTTGCTTCCCCTTTGCTTTGCCCCCCCAGTTCTCTGCTATGCTCCTCGTCCTCTTGGCTCTTACCCCAGGGAAGAAAGCTTACCACAAATCCACCCGGGCACCCCCAGAGCCATCCCTGTACACTGGAAATCTTAACATTTCAATATGACAGGCCAGTAATTAAAAAATTATTTTAAGATCTCCAAATATTCATGCTGTTTGTGGCAGTGTTACACAAACACATGGCTGTTGGTAGCAGTGGACTTTTGAGTCTCCCATACTTTTACAGTTATTACATCTATTTAGCACTCTGTGTTAAAAATAAAAACCACTAGTCCTTGTGATCACTAATCTAGTTTTCAGTAACCTTCAAAAATAAGGAATATGGACAGGCAGTGGTGGTACTCGCCTGTAATCCCAGCACTTGGGAGGCAGAGGCAGGCCTGGTCTACAGAGTGAGTTCCAGGACAGCAAGAACTACACAGAAAAACCCTGTCTCGAAAAACCAAAAATAAACAAATAAATAAACAAATAAATAAATAAATAAGACAGAAGGCTTTAAAAAAAAAAAAAAAAAAAAAAAAGCCCGGGTGGTGGTGGTACATGCCTGTAATCCCAGCACTTGGGAGGCAGAGGCAGGAGGATTTATGAGTTCGAGGCTAGCCTGGTCTACAGAGTGAGTTCCAGGACAGCAAGAACTACACAGAAAAACCCTGTCTCGAAAAACCAAAAATAAATAAATAAATAAATAAATAAATAAATAAATAAATAAGACAGAAGGCTTTAAAAAAAAAAAAAAAAAAGCCAGGTGGTGGTGGTGGTGCACGCCTGTAATCCCAGCACTTGGGAGGCAGAGGCAGGAGGATTTATGAGTTCGAGGCTAGCCTGGTCTACAGAGTGAGTTCCAGGACAGCCAGGGCTACACAGAGAAACCCTGTCTCGAAAAAACCAAAAAAACAAACAAACAAACAAAAGGAATATGGAATACCAACCAGGACTACAGGGATAGACCGATGCTGTCAGTGCTACAAATAAAAAGAACTAGCTAGTTCTTCCTTTGTATCAAAAGGGAGTGGAGTGAACTTACCTCAAGATATATGACTACAAAAATGAGCAGACTTTCTGGGGTCTGAAGGGATTTGTACTTGAAGACACTCCAGTCAGCAGAGGGTCATGCTGAGCATTCTGCAGACAGAACTGTTTCAAGTCTGCAGCTGCCTGGGAAACCTATGACAATGAGAGGAGAAACGTCTGTTGGTTAAGGTTCTGATGGTCTTTATAAGTCTGGAAACACCCGAAATAAACATCACTTCAAAATAACTTCAAGCTAACAGTTCTATACTGGCTCATATGCAGAACACTGAGTAAATGAAACTAATATGCAATTTTTTTTCTCCTTATCACAAGCATCAAGTGACTCAATAGTATAATCCCATTTATATACAAAGCACAGCACGTCTTGTTTTTATATGATGGGCTGGCTGTTCAGCAAGCTTTGACAGCTTGGTTTGGGGAAAACAGAATTTTTGTCTGGTGTAGCCCAGGCTGGCCTCAAACTTGCTATATAGCAAGAGCCTTGAACATTGAACATCTGAGCCTCTTGCCTCTACCACCTGAGTGCTGGGATCCAACGAAGACTTTCTATAGTCATAGGCAAGCACTCTAACAACTGAGTCACATCCCCCAATTATGTTGTTATTAAGTAATACATGGTATTAATAGTTCAACAAGAAGATCTTAACATTATAGGGAAACTGTCTTGAAAACAAACTGGAAAAATGCCTGTGACCCTAAGGTAACCAGCACAGAACTCAGAATTCAATGTTCTTTAAATTTATACCCAGCTATATACTACTACCTTACATGTAAAGGTGACATGCACCTACCATTATATATATTCTGGTTAGGAAATACAGAATATAATAAACAGTACTGAAGTCCTATTTGGGTTGCACTGTATACATGCATCAACACTGCCTAGTCACATTTGAGGAAATATAGTGTTTCTTGAGGACAGGCTACACAGAAAGGTTATTAAACTGGGTCTGAGTTTGATCTCCAGAACCCACATATAAATGGAAGGAGAGCTTAAACTCTACAAGGCTGCCTGTTCTCCTAACTGCCCATGTGCACCATGGCATGTATGCTTACAGACACCATGCATATACTTTTAATTTTCAGGTCACATGAAACAGCAGAAGGTTGTCGGTGTTGGGCTCTATAAGCTAAACAGTTGACAGCCAGTCCAGCTACTTGGCCAAACCCTATCTCAAACTAGCTGACTGAACACAAATATTGACACAACAAGGTGAATGGGTATGCAGACCCTGAATAACTAAAAATGCACTCAAGCCATTTAATTCCCCTGTTCATTCTTAATTTCAGTTATCTCTGAGATTCCAACAAATGCCTAAGACTCTGGTCTTGCAGCCTAATGAGTTAATAGCATTACAGATACTCTATATCAAAAGGTCCTAGAAAATAGCTATATTGTGACCAAAGGATCAATCCCCTGGATAAGTTTAAACTCAGCTTCAATCTATATGTGTTTGGCTTATACAACAATTTAGTGTAAGTCCCATGTAATTCATAGACTGAATATTAGAGGTTCTTAAACCCTTGTACAAATAACCCACACCCTGCTTCGCCTCTTAACAGTAGCTACTGTATGGAGGGTGACGTATCAGTTTTCAGTGTTACAGATTTGGTTTTGCTCCTGGTCATCAGTAAGCACAAAGTGCCTCTAACTCCTGTCCCACACATCCCTCGAGTACCACTATATATGGGCTGTAGCTCTAGGCAGCAAGGATCCTAAGGAACAGCAAGATACCTAAGGCTGTGTGACTAACAGTACAGGAAGGAGGTTAAATGATGATGGGAGCCAGGCAGACCTCAGTCTGAGGCCAGCCTGCTCTACAGGGAGTTCCAGGAGAGCCAGGACTGTGGAGAAACCATCTTGAAAAACCAAAAAACCCAGCACTCTAAACTGCAACCTTGAGACTTAAAATGGAATGGCTGCTTGTACCCAGGCCACAGTAACACTCACTATCCACTATCCAGGTTCACACTGCAGAACTATTAGGCTTCCAAATGTCCTGATCTAACTGAGAGTTTAGTACAGCACTTGTTAATATCACCTAAACAAATACAATAGTACGTTTATGCTAGCTCTAAAATGTCACACACACAAAAAGCATCTAGCATAGACGTGGTACATGGATGATGTCAAATGGCATACATATCCCAGTTTAAGAACCTAGGAAAAACATGTAAATTTCCCAATGAGACCGCCTTGTCATGGAAACTTCAAAAACCTGTTTATCTGAGGTGGCTTAAATCATCCCAATCAGAAACCTTCCGAAGATTTAAGACACACTAGGCAAGATAAGCTGGGACGTAGCGCAGAGCAGCTACGGTTTTCAGAGAAAAGAAAGTTCTCCTCTGGGAGCACACTGATTTGGCCCACTAGCGTTAAGTACCACTATCATAATTACTATATTCACCTGTCTTTATTTCTTTCCCTCAACCCACTATTTTTTTTCCTTCCTGGCCTACTTTATGACAGCTAATATATATGAATGATCATCAATAGATCGCTTCAAATTTCAGAGCTCTAATCTGGCCCAAGACTGACTAAGTCACTTGGATGAAGTGAGAATTTGATTAGAGAAATGGGAGTCCAAACCCAGACTGATGGGCGTCTCCCTATCCTCCTCCTAAGGTTACCACAAGGAAGTTACGCGGTCTCTGACATTTCTACTTGAGAAAGCTAAATAGAAGCCGTATCCAAAAGCAGGTTAGAAATAAGGATTAGCCTGCAAAATCAAATCACCTTGGAAACCGGCAGCTTCTCGCAGGGTGATTTGTATTCTTGTTTCTTTTTATAATTCCCGGTAAGTGTTTCACATGTAACCCGACCTATTACATCAGAAAGAAGCCAAATCTGTTTAGGATCTGGAAAAGTAAGCAAAGGGTCCTTCGAACAGCGTTTGAACACTCAGTTGTCTACCAACACGGACAGGAGGCCCTTTCCCCGAAAGTCAATAGCCCAGACCGCTAGGTAAGACAACACGGGCCAGGGCTCATCGGTTTCTCGGGCATGCGAGGCAGTAAGCAGACACCCCAGCAAGGTCAGACGCGAGCACACTGGGGCTCTTTGTTTGAGGCTGTCCTGAACGGGGGTGGTGTCCTCAGACGCCCGGGACGGTCCGCAAACAAAAGTTGCGTATATGGACGTCGTCTGGAGCTACCCGAGCAGCCTCGCGTGTGTTCCAAGCGCCGAGTACTGGGGGGTGAGTCTGGGGTGAGAGGTGTGAGACGGAAGTCGGTGGCGAGACTCGGCGTCCGGTGCGGAGGCCCGCCGGGGCCGCGACGAGTCCGGGCGGCGGAAGGGCGGGCCCCCTCCTCTCCCTCGGCCCACGGCCGGGCCCGAGGAGCCGCGCGTCGGCTCGCGCTTCCCCCCCACCCCCCGAGCCCACCGCCCGCCCACGCCCGCTCACCTTCACGCGGTTGAGCCCGGCCTCCAGCCGGAGCTGCTGAACCACCTTCTTCATAGCGGCGACGCTGGAAGAACCCGACATGGCGCTCGGGACAGCCGGGCCAACTCGTCAGTCCGAGTAGGGGGCGGCGGGTCGCGGGACGGCGGGGGGCGGGGCTCCGAACTTTGGCGAAGTTTCCGGTGCTGTGTGCGCCGCGCATGCGCGCCGCGGCCCCCTGGGCGGCCCCGGGTTCGCCCGCGCGCGCGAGGGAGGAGAAGGGGCGGAGCGGCCAGTGGGCGCGGTGGCGACGGGGGCGGTGCGGCCCGACGCCCGGCGGGCCGGCGCCTTCCGCGTCTGGAGGGGCTAGTTAGGGCGAGGTAAGAGATCGCCCGGGGCGGGCTCGGGAGCGCGGTCGCGGGAAGGAGGGAGTTCCCGACGGCGGGACGAGGGAAATGGCAGCCAGCGCTGCCGAGGGACGCCCCGGACGCGTCCCGACTCCTGTCTGCTCGGCCCTGTGGGAGGCGCCCTCGGTCAAACGGGCGGCGCCGGCCGCTCCCCGCCGAGCCCGGGGCCGAGGTCGCCGTTACCGACCCTGGACGGTCTGGGGCTTGGCCCGTCGCCGCCCCGCACAGCTTCCCGTCGGCGCCGTCTTTCGGGAATCTGTCCCCGTGCGTTTAGAAAGGACGCGCTCGCGTTCTGGGATCGGCTGCGCCCTGGACGTCTCCGTAATTGCTTAGTTCGTGCTTGAGACAGAAGCCCAGAGGTTCTCACCAGACTCAAAAGTGTCATAAGATTAAGTTAGGTCAAGCTCCGGTGTCCTGTAGACACCTACCACCTTATAAGCAGGAGCTTCGTCACGAGGGCTGTTTCTTTGGGAAACGGAGAAAAGTGACATATGATTTGCTCCGGGCAAACACAGCGCATCACTAAGCAGTTAATATCAGTTTCGGGGGAGAAAAAATGTGCACCGGAAGTTTGGTGTTTTACCCAATCCTTAACAGTGGCCGTCTCAGAAAGTTCGGTTGCCGAAGTTAAGACGCTTTCTGGTTTTCTTGAAAATGAAACGAAATGAAGTTATATCTATAAAGATTACGAAAGCTGAGGGTGGACGATGGCGGTTAGAGGACTAGGGAGCTGAGCCCTCGTGCAGAGGACCTGAGTTCACTTCCCAGCACCCAGGCTGGGCATCTCAGAAGCACCACGTCCAGGGCTACTGTCACCCTCACCAGAGTCTGGGAACATCCGCATTTACACACCTACATTAATACATAACTTAAAAAATAAACAAACAACATCATTTGTTTGAGACAGGGTCTCACTTTGTAGCTCTGGCTGGCCTGAAACTCCATGTAGACCAGACTGGCCTCAAAATTCACAGCCTTCCAAACGCTGTGATTAAAGCCTTGTGCCGCCAAAATAAGTAAATTAATATGAAATGTAACACACATTTTAACTTGTTCCTTGTTACCTATAATGTATGCTATGATAATGCGGATTTCTAAGATTAACTTGTAAAGTTCTACTTAGTTACAATAATACTTAAGAACTATGGAATGTTTGCTATCTCAAACACCAGATGTCATCATAGTTTTATAGTATGTCCAGTAAGCAATACATATTGGGATAGGAAGAAAGGAAAAAATAAAATTGCCTTTAAATTCATTTACATTCCAAGCTATGAGTATTAAATACTGTTCATGAACTATCAATGCCTCCTAGTAAAAACTTCCTTTTTTTAACCTTCCAAAATGTTCTAAAATATTTCAAAGGCTTTACCATGTGTTTACATATTAGATGATTAAAGATAGACTTTGTTATCAAAACTAACTTAACACAAAGAGACCCTGTTAACAATGAATGGCAAGAAAACACCACCAAATTTTGCTGTTTTGTGTTTTGTCAGCAGGACACTGCCAGTTTAAATTCACCTAGTTTCTTACCTTATTCAGCTTTACTTCATTGAGTCTGAGTTCAATATGAGGTTAAAAAAATACTTTCAAGATTCACAAGCCTTTTTAGTTTAACCACAAGCTAGGAGGTTTCAAAATTAGTTTCCCAGCGAATTTATATTACTTAGGGTGAGCATGTTTGGAGTTGTGAGTTTACATTATTCTGATTTATAGTATCTAAGGAAAATGAAGTTTGGGCAAAATGAGAGACTGCTAAAGAAATTCCTACAGCATAGGTTTCCCAATTCTTTTCCTGTTACATGCATGCAATATATTTCTTTCTATGGTTTTACTAATATATTGGTATAATAATTAGTTTTCATAATTGAATATGGAACTTATCATAGGGAAATTTTGTTAAAGGAATGTTTGCAAAGGTGTTTAAGATAGCCAATATTAAGATTTATATTTTCAGTTCAACATGTATGCATATTATCACCCATTTTTCAGGGAATGGGGCATTAAATATTCTTACTCTAAAATGTCACATTTCTTTCCTTCTATCTTACCACATTCACTTCATGCTATAAATTCTGTCTTAAATACACTCCCAAGGCCTAAATGCTAAAGCTTGATTGCCTGCCTATGGCACTGTTGGAAGGTTGGGCCTTTAGGGAGTGAGGCCTAGTGGAAGGAAGGCAAACATACCTTTGATAGGAGTATCAGGACATTCACCTCTTCTTCAGTCTTTTCATATCATAAGCCTCTGTCATGTGTCCCTGCCATGATGTACTATACTGCTGCAGCTCAAATCAAGGCATCATTATAAATAGACTTCATCAATTAGTACTACAAGTCTTAAGTATACCCTAATGGCACGTAGGTTCAGAGATGTCCCTGGGCACTTTATTTAGCTAACACAAGTCACCTTTTAGGAGGGTTAGAACTTTATTGGGTCACCCATGTGACACAGAAATAGAACCTGAATTTATCCTAATCAGAGAGGCCTATATCAGGAATTATTCCCATCATCTGCTTTAAGGTTGACTATATTCTGGTTTCTCTTAGTTTAAAGGTATTGTCGCTACCTGAATGCATTTAAGAACTGGAAAGGATCTTAAGCCCAAGTCATTTTCTCATCAGGTTTATGACTGAGACATAGACCACAATGAATGGCCTTATACAATATGGAGGACTAGAACCCTGCTTTGCCAATGCTCAGTCCATTTGATTGCTTTCTATGGAGTTCTGATAGATGTAAATATAGCCTTGGTCAACTCCCAATTATAGTGGTTACTTGGGACTGTTAGTCCACTGAGTATCTCTTTGTAGGAAAAATTACTCAAATCCTTATTTACTTTGAAGAATACTAGAAGTTTTTAAATTTTTATTTTAGTTCTGGAACTGATTCTCACAAAGTTATTTTTGATGGATCTCTGTAGTCTTCTGCTAAGATCAGATGTTCCTCTGATTGTGGTGACCACCAACCATAAAATTACTTTTGCTGCTATGTCATAAGCTGTAATTTTGCTACTGTTATGAATCATAATGTAAGCATCTGTGCTTCCAGATGGTCTTAGGCAACCCTTGTTATACACATATAATATATAAAATATATTAAAAGGTGTGAAGCGTTTTGAATTTTGTATGTTGTTACTACTTGGAGGTCAGTATAAACAAGTGATACAAAAAGTACACTCTTTTTTGAAATACAAAAAAGCTTTCATTGTGTTAGTATAAACGTTAGTGTAAGTATCATCAAGGATTGGCAACTTTGGAAATTTCTATTTAGAATAATATTTCAACTACTCTGTTTTTATCACACACACACACACACACACACACACACACATTTTATCATTCATTGATATAAATTGCCATAAATTTTCTGAGGTAAACTACAGGAAATAATATAAAAATAATGCCTGATTTATTTATTTATTTATTTTAGATTTATTTTATTTAACATTATATACATTTCTAAGCTTATATTTTGGGTTTATATTAAAGCTTGTATGTTTTTCTCTTTACTCTTTGAACACATCAGAGACCAGAAATAGCTGGAATGCTATCTTAAACCAAAAATCTATTTAAATACTTATTTAATGCTGCTTAAATGAAGAAAGATATATTAAACATCCAAAACTCCACCTGATAACTATCCCATTGAGACACTAGTCAACATGTCGCTCAATCCAAGTCGACCATCTTCATCAGAGGTAAAAACCATGCCTATTATTAGTTTTGAAAAAAGCAAAAACTATTAATGACATAATGGTAGATGCTAATTCTACCATGATCCCAACTTCCTGTGTCACATTATTGGATTAGGTGATTATGCTTCTTGTAACTCTAACTCACTTTCTCTAATCTTCTCAGCAGTGAAGTAATCTTATCACTCTTCTTACTGTTTATCATCTGATGATGCCCTCATACCCAGTTTAAATTCCATAGGGCACAGGATGACCTTGGCTCACACTTTGACCACTTTTCAGATCTTGACTTGTTGTAATTTGCTAACCAACATCCCTAATAAATACATTTTCCACCTAATCTTCTCTAAAGATCTGAGGAAGAATGTACAATGAGAAGAGTTTTTATTCTCAGTTCATAACCATGAGTCTCAAGTAGAAGATGTTTACTGGAAGGTATTCAAGATATGCGCCACTCATTGACTTGTACTTTTGTACAAGCATTTTGAGTCTTCTTAAATCACCATCAACTTTGTGCACTTTCTTACTCTACCCCAACCATGCTTTCACTTTTCATAAGCTTTTCACTTTTAAACACTTGTTAAATTCACCTCTTCATCATGAAATTTATTATTAGGTATAATTAATTCTCCTAAACATGCTTGAACTGATTGAATCCCCTCTTCCCTGATAAAATGCCTTCACATTGCTTCTTTCATAGATTTTTACCCTGTTCATGGTTGTTCATTCTTAGTCCTTTGTTGGATCTTCCTCTTCTTCCCAACGTCTTTATAGTGGATCATCTCAACTATTAGTTCTCCTTCTCTGCTCTTATTTTGTGGTGAACTCATCCAGCCCATAGATTTTAATACCAACTTTACAAGGCCTTCGTTTTTACTCCATCTAAGTTTTCAAAATCCCAAAAATAAATATATTCAGCTGACTATTAGACATTGCTCTTTGAATGATCAATAAGCATCAAACCTAACATATCTAAAGCTGGTTCTTAACCCTCTTCCAGAAATTTATACTGCTTTCTCCTTTTCTCAGATGATGGCAAATCTGTTTTTTTCCTTCCTAATGCAAAGGGTTTTGTTAATACTTGATCATTCTTGCACACTCAACTTTGCTTGACATCCAAAATACTGGGATTACAGGTGTACTCCACCATACACAGCTTCTAATATGTGGATCTTGAATGAATTCCAGGATTAAAAAAAATGAGGAAAATTTAACAATACTCTGAATATAGATCAGATGCTTGTTGACAGTAATAAAATAAATGTTTTATGTGAAAATAAAAATGTTAGAGAAGTCTTTATTTACAGATAATGGACATTAAAATATGTAATAGATACTTTGATAGGAAATCGTGGTATCAGATTTACTGAAAAAGAGACAGGGCTCCATACACAAATGTTGCTGGGAGAGAGCTAGCTTCCCAGGAGTACGGACAAGCCTCTGAGCACAGGTTTCTGTCTGCACCCCAGAGCTGACCCTGTACCTCAGCTCTTCATACCCAAATTCCTCCCAGAGAGAAATGGTCTCCCAGGAGTACTGACACAGGATTGCAGGAGGGACAAGCCACAGTCAGAGACAGCAAGACCGGCTAACATCAGAGATAACCAGATAGCAGAAGGCAAGGGCAAGAACATAAGCAACAGAAACCAAGGCTACTTGGGATCATCAAAATACAGTTCTCCCACCATAGTAAGTCCTGGATACCCCAACACACCAGAAAAGCAAGACTCTGATTTAAAATCACATCTCATCATCATGATGATGATAGTAGAGGACTTTAAGAAGGACATAAATAACTCCCTTAAAGAAATACAAGAGAACACAGGTAAATGGAAGCCCTTAGAGAGGAAACACAAAAATCCCTTAAGAATTTCAGGAAAACAACAAAACAAGTGAAGGAATTAAACAAAATTATCCAGGATCTAAAAATTGAAATAGAAACAATAAAAAAATCATAAAGTGAGACAACCCTGGAGCTAGAAAACCTAAGAAAGAGATCAGGAGTCATAGATGCAAGCATCACCAACAGAATATGAGAGATATAAGAGAATCTCAGGTGCAGAACCATAGAAAAAATTGACACAACCGTCAAAATGCAAAATGCAAAAAACTCTGAACCCAAAACATCCAGGAAATCCAGTATACAATGAGAAGACAAAAACTAAGGATAATAGGTATAGAAGAGAGTGAAGAGTCCCAACTTAAAGGGCCAGTGAATATCTTCAACAAAATTATAGAAGAAAACTTCCCTAACCTAAAGAAAGAGATGTACACAAACATACAAGGAGCCTATAGAACTACAAATAGATTACAGCAGAAAAGAAATTCCTCCCATCACATAATAGTTAAAACACCAAATGCACAAAACAAAGAACATTAAAAGCAGTTAAGGGTCAAGTAACATATCAAGGCAGACCTATCAGAATTATACCAAACTTCTCAACAAAGATTGAAAGCTAGAAGACCCTGGAAAGATCTCATACAGATCCTCAGAGAACACAAATGCCAGCCCAGAATACTATACCCAGCAAAACTCCCAATTACCATAAATGGATCAACCAAAATATTCCATGACAAAGCCAAATTTACACAATCTTTCCACAAATCCAGCCCTACAAAGGATAATGGAAATTGCCAGCACACGGAGGGAAACTACACCCTAGAAAACGCAAGAAATTAATCTTTTTCAACAAACCCAAAAGAAGATAGCCACACAATCATAAAAATACCATCAAAAATAACAGAAAGCAACAATCACTATTCTTTAATAGCCCTTAAAATCAATGGACTCAATTCCCCAATAAAAAGATATAGAATAACAGACTGAATACATGAACAAGACCCAGCAGTTTGCTGCATACAGGAAATGCACCTCAATGTCAAAGACAAACACTACCTCAGAGTAAAGGGATGGAAAACAATTTTCCAAGCAAATGTTTCCAAGAAACAAACTGGAGTAGTCGTTCTAATATTGGATGAAATGAACTTTCAACCAAAAGTCATCAAAAAAGATAAGGAAGAACACCTCACACTCATCAAAGGAAAAATCTACCAAGAAGAACACTCAATTCTGAACCTCTATGCTCCAAATGCAAGAGCAACCACTTTCATAAAAGAAACTTTACTAAAGTTCAAAACACACATTGTATCTCACACAATAATAGTGGGAGACTTGAACACTCCACTCTCATAAATGGGCAGATCATGGAAACACAAACTAAACAGAGACACAGTGAAACAAGTTATGGACCAAATGGATTTAATATATATCTATAGAACATTTCATCATAAAAGAATATACCTTCTAGTCGGGCCGGTGGTGGTGCATGCCTTTAATCCCAGAACTTGGGAGGCAGAGGCAGGTGGATTTCTGAGTTCGAGGTCACCTGTTCTACAGAGTGAGTTCCAGGACAGCCAGGGCTATACAGAGAAACCTTGTCTTGGGGGAAAAAAAAGAATATACCTTCTTCTCAGCATGTCATGGTACCTTCTGCAAGATTGAACATATAATTGGTCACAAGTCAGACCTCAACAAACATAAGATTGAAATAATCCCATGCCTCCTAACAGATTACTATCGATTAAAGCTGGTCTTCAGTGGCAACAAAAACAACAGAAAACTCACATACACATGGAAGCTGAACAACTCTCTACTTATTGATAGTAAAGGAAGAAATAAAGAAATTAAAGACTTTTTAGAATTTAATGAAAATGAAGGCACACCATAAGCAATCTTATGGGACACAATGAAAGCAGTGCTAAGAGGAAAATGTATAGCTCTGAGTGTCTCCAAAAAGAAACTGGAGAAAGCATACACTAGTGGCTTAACAGCACATCTGAAAGCTCTACAACATAAAGAAGCTAATACAACCAAGAGGAGTAGACAGCAGGAAATAATCAAACTCATGGATGAAATCACCCAAGTAGAAACAAAATAAATTATACAAAGAATCAACAAAACCAGGATTAGTTCTTTGAGAAAATCAACAAGATAGATAAACCCTTAGCCACACTAACCAGAGGGCACAGAGGCACTATCCAAATTAGTAAATCAGAAATGAAAAAGGAGATATAACAACAGAAACTGAGGAAATTCAAAAAATCATCAGATCCTACTACAAAAGCCTATATTCAACACAACTGGAAAATCTGAATGAACTGGACAATTTTTTAGACAGACACCAAATACCAAATTTAAGGATCAGGTAAACCATCTAAACAGTCACAAAACCCCTAAAGAAATAGAAACAATTATTAAAAACCTCACAACCTAAAAAAGCCCTGGACCAGATGTGTTTAGTGCAGAATTCTATTAAACCTTCAAAGAAGACCTAATACTAATACTCTTCAAACTTTTCCTCAAAATAGAAAAAGAAGGAACACTAGCCATTTCACTCTATGAAACCACAGTTACTCTGATACCAAAACCTCACAAAGACCCAGCAAAGAAAGAGAACTTCAGACCAATTTCCCTTATAAATATTGATGCAAAAATACTCAATAAAATTCTCACAACTTAAATCCAAGAACACATCAAAATGACCATTCACCACAATAAAGTAAGCTTCATCCCAACAATGCAGGGATAGTTCAATATGAGGAAATCCATCAATGTAATCCACTACATAAACAAACAAAAAAACCCATATGATTATTTTATTAGATGCTGAAAAAGCATTTGACAAAATTCAACACCTATTCATGGTAAAAGTCATGGAAAGATCAGGAATTCAAGGCACATACCTAAACATGGTAAAACCAATATACAGCAACCCAGTAGCTAGCTTTAAACTACATGGAGAGAAACTTGAAGCAATTCCACTAAAATCAGGGACTAGACAAGGCTGCCCTCTCTCTCCTTATCTGTTCAGTATTGTACTTGAAGTTCTAGCCAGAGCAATTAGACAACAAAAGGAGGTCAAAGGGATACAAATTGGAAAGGAAGAAGTCAAAATAGCACTATTTGCAGATGATATGATAGTATACTTAAGTGACCCTAAAAACTCCACCAGAGAACTTCTACAGCTGATCAACAACTTCAGCAAAATGACCAGATATAAAATTAACTCAAACAAGTCAGTAGTCTTCCTATACTCAAAGAATAAACAGACTGAGAAAGAAATTAGGGAAACGACACCCTTCACAATAGCCACAAACAATATAATGTATCTTCTTGTGACTCTAACCAAACAAGTGAAATATCTGTATGACAAGAACTTCAAGTCTCTGAAGAAAGAAATCGAAGATCTCAGAAGGTGGAATGATCTCCCATGCTATTGAATTGGCAGGATTAATATAGTGAAAATGACCATCTTATCAAAAGCAATCTACAGATTCAATGCAATCCCCATCAAAATTCCAACTCAGTTCTTCAGAGTTAGAGCAATTCTCAAATTCATTTGGAATAACAAAAAACCAAGGATAGCAAAAACTATTATCAACAATAAAAGAACTTCTTGGGGAATCAGCATCCCAGACCTCAAGCTATATTACAGAGCAATAGTGATAAAAACTGCATGGTATTGGTACAGTGACAGGTAGGTAGATCAATGGAATAGAATTGAAGATCCAGAAATGAATCCACACAATTATGGTCACTTGATCTTTGACAAAGGATCTAAAACCATCCAGTGGGGGAAAAGATAGCCTTTTCAACAAATGGTGCTAGTTCAACTGGCAGTTAGCATGCAGAAGAATGCAAATTCATCCATTTTTATCTCCCTGTAAAAGGCTCATGTCCACGTGGAGCAAGGACCTCCACATCAAACTAGATACACTGAATCTAAGAAGAGAAAGTGGGAAAAAGCCTCGAATACATGGGCAGAGGGGAAACATTCATGAACAGAACACAAATGGCTCATGCTCTAAGATCGAGAATTGACAAATGGGACCTCATAAAATTGCAAAGGTTTTGTAAGGCAAAGAATGCTGTCAATAGGATGCTGACAAAACAGCAACCAACAGACTGAGGAAAGATCTTTACCAATCCTACATCTGATAGAGGGCTAATATTCAATATATACAACACATTGAAGAAGTTAGACTCCAGAGAAACAAATAACCCTATTAAAAATGGGGAACAGAGTTAAACAGAGAATTCTCAACTGAAGAAACTCAGGTGTTCCTGATAAACACCTAAGGAAATGTTCAACATCCTTAGTCATCAGGGAATGAAAATCAAAACAACCCTGAGATTCCACCAGTCAGAAGAGCTAAGATCAAAAACTCAGTTGACAGCAGATGCCAGCAGGGTTGTGGCTAAAGAGGAACACTCCTCCACTGTTGGTGGGATTGCACGCTGGTAGAGCCACTCTGGAAATCAATCTGGAGGTTCCTCAGAAAATTAGACATAGTATTACATGAAGACCCAGCTATACCAGTACTGGGCACATACCCAAAAGATTCTCTAAAATATAACAAGGACATATGCTCCACCATGTTCATAGCAGCCTTATTTATAATAGCCAGAAGCTGGAAAGAACCCAGATGTCTCTCAACTGAGGAATGGGTACAGAAAATGTGGTACATTTACACAATGGAGTACTGCTCAGGGATTAAAAACAATGACTTAATGAAATTCTTAGGCAAATAGATGGACCTAGAAAATATCCTGAGTGAGGTAACTCAATCACAAAAGAACACACATGCTTTGCACTCACTGATAAGTGGATGTTAACCCAAAAGCTCTGAATATCCAAGATACAATTCACAGACCACATGAAGCTCAAGAAGAAGGAAGACCAAAGTGTGGGTGCTTCAATCCTTCTTAGGGGAACAAAATACTCACAGGAGCAAATATGGAAGTAAAGTATAGAGCAGAGACTAAAGGAAAGACCTTCCAGAGACTGCTCCACCTGGGGATTCACCCCATATACAGTCACCAAAACCCGACACTATTGTGGATGCCAAAAAATGCTTGCTAAAAGGAGCCTAATATAGCTTTCTCCTGAGAGGTCCTTCCAGAGCCTTACAAATACAGAGGTGGATTCTCACAGCCAACCATTGGACTGAGCGTGGGGTCCCCAATGGAAGAGTTAGAGAAAGGACTGAAGGAACTGAAAGGCTTTGCAACCCCATAAGAAGAATAACAATATCAACCAACCAGACGACCCCCCCCCAAACTCCCAGGGACTAAACCACCAACCAAGGAGTACACATGGCACCAGCTGCATGTGTAGCAGAGGATGGCCTTGTCATGCATCAATGGGAGGAGAGGTCCTTGGTCCTATGAAGGCTCAATAGATGCCCCAATGTAGGGGAATTGAGGGTGGGGAGGCAGGAATGGGTGGGTGAGTGGAGGAACACCCTCATAGAAGCAGGGGGAAGAGCATGGATAGGCTTCTGGGAGGGGGAAACAGGGTAAGAGGATAACACTTGCAATGTAAATTAAGAAAATATCCAATAAAAATATATACTAAAAAGAAAAAAAGAAAGAGAAAAAGAGAGTGCCAGACGTGCTGGTTCATATTTGTAATCCCACCATCTGGGAGACAAAAGCAAGAGGTTCAAGATTTTAAAAATTCTGTCACTTGTACAGTGAGTTTATTACTAGCTTTGGCTATATGAGACCCAAAGAAAGATAGAAGGAAAGAAAAAGAGAAAGACAGAAAAAATTATTGACAAATGGTAACTTTATGTAAATTGTAGATATTTAAACATAATTTTGGATATATATGTTTCTCTTCATATGAAACAAAGATGTAATGTGTTCCATGTCTTCTAGTGCTATTAAAAGCATGCATTCCCTTCCTTCTTGGAATTTTCCTTACTTTGCTTTCCTTTTATTTCTTGTTTAATCCTCTTCAGGTTTGTTTCCACATCAAGGCCTTGGTTTTTGCTCTTTCTGGAACTCTATCTCTAGATGTTCACTTGACTGGTTCATTCTTTCCCTTCAGTCTTTAGTTAGACCTCAACACAATTTTGCAACACTATTCTATTTAAAACTCCCAGCCTTCCCATGCCTTTATCTTCCCATTTTTCCTTACCTCAATATCATATTTCCTAGTAAATACCCCTTTCAAAGAAAGTCAATATGTAATCTGTTTTTTACTTCTTAGCCAAGATTATCTAACTCCTCACAGGTCCACGATTAGTCAGAAGCAAATGAGGTGTTTAGTCTGGGTAAAGAATTTAAGGGAACACAAAATGTGTGTGTGTGTGTGTGTGTGTGTGTGTGTGTACACCATGAACTCCCAGAGCCAAGAGGACAGTGTTGAATCATCTGAAGCAGGACTGAAAGTAATGTGGGTTCTGGGAAGCAAACTTAGACCCTCTGCAAAAGTAGCAAGTGCTATTAATTGCTGATCTCTCTCTCTCTCTCTCTCTCTCTCTCTCTCTCTCTCTCTCTCTCTCTCTCTCTCCCTCTCCTCTCTCTAGCCCCTTAATCAAACTTTTAAAGTTTCTAGATATTTACTGTTATAGTTAAAAGTATAATTATTTAAGTCTTTTGAACTTTAATGTTCAGTGGATAAAAGCCTTTCCTAGAATAAAGAATGTGACTCTGCAATAATTATTGGTTTTGTTATAGTTAACAGTTAAGTGGTACATCAAGAATAGGTTCTTCCTAGAACTCTAGGAAACAGATACACTCCCAAAACCACAGTATTAGCTTTTTGATTATCACTGTGAGACAATAATCCTTAAAACTCAAAAAATGTAGAATAGAGTTGAGAGAAAAGCTAGCAATAAGAAAACACCATCTTGGGCTGGAGAAATGGCTCAGCAGTTAAGAGCACTGACTACTCTTCTGGATGTCTTGAGTTCAATTTTCATCACCACATGTTGGCTCATAACCATCTGTAATGGGATTTGGTGCCCTTTCTGATGTGTCTGAAGACAGCTACAGTGTACTCATATACATAAAATAAATGAATATTTTAAAAAAACCATCTCCATTTCTGGCTTATGGTAAGGGTCTTGGGAAGAGGCCACAAATAGTTCAAAAAGAAGCACCTGAAACAGCCCAAGATGTATGTAGGCCAAGGAGATGGATGAGGAAGACTAGGCCTTCAAGCAAAATTAAAACAGAACAGAAGAAATTCAGGGAGTTAAAAGTCAAGGCTGTAGGAAAGGGCCTCCTAGCCACAAATGGAATTAAGAAGTCTGACAAAAATAAACTGTCCTTGTACTCAAGTTAGTTCATTCCTTTTTAACCATCTGGATTCCCTGCCTTAGCATCATTTGGCACCTAAAGCTAGAATGAACCTAGAACCTGTTGTATACTGTACACTATACACTGTAGTAAACTAATGTTAGAAAGAGAGAGGGAGAGTGGGGGATAAAAGAAAGAAATATTCTTAATGAATTCCAGAAGAAGAATGTCATTTATCAAAGGTGTTGTGTAAGCTGTGAACCAACAGGTTATCACTGTTTCAAAGGAAATAAGTGTCAAGCAGTCAATTTAACAAATTCTTATTTTGTCATTTAGATGAATGAATATATTCTATAGTTTAGTTGTGTTCAATTTAAAATTCTATAGGAAGTAAATTGATTCTTTTTCTATAGAAAAATTGTAACTGATGCTTTTCTTACTCAGTTGGTGGAACTTCATGTTTTTTATGTCCCTGAAGGATCGTGGAACTATAAATTAAATACTATTTCAATAGAAGTTATTAACAACTTTATTTCTGCTGGATTTATAAGGCAAGTATTTTGTGGTCATGAAACAAGTTGTCTAAAATAAGTGTGTTTTCTGAAAATTAAAAATCTTCTAAGTGAGAAGTGTCTTGTCCATATGATGGATCCATTCTTGGTTCAATAAATGTTGTTAATAAACAGCACTGTATAAGGCTAGTGATATGGATCAGGGGTAGAGGTCACAGGTGTAAACTGCTACCACAACAAATATATAAACTTTTCATCTTAAACATTGCTCAAGAACAGATCCACATGGCCATTATATTGCTACTGCTTAGAAAGCAGTGTATAACAACCTCTTTATTACTAAGCTTAAACATGAAAATAATTAACAGAAACTATCTAAAATTCAACACCAGTTGGTCTATAAACAGTAGTTAAAACAATATATTGACAGTGATCTCTATAATTATTTTAAAGAATAAAAACTTAATTATGTGTGTATTTTCACATTCAAACAGACATGACACTATGTGATATGGCTGTCTGTTTCCCCCTTGAGTATATCTCTCCTTCTAAACCTTCCCATAACTTTCGCCAGTCTCATTGATTACTTTCCTGTTTAAGAAAAAAAATATAGGCATTATATGCATTTCTGAGCTGCTGAGAGTATTTACCACACAAACCTAGCTCCTGAGTTCATTCCACGTAACTCTGGAAGGGGAAAGCTGACCCACAAAGTTACCTTCTGATCTCTATGCACCAAGTTTTGTTTTAATCATAAAACTTGAATGTAGATTTGCAAAGCAAACATTTCCTTTTCAATACAGAAGACACTTGTAACCTGCATTCACTTATACAATTTTAAAAGATATATTGTTAATATTTTTTGAAAAGTACTTACTGGAAATCATCAAAGTTCTAGGCTGTGCAGAAACATAACATGTTAAATAATATTTAATACATTTAATTAGTATTTATATTTGAGTTAGGTGACTAAAGCTATTGATTCATTAATATGTTTCAAATCTATTTAAAACAATGTCATGGTATTTCAGAGTATCTCCTCAACTTACTTTACAAGCTCTGAGGGAGCGTCTTGGTGAGTTTCTTGGTGTAGATGCTGTTGCAGAAAAATTTTTATTTCTGAAATGCATTGGAAATAATTTAGCTGTGGTAAGTTTTCTTGCTTTTTCTCCCTTCTAAGTTGTCTATATTATCAAATTACATTTCTTAAGTGCTTATCAAGTCAGTTCCATGACCTACTATAAGACAATTCAGAACAAATTCTAAAATGTTTGTAATATTTTATTTCAATAAATATTTATTAACATTTTACAGCATATAAAGATAAATATGGAATTTGTCCTTAAAGTGTATTTGGTATAGTGGTGAAGGTAGATTATGTAATATGAATAAATTGAACATCATATTTTGTGAAGAAAGTAAGATTTTCTAGCAAAAGTGGGTAGATAGGGGACATTGAGGAAGAAATTATACTCAAGCTTGGATCATAAAAGATAATGTTTGATCTTGAAAAGAATGCAGGGTCAGAAAAGATTTCTGAGCAAAGAAAATGATCAGAGGAATAGAAAATTAGGCAACCAAGAAAGAATGGATGATTATATTTTGTTATATTAACTGTGCCAAAAAGTGGAGAGGACAGAGTTGAGAACCACTTATAAAGTACATTTTTAAAGGTCTTGGATGCCAGAATACTTATTTTTTTCTGAAGCCTTGCAGGTTTTGGTCAAAAGAATAGCATAATTAGATCCTTTAATGAAAATTACTTTTCTTCATTCAGAAATAGAAGACATTATGGGCACAAATTCCTGCCAGATATACCATCTGAGAAAGTTACAGAGTTCTTGATACCTCTACCTCCCTGTCTATAAAGTACAAATGATGTCCATGTCCATCTAATGAAAGTGTGAAGATTAACTGAGCTCATTTTGTATCACACACAGAATAGTACCACACACACACTGATTCCCATGCAAATGATTACCATAATTATTATTAGAAGACATATTTTCAGTTATGTTTGGTTCAGTGAATAGAAGTAGGATTGGATTGTACATTTTCTATAATCTAGCCATAGTTGCTTTTATTGATATGTTGTGTGTTCCATAGAACAGCACAGAAGAAACAACTGAAAAATCTTATCAAGGATTTAATTTTTTCTTATATATCAACTCTAGGTAAAGGAAAAGCAAGAATCAGAACTGAAACTCAAATCGTTTGCTCCTCCATATGTATGTACTATGGTCTTAAACGCACGCTAATTTTAAAACTTAAAGTGGATTTTATTGGGTTTGACCTTTTAAAAAATTTCCTATGTTTTAGGCTCTTCAACCAGAATTATATTTGCTTCCTGTAATAGATCACTTAGGAAATGTTTATTCAGCATCAACAGTTACTTTAGATGAAGAGCAGAGCATTTCTGATACTATGGAGATTAATGGAACAATTCACAGACCAAATAGTATATCTTTGTCAAAGGATGAACCTGGAAATCCAAGTTTGTTGGAAAATACGTGGAGAGACTTTACAAATCAGGAAGGTGATTTCAACTAAAATGGGAAAGATAAGAGTTTTTTATATAATATATTTATATAATAAATTAATAAAAATTTTATATAATAAATCTTTATATAATAAATTTGAGCAGTCAAGCCTATATGCAAATTTTGGGCAAATTTAACCTTACAAATACAGGCAAGGAAAGCTATTGTTCAAGTGGGGCTTTAAAATGGACGAGTGGGAAAAAATAAAATACTTTGTTAAAGATGAATTAAGAGCTAGGGAGGCAGTTGACGGTGTAATGTGTTATACTCGCAAGCATAAGGACCCACATTCAGTCCACAGAGCCTGCTTAAAGCAAAAAAAAAAAAAAAAAAAGTTGGGCATGATGGTACGCACTTGGACCCCAACATTCGGAAGTCAGAGACAGGTAGATCTTTGGGATTTTCTAGCCTACCTAGACTGGCCTACTTGCCGAGCTCAAATCCAGGGAGCTAGCTCAAAAACACAATGGTCAGAACTAGAAAGATGACTCAGAGATTGTGCTTACTGTTCTTGCAGAGCACCTGAGTGTGTCTCCTCCCATCCATAGCACGCTGATCTTTTATCTCCAGTCCAGGCTATCCTCTTCTGGCCTCCATAGACACCTGCACTTATGTACATCTCCACACAGACACAGATGATTTAAAATAAAGTAGATCTTTAAAGGCACACAAGAAGGTAAATGGCACTTGAAGAAGGACACCTAAGATTGACTTCTGGTCTCCACATGTACATGTGTACACACACCCATACACACCGGTGCACCTCCATAGACATATGGACACTAAGTGGCAAATAACCAAAATGCTTTAATTAAAATTAAGTTTACAGAAACAAAGCTATGTAGAAAAGTGTCCGTTAAACATTTTCATCATATTTCATAGGCAAATAAGGTATACAAGGGAAAAACAGGTATAGTAGATTAAGTGAAATACATCTCCCCAAACTAATGACAGCATCCACAACAGCTGCAGGATATTGCTTTGTAATTATATTTCTTGCCATCTCAATTTATTCTACACCAGATGATATTTCAAACTCACTGTTTTCTATAAAGTTAATTCTGGCTTTTCTGTGCCTCCTCTAGCTCCCACATAAAGACACGGAGACCCTATCTATATTCCTTGTACTGTTGCTGGCCAGATACTGAGCCATCCTAACCTGGCTATGCTGCCCACCACTGAGCCCCTTGCCCCATTACTTGCCATCTTAGTCTTGTCTTGGTTGCTCCTGCTCCATCAGTATCCTCATGGCAACTCCCCATGGTGACCTGCTTATGGTGAAGGTGAATGCTCATGTTGAAGCTCTTTCTCTCTCTCCCCTCCCCCTCCCCCTCCCCCTCCCTCTCTCTCTCCCTCTCCCCCCCTCCTTCTCTCCCTCCCTCCCTCCCACTTGGTCTCTCTCCCTTTTCTCATTCTCCCTCTCCTTCCTCTCCTCCCTGCCCCTGCCTCTGTGGTCCCCACTTGAGACTCTCTGGGACTTGAAGTAACAGATTGGCTGGCCAGCTCTTTATTAACCAATCAGAGATAATAGAAAACATTTTTTATTCCACATTGAGATGGAAGATGCTTGTTAATGTAGATGTCTGGACCTCAATCAGATCTCTGGGCACTGTAATCAGCATCTGAATACACAGTGCACAAATTGTCCCCCAACAGATTCCTTTAATATTCCCTGCACTAATATTTAGTATTAGTTGATTCCAGTGGGATACATACTCAGTGGGAATCTTTATCATGGCATGTATCTGTCATTCATGGTAATTCCCCTAAAAACTAAAGAAAAAAATTAAAAACATTCACAGTAAAATCCAGTATTTCTGAATGGTACAAGGTGGAGCACCTAATATAGGTGTAATTGCTCTCCATGCCACTCTAAGGTGTGTGAAATTTCACATTCTACATGAACTGCACAAACTTTTTAAAAACTTGGTGGGAATGTTAAATTACACAAATTCCTCACAATGTGGTTATTTTACATTTCTTTCTTTCTGTCTCTGTGTGTGTGGAGGTCAGAGAACAACCTGTAAGAGTGCGTTCTCTCTCTCCACTGTGCAGGTCCCAGGGATTTAAGCTCAAGTCTTCAGATTTGATGAGTGCCTTTACCTACTGACCCTTCTTGCCAACACACATGTGGTTCTTAAATTGGATTATGTTGAGGTCACGGGGCACACATAATGAGGAAAGTTCCACTGAAGTCAGAATAATCCTGATTCATGTCAGGAAAATGCTTTTAACCAGTTAGGGTCCCCGTCAGGCTCCGGCTGACAACAGGACCTTGAAGAGGCAGGAGCATAAGCCCACAAGCAGATATTCAGGGGGATAATAAGAAGGAATTCAGAAATTGAGGTTTAGTTCTTGAGCCCAGGATGTAGCAGATGTTGGTAGAGGCTCAAGGCTAAGGTAGGGATCTTATCTCAACCTTTATTTATGGGGCTCATGCAAGCCAGGTGGGTTTCCTGCAACTGAAAGAATGTAGGGCTTGAGAACACTCAGTAAGATGGGGCAGCAGACCAATGCCTAGAAGTACTCTGGGCTCCTCGGGTTGATTGTTGGTGCTTTTCTAAAAACAAAACAAAAAATCCTTCGATTCAAATGAGGTGTTAAGGGTCTAATGAGATGGCTCAGCCGTTAAGGGCACTGACTGCTCTTCCAGAGGTCCTGAGTTCAACTCCCAGCAACCACATAGTGGCTCACAACCATCTGTAATGGGAACTGATGCCCTCTTCTGGGGTGTCTGAAGACAGCTACAGTGTACTCATATACATACATACATATGTGTGTGTGTGTGTGTGTGTGTGTGTGTGTGTGTGTTTATGTGTGTGTATATATATATATATATATATATATATATATATATCCTCAAAAGTCTTATTGATATGGTTTGAATGTGAAACATTTCTGAAGATTATTGTCCCCAACTGCTGCTGCTATTTTCAGGAAGCTTGTGGAACCTTTGAGCCCTTAGAGCCTATAGGGACGGGAGGTGGATGTCACCGCATGAATGTGGGTGTCTTCCACAGATGCATGTGTGAACACCTGGTCCCCAGCTTGTGGCATTGTTTTAGGAAATTGTGGAAGCTTGGATGTGAGGCCTAGCAGACAAACACAAAGCCACCTGTGTAGCAGGGCTTGATGTTTGTGTTTCGCCTCCACTTCTACCACAAGCTCTTGGCTTCTTCGTCATTTCCATGTAACAAGCAACTGCCACCTGCGCTTGCCCCAAGACTCACAAGCCTCTATAATCATGAACACCACCATGTCTTCCCAATCATGGACTGTGTGTATCTTGATATTTCTTCATTTAGAAGTTTTTGTCCACTAGCTGGACCTGAGTAATAGCCATCCACAGCTCTTTGCTTAGCCAAATATGTTTTTGCAAAATTTCAAGCTGTGTATTTTGAGTCATTGATTTTATTCGGATGAATCATTGTAATATAGCTATTTATTTCATTTATGTTTCTTTTCAACCAATAAGAAGCAATTTATAATTTTTTATTGTTTAGGTTAGTATACAAAGAAATTTCTTGAAAATATCCTGTTAGTCTATTTTGTATAGAAGAAAATATCTGAAAATGTTTCTTTCCTTCTGATTCACCCCATTCAGTCTCCTTCTGAATGTGAATGATCTTAATTAGAAAAGCGTGGCTGGTGAGACCAGGCAAAGTGTATGCTTGACAAGTGTATTAAAGGAAGAAAGGGGGAGGTGAGGTCTGGTGCCCTGAAATTCTGAAACCTAAAATGCTGGCATGAGTACCTCCGGAATTCTTCCTTCATGCAATCAGGATATGGATGGAATTTCCAGGATTTAGTTAACAGGGTACATTTAGTCAAGCATTTTACCATTATAGTATGAGGAGAGAGGATGAACATGTACCATGAACTTGTATTTCTGGAGAGGTAGCTAAGGATTTGTAGGAACTCTGTGTACAAGCCAAAGAGTTCAGTGGACAGTGGAAGCCACCTGGAGTATTTAACAAGAGTGGCATGATTGAATGTCAGTCCTAGAAACATAATTTAGGTAACAATAAGAATAGACTTGGGCACTACAGGCCTGATCTAGGAAAATGACAGTTGGGATTGAAATCAGATCTTGAAGTGAGGGATTTCTAAGTCTTGGAACATATGCTTCACCACTATGGCACTTTAAAGAGGAAATGGGGAAGCCCTACCTACTAAGGCAATGCCAGGACTTGAGCTATTTATAGCACTGAACTAGAGGCATATTGAATTTTCACCGTAGCTTAAAACTATTATACGCATTATTAGTACTCTGAACCGTCATGTGCCATTTCTTTGCTTAAATTTCTCTTAACTTTGTCACAAACAACTCACAGTACAAATCTTAGTTTCAAAGTTACTCCCTTTCTGTGAATCTGTATATTTTCACAAAATATTATCATTTTTCAAGAATAAATATAGAAATAGGTCTCTTGTCATAAAGATGCATAGATATTACATGTTGCTCTGCATCATGCTTTGTATTGATGGTAGGAATCACCAGAATCTTATATTCCTACAAGAATAGACCCACAGATCTACTGGATTTTGCATTATTTCTTTGCTGGGTGTCTGAGGGTAGGTTAGCAGATTGGGGTTTCATTATTTTCTTTAAGCAGCTGTTATATCTAATTTTGATTAATTTAATATTAATTATATCATTTTGAAAATTTCTGTTTGCTTGGCACTACCTATGTCAACTGGGAAATGAGTGATAGCTAAATTAAAATTAAAATCATATAACTTCAAGTTAAAAAAAAGTTTTTATTTGTTTATATGTATTTTTTTGAGACAGGGTTTCTCTATGTAGTCCTGGCTGTTCTGGAACTCACTCTATAGACCAGTCTGGCCTCGAACTCAGAAATCTGCCTGCCTCTGCCTCCCAAGTGCTGGGATTACAGGCATGCGCCACCACGCCCGGCTTATATGTATTGTTTTGCCTGCATGTATGTATACCACATGCATGTAGTGTCCAAGGAGGCCAGAAGAGTTCACTAAAGAATCTTTTATTCATACAAACTAATATATTGTAAAACTTATTCTGGAAAATATGAATTTGTATTTGCAAAGTTCATGAGATGAGGTTATAATATATATATGAAAACAGTACTTGGGCTGGAGAGATGGCTCAGCAGTTAAAAGCACTGACTGCTCTTCCAGCATTCCAGAACTAAGTTCTTAGTTCAATTCCCAGCAACCACATGGTAGCTCACAACCATCTGTTATGGGATCTGATGCCCTCTTCTGGGGTGTCTGAAGACAGCTACAGTGTCTTATTTTATAAATAAAATAAATAAAATCTTAAAAAAACAAAGAACAATGCTTACTTTACTATTTTTCCAATATTTGAATTTTATTTGCCATTGCATGAACATAAACATCAGCTGAGGAAAACCAACCTACACAAAGTCACTTTGGAAATTCCAAGTTGCCAGGATCATTGGAAGAGTCAAATGATTATTTTGGGAACCTAAAAAGGTAATTAGTACAAATGGTGATCATATATATTCTACTTTGGAGTATAAGGAATAGAATGTATTTATACAATGATTTTGATTACAGTCTTTTCAAATTAAGCAACAGTTATATAAGCAAGAGAATTATATTCACTAAAGAATTATATTTCTAATAATTTTTAATCATCATAGATCCATAGTGATATATTTTACTATTCATATTTAACGTAGTTTATGTTGATCATTAATGAGTTTGAAAGAAAACATATAGCTCAGCATAATTACATATATATACATATATGTATATATATGTATATGTGTATATATATGTATACACACACACACACACACACACACACACACATATATATATATATATATATATATATATATATATATATATATGGCAGAGTCTTCTAGGATGCCCTGGCTGATCCTAACCTCCTGGGCTCAAGCAGTCCTCTGCTTCAGCCAGGGAAAAGTTAGGACTACTGATACAAGCCACCCATCTAGCTTTGAGATTAACTTTAATCAATTTTAAAGTTATATTTTTGTTTATATTACATCAAAACAATCATTAATATATGAATAGTAGATACTAATACTCATGTTATTCACTTTAAGTCCATTTCTTTGGAAAAATAATGATGACGATGAAGATGAGGATGATGATAATACAACCATCAATAGAAGGCAGGCCAAACTGGTATGATTACAATTTTTACTTAAATGTAGCACTGCAACATAATATTAATAGAGAAATTAAAATTGAGCTACAGAGTAAAATTTTAAGTTTTTATTTATAATGCCATAAATATTTCCTTGTAATGTCAGTATTACCACTGGTTATTCAATTTTTGTTTCTGCTTTTATGAAGAGATAATATGCCCAAATGAGTGGGATGAAAATGTTATGTACAACAGCTTTTTAGATCATTGTATTAAATGTTTTCACTATTTTTAAGGTACTTTAACCTTTAATTATCAGTTTTAGTAGATAGTTTGTAACTGAATATGCTGATAGATGTATTGCATTACTTCAGTTCTTTAGAAGAGATTTCTTGAGTGTATTGACAAGTTATATAGTAGTAGTTGACTGTTATCACCAGTTCTCAGTTACTACCAGTGTGCCTTTGGATACCCTGTTTCATCTGACTAGCAAAAGTCTAAAGGAGCTAATGGACACTATGTCACCAGTTTATTCTGAAGAACTAGTAAGACATGGAGAGAAGCTTGTGAATATATGCAGGACGAACTTAGAACATTATTAAAATTCTAGAAATATTATATCTAGTATGGCTAACTCTCTTAGTTAGGGTTTTACTGCAGTGAACAGATACCACAGCCAAGGCAACTCTTAAAAAGACAATATTTAATTGGGGCTGGCTTACAGGTTCAGAGGTTCAGTCCATTATCATCAAGGTGGGAGTATGGCAGCATCCAGGCAGGCATGGTACAGAAGGAGCTGAGAGTTCTACATCTTCATCTGAAGGCTGCTGGCAGAATACTGACTTCCAGGCAGCTAGGATGAGGGTCTTAAGCCCATGCCCACAGTGACACACCTACTCCAACAGGGCCACACCTTCTAATACTGCCACACCCTAGACCAAGCATATACAAACCATCACACTGTTTTAAGAATTTTGCACATATTAATTCCCATTTCCCCTGCAAACAACATTGAAGCCTTATGAGGTAGATATGATCATAAATCTTGATTGTTGACTTAATTGGATTTAAATATGCCTAGGAATTAGTAAGGAACATTTCTGAATGTGTTTGTGAGGGTGTTTCCTGAGAGATAAGTGGAGAAGAATAAACTAAATGAAGATACCACGCTCCAGCATTCTGGGGGCCTGTACAGAACACAAGTGGAGAAAGGGGCAAGTCTACTCAGTATACTCTTGTTCTGGTACCAGCTGGCCACTATGAAGCAAACACTTTGCTGGGCCGTACAGTCATGCTGCATGTTGCTGTCTCATCATAGGCACACTAGTTATATAGAAATCCAGCTATGGACTGAGATCTCTAAAACTGGAGCTGAAGTCAATCTTTCCATCCTTCAGAGATTATCAAATACAGGTATTTTCAGTGGCTGAGTGGTTAATTTCTGATAACTTAGCTCAATGGAATTATCATCTTGGCAATTAGCTCTTTAAAAAAAACCTTTTCTTTCAAACAAACAAACACCTCTTCTTTCAAAAGAACTTTCCTCAGTCTTTCAGAAACTGTATCTGGTCATCATAACCATCTCCAGTCCTCCATATTTCCAGTTCCTGTTGAGGTTTTGTCTATTGCTATGTGTTGTATAGCTAAATTCTTCACCAGAAGGTCTAGGCCTATGAGTTGCTTCTCATGTTTATAAGCTTTTGTTGTGCAAACCTTGTTCCTTGATTTAAAACTATTGGTTAAATAAAATTTGCTACAGCCAATTATTGGAGGGATTAGAAGTAGGTGATTTTAGAGTGACCTGGTTGGAGGAGGAGAGGAGGAGGAGGAGGAAGAACTAGAGAAGGGGGTAGGGTAGCAGTGACAAGGGAAGAGGAAGAATGAGCACATGGCCAGGAGAAACAGCAAGTGTCTAGGGTACACCATGACAGGCCATAACCAGGCCTACAGTTACAGGAGTAGATTAGGGGTGACCCCCCATTAATTGTCAAAGCCAAATAAAACAACCATAGTCTCAGCCTTATTTATTTGTAAGCTGGTTGGGAATAAGCTTGAATTGCTTATACTACAAGTTCCTTGTTTTTGGACCCTCTCATTCAAATCTCTTTGCTCTTGATGTAGTCTTGCCCTATAAATGCACCATATTGACATTTCTATGCTATCTGTGTATAGTGTGATCTAATATAAAGTGCATTGGGCTCTGCTCAAATTTAAGTAAGTACCTACACTATGAGTTAGTTATTCTTACAGTTGCAGGATTCTGTGATCTTATGCTGTATATATAATTTACCTGCCTTCCTTTTGTGGTATTTAGAAAGATGTATGGAGAAATTCTAATTTCTATTACCTTGGAAAAATTTGATTCTATAAGTTACTCCAGAAAGGAAACAAAATGTCAATAAGACTTGATTAATTTAAAAGTAGTAACTAGTAAATTAGAGAATTAAAAATCTAGCCGGGTGTGGTGGCGCACGCCTGTAATCACAGTACTTGGGAGGCAGAGGCAGGTCGATTTCTGAGTTCAAGGCCAGCCTGGTCTACAGAGTGAGTTCCAGGACAGCCAGGGCTATACAGAGAAACCCTGTCTCAAAAAAACCAAAAAAAAAAAAAAAAAAAAAAAACCAAAAAACAAAAACAAAACAAAAAAACCCTAGCAGAATTGAAAACAATTTAAGATGTATATAAATAATGAGAAAAACACCAACATGGCAAGGCTTGAGTTAACAAGAACAGGTAAAAATAGGAAAATTGAGACAAGAGCTGGCAAGATGGCTCAGCAGGGTTAGGTGCCCTCAAGCCTGGTGGCACCAGGACCCACTTGACAGAAGAAGAGAACTGAGTTCTGCAAGTTGTCTTCTGACCTCTCTGGGCATACACCACACACAAAAGCAAGGAGGAAGAGGAGGAAGAGGAGGAGCAGTAGCCATCTTAAAACTCTAAGAAGCTATTATATCAAGCCACTAAGTCTAGAACTCTTGAAAGGAAAGCACATTTGGAAGAAAGATAATTAATTTTTAAAGGTTTTGTTTATATGGGCTTCATAAAATGTCCAAGTATTAGTGAAATGGAAAGGCAAGACATAAGAAATAATCTACAGCAATAAATGTAAAATTGGGAGTTCATCACTATATAATAAAAAGGACATTGCTGGTATGCATTAATAATCATTTGTGTATCAAATGATGCCCAAGATAAAGGAAGGAAAGGCCCCTGGTCCTGGAAAGGTTCAGCGCAGCAGTGTAGGGGAATACCAAGATAGGGAAACAGGAAAGGGGTGATTGGGGAACAGGGGAGGGAAGAGGGCTTATGGGACTTTCAGGGAGGGGGATCCAGGAAAGGGGATATCATTTGTATGTATCAATGTAAATAAAGAATATATAGAATAAAAAAAAAGAAAAATCATTTGTAGACAAAATAAAAGAATGCTTCACCCTATCAGGTTCTGTTCATTCTCATGCTTGCTTACAGGTGTGTGACAAGGAGCATATCTCCCTACCAGATCTGATTGATTTTCCTTCATTTCCCTCTCAACGAATTTCTTCAAGATTAACTGATACCTCTTTATTAAAAATTGAGAGTAAGTATTTTATGACACCATGAGTATAGATATCTCTGTGTGAGGCAAAGCAAACTGTGTTAATAAGGAATTATTGTTTAATGGCCAAAACGTTTGAGTTCATGAATACTTCGTAAAGTTATGGAGATGGATGGTGGGAATGGTTATACAGCATTATAACTTAATGCCACTTAATTATACACTGAAAAGAGTTAAACGGTAAAGTTTGTTATAAATATTTTGCCATAGCAGAAAGCTGTGTTGCAGTATTATATTAATATTAGCTAGTTACTAATATTATTTCATTCTCAAACATGCATTTTTCGTCTGAGACATAAGTACAATAACTTTGGGCTCAAAATAAATAAACTAAAAAATTCAAGAAGAACTTAAACCTGACTATCTAGTTTTACACATATATGTAAATGCAGAAGAAATATGCTGTTTTATAAATCCATGCAAATCAAAATGTCTCTTCCATGTTCTCCAAAGTGGTAAGAGCAGAAAGAAAAACATGTTTTGAGTATTTTATTCTTGTTGTTCATACACTTTCATATTTTTAACTCTGACTTTTGGGATATAAAACATATTTTAGCTTTCAGAATTGATAACTGGGTTATAATCTCTCTAGGAGAGAAGATTATTGAACAAATGAAACAAGTCAAGGAAGAACGAAAATATCTGGAAAATATTAGAGAAGAATTAATAAAAAAAGTTGAAAAGCTATTTGAACAAAATAAATCGAAACGATATCATGGTAAAGTTTATTACCTAGACTTTATAGCTATAAATAAAACTAATGCTCAGTTCTACAAGTTGATACATCAAAAACTAGAATTATAATTAATATTTATGGTTTCACTTGTTACAGTTTAAGTAATACGTGGTTGAAATTTGTTCAATATAGAAAACACAGTCATTCAACTTTTATGCAATAAATATTTTGCATAAGGCTTTGTAGATTAAAACTCAAATGTTTTTGCCACAAAGACTTACTTTTAGTTAATTTTTTCACTAATGTATTAAATAAGTATTTAATTTTAGCAGATGTAGAAACTGTTGTAAGGGCCAAGGAGATAATAGGCACATATAATCATGTCCCTACCATTAAAAGTCTTAGGGTCCAATGGGGAAATGATAACTAACTTAAAAATAAATTATACTTCTTGTTTAGTGCTAGTATAAAGGAACGGCACAATTGTATGGTAGGAATTCAGAGGAAGAACACCTAAATTGGATGGAAAAAAATCAAGACAGCCTTGCAGAACGAGTTGGGCACCGTAGGATCCGGGTGTGCTTCTGTACGCCAAGCCTTCCTCTCCCTGGTCATCAGTGATGTTTGTTCTACCTTGTCCTTCTACTCACGTTTACTCGGCTCACTGGCCTCTTTCCTACGGGTCATCAGGACTGTAAATCGTGGACTTTAGGAGCCTCTTCAGGTCTCTGAGCTGCCCTAGGCACTTAACTTGGCGATATATGTGCCTCTGCTTTACAGATTTGAAAGGAAGGAACTTAGGAGGGAAAAAAATAATTTTCTTGCAATATCATCAGAAGGAATATGGTTAGGGCTAGTAGGAATGCATGGAAATATAAGCCAGGGTGAAGAAAGTACAATTATAAAAGTATCTTTTATTTACCTGATGTAATTGTCATCTCAGAGGCCTACTGCCTGTCTGCTAACCTAAGCCTACTTCTGGAAGCTTCTACCTCCATATAATCGTATCTAGGCCTAGTATGTTTTCAGCCTCTGAGACTTACAGCTGAGTAAGCTCACCCTTTCTAGCTCTTTCTGAACTCTGGCTGGCTGGTCACCTCAGCCGTTCCAGCTCAAAACTCTTCACACTGACTGATTGAGACTGGTTTCTTACTGAATTGCTCTGCTCTGTCTTTACCTGTATCTAACTTGTTCTCTCTTCAACTTCTCTCTATAAAACTTCCTCCAGTAAAAACTGCCTCTGAATTCCACAAACTGAACTCCCACAAACTCAGCTGCTTTCCAGTTCACTGACTTACTCAATGACTAGAATTCAGAGATCCGTGTGCTTCTGTCTCCTGAGTGCTGGGATTAAAGGTGTGCACCACCATGCCTGGACCTAAACTTGTTCTATATGCCAGGCTCACCTAGAACTCAGAGATCTGTTTGCCTTGGTCTCCTGGGATTAAAGGCATGTCTGCATTCCAACCAGATCACACAGACCGAGAAGGTCTTTGGATGTCATCTCTTGCCAGTGCAGCCATGGTCTAAATTTAAATTCTTCTGCAGATAACGGTTAAATTCTTCTACAGATAATGGTTTGAGAAATGCTAAATTATTTGAGAGGCCTTCATTTTGGGTTGAATTTGAGAATTATAAAGAAAAAGCCATATATGGGATTAATTTATTTTAGAATTCTTAATTTATAGCAGAATACTAAATAGCACAAAAAGTAGCTTGACGACACTGGACCATTTCATAAGCTCTGAAGAACATGTGTGAGAGTATTAAATTGTCACTTAGAAGCAGCAGCAGTGACTAACCTTGAGTAACGTTGGAAGAATGTAATAAGCACTGGGGTAGATGTCACAGGCCTAGACTCCAACACTTACTTAGGCACGGTTTTCCTTTTTCTTGGATTTATCACTCTTTCCATATCTAAAATGGAGATTATTAGTCACTTGCTGCTTCAAAAGTAATGTACACACACAGAGGGGGGAGGGATTGAGATTTTGTGATACTACTATGTGCTGACTATTATTTTAAGTACTAAGGATGCAACAATGAACATAATAGACCTGGTCTGGCCCTGCTATGAGAAGCATTCTTCCAAATGGTAGGAGGCTAATAATAAGACACTATCAGCTAGTGATCCACATTTTAAAACTAATTTAAAGGATCACAGTTGGGGCTGGAAAAGTTGGCTTAGTGGTAAGAGAACCAGCTGCTTGCTCTTCCAGAGAATCTATGTTCAGTTCTCAGCAGCCACACCTCGGCCTCTGTGGGAAATGCACACACGTGTGCACACAGGCAAAACAATTAAAAGATGAAAAAAAACAGCACAGTTAAGAGTAGCACATTTTTGGCATTTTGCTAGTGTTCCTAGGCAGGTATTTCTTAATAAATACCCAAATCAGATTAATGAGGCAGGCAAGTAAAGAAACAGAAATTTGCATAGAGGAACCACACAAATTCAGAAAACTCAAAGCCATTGAATTTTATTCTAAGTAGGGCAGAAGCTGTTGGAGAGTTTTAAGATAGGTATTTACATAGTCTTAACATTTTTAGCACCAAGTGCTGTGGCTCACACCTGGGAAGTAGAGGCAGGCAGATCTCTGAATTCACAGCCAACCTGATCTACAGAGGTTCCAGAACAGCCAGGACTACAAAGAGAGAGGGGGAGGGGGAGGGAAGGGGATGGCTTGCAGAGGGAGAGGGAGAGGGAGGGAGGGAGGGAGGAGGGAGGGGGAGAGAGAGAGAGAGAGAGAGAGAGAGAGAGAGAGAGAGAGAGAGAGAGAGAGAGAGAGAGAGAAACACTTGTCATGTTTTTAAACCCAAGCACTGTAAAAATATTTTTTTAAATGGAGATGATGATTACCATTGAGTGGAGTAATATTTACAGGGTCAGAGGGACAGCTCAGAAGGTAATGCAGCTTTCAAAAAGATGCCAGTACTGAGAGCTAACGACAGACCTAGCATTACACAGATGAAGAGTGGAACTGTCTTGGTAGTGGCTGGTATACACTACTGAGAACTGATAGCAGGGCTTGGAGAGACAGCTAAGCACTGAGCTGAGGGTCCACGCAGCAATGCCACTGTCCACACACCATCTTAAATGTGGAACTTTTCATTACGTTTCCAGTTCTATGATAATCTCAAAGAAATAAACACAGGGCAATCTGGTGGCATACTGCCAAGCAGACTGTTTATATTTAGATTTTCCTTAGTACTGAAATAATTTACTTTTCTCAGCAAAGGGCCTCAGGTTTGAGAAATTGCCTATATTAATTACCTTTTTCATTGTTGTGACACAATACCTGATAGAAGCAACTTGAAAGGGAAGAAGGAATCTTGCCTCATGTTTAGGGGGTAAATTTCATTCCAGTGCAGAAGGCATGTGGAGAGAACCTCGGAGGACTGCTTCAGGCAGGAAGCAGAGAGGAGAATGCTGGATCCTGCTGCCTTTCTCTCTCCTCAGCCCCCTTTCTTTTTTAGTCATTTGGGATCCCAGCCCAAGGTGTGCCACCACGCACGGGTCAGATAGCCTTCCATCCTCAGTCAATCCTCGAGGACACCCTCAAAGATACGTGAGAGGTGTTTCACAGGCGATTCCAAGCCCAGTTAGGTTGATGATGATTAACTAACACACTACGCTATAGCACATAAGGGGAATAGTTATAGAGTAACGTTGATAAATTCTGAAAGAGTCAGCTGATTCCACAAAACAAATTGATATGATGGTTGAATTAGTGAAACAGCATTAGAATTTATCATATCTTCCAACAATAAAATAAATATATATTGATGTATATGCTATTTTAATTTATTTTTATTTTTTTTAAATTTTATTTATGTGATGCACATACAACTATGTGAATATATATGGGTACCTGCAAGACTAGAAAATGATATCAGATCCTCTGGAACTAGAATTAGAAGTAGTTATGAATTTTCTGACATGGGGGCTGGGAACTGAATTCAGGTCATTTGTGCTTTCCCTACGGTGATCTCAATACTTTTTTCAGACACTGTTTAAAGAAAGACCTGGCCAGGCAGTGCTGGTGCATGCCTTTAATCCCAGCACTTGGGAGGCAGAGGCAGGTGGATCTCTGAGTTCAAGGCCAGCCTAGTGTACAGAGTGAGTTCCAGGACAGCCGGGACTACAAAGAAACCCTAACTCAAAAGACCAAAGAGAAACAAACAAACAGACAAACAAAAAAACCTGGTTATGGTTCATAGGTGTATCATTACTTTAGTATATTTCTAAATGGCTTGGTTATATTGCTGTAAAGAGACACCATAACCAAGGCAACCTCCAAAGTAAGCATTTCACTAAAGGCTTGCTTACAGTTTCAGAGGGTTAGTCCATCGTGATGGGTAACATGGCCACAGGCAAGCAGGCATGCTGCTGGTGCAATAACTAAAAGCTTGCATTTGGTCCTCAAGTAGGAGACAACAAGAGAGAGTAAGCCTGACATAGACTTTTGAAACCTCAAAGCTCACCCCAGTAATATACTATCTCCAACCAACCCACACTTCCTAATCCTCAAAGAATTCCACCAACCTCAGACCAAGCACTCAAATGACCACATTCCATTCTCTGGCCTCAAATATCCAAAATACAAAATGAACTTAATGTAACTTCAAAAATCTCTATACTCTTTTAGTCTTTGTAATGTGTGTGTGTGTGTGTGTGTGTGTATGTGTGTGTGTGTATGTGTGTGTCTGTGTGTCTGTGTGTGTTTTCAAAACACTATTTAAAAGCCCAGCTTCTTCAAGGCAATCTAAGTTTAACTGCTTTTAAAATTAAAAAGCAAATTACATACTTTCAAGATATAATGGCATAGAATATATGCTATGTGTATGGTGGTGGCAGAGGGGTTGATGATCTTGGAGAGATAAGGAATGAAACTTGGGACAGTGCCATCTTTGCACACACTGGGTCATGGCCTTTCAGAGACTAACCTCGTGGTTTACTTTTCTTGCACATTTAAACATAGTAGAACTTAGGACCTGTGACCGTTACAATAAGGATGAATTCTATTGGCTGGTAAACAGAGCTCAGGCTAGGCCCCAGAGGAAGGAGCTGTGTTAAACATAAGAGTAGATTCTATTGGTGAAGTATTTAAAATACTTAGTGCCTCTTTCATATGGATGTGTTCTGTTTATTGCAGGACTAGGAACTAAATAATACTCAGGATGTTGGGAGGATCCAGGTTGGGGCTGACTCCTAATAGAACAGCAAAGAATCACCAGGTTGATTGATCACTTATCTTTCTGGTTTTCCAGGTGGCTAGGTGTCATTCATTTTCCTATTGTTGAAGAAAATTGCCCCATGTGATTGACAATCCTGGTTTCCCCATTGCTTATTCTAAGCTGTGCATCCTACATCCATTAACATCCCAAAAGGAAGGAAAGAGAGCATAGTGAGGAGATGCTGGACCAAAGCAAGAGTAAAACCCAGCAGGGCAAACTCCAAATCCTATAACTCTATGTCTAATGTCAGAGGGCTTAGATGGCTCTTAGGACTCCCCCACTCATTCCAGCTTTGTTGAGTACAATACACTTCTCTCTCTTGGGCTGTTTCTACTCCTTGTTTGTAGCTCTCCGCAGACATCCCAGGGCTCTGGCATTTCCAAGATCTTGGGGTCCAATACAATCCAGGCTTCACTTTCACAGTGTCACACAAATGGCCTCTGTGGTCCTCCATACAGTGAGTCCCCTGCAACACATCTGGCCTCAGCAGTGCTCCTTAACCACGGAGGAAGATTCTATAACTTTTATTCTTGTATCCTTGACTCTATAACCAGGACCACGAAGATGAAGCTGCCATGGTCTTCTTGCTTGAGCCCAAAGCTGGCCCCTTCTTAATTACACCTGCATAAGCTTTCCTTTGTAGTTGCTTTTTAGTCTGAGGAAATAAATCCCTTGGGCCATTTCCTTCCACAGGTTGCAGAATTAGCTGAAGGCACCCTCCCTTTATTATTCCATTTAGTATCCATTTAACATCTGGCCTTTCTTTAAGCTTCTTATTTCTTTGAGCACAGGACTTGTCTCAACAATTTCCTTGTGCTCCTTTTCTCTTCAGACTTACATTTTTATTTCTTTTTTGCCCAGCTTGCTCTTTTTCATTGTAGATCTGTATGAGTGGTCACTAATAATCATCTGACACAGTCAATACTAGGTTGTCTTGAAATATCTGCTGCCAGTCATATTAGTCCAAAACTCTTCAGTTTAACTTCAGGGAGATTCTTAGGAGACAGGCAAAAAGTAACTACTTTCTTTGCCAAAAGATTACAATAATTGTCTACAGCCCAGTTGCCAATTTTGCTCCCCCCTGAAACACTGAGCAGCTGGACCTCCATGGGCCACATTGCTGTCAACACCACTGTCTTCCAGGCTCTTCCTAGGATGGCCCATTAAACCCCTGCTTACAGCATTACACCACTTTCTTCATCCAGATTCCTAAAGTCAGCATTCTTCCAACAGGCAACAAGCTAAGGTCTGTCACAGCAATACCCTAGTCCCTAGATAGTACCTGTCTTGGTTACTTTTATATTGCTCTTAAGAGACACCATGACCAAGGCGACTTAAAACAAACAAACAAACAAAAACCATTTAATTGGTGGCTTGCTTACTGTTTCAGAGGGTTAGTCCATGATCATCATGGTGGGAAACATGGCAGCAAGCAGGGAGGCATGGAACTTGGAGCAGTATACAAGCAGGGTAAAGAGAGGAGCTGAGCCTGGTATGGGCTTTTGAACCTTCCTTCCTTCCTAACTTCCTTTATTGGTTTTTTGGATTTTGGTTTTGTTTTTTTTTTCCAAGACAGGGTTTCTCTGTGTAGCCCTGGCTGTCCTGGAACTCACTCTGTAGACCAGGCTGGTCTCAAACTCAGAAATCTGCCTGCCTCTACCTCCCAGAGTGCTGGGATTAAAGCCACCACTGCCTGGCTTTTTACCCTTTCAAGTCCACCTCCACCCAGAGATACATCTCCCGACAAGGCCACACCTCCTAATCCTTCTCAAGGAATTCTATTAACTTTGTGCCAAGCATTCAAACATATGAGCCTATAGGGGCCCTTCTCATTCAAACCAGCACACTAATTAATGTTATTAACTAGCAAATGTGTCTCTCAGCTCTAACATATTTAATAAGTCCGTAAGAGATAGAAAAAAAAGGAGAGAAGGAAAATGCTTTTAATTGGTTGCTTCTTGCTTTTTTGTTGATTTTATTTTATTTTATTTTTTTTTTTGTTAAACTGTAGAGTCCTTCCTACCTTAAAAGTTCAATCCTTAAACCATAACAACATATAACTTTTGTAGTTTGTGTTTTGTTTGTAGCCTCTGATAGCTGGAAGAAAAAATACTTTGACACCAAGAAAGTCACAGCATCATTAGAGGAAGTTTTAACAAAACTTCGAGAAGATTTGGAACTTTACTATAAAAAACTGCTCATGCAGCTTGAAGCCAGAGAGATCAAGATGCGACCAAGGAATCTGGCAAATATCTCAGATTCTAAGGTACTGTGTAAACTGTGCCCTCTTCCACTAGAAAACTCCTATCCAGGAAGTAGGATATGTTTTTAAAATAGGAGAGAAACCTGGCCCAGAGTTATGAATTATAGAAATCTTTCCTTTACCTAGGTGGAGGTCAACTAGGCAGAAATCTCAATAAGTAACAATTACCAAGGAAGGCTCTGGCTGCTTTAGGCAAATTAACATTATAAAGAGATAAATACCTGATAAAACTAGAGTAAGGCTCTAACTGAGCCTACTAAATCCTGTGGTGAGCACCCACAGAACTTAGAATATTCTAAAGAACTTTTTAAATTATATGAAATTTTGATCAAATCACTTTTTGAGATAGTCTTGAATCTCATACCTCAGACAAGATTATCCTTGATTGTATAATTCTACCTCATAATTTAATAGGCAAAATTAAATGAATAAACACAAGAACCACTTAACACTTTGCTTTTTGTTAGACTGATCTCACATATCCAAAAGATTAAAAAGATGTTAATTATGATAATGACTTCATTGTAGACATGATGAAATATTGAATGTTTACTATTTTAGGTAAATTTAATATAAAAAACTAGCTAGGCTAAAATAATTACTTGCCGTATTAGTTGACTACTTTAGTATAGTTAATACTTTTTCTTACAGCTTTATTGGTTCAACTTGAGAATCTGTTTCACAAAGGAAATTTAAAATTTTGTGTTTGTTTTGTTTTTTTGAGACAGTATTTCTTGTTTAGCCTTGGCTGTCCTGGAACTCACTCTGAGGACTAGGCTGGCATTGAATTTAAAGATCTGCCTGCCTCTGCCTTGCATGGAAGTTTAAATCTCTTAAATAACTTTAGTAAAGAGCATGATCCTCCAAAAAGGTTTTCTGAGAAAAAGTATTTTTATATTTTTAGACTTTCTAAAATAAAACAGTTTAACAGTTAGATATATATTTTTAAATAATCCTAATCTGATTCAGCTAATAAAATACTATGCTGACTTTCAGGTGTTTGCTAATATCTTCATAAGTTAATAGTGTTAATGATGTTAAATTAATGGTCCATTTTTCAAATATCAGTTTTGTTTACTGAGATAGGATCTTACTATGTACCCAGCCTGGCCTTAAACTCGAGATTCTCTGCCTCTGCTTCCTAAGTACTGAGATTATAAGTATGTACCATGATGCCAGCCTCATTTTTTAAAATTAATAAATGACTAGTGTAGAGCAGAAGAGAAAGTACTCCCTGATGCATGAGATCTCAGCAGAAAGACGTCCAAAACAGAACGGTTGCTTTCTGAAATGGACTTTAATGACCACCTCATAGTTTATGTTCATAAGGCTATTTATACTAAATTTACAAATATACTAAATAAATAATTTTATGTCCCACACAGAATTATCTTATAATCCAGATTACTGAAGTACAGCATGCAATTGACCAACTTAAGAGAAAACTGGATACTGATAAAATGAAACTCATATTAGAAGTTAAGGTAATCTGTATTTTCCTAATCAGATTATAACATTCATCTTGAAATAAAGTGTTTGTCATTTTAACCTTGAATGTTATAAGGGTAGCCAGGACTGACTCTTCTTAAATTGGTTCTTTAGCATTAATTAGATGACAACAAACAAAATGCATGGAGAAAACTAAATACAGTAAAAAGATGCATGTTATAACAGGTAAAGGCAAAATGTTACTAAAAGTAATTAAAGGTTAAAGGACTATGTGAGACAGTACAATATGAAAAGAAGATAAACACATTTTAAAAATTGTTTTCCTACAGTTGTGTAGCATACACAAGGTCCTGTATTTCAGACATTTATAAATTTGACAAACCTATGTTAAGCCCCTAACTCCCACTCAATATCTTCCCTTTTCTTGGGTATTTTGTTTTGTTTTGTTTTTGTTTTTGTTTTTTTGAGACAGGGTTTCTCTGTGTAGCCCTGGCTGTCTCCTAGAACTCACTCCCTAGACCAGGCTGGCCTCGAACTCAGAAATCCGCCTGCCTCTGCCTCCCAAGTGCTGGGATTAAAGGCATGTGTGACCACTGCCTTGACTTCTTGTTATTTTCATACACAGGAAGCAAGGCTTTTCTACTGGATGCTACATTTCCTTCAGAGCAGAGAGTGCCTTAGTATAACTTTTATTTCTCCAGTAGGAGCTTTTGTATACTAGATGTTTAGTAGATGATTTGGAACATTCCTAACTTTTTTGATAAAATTATGTGTAATTGTATCATCGGAATAATCTCTGAAGTATGGATGCCTTTGATGCAGTTTTCACATATGTGTGCATGTGCTGGCTTTGTTTGTTTCCGCCCATTGTGCATGATAGATAAGACTTCTCTGCTGGGATTTAAAGAGACAAAACTCTTGTTGAACAGCAGACTATATATTCTTTCATTAAAGCATATATACATAGAACTGGAAAGTTGACCCCAGAAATTCTCCACTCACTCTTTTTCCCAGAATAGCTTCATGGTACAGAATTATCACTTTCTAGAATTAGCACCCACCGCAGAACTTTCTAGAATAGAGATGTTATATACCTCACTGTTGAATATGGTTGGCACTACTACCTAAGGATATTAATTAAGGACTTCAGATGTAGCTTGTGTGACTAAAGACCCACATTTTGAGTTTGATTTACCTTTTGTGAATTTAAATGTGCAATGGGTTAGCACTTTGGACAGTGTAGGCAGTTCTGGATGCTTTCACTTCCCTCAAGGCGGGCTGCACTCTAGGATGCTTAAGACCTAAGAGGAGAGGAACCAAGGATGACTCACACAATCGAAACCAGCTTGTCTAGGGAAGGAAAACTGTGTTCAGTATGTGGAGAGGAGGCCAGAGTGGAAGCGTGTACACCTGCAGATAGTGCGGATGCAGAAAAGAATGTGCCAAACCTTCCATGTGACTTCCTCCGCTTTCTTTTGTCTGGAACACATGCACGTTAGATTCCACCTTCCATGGAGAGTTTAAGCTTACAAATGTGACTTATGACTTGAACATAAATAATAATTTAGTTTTAAAGACACAAAGAAAATAAAGTTTTTGGCTTATTGTTAGGAGAAAAAAATCCCATATTTAACCATAATACCTAAAGGATAAACAACCAATACTGCTTATTGATTCCCGAATGAACTACCTAACACATTCCCACCAATGCTAATCAGAAATAAGGGGTCAGAAAAGCAAGCCTGAGCCTTTTGCAACCATATTTATTCAAGTTAACAATAGAAGTGGTGCTTCTAAAGGTTTAATGATACATCTTAACAAAATGTGTTTAAAAATACACCATTCTCCTAGGAAGCCTGAGCGCTCTATTAACAACGTGTGTGGAAGAGCACAGGGCTGTCAACCTTGTGCTTTCCCCCCTGAGCAAAGTGCTGAGCCTTTGGGTCAATTTCCTTAGTTATGAAATAAGGAAAACCAAAGATTTAAGACCCTTAGAAGTGTCTTAGGCACAAAGTATATCCTATTATGCTTATTAATTACCTGTCTTTTCATAGAGTCTTATGTTCAGGGTCCTGTTAACATGTGTTTGAATTTAAAGTAAAAAACAAGGTTCCTTTTATTCTGTTTTAAGACATTTCAACTACCCTTTATATACACATAAAGGACAGTATCTCATGTATGTGTAGTTAGATAAGGGTGCCTATTAGACAGGATTATAATATATTAGTTTATTGTAGAAATCTAATGAGAACGAAGGCATAAAAGACAGATGAGGACAGTCCAGACAGTGATGTATTCTAGGAGGATAAGGTGAAGGTCACTTTTTAAAGGCACCTCTTTCTACAGATGCGAAAACAAGCCGTTTCAGATTTACAGACATTAAAAGCTGAACTGACCCAGAAGAAAATGGGTTCACCTTTCCGACCTACCGTGTGTATGTTCATTTTCTTTTGAAATTTTAACTGTTTATTTGATCAAAATAAGTCACTGTTTCTTGGCAATGTTTTGTTAAATCATAAGGTTGATTTAACAGTTAAAGAAAAAAATTTAAAAATTAGATTAAACTTTTACTTTTTGTGTGGGTATTATAAATTATAGCACAAATCTATATAGTAGATGTTTATTTTAAAGATTTTGTCTATTACCTATTTTATAGTACTATATTTTATAATTACTTATTTTTAATAAACTTAAGTTTATAGACTAGTATGATGGCAATTTTTTTTTTTGAGACAGGGTTACTCTGTGTAGCCCTGGCTGTCCTGGAACTCACTCTGTAGACCAGGCTGGCCTCGAACTCAGAAATCCGCCTGCCTCTGCCTCCCAGAGTGCTGGGATTATGGGCGTGCGCCACCACTGCCCGGCTTGATGGCAAAATTAATGACTAGTAAAACATATGTAATTTATAAATACCAGTGTATTTGCCAGGAAACACAATTTTGTTAATCACATTTTGATTAAAAACAATTGCAACTACATGAACAACAAATTTGTGTCTAATAATTTAATTTGTATTGGTTTTAGAAATGTAAAATGATTTTTAGAAATACAAAGTTATTCAACATATATCATGGAAGTAAATACTGTTACTGCAATAAATAACTATGTAAATATAAAATATAATATTGTTAGATAGTTGATTAATCAGTTATTCCAATTTGGAAGGGGATCATATGTAAAGAAGATAGGACTTCTGTAATGGAGTTCAAAGAACATTTAATCTGTTCTTTTAGGAAATAATATAAATATAATGTAATGATTTGTTTTATTTTTATTTAATTTATATGCATGGATGTATGTATATCCATGTACATGTGTGTGCAGGAAGAGTGAATCAGGTCCTCTGGAACTGGGGTTGTGACTAACCGTGTGGTTCTGGGAACTGAACCCAAATCCTCTGGAAGAGCAGCCAGTGCTCTTACCTGCAGAGCCAGCTCTCCAGCCCTATAACTTTATTGATTGCTTTGAGTAAGAAAACAAGAACTGCTTTATGCTAGACATTTCTTTACCTAAAAATAATCTTTTAGAAAGAGGAACAAGTTGAAAGAATAATGTTCTTAGGTAGCTTAAAAGCAAAATGCAAATGCAGAAGAAAAATATGAAAAGTAGGCAAAAAAAAGGTGTTAGTACGTGGAGGACCCAGGTGAGTGCAGGCGCCAAGCTCAGCACCAGCAAGAGAATTCTCCCTCAGCGAGAACTCACAGGAGCCTCCTCAGGTGGCTCTAATCTACTCGGTCTGGTATTACTAAGTTATCTTCTCGCATTTCATGTGTATGCCTACTTTTGTCTCATATACTGTCTACATGTTTAAGTGACTCTAACGTATGTCATGAAATATTCAGATGTACTGTAAGGAATCAGGAACCAGAAAAGCCATGCCTACTCATTTTTATGACCCAGCAGAGATGCCAAATTCCTGGTTCTAAATTCAAGATTTGTTGGAAATAAATTCAACATAAATCTCTTCTCAAAGGATAAGTGTTAGAGACTGTGTCCAAAGCCAGTGATTTCCATTTCAGGTTACATATAGCTCTTGTAGGTCTTTTATTAGCATATATTAATTATAAAAAACAGTGGGCTTTATTATAATAGTCTGTACATGTGTGTAACATACTGTGGTCATATGCACTCCCTTCCCCATTATCTTCACTTGTCTACTAGTTACACATATTTTTAAAAACTGTATTGACTTTTAACAGTATATTTCAATAACAGCAGGGAAAATTCAGCATGAAATTTTGAAAACAACTTTTCTAATTATAATACTGAAACGTGGAGGAATATTTAATAGAGCAAACTGACTTGTTTCTTGCTTTTATATTCCTGGATATCTAAGATATGTATGTATTTTTCTAGTACAAATGAAAAATTTATTTCTTACCTCTGAAATTGAGCATACCAATAAGTTATGGCAACATGACAAAAATATATACATTTTTATCTCTTCAAGAAGGTAGATCTACTAAGACAGGTCAGTCCTACAATCTAATAGTCTGACACAAAACTCTCAGCCGCATCCCAGCCCTGGCCTAAGGCTGCCCACATCGCTCCTGTCTGCTCTCTGGCTAGAGCGTCGTCTGAGTAGTCCAGAGAGTTAGCATTCCACATGCCAATGCCCCGCAAGCCGTAGTTCTCGACATACGCTGCCTTTAGTGAGATGCTCCGGGGGTTATCATACCACACTTGATGAAAACGGCCAGCAGCGTCCTGTACAAAAGCAGTTAAATTGGGAACTTAAAGTATTCAGGACAACAAGGGAAAAATACTGAAATCCAAGGACTCAAAATGCATGCAATAAAATTTTAAAAAATTATAGGACATTACTTTATTGCTCTATCTTTTCATGGTTATATACATGATATTTCTAAATATCTTGTTGTATTTTAGCAACAATAAATATTATACAACTTAACCTCTACTTAAGAGATATTTTATTTAAGAACCTCCCTGCCTTAAGATTCCTTATTTGCTCTATTCTATCAGTAACTAAGATGTACACTTGAATCACTGCAGACCATAGAGCTTTTAAATGTTCAGACTTCCGTAGAGCCTGGTGATGAACACCTGGGACCCACAAGGATGAGGCAGGAGAATCATAAATTTAAGGCAAGCCTGAGCTACAGTGAGACCTTGTCCAGAAAAACACGAGAGAACTGACAGTTAAGATTCATATATTTTTCTTTTATTTTTTTATTTTTTCAAGACAGGGTTTCTCTGTGTAGCCCTGGCTGTCCTGGAACTCACTCTGTAGACCAGGTTGGCCTTGAACTCATAAATCCACCTGCCTCTGCCTCCCAAGTGCTGGGATTACAGGCGCACGCCACTACTGCCCAGCTATATTTTTCACTCTACATAAAGCTTGTTGAATAAACAAGGCAGGTGCTGGGATAAAATGTTTCATTATTTTATGTCTTAATATTCCACTGGACAACTCTGATATGCAATCAGAGTAAAAAGAACAACTGTTACTATCTATTAAAAGCAGATTGATTGATTGATTGATTGATTGATTGATTGATTGGTCTGTGTTCTTCACAGTTTCTGGAAGTGTGCCAACCTAGAAGTTCAACAGATGAATACTGTTTGTGATCCATCAGCCAGATGAACAGGTAATCGCAGTGGAGGAGGAAGGTGCTGCCTCCTTGCCAGTCCTCACAACTGACTCTGAGAGGCTGCTGGAGGTGACTGAGCACTGAGCTGACAGAGAATGAATAGACTGAGGTCTCACACTTACTTTCTACCCTGCCGCACTGCCTCTCAGGAAACACACGGGTTATCAGAAAGAAAGACAATTAAGGGACCAGATGTTGGCAAAAGAACAAACGAAGGAGAAAAATGTCTTAAAGAAAACGTCAGAACTATAATGAAAAATAGTTTACTGTTTTTTAATGCGTTAGGAAACTGCTTAAAGGCAACTCTGAAAGAATGCCAGTAATGTTTTATCTGTGGCAGCACTCTTGGAAGTAGTTTCCCGATTAGTCTGCTAGTCTACCTTGAAGAGCAGGAGTAACTTGGTAAGCAAATGGGCTGCAGTGTGTGTCGGCAGAGGGGACTCATTCAGCATAGGCACACCTCATTCTTAAGTCTTTATCTTGTGCATAAGCGGTTTAAGCATGTTTAAAATATACATGGTTCTAGAATACTGAGTGCATGATGAAGCTGCTGTTGATGAACAGGATGAAAGAGCAGAATGATTCTTTTCAAGCACAACAGGAACTTTATTGTACTGTGACTAAAAATGAGGAACAAAATAGTAACAATAGTGTGTTGTTAAAGGGCCACTAACTGGTTTCCAAGGCTCCCCAAAATGTCTCATGAATTATTTAACCTCAAATAGTATGTTTTGGATAGTGGCTACCAAGACACACTTGTCAGATGAGAGGAATATTTCATAAATAAGAGTTAGGAGTTCAAGAGCCTTAAATGTAAAGAAATGATTAAGTGAAAATGCTATTAACCTTGATTTTATTGGAGGATGCTGTGTATTGTGTTGAAAACCATACTGAGTCACATTAATATATACAACTAATACATGTAGAATAAAGGTATCTTAAAGTGTGTCTAGGAAATAAACTAAATATACTTAACTCAAAAAACAACTCTATTCTTTCAAAAAATAACTAAAATAGTAGTTCTGTTAGAAGACAGGGATAGGGAGGAGGGAAGACACTCAAAGGACACTGTTTTAGTCACACAGAGAGAAATGCTGAATGCCATCATCACTATAATTAAGAGCAAGGTACCAAGGGTTTATAGATTTGAAAACTGCTGACTTTAGCTGATCATGATTTCACATACTACTCATTATAAAAGAAGTATACTTTTATACTACTCATTATAAAAGTTTTTACATATATCAAAACTGGTTGTATATCATAATTAGATATAATCAATTAAAAATGTTATTTTTTTTAAAGAATGTTTTTGCATGTTCTCCCTTACTGAAGAAAAATTAAGCCAATGGTTAAAAAACAGTGCATGACAGTATATGCATTTTAAATTATATATAACTGATTGCTATAACCATAAAATACTCCTTCTCCCCTGCCTGGTTCTGAGTGGATTAAAATGGGCTCCACATTAAATAGCTATATATATTGCAACACTTTCTAAATATTTTAATATAATTCTATACAATAAAATCTCAGACAACAAATATTGTGGTCTGTTTTCTAAACATTTTTGGTCATAGCACATGCATGCATATTTGCACATGTATGTACCTGTCTATGTATAATGTTAACAGTTCTCAGAATAGAGCTCTAGTAATACTGTTTAATATATGTTATATTACATATATAAACTATTACATACATACATATGATAGGATTATAATGTATCCAAGTTTAACTATTAGGGTATATAATTTTGATTCTGAAGTTTAGAGTAATTAATAATACATGTCTGTAGTAATGTGTTTGCAATCAATTTTCTATAAACAAATATCAGATCATCAGTCAATTGTATAAAGGCAACAAATAACTAATATTTCAATACTCCTTAAAGTAACATAATTCAAAGCAACTTTAAAGATAATATGTACTTCAAGTTTTTTAGGTAAAAAAATGTTTTATTTTTGCCAGATTGTGAAACATAACAATTCTTTGACTCTAGAATAGACGTTTCTAATGCTACACCTAATTTTTTTAATCACACCATAGTTCTTCATGTTTTCTTTTTTTTTTTTTTTTAAGATTTATTTATTTATTATATGTGAGTACACTGTAGCTGTCTTCAGACACTCCAGAAGAGGGCATCAGATCTCATTACGGATGGTTGTGAGCCACCATGTGGTTGCTGGGATTTGAACTCCTGACCTTCGGAAGAGCAGTCGGTGCTCTTAACCACTGAGCCATCTCTCCAGCCCCTCTTCATGTTTTCTTATGTAATATTTTTCTGTCTCTAAATTTTAACATTCCTTATAATTTGTTTTACTTTTAGAATAAACTTGATAGATGCTGTAATTTTCAATATAAAAATATATCATGACACATCTACTACTCTGTGTTTCATATGGAGACTTTCAAACATAAAACCTACTTTGACCAAAGTTCTTTCAAAAACAATTACCATAGCATAATTGTCAACTCTTAAGGAAGTCCTGTTTGTGATATGCACGTTTTATAGAACTCTCAAAAGGAAATTGACCAAGCAGAATATTGCACTAGTAATGTAAGTTGAACTGTTCTCTGGGAAACTAAATTTACTGATGACACAGACTCAAATAAACAGTAAAACTGGTAAATTGTTAATGCCAAACACCTAACCACCACATAATAAAATTATGTAAATAGTATAAATGTTCAAAAATTGTGAAGGCTTACCTTGTAGTTATAATAAGGGGCTTGCTGGTCCTTATCCCACTGGCTTCCAGAAACAGAACTATTGACTTGCTTCATGATCACCTTGTAGGGCACTTGATGTCCTGCGGCATCACTACAAGGAGCCCCCCTGAAAGGGACCTTCGCAATGGTGCAAATATCATCCTAGGAATGGAAAATTGTGCATGTTATTATTGAGGAAATGTTAAAAGCCAAATGAGAACAATAACAAAACTGTTAGAAATAAAAGATATGCTATAGGGCTGGAGAGATGGCTCAGCAGTTGAGAGCACTGACTGCTCTCTCTTCCAGAGGTCCTGAGTTCCCTCCCAGCAACCACGTGGTGGCTCACAACCATCTGTAATGGGTTCTGATGCCCTCTGCTGGTGTGTCTGAAGACTAATATAGATAAAATAAGTAATTCTTTAAAAATGTTGGTGCATGCAAAGATATGCTACAAATAACCTGATTATACAGAGTAATCATGAAATTGATAATAGAATTAAATGCACGGCATTCAGAAACTACCATGATATTAAAGAATTCAAAAGAAACAAAGCTTACCCTCAAAATGCGCTTCTGAAAATATTTAAATAAAATTTCATATATTCAGAGCAGAATAAAGTATATAATGGAGTAATATCACATATATCCAATAAAAGTTGTTCTTACCTTTGAGAGATTTAGGCAAATGTAATCATAGCCATACCAGGGAACACCCATTACCAGTTTCTTAGGGCTAATGCCCATATTGATGTAGTCAATGTATCCTAGTCACATGGGGATAGATAGAAAAACACAAAATTACTCTTTATATAGCTGTTAATATGTACATACAAGCTGGGCAACCACCCCAGATCTTAAGTTTGTAAAAACAGGTGTATTTGTGTAGATACAAGGTGAGTTTTCTATAATGTCATAAAAGCCATCCCTTAAGAACTGGAAGTCCTATATCTTGCTTTCTAAGATTTTTTTGTCTTGTCTTGTTTTGCTTTGTTTAAATAAGAGATGCTATCCAGTATAGATGATATTGGAAACAAAATACAGGAGAAATGAAAAATTTAAGAAATCATACTAACTTAGGTGTTAACTGCTAACATATATTTGATATTTGAGATTCTAAAGCCTCAAAAAAGTTCTATAAATCTTTAACTTTGTAACAGTGATATTCAGAATTATAGAAACTCAAGTGTTCCATGTTTAAAAATATTATGTGTGTTTCCTAATGAGTGGTGGGAATAAACAATGCCCTTGTTGTTATACTGTAGCAAGCTGTGGTTTAGAGCACACAGCGCATGAGTGAACTCTCCAGCCGAGCCTGAGAATGCTGACTGGCTGCACGTGGGCCACTCAGACCACAGCCGCAGACTGTAGACTCATGAGTGCACGGTTCTGTCGGAACCACGAATGCCCAACTCTGGCTCTTCCAGTCTCTCTGTCCACCACACAAATGGTTCTTGAGCTCTGTGTGTGTTTGTTTGTTTGTTTGAGAGAGAGAGAGAGAGAGAGAGAGAGAGAGAACCCATGAGTTCCCATTTCTCGTTGAATATATATGGTTGAGTCCGTAAGCCTTCACATATACAGACACAGTTATTATGTGAACTCTTTTTTTTTTTTTTTTTTTTTTTTTTTTTTTGGTTTTTCGGTTTTTTGAGACAGGGTTGCTCTGGGTAACCCTGGCTGTCCTGGAACTCACTCTGTAGACCAGACTGGCCTTGAACTCAGAAATCTGCCTGCCTCTGCCTCCCAAGTGCTGGGATTAAGGGTGTGCACCACCACTGCCCAGGAACTTCCATAATATCAAACAAAAATACTTTGCATAAGACAAGAGTATGGCCTGAAGTAAAAATACCCATGTGATTCCCATCTCTATCTATAATGTAGAATCTATGATAATAAAGCTATCCCATAAGGATATGGTAAGTAAAATTAAATATTTTTGAAAATACTAAAGTTCTCATTTTATTGTATTTTATTCATAAAGCACACTTTTATATAGAAAGAGTATATAAATAATTTAGAAATACTAAAATACACCTTAGTGTTTGAGGTTTTGGAAGAAATATTACTAATTAAGTGATCATTCTTTTGGATTCTTACCAGTTAATGTTTGATTGTAGGGAGCATTGGCAGCTGCAATACATTCTGACCAGATCTGACTTTGCTCATCATAAGACATCACAAAAAGAAAGTCACAGGCGTCTGCAATCCCACTGTAATTATAGCACCTTTTGTCTATGCTCTTTGGTGACCAAGCTACATCAAAGGTTACCTGAGGAAAAACTACATATTATTTATATAACATTTTCTTGCTTTATTTTACTTGAGAATAAAGAAATGCTTATAATATATGCATATGGAATTTAACACATGTAGAAGAGCTCTAATAAATATGTTTTGTTACTACGTTGGGCTGGCCTGCATCTATATCTGGATACACCAGGACCAGGAGCAGAGCACTGTAAAGGAAAAAGGATTTCAAATCCAAACGTTCTCAGAGTCTGGGCTGGGAACTCACTGACTGGAAGGGGCAAGTTCAACGGTAATGCCCGATGTTGCAGCCCTGACTAAGTTGACAATGAAGGCACATGCAAAGCAATCAGATACAGAAGACTGTAAGTTACTGTGTAGGCTACACAGGTCACCGGTTGGTACTGCCTGATGGGATTCTGAGTTATTCCCTGATTCACAACTATATGACATGGTAGGGTGGGTCAGCACATACACATACAGTCCGAGAACTGGGATTTATTTGCCAACTCACGATGCTGAGCATATCACTTAAATGATCTTACTTTCTGCAAACAGCCGAAGGAAACAGGTGACAGGTTATCCTTTACTCTGAAAGGTGATCATCAAGGATGAGTATCTTAAATATGGGCTTTTACCTCAATTAAGTTTTATTTTAATATGTAGAAACAGTCTAAAATCCCACTAAATGTTTTCCTTTAATTTGGCACCAGTAAACACTAATAATTATAAAATGAGTCATTATGTTAAAATATTCATATTTTGTCTAATCTGTCTTACCAAACTTTCAGACTTTGTTACGGTTTTTCCCTGTGCTTCACTGAGTATTAAAAGTACTACAAAAAGTGGCTGTGAAGTAAAGTGCTCGCATACTGGCCTCATTTTGTCATTCCCTCTGATTACAAAGCAGAGCTGTCTCGCAGTTCTAGAGAAGGTGAATACCTCTAAGGCAGGGCTCTCAACCCTCCTAATGCCGTGCCCTTTAGTGTGGTGACCTTCATCACACAAGTACTTTTGTTACTGTTATGAATTGTAATGTAAATATTTTGGACATAGAGGTTTGCCAAAGGAGTTGGGACCCACAGGTTGAGAACCACTGCTCTAAGCAGTTACATTTACAATCTAGTCTGTTATTATTTATATATCTTGAATACTAAGAGTATATTTCCTTGAATTGAAAGTATTTCAAAACTAACCCCGTATAAATGATATATAACTTTAAAAATCTTCCTTTTAGTTAATTTATCCAGGGCCAGCAAGATGGCTCCAAAGAAGAGCAGCTGCCAGCTGCCAGCACAGCTGGAGACCTAAGTGTGCTCTCTGTAACTTATGGAAGGAGAGGACTGAGTCCACACACTCACTCAGACACAGACCAAATAAATGTAAATTAAAAAAAATTAATTCCACACATATGTATGAAACATATCTATGAAATCCTGAGGGTAAGAGTGACGTTCCTCACCCATCCTAAGCCGGAAGCCTCCACGTCTGGGTCTTCTAGATTGTCGGCACTTATTAGTCTTCACTTCTCCAGGTTTACATATTACCACAGGATAATCTTCTAATGTCATCTGTTATATACTTAATAAAGTGCACTTTTCCAGCCTGGTATTCTGAATCTTTCACAATCTGGCAGTCTTTACATCTTTAGTCCTATATATATGAACTTCCTATATTATATTTACCTAGGATAAACTTGAAAGATAAATTTGAAATTTGGTTTTGCTAGTTCCTTTGACCTTGCCCTTTCACTGTGGGTTAATCTGGACTGGCGCATAGACTGTTCTCTACATGCCAATCTAACCCCTACTAAAGGAACGTGAAGAAAATTCTCTGAGACCAAAACTGGGGAGGCATGTGGCATCCTGAGTGCCAGGCACTTGTTATTGCTGGTCTATGCTGAAAACTTGGGTTCCACGGAACACCGATAGTCTGTTTTTGAACATTTACTGAGTGTAAGGGTTATGCCATCATCCCAGTCAAAGCCACGGATTTCCTTCCCTCTGCTATGTTCATCCTTGTGTCATATAATTGACCAGTGAGTCTCATGGGACAACCAGCTCTATCAGTATCATTCAAAGCACATGGTAAAACTGCAGGTCCCTAAGCTCTATCCCACACTCAGTGAATTAATGTCGGGAAATTTTAAATAACACCCCCATGTGATCCTAAGGAAAGCTTTAGAATCATTGGTTTATAATACTTATGATATAGTACTTGGATGAATATTGCATATATATAATAGATTTTCAGAATATATTTACTATATATACTTTATATAAGGATGATTTTTTTACATTCATAAATTCTACAAAGTACAGATAAAAAGTGTTTGCTAATTTTCTATACTGTGGATATTATGCTTATGTCCTCAACAGTCATAATAGCTACGCATATAACACTGCACTAGGTATTATTAGAAATATAAAGATGATTTTAAAGTATATGAGTAGTTTTGCATGGAGTAAATCAAATACTTTGCCATTTTATGTACATGACTCTAGCATCTACATATTTTGATATCCACTGGAAACAGTCTTCCATGGATACCAGGAACAATGTGTGTGAGTTTATTTAAATATTTTGGCTGTTTTGAGATTGCATCTCACTATGTGGCCGGGCTAGCCTTGAACTCCCAGTCTCCCGGCCTCTACCTACTAAGCACTATGATTAAAGGCATGCACCATCACATCCGGCAGGATTGTAAATGGTTAAAGACAGGGATAATTAATTTTCTCTGGTGTGTGTGTGTGTGTGTGTGTGCTCGAGGTTGTACCAAGGGCCACATGTATATATCTGGAAGTGACTCTCCAGTGCGGATATGCATGTATACATAGGTTTTTATTCGTTTTTTTAAGATCCTGAATTTTTTAATGTGCAATCATGTTTAACAGTTCTGATCTGAGGCACACTGCCCTTTGCTACGTACAGGTTGTCTGACAAGATGACTCGTGCTGAGATCTGCTCTAATTATGCTTCTGGCCATACTGTCATAGCTCTAACAGGTTCCATAGAATTAGTCCTTTGAGCTTTCATGGGCCCCCGAGTGCTTTGCCTACAGAGTGAGAGAGCTCCCCAGCAGTACCCCCTCTTCTTTAGTGCCCGCTTGTTCTGCCCTGTACCGGTAAACTGTTAAACTGTTAAGCCCTTCTGGCTTCTTGCTGCCCACAGTGTACAGTGCTGCAGACAAGAAGATAGAACAATTGCAGTGTCGTATTTTGATATAAATAGAAATGTAGGACCTTAAATAACACTAACATTCCAGAAAAGGGATTCTGGGAAATGTGTGCAGAACCTCTTCCAGCACTGCTATAAAGCTATGATGCCATTAAAAACCACCTCCAAGAAAAGACTATTTACCTGTGAGCCCCGAATCTCACGATGGAAACACTCTGTGGTTTCTTTGACCAAAGCTGTCAGTGCGTCATATTCAGGTGATGAGCAGTCGACTTCTTGTTCTATGTCTATATTAATTCCGTCCATATATTGTGTTTTGGCTAAAGCAACTTTCTGAGTTATCCACGATGCTCTGAAGGTAGGATCAATGATATCCTTCAGGGATACATCACCTTTGGAAAGAGGAGACATACTTATATGGATGCTTTTCATAGGTAAAACCACTTACTTCTCAAAGCCACTCCCAAAGAGAGAACAATGTCTTTGAAACCATAAGTTTTGGAATATTAAGCCTCTAATGTGCTTTCCAAGTGGAGAACTAGTACCGTTGCTTACTCATCTTCAAAATAGTCATTGTGGGCTAAGATTATGCTCAGTTAGAAGCAGAACCTGTAGACCATTCCTTAAGGCCAGCATGCTATAACTAGGCAATCACATTTGCTCAAAAACAAGAAACAGGCTTATTTATTTTTAAAAATCTACTTGTGGAATAGATTTAATGGTATCTACAACTAAAGTTTTGAAAAAACTATATAGTAAGCAGTACACATTTTTTTTTTGTATTGGCTAGACATGTGCTTGCTAAAAACATACCTTTTAGCACTACTCTGGCTCCTTTTGAATGAGCATAGCACATAAGTTCTGGGTCATATTTTCCAAAAGCGGCCACAGTTGTAATCTGTGACCAGTCATAAGATTTCCAGGTTTTCTGTCCAACATCGAATACAAAGACCTGCCAGGAAAACAGGGGTAGGCACCAGCACTTAAACTGAGGTTATCGTACGGACATGAGATCCCTTGAGCCGCCCCCCAGGGTCAGGCAGTGGCACTGACAGTGTGATCCGAAGACGTCAGGTTACCAGTGTCCTGGTGGCTGCGGGACCTGGAAGAAGCACTGGCGAGTGCCGAGGCCTGGAGACAGACAGAACACAGTGACTACGATGTTCAGTGTGGCGGACACCGAGAATTTAGAAAAAGCAGAGAGAGGAACACACAGTGTTGATCTGGGGTGATTCATGAAAGCCAGCCCCGTTGAAAAGTTAGTATCCTGAGGGAAATGGAGAGAACAAGCCATATTTATTTAATAAAACCGCCTTATTGTAATGGACTCACATAAAAAGATCACTCATCTAGATTAAGGAAGCCACTCAAACTGCACCTCAGTGAACGTCTGTACAGACTGAATGGCCCTTTGGAGCTATGGAGCTTAGGGTTTTGTACTTTTTACTGTAGATTACATTTTTATACATTTATAAACAAGTGTGACAGAATTGAAATGAGAAGAACCACCAGTTTTACATCTTTATGGTTTATGTGTTCTTTTGCCTGAAATACTCCTAATATTAAGACAAATATTTCTTTTATTTATTTACATTTCAAATGATTTCCCCTTTCCTGGATCCCCCCTCCCCGAAAGTCCCATAAGCCCTCTCCCCTCCCCCTGTTCCCCAATCAACCCCTTCCCGCTTCCCTGTCCTGGTATTCCTCTACACTGCTGCACTGAGCCTTTCCAGGACCAGCAGCCTCTCCTTCCTTCTTCTTGGGCATCATTTGATATGTGAATTGTTTCTTGGGTATTCCAAGCTTCTGGGCTAATATCCACTTATCAGTGAGTGCATACCATGTATGTTCTTTTGTGATCGGGTCACCTCACTCAGGAAGACATTCTCCAGTTTCACCCACTTGCCTAAGAATTTCATTAATTCATTGTTTTTAATAGCTGAGTAGTATTCCATAGTGTAAATATACCACATTTTCTGTATCCATTCTTCCATTGAGGGACATCTGGGTTCTTTCCAGCTTCTGGCTATTATAAATAGGGCTGCTATGAACATAGTGGAACATGGGTCCATATTACATGCTGGGGAATCCTCTGGGTATATGCCCAGGAGTGGTATAATGGGATCCTCCAGTAGTATCATGCCCAGTTTTCTGAGGAACCACCAGACTGATTACAAGTGTTTTTTTGTTTTTGTTGTTGTTGTTGTTGTTGTTGTTTTTTTTTTTTTTAAAGGAAAAGGTGTGCATCCTAGAAAATTCCCTTGTGCTGAAATGAGAAACATTAAAGAGGGACCCAAACTGGAATCACAGTAGGGAAGTGGATGAATATGGCAAGAAATCACGAGTGATATCTCAGCAGAGGCTGGAGCGCCAGAGCTCTGCAAGCTTCTGCCTCTCTCAGATGGAGCCGTGGACATCGCTTCCGTGGCCTATGTGTGCTTTTGCATGAAGCTGACTTGGAAGAGTAGTCAAGTCCAATTTTAAAGTAGCTAATGTTGTTCCGCCAGTGTTTTTCCCTCAGAGATGATCCTAGAAGCACCAAAGCTTCACTGGTCATGTTCCTTTTACCTGAAGGTACTCATTTATGGAAATAGCCAACACTTAATGAAAATGTCAGGTGTTTTGCTGGGCACTAGAGGCACAGAGGTTAACAAATACCAAGATACATTTGGAAATTACAGTAGCATCAAGGCCTGGAAGGAAATGCAGGGGCCTTGACACCATATCCAGGGAATCTGCTATCCAGGTGGTGCAAGAAACCATCCATGATGACTTCATGTGAGGGGCCCTCTGCATTCTGGAGGATGACAAAAGAAGACAGCCTACAGGCGAGTGAACATTTCCAGATAAGAACAAAGTCCCTACAACTCAAGTTCCCCACAACTAAAGAGAATTAGGAGATTCTGGAACTGAAAAGAAGGTAGCTACAGCACAGAAATGCCGAAAGAGAAAGGAATAACGAAATAAGGAGGTGGCATTCTCAAGTAACATATGAGGACCACAGGATTGTTATTATTTCCTGAGATCCATTAGTGCTTGAAGCAGGGGTGGCACATTATACTGGCACTAGAAATAGAGACGTAGGGGCGCACAGGAGAATGGATCGCTGAGAGCTGGGCAGAGTGGCAGCCATAATTGTTAAGGCTGTCACTGAGTTTTCTCATCCCTTTATCTATGTATAGCACATTTTTTCTGCCAAGCAACCATCCAATAAAGTTACTACACACAATGTGAAACTGAATAACTTTTAATTTTCATATTTAAGACTCAATTTGTTAAAAAACAGAACAAAAACCAACTAAAGCCTGTGATATAATAGCAACCACTCTCAATCTTGAAAACACAAAGGAAGGGTGTGTTAGGTCTCCATGGTAGAGAACGGCATCTTATTTAATATCGACTACTGCTGTGATGAAACACCATGACCAAAGCCACCTGGGGAGGAAAGGGTTTATTTAGCCTACGCTTCCACACCACAGTCCATCAAAGGAGTCAGGGCAGGAACTCAAACAGGCCAGGAACCTGGAGGCAGGAGCTGATGCAGAGGTCAGGGAAGAAGGCTCCTTACTGCCTTGGAACCCAGGACTACCTGTTCAGGAACCACCCATAATAGGCTGAGACCGCCACCATCAATCACTAACTAAGAAAATGTCCTGCAGGCTTACCTACAGCTGGATTTTATGGAGGCATTTTCTTAATTGAGGATTCCTCCTCTCTGATGACTCTAGCTTGTGTCAAATTGGCATAAAACCTGCCAGTACAAATGGGTTCATTCTCAAAGCATAGTTCAGCACCCCCCCACCATTCCTACCACACAAATATATGCAGTGGGAAGGAGACCCTTGTAATCTAGTCTTCCCATTTCAAGAAGCAAAAAGCTAGTGGGGCCTCATTTATTGCGAGTATATGAATGAGTATAATTTCCTTTGTATGAAATTAAACATTCTCACGAATATATCGCCCACTAAGTACTGAGTGCCACAATAAATCAGACTGTTATAAAACCACTTAATTGAGGGGAGGTGCTTTTGGCTGAAACAGCTGAGTAAGCGCCTTGAACTCCTCCTTAGCCAACCTAACTAATCTCTGAGTAGTGTCTTAGCGTTTCTTTTGCTGTGAATTGGCACCATGATCATGGAGACCCTCATAAAGGAAAACCTTTAATTGGGCTTGGCTTACAGTTCCAAGGTTTAATCCTTATCATCACAGCTGCATCCTCGCAGCCATGGTGCTGGGGAGAGAGCTCAGAGTTCTCCATCTTGATCCTCAACATCAGGGAAAAGACAGAGCCACTTTAGACCTGGCTAGAGCATAGGAGACCTCGAAGCCCATCCCCACAGAGATGCACTTCCTCCAGCAAGGCCACGCCCACTCCAACAAGACCACACCTGTTAATAGTGTCACTCCCTACGGGACAAGCATGTAAACACAAGAGTTCGTGGGGGCCATCCCCATTCAAACCACCACAGTAGGAAAGTTCCACCAGATCATAAACTCAAAGGTAAACAGCTATCCATTGCCAAACAGCTAATTCTTTCTCTCCCTAATTTTAGCTTCTGATCTTATGATCTGAGTGTTGCTATGACCATTGCTCAAAGAAACTTTAATGGACCTAAGTTTTTCTTTTTAAAGAATGTTTGGAGCCCGGCAGTGGTGGCTTATGCCTTTAATCCAGGCACTTGGGAGGCAAAGGCAGGTGGATTTCTGAGTTCGAGGCCAGCCTGGTCTACAGAGTGAGTTCCAGGACAGCCAGGGCTACACAGAGAAACCCTGCCTCAAAAACCCAAAAAAGAAAGAAAGAAAGGAAAAAAAAGAAAAGAAAAGAATGTTCCAGTTTCTACAGTAGGCAGTCTACAAAAATACTGTCAGTATTTTTTTTTCTAAACAATGTATGCAACACAAGCATTTAAATATCTATGTCTCAAAACCAAATACAAGTTTAAGAGTCATGAGCTGTCCCTTCTCTGTACAATTTTTTTGAGACTGGACCCTCTGACCTCGCTGACCCCCTCCAGGTCCAGCTGCTGTCATCAACTTCAGTCATATGGTTTTACCACTGCTTCAGGTGTGAAGTCTGGACGCTTTATAAACCGTTATGCTGGGTTAAAGGAACTTTTACTCAAATAGCTGTTTTGCCACTTCCCTGGGTGGATGAGCGTCCATAAACTAAAGAACTAATCCGTACAAAGTGCAAAGGTTAGCCGAAGATCCTGCCTTCGGATGTGGACACTTTCCTACTAAATGTGCACTGCCTTGGAAACCGAGAACTGCCTTGGAAACTCTCCCTGCAGGAGGCTGAGCAGCTAGCGGGAGGAGTGGCCTTGGGAGTCCGAAGAGGCAGGAGCATTAACTCAAGCAGGAACTTAGTCTGAGGCCTGGGAAGCTGCCCAACCCTGAAGGAATCTGAAAAGAGAAGGGCTCTCAGGTGGTTAAGGCTGCCACTCAGTGAGCGCACAACTTCTTACAGCCTTGTGAATCAGACCGACGGGCAAAGGGAGTGCTGACCTCGAAGTCGGGGCGATGGCGGATCGGTCGGCAGAGAGCGGCCTCGGCGCACGGGCAGTCCCCGGCCGACAGCCTTGCCAGCAGCGGCAGCAGCAGCAGAGTGAGTTCCGGGAGGTCACTCAGCGCCATGACTAGGGTGGAGGTGGGAGTGACGCCTCTTGGAGGGCGGGCCCTGATGGTGGGTGGGCGGGACGGGGGCGGGCTCTCTGTCGAGGGGCGGGGCCTGCTGCCCGGTGGGTGGGCTTCAAAAGTCCGATTTGCAGTCCAGTGGTGGGATCCCACCCGGCGGCTGGGGCCACGTCCTATGAGTAAATGTACGGGGGCCTTCCCTACACTCCAGCGCTAGGAAGGGCTGGGTAAACAGTCTTGACCCAGGAAACTCGCAACTCTTATCACTTTTGTTCTCTCCATCACTCTTTGACTCTACACCATTTCATGATTGTGTGGTCTCAAAGTTTTCTGCTCATTCATCTTACAATCGGTTTCGAATCACTTGCTTGGCATTGCTCCCCCCACCCCACCCATGTCTAAAGCTCAGCCCAATGCTCGACTTGTAGTAAATAAATAAGAAGTTCCCTGTAAAACCCCAAGAGCTCCTGTTTTCTTTTTAGATTTCAGCGGTTTGAGACCCTTCTAGGCATTCTTTTCCAAGACTCTACACAGGATATTTTTAAAAAATAAAATAGACGGGATGCTATTATTGTCATATCACCAGATGTTTGGGTAAGTGTGTATTGTGATCTTCCAGCATAAATAAAAAGAATTTAAAGATAAAGTCTGTGCGGTGATTTTGCATGAGAGTTATGACCTCATGCAAAGCCTTTCCTTTTGCTGTGAGAATAGGAAAGAGGAGCTCCAACAGGCTCATGGGATCCTGGGGGTGTGGCCTAGATTGCTCTGCTCAGAGGGTGTGGTGAATGCTGGAAGGAGAACACACTTTGAAGATTACTGCGTTTCTTTGGGGGTTCTTCTGTTTAAGTATCAGCAGGAATAAAAATTCTCTTTATGGCTATAAAGGAAATTGAATGTCATTAAACTCATAATGACAATTAAAACACCAATTATAGCATATGAGCTTAAATGTATTGTAAACTCCCTAAATACCAATAAAAATTTAAACGATATAAATTCTTTTCCCAGAACCAAACAAAATGCTACCAAAGCAAGGAGCTCTCTGAGCTCTCTCAGAAGAGGACAAAGCAAAGGATACCTGGAAACAAATTAATATATTCCTAATCTTGGCAGATTGGAAAAGCTGGAAACCAGAGTTGCTTTCTTGTCTTAGATTCACTTCCTGTTGCTGTGATTGAAAAGTAACTAAGATAGATTTTTTTTTTCCTGGCTCACAGTTCAAGGCAAAGAGGTCAAGGCAGCAGGGTCTTGAAGCAGCCGATCAGTCAGAGCAGGATGCATGTGTGCGTGCATGCAGGTCTTCAGCTCACCTTCCTCTATATAATGCAGTCTGGGAGCTAGCTACCTCAGGAAATGGTGCAACCTGGTAGCAGGCAGAGTCTCTCCACCACAATTACCTTGATCACAGGCGCCCTAGGTAAAGGGAACCTGTCAAGCCGACCGTTCACCCTATCAAGGCTCTGGCTTTAGAGGGTTGAGGGATGCAGTATTGACCTCCTCCAGTCCCTGTGATGAATGTGGTGAAGGACTTTTGCTCGGCTCCTTTTCCTCTCACACTCTGATCTGCATTGAATCCTCACAGCAGTAGCCGTGTGAAGTGGGCATGGTTCTCATCCTTATCTTACAATGAAGTGGATGTTGCTAGGATCTGAGGATACAAAGTGAAGCAGGGATTTGGCCTGACCTTGCCTTAACGGGCACTCTTGTTTTTCAGTGTTTTTTCATCTGAAACCTGGTTTGTGCCTCCAGGGCTGGCTGTAGCTTGATGACGTAGGGTGTGGAGCTGAGATTTCGACCTGGACAAGGTAGCTCTGCGTCAGAGATCTTAGCCACGGTGCCAGGTGGTCTCCACTTTCCGTCAGGGAGGGGGGCACTCAGGCCACTCCAGAGCCTGTCTTCAGCTGGCCTCTGAGCAAGTAAGCGCTCTGCTTAGGTAAAACTGCACAGCGTCTCAGGGCCATAGTACCTCCATTTTTTAATGGTAATCTCAATTTGTTAGGTATGTCTACGGTCTATTTTCCTGACAGAGGAAACGGTCAGCATTGGGGGGACAGTTTAAGACTCAGACAAAGCCTGCAGCACAGGGCACCATGACAGCTGCTATGGCCATCCTTGCCTGGTTTTGAACAGTGGCTCCTTCAGCCCACCTCACACCCATCTTTCCCTTCCATGAGGAGTAGGTTTCAAAGCTGGGAATCGTGGTACCAGCACTCAGGAAGCAGAGGCAAGCAGATTGCTGCTGAGGTCAAGGCCATCCTGGTCCACACTGTGAGTTCCAGGACAGCCAGGGCTACATTGTGAGATCCTGTCTTAAAAAACAAAAAAACAAACAAACAAGCAAACAACAAACATCAAAAATGAAAAGAAAAAGGAAGTATATTTTAGCTTTTGCTTGGCTCTGTCAGAATGTTTACCATCTTACTGACCAACCCAGCATTCTAAAGAACACTAATGATTATAGATGGTTTCTTAGCCTTGAGCTGGAAATTATCTTATCATTCCTGGCCCTTTACCTGGGGAGCTTCCTGGACACAGTGGTCTCTCTTCTGCAAGGTACACTTCACACATCTGAACACAGCCAGCTAACATCTCTGCCTCCTCTGATTCCTAAATCTTTCCTCTCTAGCTAAACAAAGTAACTTCCATCCCTAGACCCTGACCTGACTCATCATCCACTCTACGGCCTTTCCCATGAGCCCTAAGGACAGGGTGTGTGGTGCTTACAGTCAGTCCAGCCTGCGCAGGTCTACGCAGCATACAGCATAACTTGTGCCTGTCATATCCCTGCAGGGTCATAATAAATTCACAACAGTGAAGCCTCGGTCTACATGGGTTTGCTATAAAACTGCCTCGTACTGAGCCAGTCCATCCTGGAGGCAAAGCTTTGGAGATGCTGTGCCTTTCACGGACTTCAGGTTGAGAGGCTTACAGAACAAGCTAACAACTCTGCAAACAGTATTTGCCAGTGCCTTTCACTGGCATGGCAACCATTACTGCACAGGAAGCCATTTTCCACCTGCCATGACTTACAAGGACCTATATTTCTGGCGGTGGGATTAGGTGGAACACAATAGAGCCCAGAAGTTCCTTGAGTCAGTTTTAGGATACAAAGACTCCCCCCCACACACACCCCTCCCCACCCCACCTCCAGGGAGTAAGCTGGCTCCAAGAACACTCTGGAAGCAAAGAGCTGCCTGGAAGAGGCAGAAACCAGCTGAGCTGAGTGAGGGGTAGACCAACTGAAGCACCTCAGAGAGGAGACCCTCCCCTCCGCTGAGCTGCCTGCACGCTGTGCGGTGGGCTCCAGGTTCCCAGCTTCGTGAGCTGTCACCCATGCCAGGGTGGGTTTTGGTGACACAGCTGCCTGAGTCATCTCTGCTCCCGTAAATAACTCCCCACCCTCATTCATTAACCCCAATAATTCACTGGTTCACCAAGCTGGACCTTGGTGGCACCCATACTTTGGTTTGTTATGGGATCCCGAGGCGAGGTAAGGAAACACGGGTTACATCTGCCAGAAATTTTTTGTCACAGGTTTACAGAACCAGGTTCCTGCTGGTCTGGAGGGCTGTGGTCTGCTGTGCTCGCTTCGGCAGAGCTTGCTGTTATCTTCAAGGCTCTGTATTTCCATCTGGCTTTGCTCAGTACTCTGCTGCTTTTATAATGAACTGTTCTGTGAGTTGTGAAAGTCGGCTTTTCTGTGTCTGACTTCTAATCAGGTTTCTGTCAGGTACACACACTAAAACCTGAGATTTTGTTGTTGTTGTTGTTGTTGTTTTTGTTCTTTTTACTTTATTGGATATTTTCTTTATTTACATTTCATTTCAAATAGTATCCCCTTTCCCGCCCCCCCAAACCCCCTATCCCATCCCCCTCCCCCTGTCTCTAAAAGGGTGTTCCTCTACCCACCCACCCACTCCCGCCTCAATTCCCCTGCACTGGGGCATCTATGGAGCATTCATAGGACCAAGGACCATGACAAGGCCATCCTCTGCTACACATGCAGCTGGTGCCATGTTGGTTGGTGGCTTAGTCCCTGGGAGCTCTTGGGGGGGGGGTGGTTGGTTGATCTTGTTGTTCTTCCTATGAGGTTGCAAACCCCTTCAGCTCCCTCAGTCTTTTCTCTAGTTCCTCCATTGGGGACCCCACACTCAGTCCAATGGTTGGCTGCGAGCATCCACCTCTATTTATAAGGCTCTGGCAGAGCCTCTCAGGAGACAGCTATATCAGGCTCCTTTCAGCAAGCATTTCTTGGCATCCACAATAGTGTCGGGTTTTTGGTGACTGTATATGAGGTGAATCCCCAGGTGGGGCAGTCTCTGGATGGTCTTTCCTTTAGTCTCTGCTCTATACTTTGCTTCCATATTTGCTCCCATGAGTATTTTGTTTCCCTAAGAAGGACCAAGGCACCCACACTTTGGTCTTCCTTCTTGAGCTTCATGTGGTCTGTGAATTGTATCTTGGGTATTTTGGGTTAATATCCACTTATCAGTGAGTGCATACCAGGTGTGTTCTTTTGTGACTGGGTTACCTCATTCAGGATGATATTTTCTAGGTCTATCCATTTGCCTAAGAAATTCATGAAGTCATTGTTTTTAATAGCTGAGTAGTACTCCATTGTGTAAATGTACCACATTTTCTGTATCCATTCCTCTGTTGAAGGACATCTGGGTTCTTTACAGCTTCTGGCTATTATAAACAAGGATGCTATGAACATAGTGGAACATGTGTCCTTGTTATATGTTAGAGAATCTTTTGGGTATATGTTCAGTAGTGGTATAGCTGGGTCCTCAGATAATATACTATGTCCAATTTTCAGAGGAACTGCCAGACTGAATTACAGAATGGTTTTACCTGCATGTAATCCCACCAGCAATGGAGGAGTCTTCCTCTTTCTCCACATCTTCGCCAGCACCTGCTGTCTCCTGAGTTTTTGATCTTAGCCATTCTGACTGGTGTGATGTAGAATCTCAGTGTTGTTTTGATTTGCATTTCTCTGATGACTAAGGATGTTGAACATTTCTTTAGGTGCTTCTTGGCCATTCGATATTCCTCAGGTGAAAACTCTTTATTTAGCCCTGTACCCCCATTTTAAGAGGGCTATTTGTTCCTCTGGACTCTAACTTCTTGAGTTCTTTGTATATATTGGATATTAGCCCTCTATCAGATGTAGGTTTGGTAAAGATCTTTCCCCAGTCTGTTGGTTGCTGTTTTGGCCTATTGAGAGTGTCCTTTGCCTTACAGAAGCTTTGCAATTTTATGAGGTCCCATTTGTCAATCTTGATTTAGAGCATAAGCCATTGGTGTTCTGTTCAGGAAATTTTCCCCTGTGCCCATGTGTTTGAGCCTCTTCTCCACTTTCTCCTCTATAAGTTCCACTGTGTCTGGTTTTATATGGAGGTTCTTGATCTACTTGGACTTGAGCTTTGTACAAGGATATAAGAATGGGTTGATTTGCGTTTTTCTACATGCTGACCTCCAGCACCATATGTTAAAAATGCTTTCTTTTTCCCACTGGATGATTTTAGCTCCTTTGTCAAATATCAAGTGACCATAGGGCTGAGTTTCTTTTAGTGAATTCAGCACTGCTGCCTCTGGCTCTTACAGAAGAACACAGCAGGGAAGTGACGAGCCCCGCCTGGGCAAACCCTGTGCTTGCCAGGATAGAGATTGAGCAAAGACACCAGTGACCCCGTCTGTGCCCTTCCCCAGTGCTGCACTAACACAATGTCCTTGTTCTCTCGGACACTTGAGGACTGCAGCTGGGGTAGGATAGCAGGTGCTTCTGTGATTACAGTGGCGCCTAGATGCTGCCACAAAAATGTTATCCCTGACTCATGAGTTTTTTGTTGTTGTTTTGATACAGGGTTTCTCTGTATAGCCCTGGCTGTCCTGGAACTCACTCTGTAGATCAGGCTGGCCTCAAACTCAGAAATCCACCTGCCTCTGCCTCCCAAGTGCTGGGATTAAAGGCGTGCGCCACCACCACCCGGCACTCCCTGACTCAGGAGAGGCAGCTCAGTGGTTAAGAGAACTTGCTGCTCCCACAGAGGACTGAGTTCATTTACCAGCCATACAATAGACAGCTTACAGCCACCTGCAACTCCAGTTCCGGGGAGTCCAGCACCCAGTACCCTCTCTGACTTCTGTGAGTACTACATGCACCCCGCCCACAAAATGGTAAAGGATTTTGAATGGCCACTTCATGCCTGATAAGTGGTTAAGAATACAAGTCTGGGGCTGGACAGACGGCTCAGTGGTTGAGAGCACTGACTGCTCTTCCAGAGGTCCTGAGTTCAATTCCCAGCAACCACACGGTGGTCCATAGACATTTGCACGGGGATCTGATGCCCTCCTGGTGTGTCTGAAGACAGTGACAGTGTACTAACATACGTGAAATTAAAATAAACAAACAAAAAAAGTCGGGCAGTGGTGGCGCATGCCTTTAATTTACCCAGCAATTGGGAAGCAGAGACAGGTGGATTTCTGAGTTCCAGGCCAGCCTGGTCTACACAGTGAGTTCCAGGACAGCCAGGGATACACAGAGAAACCCTGTCTGGAAAAAACAAAACAAAACAAAAAACAATAAATAAAAATACTCTTAATCTTTACACTGTAATCTTCACACGTCATCTTGAGCAAGACTGAAGGGGGCATGAGTGAGTTACAACTTGTAGATGGTGACACCTAGACGGTGCATAAGATCTGAGGGGAAATGGCACTGTTAGGCTGGTGTGGGTGTGATTTAGTGTGCTTTGTAAGCTGCAGTTAACAGGAAAACACGAAATGTTTTCCAACAGCATAGCTCAGCTGGGGAATGGTATCACAAGGCAGACACACAGACTAGGTCTGCATTATGCTTCAACTATCCCCGTAGGCTTCGTCCGAATTGGTACAAATTTCTGGGTGTTTCTGGTTTTCACTGCACATATAAACAAGTGTTACAAACCGTTCAGTAGAGCCGGGCGTGGTGGTGCATGCCTGTAATCCCAGCACTTGGGAGGCAGAGAAGCAGGCAGATTTCTAAGTTCGAGGCCAGCCTGGTCTACAGAGTGAGTTCCAGGACAGCCAGGGCTACACAGAGAAACCCTGTCTTGAAAAACAAAATCAAAAACAAAAACAAAACAAAAAAAAAAACAAAAAAAAAGAAAGAAAGAAAGAAAGAAAGAAAAGAAAAAAACCTGTTTAGTAGAATACATTACAACTTCCTTCTGTCTCAGAACTACCAGCATCTGAAGCAAGACTCAGGAACTAGTTCTGGGGAAGGGAGATGGCACTTATTGAAAACTCAAAATGGAGCGGCATGGACAGGGCATGCTCCACACTCAGGCCCGCCATTTCATCCCAGCTGAGGCCCGTGGGGCCAGCCCAGTCACACACAGCCCCTTGTCACTATCAAAACGCCCCCAGGCGTCCAGGGCAGTCTGCAGCCACTGGACAGTCCCAGCAGCACAATGTTATAAAGAGACCTGCAGTCTGCAAAGCCAGGTCACCTAGTCTAGATCCTGGAGTCAATGGTAACTTCCGGGCTGTCCCACTGCCACTGTGTTTGGGACAGGCACACCACTTGTCTCTCTCCGGTCTTTTCTGGCAAGTCCAGCGTTCACCTCAGACTTAGCAGTCTGTTTTACAGGAACAAGGTTCACCTGGGCCGCACTTATGAGCTGCGTGCTGCATCCAAAGCTTTCCTCTGGCCAGCAGCGAGCAAGTGCTGTACAGAAGGCAAGGCCCACGACGGCCATTCAAATGCGGCAGGAGCCCACTTCTCTGTTCACTTTTACAACAATGTGACGAAGCACCGTGTGACCGGATATTGGATTTCTATTTTTCTTTACTGTATTTCCAACAAAACTTTGTTTAGAAAGTTTAATTTCACTGATATCAAATAGTAGAGATTTTAGCAGTTATGTTTCTTTGCTTGAGTAGAATAAAATTACCAAAATGTGCATCTTTTACTTTTCTTTTTTTTTCATTTTTTTATTGGATATATTCTATATTTACATTTCATTTCCCTTTTTCTGGCTCCCTGCCCCCCCAAGTGTCCCACATGCCCTTTTCCCTCCCCCTGCTCCCTCATCCACCCCTTCCCACTTCCCTGTTCTGGTATTCCCCTAAACTGATGCTTTGATCCTTTCCAGCACCAGTGTCCACTCCTTTCTTTGTTGGACATCATTTGGTAAGTGAATTGTGTCTTTGGTGTCCCAAGATTCTAGGCTAATGTCCACTTATCAGTGAGTGCATACCATGGGTATTCTTTTGAGACTGGGTTACCTCACTTAGTATGATGTTCTCCAACTCCATCCATTTCTCTAAGAATTTCATGAATTCATTGTTTCTAATGGCTGAATAGTATTCCATTGTGTATATATACCACATTTTTTGTATCCATTCCTCCATTGAGGGACATCTGGGTTCTTTCCAGCTTCTGGCTATTATAAATAAGGCTGCTATGAACATAGTGGAGCGTGTATCCTTATTGCATGCTGGGGAATCTTCTGGGTATATGCCCAAGAGTGGTATGGCTGGGTCCTCCGGAAGTATCGTGTCCAGTTTTCTGAGGAACCGCCAGACTGATTTCCAGAGTGGTTGTACCAGCTTACAGTCCCACCAGCAGTGGAGAAGTCTTTGTTTAGCTCTGTACCCCATTTTTGGATGGGGTTATTTGGTTTTCTGGTGTCTAACTTCTTGAGTTCTTTGTATACATTGGATATTAGCCCTCTGTCAGATGTAGGGTTGGTGAAGATCTTTTCCCAATTTGTTGGTTGCCGATTTGTCCTTTTGACAGTGTCTTTTGCCTTACAGAAACTTTGTAATTTTATGAGGTCCCATTTGTCTATTCTTGATCTTAGAGCATAAGCAATTGGTGTTCTGTTCAGGAACTTTCCCCCTGAGCCAGTGTCCTCAAGAGTCTTCCCCAGTTTCTTTTCTATTAGTTTTAGTGTGTCTGGTTTTATGTGGAGGTCTTTGATCCACTTGGAGTTGAGCTTAGTACAAGGAGATAAAAGAGTGGATCAATTCTCATTTTTCTGCATGTTGACCTCCAGTTGAGCCAGCACCATTTGTTGAAAAGGCTATCTTTTTTCCACTGGATGTTTTCAGCTCCTTTGTCGAAGATCAATTGGCCATAGATGTGTGGGTTTACTTCTGGGTCTTCAATTCTATTCCATTGATCCACCTCCCTGTCACTGTACCAATACCATGCAGTTTTTAACACTACTGCTCTGTAGTATTGCTTGAGGTCCGGGATACTGATTCCCCCAGAAGTTCTTTTACTGTTGATGATAGTTTTAGCTATCCTGGTTTTTTTGTTATTCCAGATGAATTTAAGAATTGCTCTTTCTAACTCTATATAGAACTGAATTGGGATTTTGATGGGGATTGCATTGAATCTGTTGATTGCTTTTGGCAAAATCGCCATTTTAACTATATTAATCCTGTCAACCCATGAGCATGGAAGATTTTTCCATTTTCTGAGGTCTTCTTCCATTTCCTTCTTCAGAGACCTGAAGTTTTTGTCATATAAATCTTTTTCACTTGTTTGGTTAGAGTCACACCAAGATACTTTATATTGTTTGTGGTTATTGTGAAGGGTGTCATTTCCCTAATTTCTTTCTCAGCCTGCTTATCCTTTGAGTATAGGAAGGCTACTGATTTGCTTGAGTTGATTTTATAACCAGCCACTTTGCTGAAGTTATCAGTTGTGGGAGTTCTCTGGTGGAGTTTTTTGGGTCACTTAAGTATACTATCATATCATCTGCGAATAGTGATAGTTTTTTTCTTTTCCAATTTGTATCCCTTTGACTTCCTTATGTTGTCGAATTGGTCTAGCTAGTACCTCAAATACTATATTGAAGAGATATGGAGAGAGGGGGCAGCCTTGTCTAGTCCCTGAAAAATATGGAACGCTTCACGAATTTGCGTGTCATCCTTGCACGGGGGCCATGCTAATCTTCTCTGTATCGTTCCAATTTTAGTATATGTGCTGCCGAAGCGATTACCATCTTTTACTTTTCACACACACACACACACACACACACACAGACACACACGCCTTCTCTGGATAAAAGAAATATGTTAAAGATTACTAGTTTCACAAAGCACCCTGCTCCGCACAGGCTGAGAAGTACATTATACTGACCCTCTGTACCAGTTGAACAGCAGACATGCAAGCTGTGAGTCCATCTAAGCCAGAATTTTAAAAAAGTCTGCCCACTTGAACGGCAGCAGTGCAGAGTAAATTGGAGATCCTGGGACCCGTTGGGAGTACCCGGCATTCAGGTTTCACTAAGAGTTATGTGACCTTGAGTCACCATTTAACATCAACTTGTTAGTAAAGTTTAAAAGAAGGGTGTTAATAATCCTTCAGAGGTCTATTAAGAGCCGAAATAAAATGTTCTTTATACTATATTTTGATAAGTAAATGGGTAAAATACCATTTAAACATTTTAAAAGCTATTATGAAAAAGGTTTTACAATGTTTCTCCCAAAGATAAAGAATATTTGAAGCTTCCAAAATGACCAGAAAACTCCCTGCAGAATTGTGCTTTTGTAGTAACATGAATGAAGCACCAGCGTCAGCTACCCTCAGACTCTCAAGCCTGCCTCTCAGGATCATCTGAAGATGACCCCGCCCCATCCAGGCTGCGCCTTCTCACTCAACAAGGCTGAGATGTTCTCGTCTCTAAGATGAAGAGGGGGCTGCCCGAGCTACACATGCACAGAACCTGGAGCCTTTTATATTACTCTTTTATTGTTCGTAGTGTGATCTTGTAATCTGCAAGTCTTTAAAGCACAAAGACCAGGACCCAGTATCCCAGAAGTAAGAGTCTTAGAACTGAGGCCCGTGTCACTGTGCCTTCTAACAAAGAAGTGTGCTGCTTGGTGAAATCCTTACAATGTCCCAACAGATCTTTTGTCTGCTGTCTGTTAAGTGGTACGCTTGATAAAGCACTTCCAAGGCTTAGACAGGTGAACGCTGGCAGAGTCTGTGTGTGCCATGGGCAGGACAGCAGTCTCCTGAGTCCCCTTGAAATTCAGGATTCCTAAGCACTCACAGAAGAAAACTAGTCAACTGGTGGTTTTAGACCAAATCATTTAATAGTCCATTCCATTTTAATTTACATTCAGCCCTCAGGAGGAAAAATCACCAGACACTCAATTTAGAGAAGAGGGTTGAAATCATCTATTTCATGACCCCATCTTCATGCTGACACCATTGCTTCATCCATTTCTCCCTGGGGAGACAGATGTTTCAGTCAGGGTGTCTATTCCCGCACAAACATCATGACCAAGAAGCAGGCTGGGGAGGAAAGGGTTTATTCAGCTTACACTTCAACACTGCTGTTCATCACCAAAGGAAGTCAGGACTGGAACTCGGGCAGGTCAAGAAGCAGGAGCTGATGCAGAGGCCATGGAGGGATGTTTCTTAACTGGCTTGCTTCCCCTGGCTTGCTCAGCCTGCTCTCTTATAGAACCCAAGACCACCAGCCCAGGAAAGGTACCACCACAAGGGGCCCTCCTCCCTTGATCACTAATTGAGAAAATGCCCCACAGCTCGATCTCATGGAGGCATTTCCTCCTCTGAAGCTTCTTTCTCTGTGTTAACTCCAGCTTGTGTCAAGGTGACACACAAAACCAGCCAATACAGGAGAGAAAATCCTATCGGCTCTGCATATCAGCATTCATGAAAAACAAACCCTGCAAGCCAATAAATACACAGAGTGCATCCCTCAGGAGACCCCCCCTCCCAACCCCCACAGGGCTCCCGTGGAAGCCAAGCACCATTACTGTTATGAAATGGGCAAGCGGACCCGGAACAGCTCAGACACGAGCACAGCACTGGCTTATGATAATAGCCTTTACAGGGGCATTCGGCTGAGGGACTGCCAATGATGGGGAGCAGGCCCAACCCCTGCTCCTCATGACAAACCCTGACATTGCAGCAGGTCTTCTCCCATGTTTACTGACTGGAAGAGCAAACACACACACACACACACACACACACACACACACACACACAAAGTGTGTTTACTGATGTTCCAGGATTCAACTCAAGAACACCTTCTACACACGTATATGTACTTAAAAGAATTTTTACAGCACAGCAATCACAGGAGGGGCTTGTTAACTCACAGCGCTCCAAGCTTACACACTTCACGGATCTCTGCTGTGGTTCCAAGGCTTTCAGAAGGCCCTACCACAGGGGTGGTTAAAACTGGGTTATAGGCACCTCATCATGCACTGTAACTGCCCACAGTTACATCGAACAGGTTGCCTGGAAGGGAAGCTGGGGATGTATGGGAAGGCGGCAAAAACCAAGATAACACCTGCTGTTCAAGGACTCAAGGTTTAATGGAGGACTCCAAATACATAGACGGAGGAAAACCCTTGCCCCAAAGGCTGGTAACTTCTCTGCAGAACCGGTTCGAGTCCCCTAGGTGGAGGGATTATGGCTGACACAGGAGTTCCGCTCAGAGGCTGGGAGAGGAACTTCACCTTGGTCGATGTCAATTTCCTGCAAGGTGGCATGGCTCCCTAATAAGGCTCTCTACAATGCACCATATGTTTTCCCACAAAAAATCGGGTTATTACAAGCCTTTGGACAATCCTACCTAGCTAGGATAGGAACCACAGAATTACTCCCAAACAACATATTGTACTTCATTTCGACAATGAGGCAAGCAACCTGCTGTTGCTAGTCTTGCAAACCTATCATTTGACACATTACTTTTGTATGGAAATGCTCCTTTATTAATCTTAGCATGGCTTTCTTATGTCACTGGCCTTTCAACTAAGTTTCTAGTCATTGTAAATACGTTATTTAAGAGTAGGAAAGTATCTTACATTTTCATCAGTTTTTAAGCCTTGAAAATTCAAGCTGGTCATGCTAAGAATATAAACCCCAAGGTGAGGTGTGAAGTGTCAGATTTCCATACTGATAAACAGGAAACCAGGAGGCTTTGTGCCGAGACCCTGTCACTATCAGGTCTCAGGCCAGGCTGGCCGTGTGGGCTGCATATCGCAAATGCCGCAAAGGGACAGAGTCCCAGGGGCTTCCCTGTGGGCTCAAGCCTTCCCGCAGGGCACCGCCCAGCTCTCCCGGCTGTCTTCCAGCAGGGCACCACCCGGCTCTCTGGGCTGTCTTAGGGATCATTTAAGAATTGGAATGGGCGGCAAGAGAGCTGGGGAAATGTATGGCTCTGACAGAACTGCACATCCCCAAGGGATCTGGCTTTCTTCTTCAGACTCCTTTGAACTTTCTCAGGAATTTCTTTGCAGTATGAGAATTCAGCCCACGCTGAAATGCAAACACAGCAAAAAAGCAGGAATTCCTTTCCACAAAACCCTCCTCATGGAATTAAGCACGGTTTTCATGAAAAACAGGAATATTTGTATTTGGCAAAGTATGTCATAAGACAGATCCCTGAGGGGACATGGGATAGAAACAATCAGTAACTACTTCAAACGGATTGCTTTTCTTCACCAGACGGCAAGTACATCATCCCAGCTGGGTTTCCTCTTCCGGACTCCAGCACCTCTGCAATGCCAACTACCTAAGAGTACAACAGTGACGTCCCAGGCAGGGGAGCAGCTCACACTCAAGAGCTAGCCCCGGAAGTGGGAGCCAGGCTGCCAGGAGAGGCCCTCCTCAGCGCAGCGCCTCCTCAGGTCGGGCCGTCTTACAGACCCAGCCAGACGGTGGCTGCTGCAGAACCGGCAGTCATGCGGGGAACAGACAACACAAGGCTTCTCTTTTGGTAGCATGATGAATTTAATGCAACAGTCACAGCAGGGGCAAGGAGAGAGAAAGGCAGATGGACTACCTGCGCCATCAAGCAAGGGCTTGTGTCGGCGTCTATGTGCAGACAAGCAGGGTGAGGCACTTAAAAGCTGCTGGAGGAAAGCCCATCCAGGAGAAGCCTGGGCCTCCGACTACACCTATTGTTATTGTCATCACTATAATAGTACCATACTTCTTATGAAGAAACATGCAGCAGAAGCAGACAGAAAAGCGCCCAAGATTGTCCTGAAAATGAAACGACACAGAGTGCCCAGAGTGTCATGTCTTAATTATAAAAGGCAACGTTTCACATTGTCTTATTTCTTTAGTAGTGGAATCTAGTTGAAAATTTTTTAATTACAAAATTATTGGCAATGATATAAAGCCCTGGCTGGTACAGATATTACTGTACTGGCACCCATTTGGTAAGGAAAATATCACATCCAGCTATCTTAAATATCCTTTATCACCCAAATATCTCAATCCAATGCTCCTATATTTTTATCCAAACATACTTTTGTCTTTCCCCCATTACTTCATAATCAATATTCCTCTGAAAAATTATAACATTCACATATATAAAATAAAGTATAATGCTTTAAAAATCTCAAAAATGTAATGTTAGTAGTTCTAGTTATCTGAACTCAGCTTATGAAGTGGCTTTGAATTTTATTGCCCAGATGGCTTAAAAATAAAATCTTAACTGTCATGTGGCAGTGGTCCTAACACATCTGTAAACACCATGCCACTGGAAACATTTTAACTGGCGTGAGATACTATACTCAAGCATGGTGTGACGTTCTAACCCTTAAAGCCTCTGTACATAGTCATGTATATATGTACAGACATAAAACATAGGAAAGAGGTAATCCCAAAATCACGCTAAACACAATAAATATAGAACTTGCTTTGTTAAAAATCTACAGTATACATTCAAGTAAAGGCTAAGCTTCCAATGCCAACCGTTCTCGGGACTAGAGTCAATGCTTACAGTAACCAGTCCCTAAAAGTGCTCTTCTTGGTACCTGGGAGAGGGAATCATTCCAGTGCATCTGTTTCCAACCAAACACCATACATTCCTTTATTCACAGAGCCAGGCGCTTCTGTTACTAACACACAGCCAAAGCTTTTGCAATCTTTTAAGTAGCTTAGCATTTCAGCTCTTTGGGGGAAGACGGGGCGTCCAAACAAACAACTCGGAGCATCTTAAGTTAGACGGCTGACTTTATGCTACACCCTGTGTCAGTTCCTCTAACGCACGGCTAGGGACAGCTCTGCAGTCCCTGCATCTACGGCAAGTCGTCTCGCTCCACGTGAGCGCTGGTGTAGGCCGAGGAGCGGCCGCCGTGGCAGCCCTCCCGGGAACTGGGCCTCGACACCACGCTCCACTTCTGATCCGTACTTTCTCTTCCAACCTCATTTGGTTTGGTTTCTTCAGGAGTTGTATTTAGCACACTGATGGAACTGTTGGGGAGACAAGGAACATCTCAGTAGCTATCATCTGCTCCTTGTGTACTGTTTAGAGCAGATGCTCCCGGACTCTCAGGTCTGACTGCCACACGTCTGCACTGACAATATGTTCTGGGACCACTGAAGGAAACAGGAGGATGCACCAGAAGTGCTTTCTTCAGATTTCCGGCTACCCATGAGCTGAGGCTGTCCGCTCCCAGGTCTAACCTGCCGTCATGTTACTAGCTCTGGGTTCCCTTTATGACCCAATCCCAGACATGTTGTCTCTCAGCCTCAGCAGTGCCTTCCGACCTGCTCTCAGGACGCACAGCACTGACTCCATAATCTGTTTCTACAGAGAAACGTGGAATACTATTTTTTTAAAGCTCATGTTTTTCTCTCCCCTCGTCTTGCTTAAAATTCTCTCATATTTGCTCCACAGCTATTATATTACTGACCTAAAATAGACTAAATTATCTTAAAAAATTATATATATGCATGCCTTTAGGGTAGGGAATAAACTGCTTAATTACCTTAGGCAGGAATTTTCTTATCAACCTGAGGAAGTGGTTTTTCTTGGCTCTTTGCCCTCCAATACCCATGTAATGGGCATACCAAAGGAACTTAAGTTAGGTACTCTAAAAACCTATCAAAATGGCACTCTTAAATATAGTTAAAGTACTTAGATTTTTTTTTATGTGATTCTTGAGATAATCACCTTAGTCTGTCTTGTAAGGCAGGGTCTTGTTCTGTGGCCCTGACCGACCATGCACAACGAGATGGCCTGTCACCTGAGTATTGGGATGAAAGCTATGTACCAGCACTGCCCCAGGAGTCTTTGTTTTAAATGTAAACTGAGGCAGACACGAGTGGAAAGCAGAGCTACAAGAGTTCCAAACCTAGCACGAAGCCTCACACGCTGGCAAACTCTGTGCAGACAGCATGACTAAGTCAATCTAATTTGTTTCCAAAGTGTCTACTGTCATACCACCACCACCACCACCACCACCACCACCACCACCACCACCACCACCACCACCACCACCTCCTCCTCCTCCTCCTCCTCCTCCTCCTCCTCCTCCTCCTCCTCCTCCTCCTCCTCCTCCTCCTCCTCCTAAGCAATACAATGTTAACTATTTTCAGAAGTATGTGAAAAGGTCATTAAAAAACAAATACCTGTGTTCAGACACACATGAATGTGTCTGGCAAAAGTCTGAAGTAGATGGCGAAGCAGGAAGAGACTTAGTCAGTTTTGATGTGCAAGCTGGCGCCCCATTAGCCACACTGTGTGGCTTCTTGTGCCGTGGCCGTGGGTGGACTATGAGATTGTCTGGATCAGAACCTGGTTACAAGGAAGAGCAAGAGCAGGGCACATGGTGAAATATTAACCGCGAAGATTACCAACCAGGATCAACCATTTGCAATTTAGAGAGGGATTTGAGAAGGAACAAGCTACCTGCCATCTGTCACACGGTCTACACACAGAGGGAGGGGCCTAGCTCCAAACTTTCAAGAACTTGGCATCATCAAATTCATAAAAGCACTTTTTATATGCGTGCTTCTCCCATGAGCCCTACTCTGACTTAAGTGTTGATTTTGGGGGGTAAGGGGCATGGTAGAGTGATAGCCTGTTATGGACTGAGTTCCTGGGTCTGATGGCCAGAACCTGAACCCAGGTAGGCAGAGAAACACTGGCACTGCTTCACTTCGACTGCGCCCTTGGACCCACAGACAGGCCCTCCTGTGCGCACTGGGGCTGCATAGACAGGCCCTCCTGTGCACACTGGGGCTGTATAGACAGGCCCTCCTGTGCACACTGGGGCTCCACAGACAGGCCCTCCTGTGTGCACTGGGGCTCCACCCACAGGCCCTCCTGTGTGCACTGGGGCCCCACAGACAGGCCCTCCTGTGTGCACTGGGGCTCCACCCACAGGCCCTCCTGTGTGCACTGGGGCTCCACCCACAGGCCCTCCTGTGTGCACTGGGGCCCCACCCACAGGCCCTCCTGTGTGCACTGGGGCTCCACCCACAAGCCCTCCTGTGTGCACTGGGGCTCCACCCACAGGCCCTCCTGTGTGCACTGGGGCTCTACCCACAGGCCCTCCTGTGTGCACTGGGGCCCCACCCACAAGCCCTCCTGTGTGCACTGGGGCTCTACCCATAGGCCCTCCTGTGTGCACTGGGGCTCCACCCACAGGCCCTCCTGTGTGCACTGGGGCTCTACCCACAGGACCTCCTGTGTGCACTGGGGCCCCACAGACAGGCCCTCCTGTGTGCACTGGGGCTCCACCCACAGGCCCTCCTGTGCGCACTGGGGCCCCACAGACAGGCCCTCCTGTGTGCACTGGGGCTCCACAGACAGGCCCTCCTGTGCACACGGGACTCCGCCCACAGGCCCTCCTGTGTGCACTGGGGCCCCACCCACAGGCCCTCCTGTGTGCACTGGGGCCCCACCCACAGGCCCTCCTGTGCGCACTGGGGCCCCACAGACAGGCCCTCCTGTGCGCACTGGGGCCCCACAGACAGGCCCTCCTGTGCGCACTGGGGCCCCACCCACAGGCCCTCCTGTGTGCACTGGGGCCCCACCCACAGGCCCTCCTGTGTGCACTGGGGCCCCACCCACAGGCCCTCCTGTGTGCACTGGGGCCCCACCCACAGGCCCTCCTGTGCATACGGGGCTGCATGCTCTCTTGCACTGGCCTTGCACTCAGTCTGACTAGACACATGTGAACACTTACTTCCTGAGAAGGCACTGAAAAGTTTCACATTGTCTGAGTTCTGGTGGTCAAAGGTCGTCATGTTTAAAAACTGCTGCTTTACCCAGCTGGCTCGCTCTTCTTCAAACGCCTTCCTCTGGTGGAGCAAAGAGGAGCGGCAGTTACTCCACAGTTAGTTAAGTCATAACTTCTCAGCTGTTTCCTCGCTAGCCACCTGTCCGTCCTCATAGGAAACAGTCGCCTAGAACTAAGACACTCAAGAAAATCATGCTTAAAAAGTAACACCCGGGAGCCGGAGCGATGGCCGCAGTGGTTGAGCGCACCTGCTGCCCTTACAGAGGACCTGGGCTCAATTCCCAGCACCCACATGGTGGCTCACAACAGTCTATAACACCAATTCAGGTGATGCAATATCCTCTTTTGGCCTCTGAGGGCACCAGACACACACGTGGTGCACATGTACACATGTGCTACACATTCAGGTATAACACCCACATACTTAAGCTAATAATTTTTAAACATAAATAATAGAAAATCATAGACTTCACTTAGTAGTCCACCAACTGCCAGGTTTTTTGTGAACAGAATATTAGCAGAACTTATGACACAAAGAACACACTGCTTAAAACCAGTATCAGAAGAATTCCCCACCCCCCACCCCTTCATAACCAGCCTCTTGGAAAGAGACTTCTGATCTCATCGGGTGTTTCTTTTGTCTTGGGCCAGTGACCCAGTTACCACTACCACTAAGCCACAAGAGGAAACACAGATTACACAGGATCTCCCGATCATGTATGTGATGATCCCTAAACCACATTTTCTCTCATTCCTCTGTCATGGCCACCCATGTCTCTGAGCAGACATGTTCTGGGGCAGGTGTCAGACAGCTCCAAGGGCACATGAAGTGTTGGCTGCCTGGGGACAAGGGTTAGGCATGTGGAGGAATCCGCGTGGGCACCTTGGGATGCCCAGCACCAAGTCTGTCACTCCCATGAAACCAGGTGTGACCAGACAGCTTAGAAAACAGCAGCAGAAGAGGAGAAAAAGCAGATGACAAACCGACTACAGATTACGTTTCCAGAGTTCTGGAAATACTGTCATACAGATTATAAGATTCAAAATGCATGCAAAACAGTAATAGTATATAAAGAAAAGGAAAATTAAGTGCATTAGAAAAATTAAAAAAAACCATTCTGAAATAAAAATCAGTGTCTGAAGTAAATAATAAAACTGATCCTAAAGACAGTTTGGTGATCCACAGAATAATGTAAGAGAATATTCAGAACTTAGAACCCAGTGCCAGCCACAGACACACCTGAGAGCCAGGTACCATCTAACAGCAGGGAGAAGTCAGGCACAGGGGAAACCAGCAGGAGAAAATGCCTCTAAATGAAAGACACTGGACTCTTCCAGATGAAAGAAACTAAGTGTATCCTGAGGAGATCAGGAACTATGGAAATCCCACAAGCTTCCACAGAAGGGGGTGGGACTGAGCCCAGGTCACAGGGTGGGGGAGGGGGGGAGCAACTAGTGCTCTAACCACCCAGCCATCTTCCAATCCCCTTCTTTCAATTTCTGAAGTGAAAACTACAAGCTAAAGTTAAATATCCAGCCAGGACAATCTAATCTAGTTCTAGATATAATAGTATTCAGAACGGTCAGGATTACGCAGCGCTGTTTCAGAGGGTAGCTTAGGATGGCAACAGATTCACAGAGGCAGGAGCAGGGCCACCTCTGACTGAGAGCTGCAGAACAGACACTTGCGTAGGTCTGACTCGGAAATGACCATGGGGAGCCCCAGGGTAGCACGGCCACAGACAGACTTGCCCCATCAAGGGAAAAATCAAAAGAAAACAAAAATTGTTTGTCAATTGGTAATTCCTCTGATAACTTTAATATACAGTATTTCAACCTTTTTAAAGTTTAATTTTCATTTTATGTGCATGAGTGCCTGCAAGCATGTATGTGTGCACATCTGTGTCTGGTGCCCGTGGAGACAATGGAGGGATGTTAGATCTCCCGGAACTAGACTTACAGATGGCCGAGAGAACTGGGAACCCAGCCTGGACCCTCTGTAAACGCACAAGCTCTCTTACCCACCAAGGCCCTCTCCAGCTCCAAAAAGGAATAAAAGCCACCACACCCAGCTTCCCACAGACTTTAGCTCAGGTTCTACCTCAGGGCTGGACTGCAGAGGAGGCGGACACTGTCCCACTCCGCGATAAGTTTGTATAGGCTGAGGTTTTAAACCATGATGGCACGCTGTCTTCAGTTTCTGATAGGGCGTGGTGGAGGTGATGCACTGCTGACAGGTGTGTGGACAGGAATGCACAAACTCCACACTGCTCACCCGGATGCTTACAAAGACTTAGTCCATCAAACTCCATAGTTATGGGGAAGTCTCAAAGTTTACTGACCTTGCTTTTTGACTAACTGTTCTTGTTAACTGAAATATGTCAATGGATATGGATTGTGTGTTAAAACCTCACTGAGAAAGGCTCAGGGCTACACTGGGATCTAGGGCACACAGTGTAGTCGGTCACTGGCCAGCTAATACACATGTTCTATTGGTTTAAACCCATGTCTGAGCAATCTCGTCACTGCGCCACAACAGTAAGATGGTCAGTGTGATGCTTCAGAAACATGCACAGCAGACACAAGTCAGCCTAGAAGCATTCAATCTGCAGCCCTGCAGCCTCCCCTCCGACCCCACTCACTGCAACCTCACCTCCAACCCCAAGCGAATAGCAGCTTCTGTAAAGCTTCGTCTTTCTCTCTCAAAATTCTTTTTTTGCTCTTTAAAAAGGGACCACTCTTCTTTAAGGCGTTCCTTTTCTTCCAGCAAGTAACAGTCTCGCAACAGTGAGGTGGTGTCATCATCACAGGTGGTGGCCAGCTGCTGCTATTAAATTTTAAAGCACAGTCAGTCAGGAAACACCTACTGTGACACACAGATTCAAGTGAAAGTGAGGACGGTATGTCAGTCTGACCAGGGACATCCATTATGAGGAGTCAGCAAGTCAGTGAGAACCAGCTTTCCCACAGTGCCGCTTCCCGTAGTAAAGCAGGGACTATGTGAGGAAGAGACGTGGTCTAACTGCTAGGACAGAACTCAACTGAGACGGGAGATGGCAACTCTATAGGCTTCTGCAGAAGCAGCAGAAATCTTTCCTCCAGGTTCGGTGCCGTGCAGAGAAATGCCTCCAGAAGCCATGGCAGGCTCTCTGAGGTGGGGGAGCACCTCCAGAGGCCATGGCGGGCTCCCTGAGGTGGGGGAGTGCCTCCAGAGGCCATGGCGGGCTCCCTGAGGTGGGGGAGCGCCTCCAGAGGCCATGGCGGGCTCCCTGAGGTAGGGGAGCGCCTCCAGAGGCCATGGCAGGCTCCCTGAGGTGGGGGAGCACCTCCAGAGGCCATGGCAGGCTCCCTGAGGTGGGGGTGCACCTCCAGAGGCCATGGCGGGCTGAGGTGGGGGAGCACCTCCAGAGGCCATGGCGGGCTCCCTGAGGTGGGGGAGCACCTCCAGAGGCCATGACAGGCTCCCTGAGGTGGGGGAGCGCCTGCCTACCCTGTTGTTTACCTGTAAGAGCTGCTGCTGAGCCTTGATCATCTCTTTGCACCGCTCAATCTCCAGCTCCAGTTTCTCAGTCTCCTGCTCATGATCTTGTCGTGAGATGACGTCCTCTTCATTAAGGCCCTCTGAGTTTACCTTGGAAGCTGACAGGACCCCAGGGTACTGGTTAGTTTGTTGTAAATGCGACACAAACTAGGGTTATCTAGGAAAACGCCATCTCAAATCAGGGATTGATGTGGGAGGAGCCAGCTGACTGTGGTGCACCCCAAGCCGCCAATGCCCTCCCATATCCACCCCCAAGTGGTCTTGAGCTACATAGGAAAGTACCACCACCCTCCCATGGCCGGGGCCTCCGCTCCTGCCCTGCCCTGCCCTCCTTCCTGACAGTCTGTGAGCTGCGAGGTGAACAGACCTTTTCTTCCCATGTTACTTCTGCTCCTGGTGTTTATCAAAGCAAGAGAAACTCTAACTACAACAACCAGAAGCTAGACAGGTTTCCAGCCACTGTCCGCTTATGTTCTTAGACATTTAAAAATCAAAAGACTGAACAACTTTTGCTTTTCTGGGCTTCTCACAGGTTTTGTAAAAAGAAGTCACTGTTTCTGGCATTTTGCATTTTCAATCTGTGACAAAATTAAACATTTTAAAGAAAAACAACTCTGAGTTCTGACTGTACAGTTACACAATTTAGGACTAAATGGATTCAAGGGTAAGCACTGCTGCGACACTTGGCTTACACGCCACATTACTTGAGACTGTCATGAGAGGTTAATAACGACCTTCCGATGCCTCTGTTCTCGCCTCCAAGTCTTCCGGAGCTACTGGCTCAACCACAGAAGAATGCTAACAAAAACCAGAAATGTCTAAACTTTCCTGATGGTGCTTACAAGAGGGGCACTAACAACTGTGAGCTGACATGTTAAATCCTGCACAACTCAGGCGCAGGCCTGCTTTCCAATACAGACGGGAGCAGATGAGCACATCTCGTGCAAAGCAGTGCGGGAGCTCATGGCGCTGGGACAAAGACTCACTGGTCTGAAAATTTCCATACAATTTAAGTAGACTTCACTTACTCAATAGAAATGTCAGTGCTGGAGAGATGGCTGAGAGGCCCCAGGGTCTTTCTAGCATCTGCATCGGGTGGCGTACAGCCGCCTGCATAAACTCCAGGAAACCAACGCCTCTGGCCTCATGGGAACCTACATTCCCATGCTATCGCCACTTGCTGGCACACAGACAACTCTGGACTATGAGCGACACTGTTCTTAAGGTTCGCTCTGAAGCCAAGTGCATGTCTCTCAGTGAGTGCGACACCAGAAGGGAAGCGGGCGTGTGAGCCTCGAAGCGGGCGTGTGAGCCTGGCTGCACACAGCTCCTCTGAGCCTCGGGGCGCTGCTCGAGGGAATGGACGGCAGCAGCCCACGCTGCACGCCAGCAACAGCAGTTACCTTGGTTATCAAGTTTTTCTACATGACTTTTCAAAATTCTCCACTGTTTTCTGATGCTGTTTGTGAGCTGCTCTCTCACAGTGTCGCAGGAAAGGCCCCACACGCTGTCTCTGCTCAGGTCCCCAGCATCTTCTTCTATGTCGGAGATCGCCTACACAAAGGGGACACAGAGGCTCACAAGGGCTTTATACCCGGGCACCATACCTGACGGATACACAGCGACAAAGGCTTTACACCCAAGCTCTGTATCAGACAGATAAAATCTCTTTATTAACTAATACCTAATAAAAAGAAGTTAACACTGAAGACACACACACTCCCTGATCCAGAGAGATCTCTTCCAATGTGACCGACAGCTGGATGCTGCCACGCTCTTCATAACATAAGACTACTCTTCACAAAGTAAGTAAAGGCTCCATAAGAAAAAATGCAATGAGCTTTCATAATTACCTTAGAAAAAGAAATAGACTTGGGACAACTCTGTGTTCAAGGAAAAATATTTAGGTCCAATGATAAAGTCACAGGTGTGCACTACGATATAAGGCAAGGCCAGGCAAAAACTATTGCTTTGAACTTATAATGAGCATATCAGAATTTGTGTTTTAATATCAAGATCTTCTGTAATTCCCATTTTATGTAACATTTTATCTATGAAATGATTTTCTAAAGAACCTTTTTGTCTAAGAAGGAATTAAAAGGCCAGAAAAAAGAAAAAAAGTTGTTGAATGGTTTGGCTTGGGGGAGCTCTGCCCTACCCATCCACCCACCCATCCATCCACCCACCATCCGTCCGTCCGTCTGTCCGTCCGCCCGTCCGTCCACCCGCCCACCCGTCTGTCCACCCACCCACTCATCCACTCATCCATCCATCCATCCATCCATCCATCCATCCATCCATCCATCCATCCATCCAAATGTAGATGTCTGTCTCTATACATGTGTGTAGGTAAATGTATATATGTAAGCACACATAAATACTTGTGGAGTAGATTGTGACAGTCAGTCAGGCCTGGCCAGGATGTGAGTGTATGAATGGATATGTATCTGTGCATATTTCCTGTATGAAGCATCTATTCCTTTCCTTTCCTTCCTCTCTGGTTCACAGAGTGTGCATCTTAGATAGATGGGATGTAAGCCTAAACATGAACTGCTTCAAGCGTACACTGTATGTGCAATTTGAAAGCACTTTTGTATAATACTGTTGTGTATAATACTGTTGTGTGGCTCCATTCTCACTGGGATGTCTTGTGAGATCACATGTGGAATGCCCACCTGAAGCGTCTGTCCTACTACACTCACAGCTGCAGCTGGGGAGCAGCTGGATTACTATTTTCCAGATCATGGTGCTAAACCCTCATGAGACACCTGTTGTTAACACTTAACAGGCTGGTGAGATGGCTCAGCCCTGCCACCAAACTGGACAACCTGAGTGTGACACCTGGGACCCACACAGTGGAGTGGCGCAAGAGAGAACTGGTTCCCACAAGGTGTCCTCTCCAGGAGAACTATGGCTGAGAGGATGCTCGTGGTGTACCAGATGACCCCATTTCCCAGGACGTGCCTAGAATGCAGAGTGCAGTTCTGAGTTGTCACGGTGACTGTCCTGTTCAGCAGGTCTGAGTGTGTGGCTCGCAGCCTGGGCTGTTAGAGAGTAACACTTACAACAGTGCCTGTGCCGTCCTCTGCTCTCTCTCTGGGTTTCTTCTTTTGAGGAGAAAGGAGAGAGATCATCTCCTTCTTCATCTGCTGGAGGACCTTCTTCAGCTCCGCGTTCTCCATGAGGATCTGCTTCTGGCGGTATTCATAATCGTTCAGCAGAATCTTGTACATTTCATCTTCATTCCTGGGGAGAAAGCACAGCTGTGACATCACACGGTGACAGCAAGCCCTGGCTGCGCTGGAGTCGGGCTGCATGGCCGTACCTGGCTTCTGTTTTATCGGTCCTCCATGAGCCTCGTTTTCCGTCAGCTCGACCCACATAATTTAAAACATCCATGGCTACAAATACAAACACAAAACAATCAATCATCAAACTCTACCAGTCTTAAAATCCTACCATGCCTGAGACACACTAGAGACAGAAGCTGATGATACTTAGGTCAGGACCCTTCAACTACCCTGAGGCTCAGCAAGCTCTTCAAATGCTAGGCTTGCTTCCTTCCTGACCGGGAGGAGGAGAGGAGGAGCCTCCAGTTGTTAAGGGTAAAGGGATGTAAAGCACTTCTTAGAGGGCAGTGCAGCAAGGCACACAGGCGGCACTTGATGGTACATGTCACTGTTAATTTCATTATCAGAAGATGATAAGCCACAGCTGCAGGCCAGCTTAGCCCAGGGAATCAAGCTTCCCTGGAACCCAGCCACAGCCACCTCCGTACACACTGTCAGGGGACCTTTCCCCACGGTGGCAGAGGAAGCTCAACTCAACTCAGTGTTGGGGCCATGACAGAGAAGGCTTGCTGTGTCCTATTAACCACATCACTGCTACCACTGCTGAGGGGAGAGAGCCCTCAACAGTACTAATGTCCCATCTTCGCCAGACGGAGATGGACCTATCTGGTGTAAGAAAAAGAAGTTCTTCTAATTCTAGGATTAACAAGATTAAATATATTGTTTCTGATTGGGCCTGGGACAAGAAACAGCTACCCACCCCCCAGGCTGCTGCTGCTGCCACTGTACAAAGCTAAGTGCAAAATCATCTCCTGACACTCGAACCTCTCTGCTACGTACAATCTTCAGTTTCTATGGGAATCCGTTCTGCCTGCTTTCCTTGATGGATCAACTCTGTACTGCTCTTGCTGGTTTGAAGGGGCTGCCCCCGGGGGCTCACATGCTTGAGTATGTGGGCGCAGTGGGTGAAACTGTATGGGACTGGGAGGTGTGGCCTTGCTAGAGAGGTATGTCAGTGGGGGTGAGCGGTGATGTCCCAAAGCCCATGCATTACCGCTGTGCCTGCGGCTCTCTGCCTCAGTGAGTCCCGAGACGGAAGCGCTCAGCTCCTGCCTAGCACCACGTCCTGACTAGCCGCCCGCCTGCCGCCAAGCTAGTTTGCTTGCTCGCTGCATGCTGCCATGGGCTACCTTGTGCGACTGTGAGTCTAATAAACTCTTCCACAAGTTGCCTTGGTCAGCTGGTCCTATGGTAACAGTAGCTAGGACAACAGTATAGCGATGCTGACCCAAAGGACTCAATGTTTTGTTGTGTTTCACAAATCAGCTCTCAATGTGTAGTTTGCGTGGACATGCCTACACTCTACAGCCTTACCCAGAGAGCCCCTTCGCTCTTCAGAGCGCACCCCACCCCCACTCCTCTTGTCACAGCACACCTATGTTTTTATCCTTCTTGTTCATAACAAGCTGATGCAGACGCTCCTTTAGCTTATTATATTCACGCTCCTTTCTCTTCACATCATGATTATACTGAGTAGCCCGACTGGCTATGATATTTTGTAATTTTTGTACCTGAAAGGAAAAAAAAATGCTATCAAACAAGAATTGATAAATCTGCTAAAACTCAAAAATGCAAAAGGTCAAACAAGCCCTCGTACCCATGCCCCCACATAATGAAATGAGTGTTTACATTATATATAGTATATTATATGGTATAAGCAACCTATAATGTACTATATAACATGTGTTATACTATATACAATATAGTTTTATATATGTATACATATGGTTTGGTTAGAGGTTCATTGTCTATTATTAAACACTAATAGGATTAAAAATAACTCTATTCATGGGCTTTTTAGAAAATACACTCCCGGGCTAGAAAGATGGCGCGGTGTTGAAAGCACATGCTGTTCTTGCAGAGGACCTGGGTCTAGGTGTTGGCACCTCTAGGTCCAGTTCCATGGGCTCTAGGGTCGTCTTCTGCCCTCCACAGGGACCAACCATGGACATGGTACACAAACATGGAGGCAAAACACCCACCCAGACACATAAGATAAAATAGTAAAACATAAAATAACAAAGTGAAATATAAAATATAAAATAAAATAGAACTAGACTTCCTTCCAGGATTCCTAGTTAAAAAAACAAAAACTGAAAATAATATTTTTACAGCGATTTTATGGACAGAGCAATGGAAACCCAATGGCTTATTCTCAGTTGTACTATAAAACAATGCCTTCAAAGCACTATTTCCGTAATTCCTCGTCATACAGTGATATTGGCACTAAGCTAGAAATCAGAGGTCTAGGCATCTATTAAAGCAAAACTCAGTGTGCTGACATTTGAAGGAGATGAATGTGAAACGCTACAGTGTGCACCTAGGCAAGTTGTCCTCTGGCTATTTTATCGGTTCATTCTTTATCTAGATGAAAAGCCATAACCCTCAGCACCATTCAAGGGGCCGAGGGGCAGATGCTCAGTGCAGAGCACTGGCGAGCATGTGCGTTCCTGGGTAGGCAGGAGCCAGAGAGAGGTCAGCAGGTTCCACTGCTGGGCAAGCCCTTGCAGAGGGACAGGGCAGAGGCAAAGAGGGCGAGGCATGGAGCCCTGCATCTGCGACACAAAAGGATGCTGGAGAGAAAGGGCGTGGTCCTGAGTACAGGAAGGACAGACAGAACAGGGACACTACCTGTTGCTAGGAATTAGTAAGAAAATGAATGGTCCATTGTGTATATATACCACAGTTTCTGTATCCACTCCTCTGTTGAGGGACATCTGGGTTTTCCAGCTTTGGCTAATATAAATGAAGCAGCTATGAACATAGTGGAGCATGTGTCCTTATTGCATGCTGGGGAATCCTCTGGGTATATGCCCAAGAGTGGTATGGCTGGGTCCACAGGTAGTAGTACTATGTCTAATTTTCTGAGGAATCGCCAAACCGATTTCCAGAGTGGTTTTACCAGCTTGCAATCCCACCAACAATGGAGAAGTGTTCCTTTTTCCCCACATTCTCTCCAGCATCTGCTGTCCCCTGAGTTTTTCATATTAGCCATTTTGACTGGTGTAAGGTGGAATCTCAGTGTTGTTTTGATTTGCATTTCCCTGATAACTAAGGATGCTGAACATTTCTTTAGGTACTTTAGAGCCATTTGAGTTTCCTCAGTTGAGAATTCCCTCTTTAGCTCTGTACCCCATTTTTAATAGGGTTATTTGACTCTCTTGTGGTATATATAAACAATGGCGTACTACTCAGCTAGTAAAAACAATGAATTCATGAAATTCTTAGGCAATTGGATGAAACTAGAAAGTGTCATCCTGAGCAAGATAACCCAACCACAAAAGAACGCACATGGTATGCACTCACTAATAAGCAGATATTAGCCCAAAAGCTCAAAATAAACAAGTTATAATTCACCAAGCTCAAGAAGAAGGAGGACTTAAGTGAGGGTGTTTTGGTTCCTCTGAGACAGGGAACAAAATACTCACAGGAGCAATAAGGGAGACAATGTGTGGAGCAGAGACTGAAGTAAAGGCCACCCAGAGACTGCCCTACCTGGGGATTCATCCTATAAACAGTCAACAAATCCCGTCACTACTATGGATGACAAGAAGTGTATACCAAAAGGAGCATGCCATGGTTGTCTCCGGAGGGGCCCTGCCAGAGCCTTACAAATACAGAGGGGATGGTAGCAGCCAACTATTGGACTGGGCCTGGGGCCCCCAATGGGGGAGCTGGAGGATGGTCCAGAGGAGCTGAAGGGGTTTACAGCCCCATGGGAAGAACAATGATTTCAGCCACCCAGACTCCCCAAGACTCCCAGGGACTGAACCATCAACCAAGGGGCACACGTGGTTCCAGCCAAAAATGTGGCAGAGGAAGGCCTTGTTGGGCATCAGTGGGAGGAGTGGTCCTTGGTCAGGTAAAGGCTCAACAGAGGCCCGAACAAAGGGAAACTGAGGGAGGGAGGAGCATATATGTGGGGGCAGGGGTGGGAGGAGGGGTTGGGGGGGTCTTTGGGGAGGGGGGAAATCCGGAAAGGTTTCACCACTGGCAATGTAAATGAAAACAATATTCAATTAAAAAAAGAAAGAAAGAAAATGAATGGTCTTGGGGCAGGAGCAGAGGACAGGCACAGGATTGCCCACCCACCATGCCAGTGTGACACAGGATGTATAGACTGTTCTTTTTAAAAGTGAACTGACCATTATGTCACCTTGTTCTTTTTTAAAAGTGAATTGACCATTATGTCACCTGTCAAATTTCAAAAACCAACAGCAGACCTCACACACGGGAACAGACAACTCACCTCATCTTTCTCATTTTTCAGGAGCTGATGCAAATTCCTGTTTTTGCACTGTAACTGCCTGTCTCTCTCCTGAAGACCAATCATCTCTCGCCTGGAGGTTTCCAGCTGTTCCTGGAACATGAAATATGCCACTTGAGCAAAACTGACAGGAGTCAGGAAGTGTGTGTGTCCTGAGAAGGGCGGTGACAGGTCACATGGGGAGCTACAGTCCCTCTTCAGTGGGACTATGAACGTTTGTTTAAAGTGATTACAACCAAGTTTAATAGATAAAATCATGTGCCTCACTTAAATTCATTTTTATTTTTCCTTATGTACAAGAACTCCAATGTAGTTTCCGCCTCTTCCTCTCTAACGCTGCCACTGTAGTATTCCGCGGTCTCTTAAGGCTGTGATACTCAGGAGCACACTTCACAAGACATGCTCACCTGCACCAACACTGTCATCCTCTGGGGGACGTGGGGCTTGAGGGAGCAATAAATGCCCCTAAGTGAGAAGAGGCTGGGAACGCTATCCTCCACGCTACCCAAGTTCAACTCGGAAATTACAAAACATCCTAAAATTCATATAGAAACACAAAGGGTCCAAAGAGCCAAAGCTCATCCATACGGCACATTGAGCCACAGAACCGCATCTCAGGTCACAGAACGCAGCCACGGTGACAGAGAACAGCAGAGTAGTGCCGTGACAACAGTTATGGAGGCCAATGGGATACGGCTGACGACAGAGAGACCACATAGCTGTAGCCACCTCTTTAACCATGATCTAAAAAATATACACTGGAGAAAAGCCAGGCCATTCACATGCTGAGAAAGAGGAGGAGGCCCCACACCTCACCCTGTGCAAACCTTCAGTTCAAGATGGATCAAGGACCTTAGTGCAAGACACAGACACTGCAGCTGCCGGAGGAAGCACTTCAGATGGAGGGATGGGCAAGGAGCTGATGGACAGGGTCCAGTGACACAGGAAGTGACCTCAAGAATGGCCGAGCAAGACCGTGGGGAGTCAGAAGGGGCCACAGCAAAGGAAGCTGTCTGTGGCCACCGAGGGAGAAAGCCTGTGCTAATTACACGGCTGTAGGGTCTAACACAATCTGTAAAAAGACTCAAAATTGTAAATATCAAAGCCCCAAATCATTCAATAAATGGACAAACACTGGACTAGGCAGTTCTCAAAAGAAAAATCAATCACATGAGTTAGATCTAGAAACCTTACAGAGTTCTGTCCTCAGCTAACCTAAATAACAGATTCTGACTCAGGTCAAATCCAAACGAGACGTGAGCCAAACACTCTGCTCTGGGTAGTTGTAGCTCTTTCCTTAAACGAAAGGCCTTGGTCTGCAATGTATCGGCATCATTCTATCACAGCGCTGCGCACTGCTCCCTCACACGGCACTTCAACAGTAGAGAAGAGCGCACTGTCTTCAGGTTCATAGGTCTACATCTGCCTGATGTCCACTCAGGTCCTGAGGAGAGGGCCTGAGTCAATGTAGCATGTACAGCTCACAGTCCTAGAAAGCACCGATAAGCACCTTCTCCAGCCCTGCAGGCCCCAGCTAGCCAAGGCACACAGTGGGTAATCTATCTGTCCTTCAGGCAAACCGGATATACAAGAAGCTAAAAGCACTGTGGGAGACAGCGTTACTGTACCTGCCCTGAGGACAGACAAGACGCATGAGGTAGTGACGGGTTAAAGGAACATGTGACTGCTATAGAGCCGCCCCAAATGTGCCACAGGACAGTGCACAGCACACGCACGTTCCAGCACACCCTACCACCCCCACTCCACACCAAACCCTTGCTCTCAACACAACAGACTCAAGATGCTGACTCTAGTTTTCATTATCTGCTCTGGAGTGGGGTAGGAAATAGATACAGCAGAAGAAAGAGGCCAAGGACTGACAGATGGGAAGCCATGAGGAAGCTGACTCGCCAAGAGCACACACGCACTCACCACGGCTCTTCCTCCTAATGGGTCCTAATATAGAATACTGAGGAAAAACACTTCGTATGGATTATATTCTTAATAATATGCAACCATAATGTCTTTGCTACACCATGATCCAAATGCTGGTTCCTCTTTACTTGGGGGAGAAATATATTTTAATAGAAAAACATAAAAAAGCTTTTTATAAGGAGGAAAAAGAAAGCAAACCAGGAATCAGCAACGACATTCTATGCAGTAAGAGGCTAGGTCAATGGCCCTGTGAAAAGCGCCCGTTCCTCTGCACAGAGAAAGGTGAGCAGTGGCCACAGGAACGCACAGCCTGCCCGGCAGCGGTGGGTGTCCCCAGTCAGATGCCGTCTGCCTCATTCCCTGACCCCACTCTCTGGTACATGCGCCATATCGTGGGATAGCTCTCCTGGCATCAATGTGAATGCAGCATCTCCTTTATCAGGCAAGGCTGCATGAGGTGAGGGAATCCTGATTCCCCCAGAATGTATTTCTAACTCTCCTCAGATTCAGCAAAACCTCTACACAGCAAGATCAAGGCCTTCAGCACAGACTGAGAAGCAGAGCAGCCAATGCGTGCACATTTCTGGAAATCTCTCTTCCTACGCGGCCTCCTGTGGCACAGCACTGCGACAGGAGATGGACGACTGTACCTTAAGTTTGGCATAGCAGCTCTGCAGGTGGTCCATGTCACTGCCCAGCTTCAGGTTCTGAGTTTCCACACTCTCCTGGGCCAGCAGGTTCTTCCGCTGAAGCACCAGCAGCTCATTCATACAGTTCAGAACAGCGACTATATTCAACTCTCTCTTTGTCTCTTTACTTCTGGATTCTTCATATAAGGAAGGAAAGCCGAAGGTAGTCAGCTCCTGAGGGGAGAAACCGTCTGTTTATCAGTTCTCTCTGGGAAGACGCTGGTCCAAGAACAGGCTGCCTCAGTTCAGCAAGAATGAGCTACTGAAGCAACCGCACATTGATAAGTTAGTAACAATGTGCTGATTCTCAAAAACGCAGAGTAGTTTTTGAAGTCACCCAGACACAGAAGAACCACGTGCACTTCAGACTCAGCCCACACAACGCACAAATACTCAAAAACACTATGCAGTACAAAATACACAGGTTTAACTTGTCAACTGAAACCTTCAACATATAACTGTTTTTCAGTGGATTAATAGACAAGTCAGCGAAAAGGGAAAAATAGAAAATTATTCCCAGATCAGCAACATTAAATATTCAAAGGACAAATACCAACAACTTTAAATTTTTTGGTGAATTTTCTAGACTGATAAACAATCACCCATGACCTGGCACAAGCAATCCAGGTGTTTCATCAGTAAAATGAGCGACTGACTCCCAGTGAAAGAGCCTGAGGCAGGAGGCGGCCCGGTGCGGTGCGCAGCCCCAGCAGCTGACACTGGGCCAGCCCAGCTCCAAGGCAGCTCTCTGCAGGCCCAAGTCCCTGGCCGCAAAGGCTTGACAAAGGCTTTTCTTGTGGCCTTGACCTCTGTGGTACATAACATGACATGGCATGTTCTTGCTTCTTCTAAGAACACATTACCTGATCAAGATAGGAAATACTTTGTTCAATATTCTCTCCTGTGCAGAAGGCACTGAATACACCGTGCGCGTTCTTTGATAAAGGTATCGAAGAGCATAGTACTTGCTGGGAGTATAAACTTGACGGAGACATCTTTGTTTCTGAGGTATATTGAGAAAGATTTTTGTTTTCTGAAAATAAAAAAGCATTCAGCCAATTATAAAGCTAACACAATCTCCATTACCAAAGATTCTAAGTTTCATACACAGTACTTTAAAGTTAGGGCCAACACACTTTCATGTGAAATCTATACACATCTATGACAAAACGGTACATTAGTGACCGTTCTTGGTAGATATGTTAAATGAATGCCTACCTGAACTTCTACTACTGCATTTATGAAAATAGGATCAACATATTTGTCTGTGACACTCAGTTTATGTGATTAAAGGAATCAGAAACTGAAGGAGCCAGTAAATAGATTTTAGAGGCATAAAATTTTCCTCAAAGTAGTAAATAATCTCTTACCCACCCAAAGCACAGCTTGGCTTTTTTTTTTTCTTTCTTTCTTTCTTTTTTTTTTTTTTTTCTAGACAGGGTTTCTCTGTGTAGTCCTGGTTGTCCTGGACTGTGTAGACCAGGCTGGCCTCGAACTCAGAAAATCCGCCTGCCTCTGCCTCCCAAGTGCTAGGATTAAAGGCTGTGCCACCACCGCCTGGCTCGGCTTGGCTTTTTATAACTTCACTGACAATGAAAACTGAGTATGTGACTGGCACTGGCAGCTCGGCCAGTCATTGCGTCTTGTGTGGCTCGGGTGGGGAGTTTACGCTTTCCTCAACAGTTCCTCTTTGGTGGCATCTGCTGGACTCAGTTACCTGTACACAGAACTGGATCTGTAACAGTCATCCAATCTCCCATAGCAGGTTCGAGAGCCAGGGTTCCTGAGGCGGCGGTTCAGAGCTGCGGGTACAACGGCTCCTCACTCTCCTACGTGGGCATCTCCTTGGCGGGCAAAGGGCAGAGACAGCAAACTTAGAAGGCGAAACCCAGTGGAAGCCAAAGTACAGACTTTGTATGTCCTTTTGAGTTTCTGACGTTTCATTTTGTGTGCACATGAATGCTTTACCTGTGCACCATGTGCACGCCTGGTGCTCATGGAGGTCAGAAGAGGGCATCAGATCCTCTGGAATTGAAGTTAAAAATGGTTGTGAGCCACCATGTGGTGCTGGGAACTGAACCCAGGGCCCCGCCACAGCAGCCACATGCTCTTGACCACTGAGCCCCGTATGCATGTCCTTTCAAACAGAGGGGCCTGTATGAACGATTCCTTCGCACACAGCAGAAATAGTGGACACATACTGTGCTGGTTAGTTTTAACAGTCAACGGACACTTCCCAGAATCTCTTGGGGAGGAAATCTCAATGAGGAACCATCTAGATCAGGCTGGTGTGTGTACATGCTTATACGAGCTAACTATGGGCAGCACCATTTCACGGCTGGGCCTGATGGTGTGAGTGAGAAGACAGAGAGCAGAGCAGTGCAGCTCTTCTCAGCTCTCAGCAGTGGTGCAGACACCAACTGTCTCACTCAGCTCCTGCCTCTGACCACGACCTACAGACCACAGCCTGCAATTACAGACCTTTAGATAACCCTTTCCCTTAAGTTGATTTTGATCAGGATGTTTAATTACAGCAACAGAAATAAAACTAGAACACACACACATATACTAGTGTGTGTGTGTGTGTGTATTACAAACTGTATGTATTTGTATTAAGGTTAAAGATTTCCCAAGATGCACAGTGCCTGATTTAACTCTAAGGCACACCATAACGCATACTAGGGAACATTTCTACCCTATTACCCTTTACAGTACAGATTTATTTATGAGAAGATGAAACCTTCTCGGCTAGTATCCCCACGTCTTGTATTTCCTAACTATATTAGGAACTCGTTTACGTTCTAAGCCCCAGCGTGGTTGGCTCAGATACAGGGGAGGACATTCCTACACAGGACGCTAGGCAGCGCCATCTCATGCCCGCAGAGCAGGGCTGCAGTGTGGGTGTGCTAACACTACTCACAATTTTATCCTAAGAAGACAATGCACACCAAGACTCACTTCAGGGTGTTCATAATAGGGAAATCAAAGCATAGACATGTTCCGCAGAACACTGGCTCATAGTGTGCAATAGAACTGTGTACAGATTTAAACAAACCTGTAGAATTGTAAAGTGGCTAAGAGGTATCACAGACTAGAAATGCAACAGTGAAGTAGATTAAGACATAACATCTTGTTTTCTATCCATGTTTCCACCTTTTAAGAGATGAGAAGTAGTTCTACCACAAGAAACACAACTCAAGTGAAATGATCCCTGGCACCTGGCAGCAGGTTTCCAGTCAGAAGCGGGCGGAGGGTGGAGAGTGTGGGCAGACAGGACACGTGTGAGAGCCACACTGCCGCTCGGTGCTCTCCCCTGCAGGCAGCGACAGGGCCCGCCCGAGCTGACGGCCTCCAACTTTTAGACATGATAGAATTCTGGCCTTTCAAGCAAAACCTTCCTATTTTTAAATATTAGAAGCTAATTAAAAGAAACTCTGTGATTTATCCCACGGGCAGAGTGAATGGGTGATGTGATAGCTTTCTGGGGTTCTAGAAACATTCTGATCTAAAGAGACACACAATTCATTAAGATGTATAGTTAACGTATACGCTCTTGACTATTAAGTTATTACTCAGTATCTAACAAGTCAAATCAAGTGTACCACTGCACGGGGCATGGACCCATGCCTGTTAACGTAAACAGAAAACATGCCGTATCTACTGAGGGCTAGATTAGTTTTCCTCCCTGAGCAGGTCTGACTGAACTTCCACTATGCACCAAGCAGTTTCTAGGCAGAAAGGAGGCTGTGTTCTCTAAGGTCTCTTTGTGGGGTGGGTAAGCTGGAGATGTGTCAGAGGCAGGTAATCACTTACCAGAGTGGTCAGAGCTACATAAAAAGCAGCCCCGATAATATGAAGGTGTTTGTGTGGGGCATATCTACCTCAGTCAGGGAAAGTTACCCTGGGATGGACCAGTTCCAGTTTGAATGTGAATGAACCTCAGAGGTTTGTAGGTTGTAGCCCCCAGCTGGAAGCACTATCTGAGGGGTTCTGGAAACTCTATGGGTGGAGTCCAGGTAGAGCAATCAGTTACTGGACTGGATGCCCTTGGGCTGGCTGGCTGCTGCCCTGCTCCCTTCCTCCCTGCAACAAGGTAAGCTAGTGTCTTTTCTTCCTTCCCTTTTAGTTTGGGGGTTGGGGGACTCTGTGCAGTCTTGCTGTCCTGGAACTTACTTGTAGACTAGGCTGGGTTTGAACTCCAAGACCTGCCTGCCTCTGCCTCCCCAGTGCTGAGGTTACAGGTGTGCACTGTGGGGGCTTGCCGTGCCTCCCACTGCCTGTGAGGCCACACCCACCATAGGCCTGCTGACTGTGAGACCTGAACAAAGAGAAACCTCCCCTCTTTCCAAGCTGTTTGTCTGAAGCGCTGGTCACGGCTACCACACGAGGGCGACACTGAGCAGAGGTCTAAATGCTGTGGACTCAGTCCCAAGTCAAGAAATGGTCTGTGTAGCCCAAGTAAGGGAAACAGAAGGCACAGAGACTGGAGCAGGATAAACTCACAGAAAGCCGGGCAGGAGGGCAGTGAGCTGGATTCGGAGGGCAGTGAGCTGGATTCGGAGGGGTTTTGAGGCAGGAAACAAAAGGAGCTTCTTTAGGCTTTAATTGGGGTCATTGTCATCACAAGCAGGCACTAACAGTAAACACCGGTGACAATAGTGAGGCTACTGCCACAGCACAGGTTAGACCAGTGCCACACTACAGGTCCAACCACAGAAGCAGAAACATCTGCACGAAAAGGAGATGTATCCTAGAGCGCCTTAGTCAAGATGGACTAAAGTGTCGGAAAGCAGCCGCCAGGGCATGTCTAGATCACAGAGCACCACAGTGCACCAGAGCAGGCGAGGGCGTGGCATCCTGCACACCACACAGGGCATGCGCTGGGACCGTGCTCCACATGTGTGGCAGGGCAAAGAAGGGATCCTCAATTATTTCGACCCTTAATGGATGTGTCCTGCACCAGGAAGAAAAGGGACAAAGGATGATTCTGTATCAACCTAACTTGGGACCTTCCGGGACACAGCTCTGAACAAAAGCCCATACTACAGAAAACAACCTGTCTGACAGCTTTGCTTTGGAGTAGATGACTCTACCTCTCTGAGCTCTGGTTTTTCACTGGTCATATCCCATAATGCACCACTGGTCATTATCCCATAATGGCAACATGTACTTTAGGGTGACACTTTAGCCTTAAATGAGACAAAGCACCGAGTACTTATCGCGAGTACTTATCGCTCTGCTCGGCACACGTGATGCACATTAGTGGTGGCTCATTGTGTCCACCGGCCTCATTGCCAGGGGCAGATCCCTGAGATCAGCAAGGTGGAGGGGAATCCTTTGGGCTCACAGCCTCAGAGATGTCACCCCACCAAGGGCAGAGGGAGGGAAGAAGGATGAGGGGAAACGGATGGGAGGGGGGTGAGAAGCGGCTATGCGAACGTGAGCATGCGCAGGGCGGGCGGCGCTCTCCTTCGCTTCCGGGGAACCCGCCTATGGGGTGGGGCTGCCATCAGAGTGGACCTTCACTATCAGGACCTCTTGCTCATGTACACACTACAAGAGTGCATCAGCACCAAAAGCGGCCATCACAGTCCTCAGTTAGTCACAGCTCAGTCTGTTACACCCGACAGGATTGCAAGGCGGGCTGAAATCACTGCTGCTCTAAAGGAAAGGGAAACACAGCCGCCCTTCAGAAGACCTGGAACTGATGTCTGAACAGACCCCAGTCAGCCATCTAATCCCATGGCCTCTGTTGTCCACACAGACACCCGGTGTGGTCTAGCCCTCTGTAATCGGTAGGAGAGCACGGGGAGCTGCGGCCTCACACGCAGCTGCCGCACGCCCAAGGCACCTCCTTAACCTATCCCAAGGAATGCTTTTCTAGGAAGAAAGCCTTCCCAACTCCTCAGTGTTTATGCCAATTTTAGTTCATGTTTAGTTTTCTGTGTCCAATGCTGGAAACTGAGGCTCAGAGACATCCCGGGAACTACCCAGGCTGAGCTTCTCAGGCTTGGAGTCTTGAGGCCTCTCAGCCTCCACCGTCCACAGTGTGCAGGACACCACTTAGAGCACGGCGTTCCCACAGAACACAGACTCACAGCCAAGCCAGCCTATGTCTGCACACACACCACCATCTGGTTTACAAATACTTTTATCCTAAGGTAAACTCCAATTCAAAGTCAAAACTAAGCATTTCACACACACACTTGAGTTCTGGTTAATTCCACCCATCCTTCCCACCGGAGTTTGTCAGCCTTTCTAAAGCCCCAGACTCTGGTTCTTAATACACACGATCTGTAGAGCTTCAGTGTGGGCAGGCTCTAAGAACCCCCTTTGTCCTGGCTCCTGCTGGGATAGCCTGAGGTCATTCTGCTACTAGGTATGGGCTGGATCTAGTGACCGGCTTCTAACAGTATAGGCAGCATGATATGGTTAAATTCTGAAGATCAGGCTATGACTGTGTAGCCCCATTTGAGTTTTTCCTTCACTGTCTGTCAGGTTCCCTTCTGGACAAAGCAAGCTATCCTGTTGTGAGTACCCGAGAGGAATGTGACATGGAACTGACTGACACCCTTGGCCAACAGGTCACCAGGCCTGCCAAGAGTCAGAACAAGCGGGAAGCAGATTTTGTCTGAACCCTGATAAGGCCCTGAGCCACAGGCACTCGGCGACGCTCTGCCAAGAGTCTTGGTGCAGGAGGCTGTGAGACAGCACACGCTTGCTGTGATAAGCTGTACTAAGTTGAAATCATGTTATTCAGGGACAGATAACATATGTTTAAAAAGAAAGCAGCATTTCTGAGTCGCCCGCAACACTTCTTTCTATGCATCCTGATGAAACAGAGCGAAAAATGATACCAGGTGCCACGGATGCCACGCCTGGTTTATGAGGAACAGAATCCACAGTTCTCTTTATTTTTCCTCATGTGATGCTCAACGGTTCCTGGGCTTCTGGAGAAGGCGGGAATGCCCTAGTCTGAGGCCAAGTCCCCGGCATGGAGCAGGACGAAGCACATCTCTACTCAAGGACCCGAGGCCCCCACACACCTCTGCTCTTCCGGCCACCAACTGTCTCTCATCTCTCACACTTCCCTGTCTCATCTTTCGCAGGGAAGTGCACACTTACCATTTTAATTAAGTACCAGGGAAGTACACCCATAAATGACCAACACCAATCAGTGAAAACTCCAACGAACATCCCGTGACAAGTCAGGGTGTCCATCCTGGCGAATGTGTGGGAAAGCCACACATGCCCAGTTCGTGCACTGCCCATTTCTCCTGTCCTGGTCACCCTAGCTCTGTCCTCTCTCTACACCAGGGAAAGGAGCGTGCCAGAGGCAGCGCCTTCATGGCCAGAGCCCCTTTACACAGCAAGTGCTCTTTCCAAGCTGACTCGCAAGTCAGACAGCAAGATGTCTACCTACAGCATTCTCCAGCACACGCCCATCAAGCTGAGGGAACAGCAGCTGCCCACTACACAGAACGCAGGAACATGGCGCCAGCTGGCCTTCTAAATACTGTGCACGGTTTTTAGTAGCTCACTAACATTTCTGCTAAAATATCACCAAGCTGAGCTACCAGATTGTTGGAATACGAAAATAAAATTGTTAAAACAAAATCCTTCAACATTAGTAATCTTTTAAATTCATAGAACTTGAAGATTCAGTTATCGACATGATTTTATCTCTCAAAAACGGAAATCTACTTACTTAAAATGAGTAATGCCTTTAATTACAATTTCATTCTAGAGGTGACTATAGCTTGTAATTTAATCACTGTCACCTGTGAGAAGAAACACACTAAATTCAACCTTAGTTTTACAAATTTAAAATCTAAGCTATTTCACCTTTATGGCATATACTATAGGTGCAGCACAGCTGTCGAGGCGTCAGCAGAACTCCAGGGCAGCGACACAACCGGTGGGCATGCAGTCCTTAAACAGGCACAGATTTGTCATAGAGGAAACACTTCCATACTAGAAAGGCCAAACTCAAAACCTGTCATGACCTTATTAATTTGCCTTCACGTTGAGTTCAGGGCTCCGTCAGGGAATGCAGTGTAACCATTGGGCCTCCATGCCTGGTCACACGTCTGGGATCCTATTCTACCTAAGTCTTCCCACAAACCATCTCTCCAATGGTCTCCTTACCTACATGATAAGGGCCACAATATCTATTTCTTAAGGCTGATACAGGTACTTAATTAGACAACAGGTGCAGAAGCAAGCCAAGTATAACCAGACAACAGGACACTGGTCTAAAAGCTTCAAGAGTCCCAAGTCTTTCTAAATCTATGAAGACTTGATTTGGGATTTTGATGGGGATTGCATTAAATCTGTAGATTGCTTTTGGCAAGATGGCCATTTTTACTATATTAATCCTACAAATCCAAGAGCATGAAATATTTTTCCATCTTCTGAGGTCTTCAATTTCTTTCTTCAAAGACTTGACGTTCCTGTCATACAGATCTTTCACTTGTTTGGTTAGAGTCACGCCAAGATACTTTATATTGTTTGTGGCTATTGTGAAGGGTGTTATTTCCCTAACTTCTTTCCCAGCCTGCTTATCCTTTGAGTATAGGAAGTCTACTGATTTGCTTGAGTTTATTTTAGAACCAGCCACTTTGCTGAAGTTGTTTATCAGCTGTAGGAGTTCTCTGGGGGTTTTTTTGGGCCACTTAAGTACACTATCATATCATCTGCAAATAGTGATAGTTTGACTTCTTCCTTTCCCATTTGTATCCCTTTGACTTCCTTATGTTGTCTAATTGCTCTCGCTAGAATTTCAAGTACTATATTGAAAAGATATGGAGAGAGAGGGCGGCCTTGTCTAGTCCCTGATTTTAGTGGGATTGCTTCAAGTTTCTCTCCATTTAGTTTGATGTTGGCTACTGGTTTGCTGTATATTGCTTTTACTATGTTTAGGCATGGGCCTTGAATTCCTGTTCTTTCCAGGGCTTTCAGCATGAAAGGATGCTGAATTTTGTCAAATTCATCTGGAATAACAAAAAACCCAGGATAGCTAAAACTATTCTCAACAATAAAAGAACTTGTGGAAGAATCAATATCCCCGACCTCAAGCAGTACTATAGAGCAATTGTGTTAAAAAAAAAAATGCATGGTATTGGTATAGTGACAGGCAAGTAGATCAATGGAATAGAATTAAAGACCCAGAAATGAACCCACAGAATTATGGTCACTTGATCTTTGATAAGGAGCTACAACCATCTAGTGGAAAAAAGATAGCCTCTTCAACAAATGGTGCTGGTTCAACTGGAGGTCAGCATGCAGAAGAATGTGAATTGATCCACTCTTATCTCCTTGTACTAAGCTCAACTCCAAGTGAATCAAGGACCTCCACATAAAACCAGACACACTGAAACTAATAAAAAAGAAACTTGGAAAGACCCTGGAGGACATGAGCACAGGGGGAAAGTTCCTGAACAGAACACCAATAGCTTATGCTCTAAGATCAAGAATTGACAAATGGGACCTCATAAAATTACAAAGTTTCTGTAAAGCAAAGGACACTGTCAGAAGGACAAAACAGCAACCAACTAATTGGGAAAAAATTTTCACCAACCCCACATCTGACAGAGGGCTAATATCCAATATATACAAAGAACTCAAGAAGTTAGACACCAGAGAACCAAATAACCCTATTTAAAAATGGGGTACAGAGCTAAACAAAGAATTTTCACCTGAAGAAATTCAGATGGCTTAGAAGCACCTTAAGAGATCTTCAATATCAGTAGTCATCAGGGAAATGCAAATCAAAACAACCCTGAGATTCCACCTCACACCAGTCAGAATGGCTAAGATTAAAAACTCAAGAGACAGCAGGGGTTGGCGATGATGTGGAGAAAGAGGAACACTCCTCCACTGTTGGTGGGATTGCAAGATGGTACAACCACTCTGGAAATCAGTCTGGAGGTTCCTCAGAAAATTGGGCATGACACTTCCAGAGGACCCCTGTCATACCACTCCTGGGCATATACCCAGAGGATTCCCCTGCATGCAACAAAGACACATGCTCCACTATGTTCATAGCAGCCTTATTTATAATAGCCAGGAGCTGGAAAGAACCCAGATGTCCCTCAATGGAGGAATGGATACAGAAAATGTGGTATATTTATACAATGGAATACTACTTAGCAATTAAAAACAATGAATTCATGAAAATTGTAGGTAAATGGTTGGAACTAGAAAATATCATCCTAAGTGAGGTAACCCAATCACACAAGAATACACATGAAATGCAATTACTGATAAGTGGATATTAATGAGCCCAGAAGCTCTGAATACTCAAGGCACAATTAGCAAATCATATGATTCCCAAGAAGAAGGAGAGGGCCCTGGTCCTGAAAAGACATAATCCAGTATTGTAGGGGAGTACCAGAACAAAGAAATGGGGGGGGGTGATTGGGGAATGGGCGGAGGGAAGAGGACGTATGGGACATATGGTGAGGGGGGAACTTGGAAAGGGGAAAGCGTTTGGAATGTAAACAAAGAATATAGAACAGAAAAAAAAAAAAAAAAGAGTCCCAGGTCTCCCTCACTACATCCCGGTGTACAGGACTAATTACTTTCCATGATACAACAATTAAGGCAGATGTAGCAGTGGTAATGCAGACAGGGTCACAAGGCTAAGGAGGAGCAGAGGGCTGAGCCAGGACTCCAGTCCTAGCCCACAGAGCTACTCTCTTGGCCATCTGGTCCCGCAGAGCAATCTCTTCCGCTGTGAACTCCACCAAAGGCAGGATTCTAATCCTATCTCCCAACTGGGCAAAAGCTGAATACGACTGTGTGGATATGCGAATTATGATAAAATCGTGAAGACATGATTTCAGTGATGCCCTGGGTAGATGTGGCAGGAGGAAACTTTCTTTCTAGCACAGGTAGCTGGGCACCACGTGAAGCAGTCCTCACACAGCCAAGTGTTGCTGCAGTGGGAGAGACTGCATGGCGCCTGTAGGAGGTGGGTTTGGAAGCAGCAGCGTCCTTCCCAACAGCAGGGCAGGAGCTCAGGGTAGAACCCTGCAACAACCCAAGCACTTACATATTCCCAAGATGGGCAGTTATGCAGCCATTGGAAACCTAGTGACACATAACACATGAATTATAAGGGACGCACATCAGAAAGATCGTTCAGAGACAGGACATTTCACACTTGGTTTTTAATTATGCACATATGAAAACAAATGTGATAAATCTGTATTTTAAGATGCAAGAATAATGCAGGACTCAGCAATCATTGCCTTACAGAAGGGAAAGAGGAGTCTACATACAGGTGTATAGAGGTTACTGTCAAAGGTCCCTTTTGTATTAGATCTTTTATTATTAAAGTAAATAAAACAAGTTCACAACAGACTGGGATGAGAGCTGGGAAAAAGAGTCATCAGTAAACTGCCTGTCTCACAGGCCCAGGACCCAAGTTTGGATCCCAGGAACCCATGAAAAGCCAGGTGCTAGAAGACAGGAGGCGGAGCCAGGCAGATCCATGGGCAGTCCCAAGTACCCTAGCAGTAGCCGTGTTATTTGATTATGTCAAGGCAAGCTGAGAGAATTCCCATCCCTCACTCTGGATATATTAAGAGTGTATAAGGATGGACTGGAGAGATGGTTCAGTGGTTAAGAGCACCAACTGCTCTTCCAGAGGTCCTGAGTTCAATTCCCAGCAACCACCTGGTGGCTCACAGCCATCTGTAATGAGGTCTGGTGACCTCTTCTGGGGTGTCTGAAGAGAGCAATAGTGGTAGACACATATGTATAAAATAAATAAATTTTTAAAAAGAGTGTAAAAGTATCCTGTATCAGGATCTTTGGAACATTGAGACATAGTTTTCCCTCCAGGTTTGTAGCTGTAGATTAATATATGGCTGACAGATGGACTCTGTCTCAAACAAAAGGTGGAAGGCGCCTAAGAACGAACTAACACACACTCACACACTCTCTCTCTCTCTCTCACGCACATGCACACACACACACACACACACAGAGAGAGAGAGAGAGAGAGAGAGAGAGAGAGAGGAGAGAGAGGAGAAGAGAGGAGAGAGAGAGAGAGAGAGAGAGAGAGAGAGAGAGAGAGAATGTATGGTGAACCAAGGAATACAAACTAGCTAATTGTACTTAAAATCTTTTATAAACTTTTAAAAATGTATACTGTTAGTCACATTTAAAAAAATATTTTAAATTCTTTCCAGTCCTTCTAGTCATGGGGCACAATGAGCCAAGGGTCCTGGGACTCGACTGTTTTATGTCTTCCCTGAAGGTATAAAGACCGGTCACTCTGGCTACAGGTCAGAGGTCTCTGAAGCTCTCCAGAGACTGGCGGAAGACCGGTGGGGTGGGGACTCAGAACACGTGTGCTATCTCCTGTGCACCGCTAGCTCACTGGCTATGTCCTTCACTCCTTAGATAGCTGTAGGAAAGGGATGGGTGGGTACATCCCTATTCTGTTGATGGAAGAAATTAAGAGACAGTCTATCCACAGCTACACCCCTGGGGGAGGAAAGCAGGAGCTACAGTGCCCTAGGACCCTGACTGGGCAGCACTGGGAGAGGGTGGACGGCTGCGAGCCTGCCTCTTCAGTACAGAATCTCGGGGCTCCTCCCTAGCCATCTCCAAGATGCTGTCACCTTTTATTCTAGATCTGACGGACAGGGCTATTCTATGAAGGAGAACAGTACTCAAGGCGCTGTCTTCTAGCTGGGAAGAACCAAAACCAAGACCAAGAGAACATTATATTAAGTAGCCAGTACCCCTCAGGAATCTGTATCTATGGACCATGAGAACGTTACGGGAACTTATATCTGCTCCTGGAGTTCTTTTAAAGCATTATTTTGCAGATTCCCTTCAAACTTAACATTCCTAAAGTAAGTTCTATTTTTAGCAGCCCCAGTACTTTTTAGTGCTCACTGTATTCCAAGAACTAAAATAAGAAACATTTAAAGTTTTTGTTTGTTTATTTGAGACAGGGTTTCTCTATGTACCCCTGGCTATCCTGGAACTCACTATGTAGACCACGCTGGCCTGACAAACACTTTAGGGATACACACGCAGTCTAGTGCAGCAGAGTCGGGATGGCAAACAGGAATCAGCAGCAGTGGCAGGACCCAGCAGACAGCCAGGCCTCACCCTCAGTGCTAGTCAGGAGAGACCAGGGAGAAACGCCACAAGTTCTCGGCTGTGCCTCTCTCATCCACATGAAGTTCAGCAAAGATGTGAGGCCCTCAAGCGTTGCACAGCGAGCTCTGTAAGCAAGCCTGGCTCAGCCTCAGTCACTGTCTGTCCAGTCCTTTCACACTCTCTACAAACATCTCGTGTCCCCCACAGGCCTTGCCTCAGCTGACATCATTCCGCCAATCAGCCCGAGGTCATGGAAGAAACCGCAGCACACCTCCAGAAGGTTTTTTGGTGTTTCTATGTAGTCCTGATAAATGCATCTCAACTACACAGTGTAAGGCGAACCAATACATGTGTGTTGTTAGCAAAGAATCCCTCATCACGTGACCTTTCACGTGCTTGCTTTAGCAGAACATCCTCTCTCCTGTGTCTGCTCCAGCTAAACCTTCCTTCACGAGTCTGCCTTAGCCTCTCACCTGTGCCCACTTCAGCTCAACGTTCCTTCACGTGTTTGCCCCAGCAAACGCCATCCAACACAGCTGACTCCCCAAAGAACCCTCAAGTTTCCACTTCAATACCCAGGTCCAATTTTTATTATACAAGAAGCACACATTGCTTTTACAAAATAAAAAATATATATATCCTCAAGAATGATGTGGCAAATGAAGTAGTTTGTGGTCATTATGGGCATCTTGGTGGAAAGGCACACAGAGGACAAAAATAGTCAGGAGCTGGACGACATGAATCAGACAGAAAGGACCCGTTCTCTCACGAAAGAGCTTGTGTTTGGTGCTAGGCCCAGTGTCACGCAGGCCAGATGAAGAAGGTTCAGTGGAGGTTACAGTTGAGGGCAGACACAGCCAACCTTTTGACACTGTGAAATGAAATTATCATCCACAAAATTCACCCATGAGAGTCACACAATCTAGTCACATAAAACAAAACAAACAAAACTCAAGAAGCTTCACCCAATGTCCTATTTTCAGTACGTCTGACTTTGTGTGGAGTCACATTCTAGGTACACAGACGACCCGATGGCTATCCTGCCTGAGACCTGCCCCTCCATTAGAGCTTCCTATCAGCTTGGTTATAGTTTTCTGGCTTTTGGCTTTTGGCTTTTGAGACAGGGACTTCAGAGTAGCCCAGGATGGCCTTGAACTTGGAATCCATCTTTCTGGCCTCCAGAGTGCAAGGACTTTACATGTGCCACCAGGCCTGGCTAATCATAAACATATCACATAGATAGTGGGTGCTCCAAATGTTCACTATTTCTGTGTGTATTACCAGGGTACACGTATGTAACCAGCACAACTGATTGCAACAAGAAGTAGTTCACAGTATTAGCATCCCTCCACCACTATAAACAGGACAGGCCCTGTGGTGGTGGATGGAGTATCTGACTAGGGAGACTATGAAGGAAGGAGAGGCACACGGCTGCACACGTTCAGAGCTGTAGTCAGACAAGCTGTCTAGTTTCCATAAGACTTGCTATTGATCCAGCGTCTCATCTCTGACTCCTACACGCCTTCAGCCTGACACTCGTGGAGCTGCCATCCCGTAGGGTCTGCCCCGGGTCATGGCTGGTTTGGCTGGTGGCTGCATCTTCACTGCCTTTGGATCTCCAGTCCTGGCACAGAAGACAACTCAACAAACACCTGCTCGAGACAGCCACTGCTGCATTTTCAAGGCTCCAGGCAGCTTCAATTAAGGGCCTGGTGAAAAGCTTTCAGGTATTATCTAGACCATCAAGGCCCAGAGCCCCATGGACTGCGCAAATTATTAACTTGGGCAGACATACTCTACACCAGAAGCAATATAATCCCCAGCAAACCCTTTAGAGATCCCTGATTGCCATCTGGTCAAGGTTCACAGCACAGTTCTTCATGCTTGTCCCTAATGCAGCTCCGGCAGCCACATGGGCACACCAACCACCTGTACCTGCACCTGCTCAGCTGCACGCTGGGCACCAGTTGCTTGGTGAGCGCCTGTCGGGACACAGCTGGCAGGCCTTCTCTCCTAAAGCCCTCCCTCATTAGCATTCCCCCCTTCTCCACACAAAACCCCCAAGTACAAAATATTCAGAGCAACACATCTTTTTATCCTTAGGCCTGGCAAGTAGCCGCTGAGTGATAATAACTGTTTACTGAAAGAATAAATTTATTAACAAACAAACAATCTGCTCCTACACTATACAAAACATTGGACCAGTGTCACATGGTATAAATCTAGGTTTTTCCATTACTAATAATGGATGGTGTATTTCTCTACTGTCTCATCCTGTAAGCTCATGAATCTAAGGTAAGATGTATGTTCATAACCACCTAACCATAATCACCCAAGACGCAGGACAGAGTCACACAGCCTTGTTATGAACACACCAACAAGGTGAGTTCACAGCTATTGTACAAGATACAGGAAGCTCTCACTAAAAATCGCTTTTGAAATGGAGCCTAGAAACACAGGGCTATAAGCCCAGCTTCTGGGAGGCTGAGGCAGGAGAATTGCAAGCTCAAGGACTGCTTGGACAAGCTAGTGACAAGGAACCTTGCCTCAAGATAAAGGCGCTCCGGGTTTCACTGCTCAGCGACACAGCACTTGCCGTGCACGTGCATGGCCCTGGTCTGGTCCCCATGGCATGCATGAGGGCATTCAGAATGAAAGGGTGGTGTTTGTCTTTAAGTAGGATCTGTATGTTGCTCTACTTTGTCTGGAACTCCAGACTCAAGCTATCCCCCTGCCTTAGCCTCCTAGACAGCTGGGATTAGGCAGGAGCAGCCACACTAGGCTTACTGCTCCAATGTAAACATGAATTCAAATCACCGTGGTAAAGTGTTTTCTAGGTGTTCTCATTCTCTCTCTCTCTCTCTCTCTCTCTCTCTCTCTCTCTCTGTCATCTCTCCCCTCCCTCCTTCCCTCCCTCCCTCCTTTCCTCCCCCCACCCCCCAGCTGAATGAGGGGCACAGTCACAAAATCTGCATCCTAACCGATTTGGGCCAACAAGCTGGTTTGTCCAGTTTTCAGTTTTAAGAGCACCCAAGAACATAATTTGACTGGGCTGGGTCGGAGGCTTCTAGGCTAACGTGAACAGTTTACTTTTCCATGTGGTGTACACCTGCCTGAGCAAGCATTGGATGCTATGGCCTGAATAAGCCTCGTCACAGGCTCCGAGTGTCATGGAGAGAGCTGCACGGTTCATCCTGGAGTGACCGGCCTCAGCAGTTATCTCCAAGCTGCCTCAGCCTGGTTATTTAATCCCTGGACCTATTATCTTCCCTGCACAGATGGAGAACAAGGAAAGGAACGGTGTAAAATGACAGGCTGTAGGGGCCCCGGCAGTCCCCAGAAAACGCCCTGGTTTGAATTCTATCCATTCCTAACCCTCCTCTCAGAGAACCACTTTGTATGAGGAACTTTCAGGGACACCAGGCAGCACAAAGTGTCGACCGGGATCACAGCTTTTCTTGTTTAGTTTGAACACTCCTGGGCCCAGAGGCTCTTGGGGAGTAAGCAGATTGGATGGATTAAGTTTTGCTGGCTGGATCGACAGTTTCGAATTTTATCCAGCCTCGTAAATGTGACAGGTCATATACAACAGACCTTTCCTTTCAAGATCAAATTATGTACTAGAAAGATTTTCTTCCAGAACCTTGCAGGCTCCATGGCAGCACCATTTTCAGTTGACTCCGGGCCTGGACTCTCATCTGAACAGAAGCAAATATCAAATCCAGGAGGCTCTCCTCCCTGGGCACCACCTTTCATACAGTCTGGATTCTAGAAGGCACTCTCTGTTCTCACAACTGCATCAGCGTTGCCGGTTATGAATCTGAGACGCAGGACCAAGGATCCTGAACTGTGGGTGTGAATGTAAAGATTCCTCTACTGGTGCTGATGGGGATTTATTCTGCAAGTTTTATTTCCTGGGCCCAGGTGACTTGCATAACCCAGCAATCTGCACTAAGAAGAAGAAAAAAATACGTGCTGACCAGACAGAGCTCACCATTCACTCACTGCACACCACTGGAAAATTCGAGGCCAAATAATTTCTCAAACAAGCCTACCCCTGCGATGATGTAAGTTCTTCCCCTAAACGCGGGGCTGGACCACTGTGAGGCACCTACCCCTGCAGCGGCGGCGGAGCTCACTCGCTAAGTCCTGCGGCAGCCCCTGAGGAATCGCCGAGCCCGCGCGGGGCTGGAGGGACCCCGCGAGTGCCCGCGCTGCATCCCGCAAGGGCGCGGAGGCCCCCAGCACCTACCTCGCACTTTCCGCTGCAGGCGGCGGGCAGCAACGCTCTCCAACCGCTGCAACGGCCGCGACGAGCCCGCCCAGAGCCGACCCGGTGCTTGCGCCCACGTCCAGCCCGGTGCCCTCCCCGGCTGCGCGTCACAATCCCGCCGCTCACCGTCACCGCACCGGGAGCGGCTCACGCCTCCCGCAGCCCGCGGGCCCGCACCCGCGGCGGCACGCAGCAGCTCCGCACAGCCTCCAGCCCGCCCGCTCCGCCCGGCCCGCCTCTCGCCGCTCTCCACGGCGGGCGCCCATCCCACCCCGCCCCGCGCTGGCGCCGCCCATTGGCTCCGCCGGTTGCCAGGCGACGAACAACCGAGGCTCGCATTGGTCCAGCGCGGACTAGCCTCCCCCCCACCCCCCCAGACGCCGGGCGGCTCTCCCCCGCGCAGCTGCAGCCACCGCACCTGTTACGCCCGCCCGGGTTCACCCGGCCGCTGCTCCCTGCCCCCAGCTCTCCGCGGGGACAAGGGGAGGGTCCTAACCGCTTTAGAGCCGGCCTCCGAGGCCACCCCAACCCCAATGCTCCCAGGAGAACCAGGTGCGCCTCCAGGACGGAGAGACACCAAAGGTCATCCAGAATTAGGTCAGGCCCTGGAGAAGGAAGGAAGTGGCCTCGGGAATCAACGCGCCAACGGCACAAAAATCCCGTGTAAAACCAGGACCCAGGTAGTGGGCGTGAAACCCCGAGCTCGATCCACAGGACTGCACACCACGCGCGTGAGGGTGCAGGTCTGTGATCCTGCAAAATTGAAGTTCAAGGTCATTGGCAGCTCGAGGCTGGCCTGGGTGATAGGAGTAAAGCTGGGGTAGTGAATAAAACTAAGGCAAAGAAACAGACCTAGGGTGGAGACAGCTGGAAAAGGAAACTAAGAAAAGGTACTTGTGAACTAGATGTTGATGAAAAACTCCCTAGGCCCTCTTCGTGAGCGCAAAGAAATGTATGACAGTGGCAGTTGGCCAAATCCACCTGCCTCTCCCTAAGATTTTCCCCTAAAGAAAATTGCCCAGGAAAGGAAAATGGAGAAACCATAGTAAAGGGCGCCATGGTGGGGTTCTAGCAAGATGTTTACTCAAGGGGAGAAAAAGAGGTGTGGGGTTAAGTGGCTCCTGTGGACAAAACAGCATAAAAGGAAAATAAGGAATACACCACTGCCACGGAAGAACGAGAGAGAGAGAGAGGGAGAGGGAGAGAGAGAGAGAGAGAGAGAGAGAGAGAGAGAGAGAAACCAGGATTACACACACCCTCAATGCTTGGGTAAACGATCAGTAATGAGCGTTGGATAGAAGAGGAGGGGGACGGATTAGATGCTGAATACAGGTAGCAAGAACACATCATTACAAGGATGCTTTGGAGTGAGATGCTACATCCAATGATTGTCTTGCTCCAAATGGGGTGTGGTTGCTCCCTCTGTATCCCAGGGGTGTTCTAAAAGTTCCCGATTCCACAGGGGTGTTCTAAAAGTTCCCGATTCCACGCTCCAAAACGTCATTCCTTTCCCTATCTCAAGAAACATCTTAATATGGCATTTGTTCTTTGAACGCTAAGTTCGGCTTGCCCATGCAAGGGACAGTGTGGCATGGTCCCAACCCCTGGAACAAAGACAGCAGGGCATGGGCCTCCTCGACTGTTCACGGTTGCTGTGGGCATAAGACATGTTTGTATAACAATGTGCATTTTTTCATGTTCCTCCTTCAGGGAATGCTCCCTGTTAAGGTTAATGATGCCGTGGTAATCAGACAGCACAAGTCTGGAAGGCGAGAGTGTGTTCTTAGCAAACATGGTAAACACTGTGACCTTCAGGACAGACCTTAAAAGGCTGTGGGCTCTGAAAACATGCGTTCAAAAATATATAATTTCTCAACCAAGCAAAATATAAGGATGCAATATGAATTGTATGAAGGGCTTCAAGAACCTAAAAGAACAGAGGTAGCTGGGCAGTGGTGGCGCACGCCTTTAATCCCAGCCCTTGGGAGGCAGAAGCAGGCAGATTTCTGAGTTCGAGGCCAGCCTGCTCTACAGAGTGAGTTTCAGGATAGCAAGGGCTATACAGAGAAACCCCGTCTCGAAAAACAAAAAACAAAACAAAAACAAAAACCAAAGAACAGAGGCAGCTACACTATAAGCTAGCTTGTCAGAAAGATACAAAGGCAGGCAGATTCCTGAGTTCAAGTTCAGCCTGGGACAAATGGAATTTAGGTCCAGGTTTGGTCAGAATGGTAATCTCAGGACAGGATCCCACCCAGCTAAATTTATTGTCTGTGCCTACAAAGACAGGCAGATCTCTGCATTCACTTGCAGTGTTAAAATGTGCTAGCTGTCTCTAAGAATCAAGGGGCTGGAGTCACAGCATGCTTATTCTTGGGATAATCAAAAGAGAACCTGGAGTAAATGTCTGAATTGATATGCAAACAAAAGACTGGGCTTTTGGTTCATAAGAGTCAAGCTATCCAGTGAGTTTTTAGGATTGTTTTTCTAGCCAGAGAAAGCTGCCCTAAGCAGAGGGCTGGCCGGAGCAGAGCACCTGTGCTTAGCTGGTATGCCCACCGACTTTGAGGGAGTTTTTGTTGTCTTTTGGTTGGGTTGGGTTGGGTTGGGTTGGGTTGGGTGTGTTTTGTTTTGATTTGTCTCTCTCAAACACTCCTCCTTTCCAAGCCAAGTCTGGTTCTCGGCATCTGAAACAGTGATTTAACGCATATCACCACTTCACTTTGGTTCACTCCTGGGTTAGGGAAGTCTGCCATGCTTCACACAGTAAAGTACCAAGTTCTCCCAGAATCTTTCCTTTGTATAGGTCACACTTATGGATAAGCACTGTGCCATGGAAATAAAACTTGAAAAAAACTAACAAAAAAAAATCAATGTCAACACAAACAGCAGATTTTAATGAAAATCTCTATTTTAAAATTCCATGGTATCTAAATTTTGCATACATCTTTGCATGCAATTTCCAAGTGGTTTCTACATTCTGTGTTGCTGTTGTTTCTGGTAGTCTCTGGAACACTCCATTGTGTACTCATAAGAGACACAGTGAGAGAAAGGCAGATTATACCAAAAGTCGCTTTGACCCAATAGATTCCCTTTGGAGGGTTTTGGGGGACGCTCCCAAGAGTGCCACAGATGATCCTTTGAGATCCACTGATCTAAACTTCTGTGCTTTGCCCCTCTCTGACAGTGACTGACTTAGGGGCGAGCACAGAAGCCAATTCCAGTCCATACATAACAGGAGGAAGGGGTAGGGCCCTTGGGCTCACCTGCCAGCCCACAGGCGTGTCTCTCCTCACTCCTCGCCTGGCCCACTCCCGGGTCAGACACATTTAGAGCTGTGGCAGCACTTCGTACAGCTCCGAGACAAAAGCAGGAAGAGAACACTATAGATTCCACGCGGCTGCATCAACCCTTGCAGCTCTGCATAACAGCTCCAGACCGCTGCTCACGGCAAATGGTACAAGGCTCGTTGTTGAGGCTTTGGGGTCAGGTTTTCAGTTACTTAGACAAGAAGATCCTTCCTGATACACAGGACAAGGTGAATTCACGAGGTAGTCTGAAAGAAGGCAGAGGGATACCTGTAGCCCAAAGCCGAAAGGGGCTTTTTTGGGCTTAAGAGAAAGTGATTTGGTATGGGGAGGAAAAGAGGGCTAGGCAAAAGGGTTTGTTTTCAGCTTTCCGTAAGCTGTTTTCCTCTCCAGAAAAAATGAGAGGAAGCATATGTAATGCTGTCTTGTTTTCTAGAACATGAAAGTGTTCACCCTTGTTCTCCTGAAGTCTACTCACCGGCATTTAGGAAAAATTGTTATAAAACATAGATCATGTCACCTCTCTACTTTGACTCTATACTCATCATTAAAGCCAAGATGTTTTCCAGTCCAAGGTTCTCATGACCCAATTCTCTCTCCACACAATCGTTTTAGTGCTCCGACCTCACATCATACAGCTGTGCCCACTAGCAATTAATAATCCCTGTCTCCCTCACTGTTTCTCAGCCGGAGCAGACACCACTGCCTCGGGACCATTCCTGTGTTTAGGTGCTTTTCCATTAGCTTCTGTATTAGCTACCCCTCAATTCCCGAGTGTGTGCATTCCTTACACACACCACCATTGTGAGGCCTAACTAGACACCTTCACTTGACATTAGAACCCCTTCCAGACCCAAGCATCAGATTACCTTGTTCTTATCTGTCAAGCATACTGTATCATTTCTTCAGACTGCTTGTTCGATCCAGTAGAATAAAGCCTCCGTGTCCTCAGAGCCTGGGACTTTGGTTGCTTTTCAGTGCTTGGTGACAGTTCAGGTGAATGTTTTCTATTTCAAGGTAAGCACTGTAACAGGTAACGTCTACACATTGTCCAAAGATGTGGTTAATGGGCTGAGGCAGCCATCTTCCGTAACTCACCAAAATGACGAACACAAAGGGAAAGAGGAGAGGCACCCGGTACATGTTCTCCAGGCCTTATAGGAAACATGGAGTTGTTCCTCTGGACACATACATGCGAATCTACAAGAAGGGTGATAGTGTAGACATCAAGGGAAGGGGCACTGTTCAAAAAGGAATGCCCCACGTTACCACAGCAAAACCGGAAGAGTCTACGATGTCACCCAGCATGCCGTGGGCATCATTGTCAAGTTAAGGGCAAGATTCTGGCCAAGAGGATCAGTGTGTGGACTGAGCACATCAAGTACTCGGAAGAGCAGAGACGGCTTCCTGGAGCGGGGGAAGGAGAACGATCAGAAGAAAAAGGAAGCCAAAGAGAAGGGCGCCTGGTTCAGCTGAAGCACCAGCCTGCGCTGCCCAGAGAAGCACACTATGAGGACTCACGGAGAGGAGCCTGAGCGGCTGGAGCCCATGCCATCTGGATTCACGGGCTAATGTACCAAACAAGGACCCGGACTGGAAAAAAAAAAAAAAGATGTGGTTCACATCTGCACGGTCAGCATTTGTATGATCTAAGTCTTTCCTTGAGAATAGCCTGATTTCCAGAAATCTAAACTCTGGTTTAGAAAATGTATTACTTCCCTGTGTACTTAGTATGGGACCGCCCACTCTATTGTGTATAGCTTCATCTGAACTTAATTTGTGGGATTTCTTATTCAGCACAGAAAGTGCCGGCCAAGTGGCTCCTCTAAGTCCTGGCTTCTCGTGCCTGCCCGCCCGCCCCCCCCCCCCAGTCATTACCTTAGCTGCCACTGTGACACATTAGCTGAAGTCAGTTTACCACGCTTCAGTTCAGAACTCGCTGCCCACTGCTGGTTAGCCTCCTGCTGTGGGGCTGGGACGAGGCTGAAGGGACATCACTGGTGGGCAGCACCCTTGGGTGGGCAGCACTCTTGGGACAAGGCGCTCACTTTGGGTAGCCAGGAGGCAAAGGGGGGGGGCAAGGGAGGAGCGCAGTAGGGAGGAGGGGGCCAGTGCTCATCCCCCTCAAGAGCATAATCCTCGAATCAACTTGATACCATGTCCCTCACACCAAAGTTCCTCCGCTGCCTCGTAGCGCCCGTGGCTGGCGAAGCCTTTAAAAGCCTGTAGGCGTTTGGGGGACATTTCAGATCAATCTGTAACAATCCTTCTGGATGTTTCTTCCCACAGAGGTACTACATGAATTCCCTCCATTGCTCAGATCCCACCTGGATGTAGAGCAGCCTTCTCGACTGGTTTCCTTGCTTGTGGTCGGCCTTCTCCCCCTGGAGCAGGATGGGGGCGGGGCTGTGTTCACGTCCATCTCTGCAGCCTCAGCTGCTCATGGCTGTACTAACCGATAAATGGAAACACCTGCACTACAGTTTACTATCTTCTATGTAAGAGTATTCACAGGTAGGCGTTGTGATCTTTAAAACACCTTAATCCTGCTGAAATGGCTTCTGAAGCACCCCCAATTCAATGCATTCCTCTCGTAGAGACGATAAGTAGTTCCAATACCCAGACAGACTCTGAAGCACAAGGCTTCTTCTGGCATGTAGACTCAGAGCTCGGGAATAATGGGCCAACTCCTCAAAGCTTTCTGCTGCTGTGCCTGCCATCTGGCTTGCTCAACAAGCAATGCTTTCTGGATTCACTGAAGTCGATTTCCTGTCAGGGCCTGTGTGCGTGCTGGAACAGACTAGTCACTTCTATGGGCTGCGTCACTTCTCCTAATGGTCCTGCTTCCATCACTTCTGGGTTATGGCCAGGTCTACCTTTTTAAGGACAGTAGGGTAGGCAAAATTAAGTCTTACCGAATGTATATGTGCAAATGTATACATGTATGTGTGTGTATATATACATACATACACACACACACACACACACACACACACACATATAAAGAAAGCAAGGCCAAGCCAGCCCTAGAGCTGGGGGCATAGTTCAGTGGCAGAGCACTTACCCTAGCATATAAAAAGCTCTGGCTTCAATCCCACCCCCACCCCATCACACAAACCAAGGACCACACTTCCAGAGAGCTGTGCTTTCTGACTTCTAAAACATGACTGTAAGCATAATGGAACCTGACCCCCTGTGCATCTGTACACACTGGTGACATCATGCTGCATTAGCGTTCATGTCTTTCTGGCCAGTCCCTTGGGTGTGAGCCATTGGTTGGCATAATTGAAATGACTCAAGTGTCATGCACAGAGCACACTTTCTCCTCCTGTCGGTCCAGGTGAAAAAAACACATGGCCGTCCGTCTGGCTGGTGCTCCCCACTGTACACTTCGATCTGATCTGCTGAGAACATTTTATACCGTGGCTTCTTTGGAAACAATTCTGGGTAAGAATGCCCTGGAGTTTAGCAGGCACTAACACAGTGGTACTTCCCAACTTATTATTTGTCCCAAGGATGAGTACGTCATAGAAAGGTGGCTAGGTGTCAACCATAGAGATATGAGAGAGAGAGAGAGAGAGAGAGAGAGAGAGAGAGAGAGAGAGCGAGCACCTGTGTGGACATTCACCTGTACATATGTGAATGCTGACATCAAGTGTTTCCCTTAGTAACACTTTATTTTTTTAAGACACTCTCCCTGACCTAACTCGGAACTCACTGACTTAGTTAGACTGGCTGGTCTGAAAACTCAAGGATCCCTCTCTGTCTCCCCAGCACTGAGTGGGGTTACAGGAGATGCTTTGCTTCCATGGAGTGTGCACACACATGACACACTCGTGGACTCCGAGCACACTAAGGCGCACTGCTTTAAATCCCCGTCTCCCACTTCCATGGAGTGTGCACACACATGACACACACGTGGACTCCGAGCACACTAAGGCGCACTGTTTTAAATCCCCGTCTCCCACTTCCATGGAGTGTGCACACACATGACACACATGTGGACTCCGAGCACACTAAGGTGCACTGCTTTAAATCCCCGTCTCCCACTTCAGCCACATCAGCTCAAATCCTCGGCAGAAACTCACGCATGTGCAGAATAATTTTCTTTTTAAATCAAGTCTATATTGCCCAGGCCAATCCCAAACTTCTAAGCTCAACCGATCCTCCTGCTTCAGGCTCCTACAGATGTGCACCACCACGCCCAGCTGTGGCTTGTATAAATGGAAAGTTTGTGGGGTCTCAAGTTTAATAAAACCATTGTTAATACCATTGGGTGAAAATAGAACTACAATTTCCAAGCCAGATTTGAAGCAAGCTTTATTAACTACTGGCCAGGATGATGGACACTGGCCAGGTCCATATCTGAGATTCCCAGATAATGGCTATTATGTTAGTCCAGTGCTTGTTAAAGGCAAAACCAACAAGGCGGTGCACTTCCCACCTCCGTCCAATCACTGGCAAGTTTACACCCTGACATAATCCCCCTCCTATATCTGATCTAGTACATCCTGTGTAATTGTAGCAACCAACCTTGTGTACAAAAATGAAAACACATGGCTTGTTATCTTACATGAACAACTTCCCAGCACCCCAGGAAGCTGTCTGTCCTTGGGCTAACGGGCTAGAAGCATTTTTTGTTTTATAGGTCTCTTAAGCACAGTAATTTAAATTTAAAACAATTTTAGCCCTCATGCTATTATTTATCCCCAAACTTCCCTCAACTATACTCCAGATACCTGGCTTTTGCTCAGTCTCCCATTCCTTTCTAGTATACAACTGGTGTGTATGTACACACACACACACACACACACACACACAAAATCATTTGATATCTTCCCAAACAACAGATGCCCCTGCCTTTTTAAGAACAGAGTAGTTAATTTGCTCTGTTCTCTTAGATTCGACAATTTAAATATAGATCTTTGCTCAGCCGACAAAAAAAAAAAAAAAAAAAAAAAAAAAACACACCAAAAAAAACACACCAAAAAAACAAAAAAATAAAAAACAAAAAAACAAAACAAAAAAAAACCTTCCAAAGAACTAAAAGATTATACATAATCCTAAAATGTCTTTTAGCTATACAGAAATCTGTTTAAAAGCACAATCCAGCATAACTGGAATAATTCAAACATTTGGTTCTGTGCATAAGCACTCCAATTTCACCACGTTCTGGTCTGACCTCATGCTGTAGTGAATATTTGCTGAATCCAGGTGATAGAAGAAAAGGTCTCTGTCTACACCAGGAGCGCCAGTCTCCCAGGCAAGCAGGGGAAACAATGACTTAAATTCTGGGCTACACAACCTTTGAAAGTTGACATGGCCTCTTAGGTCCATGGAGGCGCCCCTGAGCTTCCACACCTGCTGGGACCACCGTCTCCTGCGTATTCTGTCCGTCTGTCCGTCCGTGTGAGTTCTGTGGGAACTCACACAGGTTCCAGGCCACAAGAGTGCTGTCTAATAGTAACAAACAGCAGCAAAAAAACACCTGAACTCTCAAGAAGTGAACTGAGACTGTGATGTTTTATTTCCCTGGAACAAATATGACGATGTTAACAGAAGTCAGTATGGGTCTTCTTCACAAAGCGCCAGCTGCATGGACGAATTAGGGAGAGCCGTGGGGCTCCTGCTCGCTCTCCATTGCTCTGACAAAGCACTTGGGATACTAACCTTTTAAAAAGGTTCCAGGACATGACGAGTTGCCGCCACTGTTTGGGTAAATGTCCTCAGAATATTAAGGGGCTTGTGGGTAACCAATCTACTCACCTTATGGTGAAGGGAGGGGGAGGGACGGTGCCCCCTTCTGGGGCGCCTTCCCAAGCACCTGACTTTCCCCAGCTGGGTCCAGTCTCTTATGTGGCTGTGTGTGCACAGAGGCCAGAGGAGGATGTTGGTGTCCTGCTCTAATAGTCTTTCTCCCCCGCATTCCTTAGAGAGAGGCTGTCTTCCTGAGCCTAGGACTTGAGAAGCAGTGAGCAAGTCCGGCTGTTCCTACTGTTTTCCCTCCCTCACCCCACAACACACACACACACACACACACACACACACACACACACACACACACAGTGCTGGTGTTACAGGTATGCACACTAACATGCCGAGCTCATGCCGAACATCTTAAAGTTCCCCGGCCTCTCATAGCTCCACCATCTAGGGAGGGAGTCTTTGGGGGCATTTAAGATCTGAATCATAACAGGCAATCTGTGACTTTTGTTTTGTTTGTTTGTTTTTTGTTTTTGTTTTTTTGCTTTTTTTTTTTCTTTGAGAAAGGGTTTCTCTGTGTAGCCCTGGCTGTCCTGGAACTCACTTTGTAGACCAGGCTGGCCTCGAACTCAGAAATCCACCTGCCTCTGCCTCCCGAGTGCTGGGATTATAGGCGTGAGCCACCACGCCCGGCCTGACTTTTGTTAGAATTATACGTTGAAGGTAAGAATACCTTTCAAAATCACATTTACTTTCTTTGCTGCGCGCGCTCGTGTGTGTGTGTGTGTGTGTGTGTGTGTGTGTGTGTGTGTGTTCGATATCAGTGCTCTGTGTGCCTGGTTTTAGAAGAAAGAGTCTCAGTGGGTTGGAGGTCTGTGGACTAGGCTAGCCTGGCTGGCCGGTGAGCCCTGGTGATCTGGCTGCCTCTCCTCTCCAGCGCTGGGATTCAGGGTGCACCATCACCATGCCCAGCTTTTTGACATGGGTCCTAGGGATGGGGCTCAGGCCTGCATCCTTCACTGGCAAAGCTGTCTCCCAAGTCCTGTTTATCATTCTAATTATCTCAGAAATATGGAAAGGATTTTGATAAGTGCAGCCACAAAATAATTTATTGATTTTTTTCCAGACCACATGATTATGTCTCCTTGCTTCCTCTCGCTTTATGTCATAGATACCTGCTAGGACAAGGACATGCCAATTACAAACAATCATATTTGAGATGTACTGTTGAAGTTAAATATTTATAGGGAACCTCTGATAGATCCTCTTACATGGCAAACACGCCAAGACAGGACAAAAATATCTAGCATACATTTGTGGTAGGAGACCTTCCTTAATTTTTTCTTGATATTTCTCTATTTTTAGTGACAACTAGATTTTAGTTTGTTTTGTTTTGAGATGGTTTTAATAGGTTTCCTGCAAGATACTAGATGTTGGAACCTTTTTATTTTTCAATTGCCAATTCAATCTTATTTGTGAATCTGTATTTGTTTTTATGATTTATATTTCACTAGGCCGTTTCTGATTTTAAATTTTTATTTTTTATTATGTGGGTGGGGTGGGGGATATGTGCACATGAAGGTGGGTGACTGAAGAGGTCAGAGATACTGGATCCTCTTGGAGCTCGAGTTCTAAGTGGTCATGAGTTGCCTGCGGTGGTTGCTGGGAATTGAACCCCAGTCCTCTGCAAGAGCTGGCCTCCCTCCTAACCACGGGGTCCTCGCTCTGGAACTTACAGTTTGTTTTCAGACATACTTAGTAACTACCAGCAAATAAATGCTCAAGTTGAATTATTGTGGAGTAGAATCCTCTACAATCAAAACCAAAACAACCACATAGAAGTTCATCTGTGAGCATTTCTGCACCAATTAAAATAGCACGCTTCAGACACCGCCATTTAAGTCTGCCTGTGCCTTTAAGAAGAGAACCGATTGTGTTTAGTTGCTGGGCTGCCTTGGGTTTATTTTATCTTAACAGCTGTGCCTGAAGTTAGCACTATTCAGATGGGGATTTTCAAGCTCTGTGGTGTTCTTCCACCTGACTATGCTACCAAACGCAAACCCCAAATTTAGAATCAAATGTGGGGGTGAAGACAATCGGAAGCATTGGCGAAAAGTAATATGAGAAAAAAAATTCTAAGTTTTGCTGAGTAAAAACAAAGCGGTTAAACAGGATCTTCCTGGAACCCCAGCAACAGTAGACAGGCCAAAGCCCTGAACATCCAAGGGTGAAAAACTGCCTTACATAGATAATGTGGAGCAGTGGGGGGTGGGGAGAGAAGCCTCTTAAGTGGAAGGAATGGACATTTCTGTGACTATTAAAGATGAGGGTCAAACCCTCGAGTGCTTCTCATGGCTCTGGAAACAGGGACGTCACAAGCCCTGTCTAACATGCCGTCACTTGATCTCTGAGCTCAAACATCTCCAACTTCATTTGGTTTTTTGTCCTTGGTCTTTCAAGGGGCAGAGTAACACAGTCCTTAAAGTGAAAACTCCCGGCAAGAATTGCTGTCTGACATATAACTGCTATTAAAAGGGAACAAAAGAAAAAATTCATCTTGTTTGTGAATAAATCAAGTTTCCTTAGGCAATGGTGCAGTGTGTCTGAAACTGTTTGGAGCTGCTGTCCGTTTTGGGGCTCCTGTAGTCATTCCCGGTGTTAGTCTCTTCGCGGTGGCTCCACCCTCTGGAGCAAGGATCTGAGCTTCCCATGCAAGCTCACTTAATCCTATAACCCTGTCACTAATGCCTGCACTTCCAGATGAGGATTAGCAGGGAGAGGTTAGCAGTTCCTCCACGGTGCATCTCAGCGCTGGGCCGGTCTCGGGCGGGCGTGTGCTCCACGTCACCATCTGCCAGTGCCAGTCCGCCTCTTCATCCCTTCCGGGTGCTCTCCCTCCATCACTTCCATTTGGAAGACTGCTGACTAAGTAGTGGGGGTGTTCAGGATGGGCTAAGTGTCCCTGCACCCCGTCCTGGTCTCTCTCACGATACTGGAGTCTTAGAGTCCGTCAGCTCCATGCCCTTTACTCTCTTCTGTATTGTCTCCTTAACCTAGTCTGCCTGAGATTGTGCTCAGGATCTGCTTGTCTCCTCTCCTTCACAGACGTGGTCCTTCTCACCTGCTGTGATGCTTCGTCCCCGGGTGCACGAGATACACAGTTAAAAGTCTTGCTGACGTGGAGAAGGGGAATGGCCATGATGACCGGGGAGCAAATTGTCAGCGAGGAGAGGGTTAGCGGTGATTTGAATGGGGATGGAGATGCAGCTCTGTGAAGCAAGCCCTCGTCTTGTGAGGGTGAGGGCGGGGTTCCACATCCAGATCCCTGTAAAATGCTGGGTGTGGCGATGTGTTTGTTAGCCCAGCATGAAGGGGGGCCAGCAAGAGGGTCCCAGGGGCTCACTGGCCAGCAGATCTGGTTCTGCTAAAAGCATGAGATGAAACATTGCAGGCGGAGACACAGCAGCGTGGGATATGAGGGTGGGGCAAGTGGCAAGACGGAGGAGGGCTGGTGTCTCCAAGGGGCTCAGAATCCACTTGAGATCATCATCGACACAAACACTGAACAAGGACACCCAGCTCCTATGGGAAAGGGAATGAAATGTGCAGTGGTCTTCATGGCGGCATCCATCAACCAGCTGAGGAATGAATTTGCCTTTACCCAGAATCTACAGTATCCTAACTTTAAAAACAATCTCTGAATTAATTTTTATGCATATGAGTGTTTTGCATGCATGAGTTCCCATCGACATATGAGTGTCTGATGCCTGTGGAAGCCAGGAAAGGACATCGGATTCCGTGGGGCCGGAGTTACGTGTGGCCTACCGAGTAGGGGCCGGGAACTTAAATCTTAGTCCTCCAGAAGAGCAGCCAGTGCGCCTAACTGCTGGGCCCTGTCTCCAGCCGTGCCGGCCACTGTTTACGGGGCTGTGTTAGCCAGCTAAGACCCTGTCAGACTGGAACTGGAGCGGGCTGTCATTTCAAAGCTCGGGTAGAGATCTCTCACTGTGATTTCAATGCAGCTTTGTCCGTTTTGCCTGTCATTTAATCAGTTCTATAATAGTTTTTATTTTTTCAAGCTTGTCTTGGTGACTCACTTCATCAATATTACAGATATCTTTTAAAACGTTATTCTTCCCATCTGGGTAGCAAAAGCAAAGACGATCTACTCACTTAGCAGAAGTCCTGCATGTGAAGCCACTTTATTATCTACAGTGCTGTGACTTGAATCCCTGGAAAAGCCATACATGGAGTTGTGCAATAGAGGCACCGTTTAAATGAACAGTCTACAAAGAAAACCCTGGAGACATGGGGATAATTAGCCAAAGATGGACAAGCCATGTAAGAGGCCAGGAGACGACAGTAATACCAGAGGGGTACTGAGGACCGCAGTAAAGACAGAGCAGTCGGCTTACGGGAAAGGGCTTCTGGATACAGAGAGGAGGAGGATCCCGACTCAGCTGGATCCTCATAGACTTAGTCCCTGCTCTCTCCCTACCGCGGATTTGCCTGACTCAAGTTCCAAGAGTCATCTGGACTAATATTCTTCGCTTTGAGCGGCCACCAGATGACCCTGTCAATATTTATTTCTGTGACCGAAGAATGTCCAGGCTTCCCTGGCCCAAATCTCCCACTCACATTCTTACCTCCCCGTCATCAGAAAGAAATCCCAGATCCCCACACTGTTCTCTGTGTGGTTCCTCATCCTTTAACCCTGACGGGAGCGCAGCTCTTTGTGGAAGCCACAGGACTCTCTGCAGTCCCAGAGAGTGCTGACCAGTTTCCTCTCCTGCTCGTCATGCTCCCCCGGCCATCACTTCCACACCACTGCGTCGTCCTCACTGCTCACACACGGTTGCTTCAAAGCTTCCCTCCTCAGACTGCGTCTCTGTCTTCATCAACTTCCTGTTACTCTAACAAATACTTAGAGCAATCTTCATAGAAAAAAGGTCTGTTTGGCTCAGTGTTTTGGAACACTGATTTCATCTGTTATCTGTTGGCCTCTTTGCTTTTGGGCCAGTGGATAAGGAGCTTAGCATCTGACAGAACCATTCGGATCATGATAAAGAAAGGGCTGGCATCTCCATACTTTCTTGGGGATTTAGAGATCTTCTACCAGGTTCAACCTCTTAGAGGTTCTGAACCTCCCAATAGAGTCACACTGGGATGCAAACCTCTGCCACGTGGCCCTTTGGTGGAGGCATTTATGATCTAAACCATAGCAACTTCCCTCCAGACTTCCCTGCTGGGGTCTTGTCTTTTGCTCTATGTCATTTTCGTGTTCTTTTGGAGACGTCAACACAGGTTTAGTGGCGTTCTCCCCTTAATAATTTTGCTATTATGCCTGGTGAGTTTCATACTAGGTGGATGGCCCATCTCCTCCTAGGCCTCCCCACTCATCAGCCTCTTCGTCCCCAGCGAGCTTGTCTTCTGTCATTCCACTCCAGCCACTGTTAACCGACGTCTCCTCTGTGTCACAGAGATCTGCACCTGCCAATCATCTTAATTTCAAACTTTCTACTCCTACATTTTCGGTTTCTACCCCATCATACCTGTGATAGCTATTCCTGGTTGTCAACCGACTACATTTGGGATGAATTACAAACCAGATCTTGAGGCTGGAAGACACAGGCTTCTGATCTTGACATGGGATGACACACACTTCTGATCCATATCTTGAGGCATAGTGGCCATAAAAGGCTTAGGCCCAGGCAAGGTAGTACATGCCAGGAGTCGGAGGTAAGCAGATCAAGGCCAGTCGAGGACAGAGCAAGTTCCAAGGAAAGCTTAGGTCCAGGAGTATGGTGCACACCTTTAATCTGGGCCATACCTTCTGCTGGAGACCTACAGAAGGAAAAAGGAAGGTCTTTGCTTGCTTGCGCTTACCTGCCAGCACATCTGTTGAAACCTATTTCGTAATGATTCCAGCTTAAACAACTAGCCTCGTGGGTCTGAGCAACTAATAAATTCTTGCACTTCCTAATCACAGCTGCCCATTGTTGGGTTAGTTGGACTACAGATTGTTAAGTGATCACAATAAATTCCCTCAATAGAGAGAGACATTCCCTAAGTTCTGTGACTCTAGGGAACGCTGGCTAATACAGGACTCCAGATCTAAAGATTCCGCTTTGCTAAGCACTTTGTTCCGTTGGCCCTCCTGCTTTCTACTGTTCCTCTCTCATCTACCCCAGTCCCATTACCCTTCACCACAATTACTCCTTCCAATATGTTCTTCATTCCTAATGCTTCCATCACATCATCGCCGCCTGTCTTAGTTACTATTCTACCTCCACAACAACACACCAAAGCAATGTATAAGAGTCTAACTGGGGACTCACGGCTGCCTAGGGTTAGAGTCCATGACCATCGTAAGGGGAGGATGGCAGCCGGCAGGCAGTGTTGGCACTGGAGCAGGAGCTGAGCGCTGACATCTGATCCACCATGAAGGTGCAGAGAGAAGGGTAGCCAGGAATGGTGTGCGCTGTAGAAACCTCAAAGCCAGCCTCCAGGGACACATCTCCTCCAACCAGGCCACGCCTTCTAACCCTTCCCAAACAGCTCCCCCACCCGGGGACCAAGCATTCTAATATGTGAGCCCGTGGGGACCAATCCCACCCAAGCCACTCCCCAAATCCACACTCAGGTTTAGAATTACTTCCCCCCTTGTCTGCCACTCCTTAGACTCTAAGTATGTCTGGGAAAAAAAAAAAACCCATGGTCCTTCTGTCCCCAGATATCAATCCTTGTGTCCCAGTCATTGTCTTCTTTGATTATCCTGTCTCTTGCTTTCAAAACCTCTCCTCCCTCTTCTGCTTCTCGGGCCTTGGCTCATATTCTTTTTGTTTGTTTGTTTGTTTGTTTGTTTGTTTGTTTTTCGAGACAGGGTCTCTCTGTGTAGCCCTGGCTGTCCTGGAACTCACTCTGTAGACCAGGCTGGCCTCGAACTCAGAAATCCACCTGCCTCTGCCTCCCAAGTGCTGGGATTACAGGCGTGCGCCACCACCGCCCGGCCCATGGCTCATATTCTTAAAGACAAACACCAGCAGCACAATCAAAGACATCTTCTCCCTGCAGCCCTCCCACATACTCTGCGTCTCCTCCTGTGGCAGTAGAGCAGTGGCCTGTCTGACACCGCCATCTTCTCTGTGCCCTAGGCTCCTCTCCCTCTCACAGCTATCCGTGAGGTGTTTTCTTACATCTTAGGTTCAAATATTTCTCTCACCAACAAGTCGCTCATTAGCAAACAAACATTTAAAAACAAACAAACAAACAACAACAACAACAAAACCTTCCTGCTTATATTGTTTTCTCCAGGCACCGCCATATTTTTTTCTGCTTCTTTTTACAGAAGAATGCTAAAGACTTTGCTTTACCTTTTGTCTTTGTGGGTAGCACAGCCCTTTAACAGTTAGGCTTATTTTCCACTGTGGACATCTCTGTTTAGAAGTCACATAGTTACTCCCTAGCCAGACCACGGTGTCCTAAGAAGCAAGGCAACAAGTAGTCTAGCTTTGGTCCATGATAAAGTTCCCTGCCAAAGGTATCATTGCTGCCATTGGTAGTTGTTGGTATTCTGTTCAAGCTCCACCCCACAGTTACCTGGCAATAGCCAGGTATGCCCCGCCCCACATGCCTGGCCCACTATAAGAGGGGCTGCCTGCCCCTCCTCTCCCTCTTTTCCCCTCTCCCCTCTCATCCTCTCACCTCTCTGCCCCTCTTGGGCTCCCCTCCTCCCTCTCTCCACGCGGTCATGGCCGGCCTCCACTCTCTCTATTCTCTCTCTCTCTCTCTCTCTCTCTCTCTCTCTCTCTCTACTATACCATTGACTCTCATCCTATTCTCTAAATAAACTCTATTCTATACCATGTTGGTGTGTGTGTGTGGTCCTTCAGGGGAAAGGGGATGCCTGGGCATGGGCCCGCTTAGGTACCCCCTTCCCTTAGGTACCCACATCGCCATGCCATACTCACTAACACCCTTTCTCTCTTTTAAATCCCATCAATGGTGCCGAAACCCGGGAACAACAACTACATTAATAAACCATTAGTAGTAATTGCCGAATAGTAAACCAGAAATACATAGTAAAAGAGAGGCATTGGGGGGATAAGAGTGTCACCCAAGGAAAGACGATGGAGGAAATAGGAAAACAACATCTGCACCACTGAAGCTCCTGAGGGGAAAGAGGTCCAAGGACATATGACTAAAGTATGTTTAGACGACAGTTTATTCCACACCCAAGTAGAACTTTTTCAATACATCGAATATTTCTTACCTGCTCATTCATAAATTTTATAAAATATTAAGCAGAGGTTATAAGAAGTGAAGTTTAGAGAAAGGTAAACTAGTTTTTATGTTCTAAGTTGGCAACACACATCATCAGAAAAAGGTTATTAACACCACCAGTTGCCAATTCCATATAACACTAAACCTTTACTGCTTGCTCCTGCCGCACATTAAAAATTGGAACATACAGAGAAGATTAGTATGGTCCCTGCACAAGGATGGCATGCAAATTCACGAAGTATTCCAGAATATAAAAACAACAGCTTTTAGATAAAAGCTGTTTGGGTAAAGGTGGCTGATGCCAAGGCTGACGACTGGAGTTATATCCTGGGTCTCAGGTAGGAAGAGAGAACTGTCACCCACAAGCTGACCTCTGACCTCTACATGCGCACAGTGATGCCCATGTTACACACACACACACACACACACACACACGCACAAAGAGAGAGAAACACAAAGAAATACACATACACACATGTTCACACAGATACATACATACAGAGAGAGACACACAGAAACACAGAGACAGACAGACATACACACATACATGCACACATGCATGCATACACACATACAAATAAATGTAATTTTAAGCTTTAAAGTTCATTTTCATACTTTCCTACAGGCCCAGTATAGGAAGTCGAGCACAATCAAAAAAAAAAAAAAATGTTCAAACATGCATTGCCTTTAAAAACAAAAATGGGTCTTCAAAGTTGATCTGTAAAGGTTTGCTATATCATTTATTTAGTAGAAGGGTAGTTGATAATCAAATATATTCTTTCTTTCAACTATATTGATCGACAAAGCAAAATGAGTAAAGCAGAAGGGGCCAGGAACGGTGCCGAGGTCTTGGGAGGCCACCGTCTTTGGAACCGCCGCGTGCATTTCTAGCACATGATGAGCTGTTTATAATCTGGGTGTTTTTAGACTTCAGCTCATTTAAATGCTGCTGAGCTGCCTTGACACACACAGGGCTTGAAGCTAGAACTGTAAGCAGCGTGGATACAGCAGACAGATCCAGACCAGATGGCTCCCGCTCCAGGTGGGGCCGGGTGGGGCGGGCTGCTGCTAAGGCGGGGTTATCCAGGGATCTCCCCTCACTGAAATCTTCAAAATGATTTTCCTGATTTAAAGTCCAGAGGCCTAAAAGTCCACCTTGAGTAACAGGAGCAGACAGAAGACAGGGATTCTTCGGACGACCCAGCTGCTATTCCCAGGACTGCTGACAGCGTTCTGACCATCCTTAAGTGTCTCCACAGTTGTCCTTGAAGCAGCTTTAGGGTAGATTGGTTCTAACCCTGAACTTGAACGGTTATGAGAAGGTGTTAGCCAAGGAGTATACTGCAGCTGGTTACTGCAGAGTCACATAACACAAAGGGACACAAATGTAGGGCTATGGAAGGGGATTTCAAAAGAGAGAGTGCTCCTTCGCCTGACAGGAGCCTGATTGTCAGAGGCAGCTTCCCATCTCCCACTTAGCCTGGTCACCAAGGTGCTGGGGTGGCTAGAAGCCTTGAAGTCTCTTGCCCCACTCCTCAGAACCAGCCACACCCAGCTCCCTCAATGCTCTGAGATGATTCCTTAACTCCATCAAGCCTGGGCCTCATGTTTCCCACACCAGTTCCAGAAAGCATGCTTCAGGCGACTCATGCTGCCAGGCACACAGCCCGAGGAAAGAGGCATCTATTTGCAAGGAGTTGCTGGAACTTGCTTTATATTTAGCCTCCTGGGAAGAAGCTGATTGGACGCAGAGTGGTTTGAATATGTTTGGCCCTGGGGGTGGCACTATTTAGAGGTTTAGCCTTGGAGTAGGTATGTCTCTGTCAGTGTGGGCTTTAAGACCCTCGTCCTAGATGCTTGGAAGTCAGTCTTCTGTTTGCCTTCAGAACAAGATGTAGAACTCTCAGCTCCTGCTGCACCATGCCTGTCTGGGTGCTGCCCTCTCCCTGCCTTGACGATAACTGACTGAACCTCTGAACCTGTAAGCCAGCCCCAGTTAAATGTTATTTCTACAAGCGTTGCCTTGGTCACGGTATCTGTTCACAGCAGTAAAACCCAAACTAAGACAGGACATTTGAGTTTTCCCATTGCAATAATAGGCTGCAAGTATTCTCTTGCTGCACAGAGAAAAGACGTTCTAAACTCTGTAAAGATAGTACAGATGCTGTCATCAACAAAGAGCTTCACCTCCATTCTTGAACATCTGTGGAAACAGACAAAATGAACTTCACAGCTCTCTGCAGTGCGGGCTGCCCGTCCCCTCTCCCATAAACTGCAGCGATAGCTTCCTACCTGGCCGTCTTGCCCCCAGTTTATCAGCGCCACCTCCATCGTCCATACAACCTTTGGAGTGGCCTGGTTAAACCTTTACATCAGATCGAGCCTGCCCTGGGACGTCCCCTCCCACGTTAGGAGAAGCATTCAGGAGAAGATTGACCTCAGTCTAGCTGAGCACTTCGCTCCTTCTGATCTGATCTCCCAAACCTGTAATATATGTGACCAGGAGTGACAGGTACCGGTCGCTTTAGAAACAGCAGTCACATGGAAATCTAGGGCAGGCCACTCCAGCCAGGAGAACAGTAAATGCACGAGTCTTGAACCAGCAAGAAGTGAACTTGATATGTCTGAGGCATGGAAGGTCAGTGAGAGAGAATTCACTTCAACTGAGTCAGGAACAAATGGTCAGAGACTTGTGGCATACTTTAACACACAGTGACAGCTTGTGGTTCGGGCAGAGGTCCCCAAATGGATTCACTGGGTGGAACTCAAGGTGACACGTAAGGCCACCCTTCCTCCCATAGTTTCCTTGCTTTTACAGCTTCCAGAGGATTCCCGGACTCCTTAGCCTCCACCTGCTCGTCCATCCTCAGACTGCCGGGGCCTGTGTTCGGATATCTGTGACCTGCCCTCTTCTTTTTCTCCTGAGAACACTTGAGACTTCATCACCCTCATCCCTCAACACCACACATGCAATACAGGGTGCTCTCCCTCCCCCGGGGTTTCTTAATCAGATCTGAAAACGGTCTCTTCTGCCACATACACAGAGTTTTCAGAACATGAATACTTTGTACAAGCAGAGTGTCGAAGGAAAAAAAACAGTGGAGAAAGTCAGTCAGCCAGTTCTGTGGGAGGGGACTTCCCAGGGCAGGACTCCATCTGATGTAAAGATTTAACCAGGCCACTCCAAAGGTTGTATGGACGATGGAGGTGGCGCTGATAAACTGGGGGCAAGATGGCCAGGTAGGAAGCTATCGCTGCAGTTTAGGGGAGAGGGGACGGGCAGCCCGCACTGCAGAGAGCTGGGAAGTTCTTAGTGCCTTAGAAGTGTTACTATGAAATCAAGTTATTATTCCAGGGCAATGTAGAGCAATGACACATAGGAGACTCGGTATACTGTTCAACTTCATAGTGCTCAAGCTGTGATTGGTTTACTCAGCATTTTGAAGTTATGTTTTTTGTTTTGTTTTGTTTTTGTTTTGTTTTTTAACAAGTTAGAGCATTAGAAAGTAAGAAACCTTAAGATTGGGGCTGGAGAGATGGCTCAGCGGTTAAGAGCGCTGACTGCTCTTGCGAAGGTTCTGAGTTCAAATCCTAGAAATCTGACACCCTCTTCTGGTGTGTCTGGTGTTTAAACAGGAACCTTAAGAATTGCGAGAGCGGAGCCCATCCTGGGAGGAGGAGCGTTTTCCTCGAGGATGCTCTGAAGACTGGACAGCTACCATGCAATACACTCAGGAGAACAGCCATGTCTTGTCCTTAGTCTCTAGAAAAGACAGCTTTGAGCTCAGCACAAGTGCACACTGGGGCCCACACTGTGAGACAGGCAGATAAAGTGGAGAGGGGTGGGGTGGGTGGGGTGGGTGGGGTGGGTGGGTGAGACACGCATGCAGATGCAAGACCATGAGGATAAGTGGGATCCATGCCTCCCCTCCGGCCTCACCTGCTTCCGTTCCCCTCCAACCCAAAGGCATCAGAGCCTGGTGCTGCCTGCTGAGTACGAGTCCCACCTTTCCCAGGGCTCTGCCTGAGGCATGCCTGCATCGTCAGACACCTCATCGTGTTTGTCAGTTTCTGCTCTGGAGTCTGTCAATATTCCCCTCACACACTGGCATTCCAGCACATAATGCACTTTTCTCCAATAACGTAGCTCGGAGTCTTCGTTTCTGCTTGCAAATCCACTTGTTATAAACCGAAGCTCAATGCAATAAAAATAACTGTTCGCTTCAAAATGATAGGATGGATCTGAAGTTGTATGCAACTGAGAACTATTTATGGCAAAGTCAGTCTAAGAATGTCATTAGCTAAGTAGCACACATATATAAATATTCATATATATACATATATATATATATATGTATAATTCCTTATATAGCAGGGTATGGAAAAAATTTAAAAGTATTAGAGATGACGAGATGTTGAGGTCAGGTAAGAAAGCATAAGCTAATGCTATGGTTACCCAAAGCTAAGCTAAAATGACAACAGCACGTTAGCAGTCGCACACAGGGACTTACAGTAATGCCAGCCCATGAGAGCTTATCTGATTTCAAATGGCAACACCCTGCTCTGAATATGACAGGTTACCCCTCTCCCATGGGCTTTGTCTTCAGAATGAGTTCCCAACCCCGAGTATATCAAATGCTGCCCAGTAGCAGGCTTGCCTCCCCCCAGGGGAAAGCTCTCGTCTGGCTTTTCTATGGAACTCTGTCTGGAAATAAGTCAGCCATTCAATATGTCTAATGAGACGGAAGGTGTCCTCCGAGGAGAACCTTAGTCCGGCAGTGAACAAGAATAGCCCAGCCATCCCAGGGCCACCAGGCATTGCCGCTAAACAAAAAGACAATAGAAACAGCACAGTGGGGGAGCGGGGTGTAGGAATGCTTTGTGTGTGTTCACGTTTGCTGGCGTTTCAGGAAGATCTGAGGAAATGGGGAGCCATCTGTGAATAAGTGACCGCTTAGACAGACATACGTACGTACATACGTACGGACAAACGGCAGAATGGGAGGGAAAGCCAGCCACTTGTTCAGCCATGCCAGGGAGGTTTGGATCTCCCAGGTGAAAGTTCACAGTCACTGGAAATAAAAACTTCCTGCCTCCCAGCACATCTTTCGTACCTGTTGGTTGCTTTCAGACAGGGCTCAGGAGTATCACAGACGTGTATAAGCTGAAAGGTTGGAAAGCGAGGCTAACCTGACAGGAAGCCCACGGTGTGATAGAGGGCAGCGGGACCGCAGTGCTCAGAAGCCTGCAGAGCACGATCTGGATCCTCCAGGAAGTAAAACAGGAGGGAAGAACAATAAAGAGGGAAAGACAGAATAAACCTAGAGAATACAGAGACACACACAAAACCCATATCAAACAAATACAAAGCATGCGCCTTATTTGGATGTTAGCTTGAATAAGCAAGTATTTAAAAAAAAAAAAAGCATGACACAGCTATTTTATTGTGATAATAGGTGTAGCTTCCCGGAGCCAAAGCAAAGAACTACACATAACTAATGATGCCTTTCTTCCCCCCACCCCAGACAGGGTTTCTCTGTGTAGCCCTTGCTGTCCTGGAACTCACTCTGTAGACCAGGCTGGCCTCGAACTCAGAAATCCGCCTGCCTCTGCCTCCCAAGTGCTGGGATTAAAGGCGTGCGCCACCACCACCCAGCTTAATGATGCTTTCTAAGGTATGTGCTCCTTAACTTGTTATCTAACACCAAATAGTATAGATACCATAGCTAAGACAGCATTACATATATGAATATATATGTATCTATAAGCATATAGACAAATATGTGAATACGTCACATAAAAAAAGAAAAGGAGGCCATGAATTTGAGAGACAGGGAGGAGACATAGGAGAGGTTAGAGGGAAGAAAGACAACAGAAGAAATGATATTACTGCATTTTAATTAAGATTTAAAAAATACCAAAAAGAGAAACAGGATCCACGAGACAACTGGAAACAGACTGAAGACTTAAAACCCTGAGACTTGACTATGAAACCCCCATAAAGAAGCACAGAGGGTGCTAAGGCGGGGGGTGGGGATTGCAAAGCCAGCCTTGGGTGTACAGCAAGAGCCCCCTTTCTCCAGTTAACTATTGCTGTCATTTCCTTAAGCAGTGAGAATTCTGTGTGAGTTTACAGCACTGGCGGCCTAACTTAGGGCCTCATGTGTGACCCCTGAGCAATGTCCCCAAGCCCTTCAACGTGTGCTTAGGGTCCGAACGCAAAAAGCTCAAGAGACAGGGGTTTGTGTTTTCCACTTCTGAACACAATCCCCCTTTTGTTCCCACTGTCTCCTGCGTGGGAGGGGAGCTCAGCTCTCCAGTCCCCTCAAGCTCTTGTTTGGGACTGTGTTTCCGTTGGAGAGACTTTGAGGATTCGAAGGTAAGCGTGAGCTTCTGAAATGAAGCTATCTGCAGGCCGGGCTGACTGAGCTCAGCACCGCAGAGAGATCAGAATGTGGCAGGTCCAGAGGCCAATTACCTTATCTTGAGCTGGTTCTAGCCCCAGACTCGTTATCCCTTGCCCACCTCTGTGCCAGAACTAATTAACATCCTCTAACTAATAAACACCCTTTGGAAGAGCAAACTACTAGCTTCCACCGATCCAAACGCTAAGAGTGTCACCCAGAGTGTCACCCGGCACCACGGGCCTGTCGAAATGCTTCCCCATCTTGCTGAAGCCACCTCTCCGCCGTGCCCACCAAGGCGTTCTGAACTTGCAGTGGTCTGTTACTTTCCTTGTTCCGTGAAACTATAAAACTTCGTGAAGCTTCTTCCAGGTTGGAACATGAAATTTGAGGTGACCTAAATCTGTTCCATGCCAGGGTCACCCCAAAAGGCTCCAGAATAAATTCTCATATTGTCTTTAAGATGAGAGCTCTGTTTTTTGCATTGACACAAACATAGGGGGGTAGGGTAGTTTTATCTCATTTTCAGGGTTCCTAGTGACCATCTGCTGAGCCGACCACTGGGCCTCACCACCTTGTTCCTCTCTCTCTGTTGTTGCACTGTCTAATAAAACCTAGGCCAACCAGAAGCCCCTTCGGTCCCAGCTGCTCCCACCTGTGTTACATCCATGGGACCCTTCCAGACCCTTCTGGATCACTGCTTCTCTGTACACCCCACTCCTGGGAATCCTTCTGAAAATAAGATGCTGGTTTCTGCTTCTGTTGGACCTCCAAATCTCGGGGAGACTTAGCTGTTCCCCAGAACATCTTAATCGAAAAGAGATGCCCCAGTGCTTCCTCTCTCTGTTTGACCTGCTACATGGTCTAAAACCATTGTCAGTGAAGTGTAGGTCAGGAGAAAACGGGAGAAAAGGCAGCCCTCTCCATTCCCACCCATGCCCCCCTCCAACCCCACCTGGCCTCATTCGAGTTTCAAAGGAGCAAAAGAAGGTTCAAGGCTCCTACCATCTCACTCTTTCCACTGTATTCCTCCATCGCTCCAGTGCTCCAGTGGAAGAAAGCGTACAGCAGCCAGTGAGCTGGCATTTTTCAAATGAAAATACAGGGTGGGTGGATGTCATGCCAGACCCAGGCCAGCATGGCTGAACACGCCAATGTCGCCAGCCTGTGATGGCAGAAACAACCATACTTGTGTCTCTCCACAATGTCAGGATTTGTGAAATAATGAACTCACACGCCAGGTCAGTTTGGTTGACTGCAGTTGAGAATGTAGCTGGAGTCGCTTGATATCTGGCCCTTGGCAAATACCAGTCCTTTGATTATAGTCTTAATCACTGATCTTAGCATCCAGATCACACATTATCCTCCGCACAGCTGGGCATACGCGTGTAGGTTTGTAGGCTACAGAAGAGCTCAGAGAGGCCTTACTGGAGGCAGAGATAGACACAGATGCAGGGACAGTCACCGCAGGTGGTTGGGTAAGATAATGAGGAGCCCAGAGGAGGGCTGCGAAGCAGCAGGGTAGCGGGGCCGTGGGGTCAAGCTGAGTCACAGAGGATCAGAACCACAGACGCAGGGTGAAATGAGTCTGGACGGGCGGACGAGGGGCAGCATTGCAGACTATGCTGGGTCAGTGCTCCCGGGATGGTTGGGAGCACTCTGCCCGGGCTGTCTGTCCCTTGTGTACATACTAGCTGGTCAGGTGACTGGTTGGGGGGGTAGGTGTCAACCATTATAATGTTAGGTGTGCCCTCATTATGGGGTCCAAGTGAGGGTGTTATGCCATTGGTGTGGCATGTTTAATAGGTTTGGGCCCTGGTTTCTTTGATACAGTTTTAGTACATACACATGTTCATGTGTCCCAAGCCTACTTTGATAATTTTATAGATGGCAACTGTCACCTTTAAGAGTTATCGACAAGCCTGTACCTCGTGGGCGGTGCTGGACAGTGTCTGTTTACACAAACATGATACAGACTCATCTTGCCTCTGTGTCTGTCTTTAAAACAGAGCCACGTGGTGCTTACTACATGGGATCCCCAGGTCAAGGCACAGCGTGGAAGCTGCTGTTTCACAAAATATGGGGTGAACGAGAGCAGGGCTCAGCCCGATCTTCCCAGGGAACACAGAGGTTTCCCCAATACCTTGGGTAATATACAATCGGAGTGTTCTGTTGGACTCTACGGTGTATTTCAGCAGAATGAGTGAAAGCAGGGATCTCAGTACCAATGAGGCCGGTCTGCATCGCCAGTCATTGTACATTTTTGTTAGGATCCTGGAGTCATGAGAAGAGCAGTTTTAAGCGACAGAACAGGGACTGGTAAATATTTGTACTCTAAGAGTCAGGCCGTTCCATTCACTGACGCTTGAAACCACACTTGAATAAAGTTTGTTCTTTCTTCCATCCACACTCTCAGAACATGGGGAGTCGCCGCACTGTGGCTCGCGGGTCCGAGAACTTCCAGGCTTTGTAGCAGTTTGTTTCCTAATCGATCAGTCTACATATGAGTTTTGTCAAGACACCGAATCACTAAGCACCGTGGCTGGGAACATTGTCAGAATGTGTAGTTGGGAGGTGTGTGACTGGGGAAGGAAACATTATTCGTGCTTTTTGATTGAGCAGGCAGGGCTCAGAATGAAAAGGCCTTTTATCAGTGTGTAACTGTGCGGACAGAACACAGTAAAGAGAGCATTGTGCCCGACGGCCAGGTTAAAATGCCACGGAGTTAGTGCTGGTCTAATGAATTTTAAAAGCATCATTTGAACTCAAATCTGGTGAGTAGCAAAAAAGAGATTCTGCACAAACACCCCGCCCCTGTACTTTCTAACCTGCACACACTCAGACTGGCTTGCACTTTGAGTCCAATGAAACCCTCAAAACAAACATCTCTTTGAGCCAGAAGACAAAGCACTAATTGTAGTCTGATGGGTGGGGAGCCTGCGGGCTGTGGGCTCACCTGCATTAGTGGACTGAGAAAGCAAACCAACCGCTTTCGTTACTTGGGTTAGAAAAAAAATTAACCCTCCTCACCCCATCTATGCATTGTGTATTCTTTCCAAATATAAGGTATTGAAACTGTTCGCTAAATTTCTTTCAGCTGGTGATAATTACAGAGCTTGAAACCAGTTGAATTGGGTCACTGGCTAAATAGAAAGCCCCCTTTTGTGAGGTGCTACATGTGATTCGTTACTCTCCAATACCAGCTGTAACTGTTATTGACAGACCAGCTGATGTGTCAAAGCTATTTTCTTTTTTTTTAAGATTTTTTTTTTATTTATATGAGTACACTATAGCTGTCTTCAGACACACCAGAAGAGGGCATCAGATAGCATTACAGATGGTTGTGAGCCACCATGTGGTTGCTGGGATTTGAAATCAGGACCTCTGGAAGAGCAGTCAGTGCTCTCAAACACTGAGCCATCTCTCCAGCCTCAAATCTATTTTCAAATGAAATATAAACAGATATATCCAAATGAGCTCCTGGAAAATGGGGAACTTTGGAAATCAAAGAGAAACAGAGAGAAAGCCCTCTTCATCATGGCCCTGTGGGCACGGCACATGCCGTTAGTTATCAGTTTAACACATAAGTCTTTCCCTCAAATCACATTGTGTGGCAGAGTCTATGCAAACCTGAGCAAGAACGCGCAAGGAAAACAGGGAAGAGGCTGTGTCTGCAGAGACTGGTTGGTTGATTGGCATTTCAGTACCGGGGAGAGACTGGAATGTTTCAGGTCCAGATGCGAATCTCCTGCTCTTGGGTTGGTTCTAGCCTCGGCAGAACAGCCATTCCTTGGCCGTCTCTGGGTCTGGACTAACAGATAGAAACCCTTTAGAATCCATTGACTTAGCAGGCCATGACCTTCCACAAAGCCAGAAGCTAAGAATGTCACCAGACTGCCTCTTGAGCCTGTGGACTGACTGCATCTCCCTGTGCCCGCCTCTCTGATGCACACACCAAGGTATTGCAAACTGCCTCCATTTATGACTTTCTTTGTCCTGGAAATCTATGAAACTTCATGAACCCAAATCCATGTTAGAACATGGAATTTGAAGCGGCCTGTATCTGTGGTCCCGGCTCTGGTCACTCAAAATGGCTTCAGAATCTTATTCCCATTACGATGAGAGCTGGGGGTCCGTGCCGACAGGCATGTAAAAGAGGAAGGGTCTTCTTCAATCAGGGGCCATGAAACACTTCTCTGTGGAAACTATTGGGAACAACGACTCAGCCAAACCACTAAACAGGCCTCCTGATGGGGACAGTTCCATCCAATGATTAATTGCAACAAATCAATTTATTTCTAAATTGTCCAACTAGTTCCGGCCATGTCCACACCGGCTTCCATTCCCGGCAGCTGACTATTCCTATGGAGTGGATTTCCTCCAGTTTCTTCTTTACTTTTTGAGTAGAAATAGGATTTTTGTGTGGAATGGTTCTCCGGGATTTAAATAAAAACTTGGAAGTCCTCTTAGAGTTTCTAGGTTTCACTGAAGAGGTGGCGTGACTTCCTTCTTTCTAGTCAAAGGCAATGGGCCAAGGGAGGCCCAGCAACCTAGTTTTCTGTTATATTCACTATGAACATCTTAGTAGAACCTTATAAACAGACAGGACACCCACTGGGTGCTCATATCGACCTGGGGACAGGTGTGGCCCTGCACCATTTATCCTCAACACCTGCAGTCCTAGATCACCTCTGTGCAGCTAGCTGGGCCTTTTATAACGTAACTTTAAGCTTGGTGAGATACAGGAAGTCAGGCTCTCTGGCTGAAAATGTGAGATTCTTTCCATCTTCTCTTGCCATCCATCTGGCAGGAGCTCCCTTCCCTCCCACACTCTGCGTACACAGTGCGCCACCTGGCCTCTCTTTTATTAGTCAGTTTGAACAACATGAGTTGGGATGTTCAGTTAGCCAGTTCAGCCATTACTGAGTCTGTTACATTGGCTCTCTCGTCCCCAGATCTGTCACTGCATCAGCGCCAATCAAAGTTTAATGATTAAAAAATGGAGGTGCATGCCTTTAATCTCACCACTTGGGAGGAAGATACAGGCACATCTCTGAATTTGAGGCCAGAGTACCAGGACAGCCATGAATAAATTGAGAAACCATGTTTCAAAAACAGGGTTTGAGAGAGAGAGAGAGAGAGAGAGAGAGAGAGAGAGAGAGAGAGAGAGAGAGAACACATGGTGGAAGTAGAGAATAGATTCACCAAAAGTTGTCTTCTAACCTCTATATGCATGCTATGGAATGCACATGCCTACACACACACACACACACACACACACACACACACACACACACACACACAGAGGAATGTTGGAGATGTGAAATGGCTTTTGACTTGTGGCAAACTAGTTTTTTCAAAGAAACCTGTTTCTTGGGAAGGACCTAGCCCCCAAGTCACCGGATGGCTGTGAGTCTCTGCCACAAGCACACCACTTGGACCTGCAAGTAGAGAATTGAGAGGAGGCTGTGTGGGAGAAAGGACAGGTGGATCTCTGGATCCTCGATACTTGGATGGAAGAGGAACTGGCACCCCCACCTCTCCCTCCCAACACTGGTTGCCACACGATGGTCCTCCTTCCCTGGATTCCACTTGGCTTTGGGGAAGAGGAGGGAAGGGTCAGAAGGGAGTTCAGTGTATTCTTCCCTCTTTTGGGTCAGGGAAGGAGTGGGCTTTCCTTTGTCTCTGTGAACACATGAGCAGTGGGGACTGTATTGACCCCTCACACAATTGCCCATGCTGGAAGATTTTATGAGGGGGTATAGACCCATTTGACTAGGTGGTCCAGGCTACCCTACCAACATAGGCTTGGCTGGGCCCTGTGAATAAAGGCTGACCCTTGTTAATGTCAAATGTCTCCTGAAAAAAATGCTGTTTGTGCAACTCATGACTAGCACCCCTGTTTATCGATGGAGAATCTTTGTCTATGTGTTGTCTTAGGGTTTTACTGCTATGAAGAGACACCATGACCGAGGCTACTCTCATAAAGGACAACATTCACTTGGGGCTGGCTTACAGGTTCAGAGGTTCAGTCCATTATCATCAAGGTGGGAACATGGCAGCATCCAGCAGGCATGGTACAGGAGGAGCTGAGAGTTCTACATCTTCAGCTGAAGGCTGCTAGAATACTGACTTCCAGGCAGCTAGGAGGAGGTTATTTAAGCCCACACCCACAGTGACACACCTACTCCAACAAGGCCACACTTCCTAATAGTGCCACTCCATGAGCCACACATATACAAACCACCACAGGTGTATACTTCAGGGTCTGACCCCCAATCAGTTCTAAAACATAGTCAGGGGTGCTTGTAGTGGATCCCACATGCCTGACCCAAAACTGGTGGCTGCTCTGTTACTTACTTAAAGTTACTTAATTTTTATTTTTTGACTTGTGACTTTTAGCCCATCAGAAGAAAAATTGGCATTCATGGAATTCTAATGAAATTCACCAAGCAATGCTACAAAATGTTAATGGGTAGCTTTGGCTTAATTTAACATATAAAGTCCCGTGCTTCCTGTTCTTATTTTATTTTATTTTATTCACATCTTGGTATTTTTAGAAGCCAACTATCTTAAGAGCAAGTATTTGTTTCTCCTTCCAGAAGAAAGAAAAATTGGAAACTTTCAGAGAATTTAGTAACCTCAAGGGGGGTCTGTTACTTACCTAGCTTCAAAACCAGCAATGTAAGCATCACAGACACAGAAAAGAACTGAGAATATTTACTTGAGTAAGGCAGGGTTCCCAGTAAAACAACACAATCCGATTAGCTTAGAAGAATATTTAACAAAGGGTATTAAGACTATCAGAGGCTATGCTGTTGGGAATCAGGTGTAAACCACACTAGAGGCACCGTGACAGTGGGATACTATAGCCCGTACAAGTCGGGAAGAAACAAGACACCAGGAGTCAGGCTACCCCGTGGTTACCGTTCCAAACCTCTGTTCAATGGGGCGATTCTTCACTGTACGGTTCTCGTATTTTCCTCACTTCAGCTAAGGTTTGCTTATGTAAGACTCATTTAAGGCCACCACGTGCCTGTCCCTAGCTGCCAGAGAGGCCAGAGTGATCTGAGGAAGAAGAAATCACTACAAACACCAGGTCAAAGGAGGCCAGGTGACAGTCGGTAAGCCTGAGCGTAGTGACGTCAGCCTTCCTCGGCTTCTTCAACAGGAACACAGCTCCTTCCCCGAGGGCGTTCCCGACTCTTTGCTCTCTCTTTTGCTTTGTTTTTTGTAATTAATCTTGATATAGGATCTGACTTTGTAGTCCAGCAAGGCTTGGGGCTCACCAGGTCATCCAGGCTAGCCTTGAAGTCATGGTAATCCTTCTGTCTCAGTCTCTGGTGCACTGAGATTACAGGTGTGTGCCTCCATACCTGACTCTCCCAGCGCTGCTTCGTAAGAGTCAGGCTTGCTCTTTTCCTTATAAAATAGACTTCCTGTGAAGAAAATCGGGACCTGAGGCCCACTTCCTCCTCAGGGCTCTGTCATTTCTCGTGTGTGAGACCGTGGCTTACTTTACTAAGTGCAGTCATGGAGGCTGGCAAGATAGATACTGAGCACCAGAAGGAAGGCAGTGAGGGAGGAGGTGATGGTGTGTGGGGCTGATGGGGTAACTTCTATCCTGGGGCTAGCAGCCTCAAGAACTCCCTGGCGCTTAGAGTGGCTGGACTTTTTGTTCTATGTAGGTTTCCTGCTTAGATTAGAAGAGCTTTCTCCCCACCACGGTTGTACGTATCCAAACAGGCTGACTCGGCACAGAATCGTGATCACCGGGATTGTTCGCTCATTTCTGTAAGCAGAATAATATAATATACATATAATGTAATATACATTTGTATTTCATACTCTTGCCAAATCCCTGTAGTTATTTACCTTTCTCTGCAAGAATGAAAACAAAAGCCATGAATGATGTCACCCAACACGCCTGAGATCCCCTCACTGGAGAGGCAGAAGCAGGTAGGTCAGGAGTTCAAGGCGAAGCCTCAGTCAGATAGAGTTTAAGACATTCAGGGCTACATGAGACACTGCATCAAAATTAAAAGTAAATTATACTTACCTCTTAATAATAATCCTATTACTCTGAGCTGTAAAGAAAGTTATCAGAGATACCTGGACTCAGCAAAGTCAAAATATTTATGGAAACTTCACTCCCCTGACCCCCTGACAGACGCCCTGCATTCTGAAGGCAGCGGTTGAAATGACCCAGCCCACAGCACCGGTACTCACTTTGAATCGTGGCAGAGCTTAGTGCTCTAGCACAAGTCTCACACTCTAAGTGTGGAGTACAGCATCCCACATCCCTTCTCCACACTCAAAATCATGAGTTGAAATGTGGCTTTCAGCCCTGAGATCTCACACAGCCCAGGGGTTGTTTAATACCCTGTCTGGACACTCTACCCAGGGTACAGTCAGTCATGTGTCGATTACTTTCATTCTCCTACAAAAATAGACGTAATTTGAAAAAAAATAAGAAAACGTAACAGAAGGATAACAGACTCAAAGGAAGATTACTGCATAAAACACATCGTGACATTTTTCCGTATTTGCTGGTGCCATGCCATAATAACTACAGTATTTCTAGTGGTGAGTGGGAGGGAGAAACTCAACCGGTTACAGGACTGGGCATCTTCCAGAAGACAGGTGGATGGGTAAATGTTCAAGAGCAATCAGCTCTCCTTGATTGTGAGTCTCCTATGAGCACGAAATAGCATGGAGAATTATGATTCGGTATGTCTTAACTGAATAGATGTTTGCTTGTTTGTTTGAGACAGGGTCTTTCTATGTAGCCCTGACTGAGCTGAAACTCACTATGTAGAGCAGTCTGTCCTCGGACTCACAGAAGTCCATCTGCCTCTGTCCACTGCAAGTTGGCATTAAAGTGATGGCATATTTCTTAATATCCATCTTAATATATCTTAATATCCATCTTATCCATATATCTTAATAAATTAAAGATTTATTATTTGTTTGTTTATTTAATGTAAGTACAATATAACTGTCTTCAGACACTCCAGAAGAGGAAGTTAGATCTCATTACAGATGGTTGTGAGCCACCATGTGGTTGCTGGGATTTGAACTCAGGACCTTCAGAAGAGCGGTTAGTGCTTTTAACCATTGAGCCATCTCTCCAGCCTGACATATTTCTAATATGCACATTTGTGGCTTTTATTCTCTTGCTTATCATATGGAATCTCAAAGTAGGCTAATTTGGCAGAAACAATTATATAAAGTATAAAAAATAATATAGTGTCTGTGTCACTCTCTGTAGCTTAGCCTAAGGACAACCTCTGGACAATGAGATGGTAGAGAACATCTGGGCACTGGGATGGTAGAGAACATCTGGACAGTGGGATGGTAGAGAACATCTGGACAGTGGGATGGTAGAGAACATCTGGACACTGGGATGGTAGAGAACATCTGGACACTGGGATGGTAGAGAACATCTGGGCACTGGGATGGTAGAGAACATTTGGACAGTGGGATGGTAGAGAACATCTGGGCACTGGGATGTAGAGAACATCTGGGCACTGGGATGGTATACTTTTATTATTCATATTTACATGTTCACATTTCATAGATGCTTTGGGGGATATCTGAGTTTGGTGACCAGATTTGAGTCTGAGGGAACCAGATTCTTGTTATCATCTGTTGTCCTCATACTGAACTACTGGACCCAGGTTTTTAAAATTTTGGGGGAAATGTTTGCATCTATGCTTACAAAGCACACATAGTTTTCTCTCTCTGCAGTACCACTATGTGGGCAATCCTTCTCTTGTAAATATAGAGTGTTATCTGCTTCTCCAGATATGAGTTTTCCTTCCTCTCAATTATGAGTTTTGATTTCTGAAATATTGGTGGAATTTTACTCTGGCCCTATCCCATATTATTTCTTTTTTTCTTTTTGGCCAGGTCTCACCTGTGTAGAACAACCAAAAATAATATATTTCAAATTAAAATTGAAACATATATAAACAATGAATCATATATAAGTATGTTTATCCCAAGCAATGCTGTACATAAACTTAGCTTAAGTAGTTTTTATTTGAAATTAAAATTGAACTCACTTGAGAAAATGGAAAACATGGTCACATAAATACTTATATGCAGATGTTCATAGCCGTTATTTGTAAAATGCTGAAGGCATAAATGGTGAATGGATTAACAGTGATCTATCCAGATGAGCGGGAATACAATGGCCCATGTGTATTGGTCAGGGTTCTTCAGAGAAACAGAACAGTAAGATGTGATAAGAAATTTATTATCAAGAGTGACTTACATTGGTTGGAGATATGGCTCAGCAGTTAAGAGCACAGACTGCTCTTCCAGAGGTCCTGAGCTCAATTCCCACCAACCACATGGTGGATCACAACCAATTATAATCGATCCAATGCCTTCTTCTGGTGTGTCTGAGGACAGTGACAGTGTATTCATATACATAAAATAAATTTTTTTTTTAAAAAAAGAGTGACTTATATGATTGTGGATAGTTGGTAACCCATAATTGGCTACCTGGAATCTGGAGACCCAAAAAAGCTGATGATGTAATTCAACCCATGTGCAAACATCCAGGACCTGGGGTAGCTGATAAAGTACCCTACCTCCACAGAAAGACAGAGCAAGCAGCACATCTCTTCCTTTTCTCCTATCTTGTTTTATTTAGGCTCTCAGCTTTTTAGATGATGCTTTTTTCCCATTGGGAAGTGAAATCTATTTCACAGCAGCCAGAGGCTTGAATGTGCATCTCTTCTGGAAATAGCCACACAGACATACCCAGAAAGAATGCTTCAGCTTTCCCTATTCTAGTCAAATAGTCACAAACAAGTTAATGATAATATCATGCAATTGAATAGTATCAGTCCCCAAAGGAATGATATGGTTATACTGTAATATGAGTGACCCTATAAAATATGCTGTATGGAAGAGGTTATAGCAGAGAGTTATATATTTGAATCTAAATATGTTCACAGAAGAGAAAACAGATTAGTGTTGCTAGAAACTGGAGGAACAGAACAACAGAGAATGACTGTTAGTACACACAGGTTTCTTTTGGAAGACATATGAACTTTCCAGAATTAGAGAATAGTGATAGTGATAGAACTCTGTGTTTATGTTGAAAATTACTATTCTGTGTGCTTTTAAAGACTACCTCATAAATGTGTTATACTGTAAGACCCGGAAAAAAAATGAGGGTGCCCCAGCACCCCATGCCTCAGAAGGTGACACCCAAATCACTTGCAAGAAACAGTCTTGATGCAACAGCAAGAGGATTTTTATTCCAGAGGCTCTGGGGTTCACAGCCATACACCATGCAGGGGTAGAGGATTGTAAACCATGAGTGCAGAATTAGGAGAGCTTTTACAACAAAATCCGCATATCACAAACCAATCATTCCTTAGCATTGAGAGCCCACGCAGTGCAAGCCAATTGATTTGTACCACTCCATAGCTTCTAAGCCAATTAGTTTAAATTATCCAAGCCCGTGCTCCAAGGACCAATCAGTTTTCTATAGAAGCCAGATAGCAACTAGTTAGCTCATTTCCCCTTACAGGGCCAGGATCACGCACACATTTTTTGTTATTACAGGGCCACGATCACGTACTCAGGTCCTTTCACCTAGTTCTATACAGAGAGCGGGCTCAAGGAATGTGACCTTTCACCTAGTTTCTAACAAAGAGCGGGCTAAACTTCTGACTTTTTGGGGTCATTTAAGAGTTAGGCACAGGGGATTTTTAGGCTGTAATTCTCATCCTTTCAATACAATAAAAATTAATTGAATATTCTGAATTATTTGCTAAGTCTGGGTGAATTTGACTGGTAAAACCCAAACATTTCTCTACATTCTAGCTGCAAGGGAGCCCTGTAAGAGTTTCTTTGTGGCTCATTGTCTTAGTCACTGTTCTATTACTGTGAAGAGACATCATGAGCGAGACAACTCCTATAAAACAAAGTAATTAGGAGCTGCTTACAAAGTCAGAAATTTAGTACATTATCATCATGGTGGCAGAGAGCATAGTAGTAGCCATGTGTGCTGCTGGAGAAGTAGCTGAGGGCTACATCTCTGTAAGGAGGTAGAGAGAGAGAGAGAGAGAGAGAGAGAGAGAGAGAACAAGAACAAGAACCTGGGTCTGGCATAGGCTTTTGAAGCTTCAATGCCTACCCAAGTCACACACTTCTTCCAACAAGGCCACACTTTCTAATTCTTTTCCATTTCTTTTGATCTTTTCAAACGGTTCTACTCCCTTGTGACTAAACATTCAAATATATGAGTCTGTGGAAGCCATTCTTATTAAAACCACCACATTCACAATGCGGTAATCTATCACAATATTGATCATCTGCAAATGGAAGATATTACTACAAGTTCTCAAATTGACTGCCCCAGATTAAAATGTTCTCTCTCTCTCTCTCTCTCTCTCTCTCTCTCTCTCTCTCGCTCTCTCTCGGACCAGCTCTGTGACTGTTTCATCGCCTGGCTTTGGGCTTTTGATTACAGTTTGTTAGTAATAGTTTTGCAGCCATCTTTACTTCTCAGTACCTTTGCTTTCCTAGTCTTCTCTCCGGAAGTCGTTGTTCAACAGAGCAGACAGCCCAGGACTTTCAAGTAAGACATTAGACAGTGCCACTTCTTTGCTGAAGATTCTTCATTGATTTCTCATGTTACTTGAGGTAATAACCACAAGGGGAGACAGAGGCTTGTGCCTATCTTTAAGCCAAAGCACCTGGAGCAGCAGGGCTGGCCATTTTGTCTTGTCTTGTGTGGTGAATACAGGTTGTTTGGCTGATAGTATGCCATTAAGTCACTAATGTGCTTTGTATGGTATCTTATCTTTTGTCTTATTTCATAATAAAGTTAAGACTGTTTATCTGGTGACATCATTGAAATGCCTTGGGCCATAGCTTTTTTGCATGAGTCAGGAAGAAATATCTTCCCCTTTCATTCTGGAATCTAACCTCACATCCCAAATGATGTTCATCTTCTAGCAGTTGTTTGTTGAGACTGCAGGAAATGACTGCATGCATTATAATTCTCCAGGTAGATGTTTAAGTCACCCTTAGGGAGTAGAGGTAGCGGGATGAACAGGCTCAGTCCTAATGATAATGGAACTCCCATAGTCTCCTTACAACTGCCTGGGAGAGAACTCTTTCACCAGAAGCCCAAGGAAAAAAGGAGAAAAGTGTAAGGACTAGTGCCCACCTCTTCCTTTTGCAGGTTGTGTGTTAGTAACCACAATCACCTGATCCCGAGGGTGATCTGAAGTGGCATCCAGCCAACATCTGCTGAGAACCATCACAGTGTCAAGGTCTCCAAGGCTGTATTTGGTAAGAAGACTTGAGTAATGCTCCGGGGAGGTCCCACCCAACCCATGACCGAGATGTTGAAAATACAGAGGAAGTCTCATCCAGGGATGAAAGTCTGAAGGCTCTAACTGATGGCTTTGCCCTTAGATGACAGCAGTATAGGGCTGCCTCTGTGGTTTCCAGGCTAGCAGGGCATTGGCCCAGGTGTCTTGACGATAGAATTAGGACAAAAGGGCTGAAGGAAAAGCTTCAACTTGTGGTTAAAAAAATATTTGTAGGAGAGGAGTTCTAATTGCCAACCAAATGAAATAGAATGTGAAGCACACCCAACCAGGAGCGACCCGCCCCTGCCTCCTCCGACCTCCCTGGGCGCTGCTGCTCTCGCACCTCTTGTCCGGTGAGCATCACTCCAGAGACCAGGCCCCTCTAACTCAGCAGCAGAGAGGAGATACTGCTGTAAAGTCATTGTTACACAGTTTGAAAGCTTGCTTGGTGCAGATGTTCACACTGATTCATGGGCTTACACCATTCCTGCACAGCACCAATGTTCTACTCCAACACACCCATGGTAGGCTTTTCTCTATCACCCCGGTCAGCAACCTTAAAGCCAATTCTCACTTGACTTCGAGGAGCCCAGTCTACTCTCGTTTGTAAAGAAAGGACAATGCCCCTTCTGAATAAAAGAAAAGGAACATTGGTGAGTGGAAACTGGATAATCTGCATTTATAAATGGCAGATTTTTACACTGTTAATCACTCAACATGTAACAAGCATCTGTTGTGGTCAGATACCACGCTAAGGAGCTAGGCACACAACATGAATAAAATTTTATGAATGAGACTCCAAACTCTGGCTTCCAGTTTCCCGGTGAGGATTGGTATGTGATTGCTATGCAATGTTGTGATTGACAGCTTCTTACCAGGCTTTAAAAGCTCCACATCTTTAGCATCATTCACTGTAGCATGAGTCTCAGTCTCTCTCTCTCTCTCTCTCTCTCTCTCTCTCTCTCTCTCTCTCAGGAGGAAAGTTATCAACAAAACCTTCCAGTACATTCCAGACACATGCTCCTTGCATGTGAGTCTAAAGAACAGCTAATGCATACGTGTGGCACTCACCTAGAGGTAGGGTCAAGTCTGTGGTAAGTTGGTGTGTTACGATTTGACTACAATGCAGAAAATATTGGAACTTAGTGAAAACCCCTTTCTAAGAAGGATATATCTCACTGACTGAGAGACCGCTTCTTTAGCAGAGCCCTTTTTAGGGAGCATCTGGAAGTGGGTGCTAGAGAAAATTAGCTATTTTGAAAGATTGGTGAGAAGATTGGAAGTTCCCAGAGGAGAGGGGTGGGGGTAGAGAGGAAAGAGGGATGGCTGGTGTTGGGGTGTGTGTGTGTGGAGTGGTTGGCAGTATCGAGGATGTTACTTAGAGTGAACTGTTCCCATGGTGTTGAGGACGCAGGGTGCTGCCTGGGAACCTATTTAAGTTATAATGATTTATGTCAGTTGAAGTGGCATCTTCCCTCCTTTCAGTGACGTTTGCTACCCACAGTATGAGCACGCATGGATCCGGAGCGTGGGTTAGAGGGACTGCGACCCCCAGAGGCATCATCCTAAGCTCTGAAATCTGTTAGATGATTTTGCAGACAAAATGTAAGGACCCTGAGTAGGAAGATAACCCTGATTTCCCAGTGAAGGGGGTTCAAAGTAATCTCAAGCTCCTTAGAGTCAAAGACCAGGAGGCAGAGTATTACCCCAGAAGAAGGGTACAGGTGACATCGCTGGCTTTGAGAATAGAAAGATGGTGACTGTCCCAGCTAGAAAAGGCTAGGAACCTGACCCAATTGTGAAGCCACTGTAGAAGATAACAGGTCTGTTGTCACCTGAAGTTTAGATCTATGAGACCCATGTTTGACTGAGAACTCATAAGTGTGAGTTCTTAAGTCACTGGGGTTACAGTGGCTTCTTACAGTGGCAATGGGAGTTAACACAAGATGTGAGTCAGGATAAGAGACCAGGGCACAGACAGGGCAATCTGAGTATGATTTAGGAGCAGTCCTTGCACCACAGGGCTCCCATGGGCATATAATCAAGTTTCCAGTCAAAAGGATCAGCTTGAAACAGACACTGGAAAACCCTAACTGAGAGATTAATGAATTTAAGCAAAGAGAGCTGCAGAAGCTTCAAGTGTATAGTGTTAATCGACAGGCTCACAGAAGCAGGGACCATGAGAGCTCCTTGGGGCAGAGTTGCTCCCAGGGCTGCCCAGGGTTCTGCCAGGACATCCTGTGAATAGGCCAGGGACAGCCATTGTTACTGTGTAGAGCACATCGTCTCATAGCCTTCCATTTCAGTCTTCATTTGAACTAAGCCTTCTGAAGCAATGACAATAAAACAAAAATACCAGATGGACTCAGCGTAAGGTGTTCCCTTCCAGGCTATCCAGACACAGGCGAGGGGTGGGAACGATGGCTTAGGAATGACTCCCAGGCCTGGAGGCTTCTGTTGCAGGGCCAGAGGGATTACAAGGGGATATGGGTCATTTGTGATGTGGCTCAGGTTCGAAGCATCTGGCATAAAGGGAAGACCTCAGTGTGAAGGGAAGACCCATCAGTGAATGATTCTAGAGACCAAGGGCACCTAGAACCATCACGGCTTCAGCTCAGGCCGGCAAAGGCCAAGAAAAAACACAGCCAAAGCCCCCTCAGGTTTGGTAAACCTCAGACAGAAGGAGCAGGACACTCAGTTTTGGGGTCCCCATTAGTAGAAAATACTTCCTCCAAAAGGGTCCAGCCTTGGACCCTTGACATGACAAGCTAGATATAAAAGACAGCAAGACAGCAAGACAGCAAGACAGACAGGAGAGACAGCAAGAGGCAGACACCTAAGTGTGTGCTTCACGGCCAAGCCATCAGAGGTACACAGCTCAGACTATCAGCATCCTGAGACCTTAAGAAATAGGAAACCCTACCCCAGAGAGGTGCATGAGGGCCTAGAAGGGAGATGTCGTTCCCTGTGGTTCCAAACCAGGCCTATTGTCAGCAGGCACATTGCAATTACTTATGCATTATTACAACACACAAAGTGGCTCGCTCCAAGAGGAAGCGTCAGTGGATTAGTCATCCTTTGGATACCTTCCGCTTTGCAAGTCATGTTCAGAGACATCATTGGAAGGTTTACAAGATTCATGGAAATGCTGTTTCAGGCCTCCCCAGTTCCCCGGCCCCACCCCCCACCCAAATCTACCCACTGGATACTTCACACACAGGTCTAACTTATGTAATATCAATAAACAATGGTGCAGCCATTTTGAGTTCCCACTGTATTCCAGGCTTTGTTGCTGTGTGATAATAAAATATCTATTGCTGTAAATCATGGAAAAATTGTATTATTATGATCACTTTACAACCCAAGCACCTGGGGTGCAAAGGCATCATTTGTTCCTGATTCACCTGCTAGTGGGTAGCAATAAGGGTGGGATTTGAACTCATATCATAAAAACTGAGCCTGTGTTTGTCCACACATTTGGATAATTTGAATATCTACGACGGCCTGGAATACAGCACTTAACCTAGTATGTGAGAGGCCCTGAGTCCCAGCCCCCACACTGCAAAACACAACCAAACAGAAGCAGAAACAAAACCTATGGAAGACCATCATACAGGAAGTCCTGCTGACATCAGACTTTAATAGCTCTCTAGGGGATTCTGCTTTGTAGCCTGCACTGAGAGCCAAACAACTGGTTAAAACAAGCCGTAATTGGGTCCCCAAAGGGATAAGCCCCTGGGATGTGGGTGTGTAGTGTAGCTCAGTCATAGAACACTTACCTATTATGTACAAGACCCTGAGTTCTGTCTCCAGCACCAGGGGGGGGGGAGACAGACAGACAGACAGAGAGAGAGACAGAGACAGAGACAGAGACAGAGACAGACAGAGATTACCCTTGGAGATACTGATCTGACAACTATCATATTTTGTAGCCTGGCTCAAGCAGACACACTGGACGGCAACCCTTTTCTTTTCTTATTTTAGAGTATTGGCAATACTAAGGTCAAGGAGGATGATCGATATGTTATTCCTCCTGTCTCTGCCTCCTGGAACTGTGCTGGGATTAAAGGCGTGTGCCGCTACACCCAGCAACAGCCCAAAATTTTATTCAGCCAGCTCAGGTTTCAAAATAAAAATGTTATAACTTTACTGAATAAGAATAATAAATACTTATAAGTTGATTACAGTTGTGGCCAAAGCTACGGTCATACAGGCCCAGGTTCTGCTTGGTCGTGTTGTTTTATTCTTAGAATATTTACAGAATGAATTCTCGTCATTACAGGAGACACAGACACTGTCCATGCATGAGCCAGAGGGGCCAGTCTGCCTCGTTCTCTGCTGTGAATCTATCTGTTGGTTGGACTCAAAATGATGGTTTGTTGGTCCACATTCTGACATTGTCACTAGTCATGCTTAAGAATCAGAATTGAGTAAAAGCAAAACCCAATAGTAGCCCCCAAACAAAACAAAACAAAAAACCCTAAAATACTGTCCCCAAACTTGTAATGCTTTAAGTCACTTTATGACTTTGGGTTGGACTGTATTCATAGCTATTCTGGGCTCCATGTGACCCACAGGCCATGGGCTGGAATGATCCTGTGGAAGATGAGTCAGGTTGCTTCCTGGGCTGGGACAGGCTCTGACACGGATGGGTCTGCATCTGTATTGATGCAGATGTGGAGACAGCACCGTGTGGGTCATTTCAAGGTCACCTCTTCTCAGGGGGCATCCAGGGGTGGTGAACAGATGAACTGCGGAACTGCTGTAACTTATGACCAAGCTCAGGGACATAAGATGCAGCATTTGAACCAAACTGTTCTCTGACGCTTCTGCGGAAAGATTTAAGAACCTTGGAGAGGCCATATCATAGGCCAGCGGTGGATGACAGAATTCCAGAAGGGTCAGCTTGGTCTGTGTGATGGTCAGGACCTCTGAGCATGTGCTTGGGGCGATGTCTTGATTAGCGGTGTGGGAAGATGCACTTTAATTGTGATTGGCATGGGCTGTCTAAGTGGACAAAATGAGCTCAGTACTAAGACAGGTGCATTCATTACTCTCTTGTGATGGGATGCCATGTGAGCAGATCTCTCGGGCTCTGCCACCAGAACTTCCCTGCCATGGCGGACTATAGCCCGGGGAAGGTGGCCTGAACCTTTTCTCCTTTAAGCTGCTTTTGTCAGAGTAGTTTTATCACAGCAACAACAACAACAACAAAAATGTCACCAAAGCAGCTGGGTGTCTACCGACTCTCCTGGATTTCAGTCCTGGCTGCCACCCACAGTAAGTGCTGCTCATTCTGTGGGCCATAGCACCCGCAGCCCGTGAGGTCACATTCTTTTGTGAGTGGCTGTAAAGCAGGAGTCACAGCTTTTGAAAGTCCATGCTGGTCTGTCTGGAGCCAATCAAGTATCTAGATATCTGATAGGGAGTTGGATAAGTGTTCACCTGAACCAGCGTTACCAGCTTCTCGTTGGCGTGGCCTGATAGCGATCACTAGTGGGATAAAGGTGCCCCTCCCTCGGGCTCCCACCCTGCTCTTGGGTGGAGAGCACATCACACTTGCCAGAGCACATCACCTGCATTCTTCCTCGTTTGTTTTTCCAGCGCTGGGCGTCGACCCAGGCACCTTGTTCATGCCTGCTAAATGCTCTACCACCGACCAGCACCCACAGACCTTCCTACCTACTGTAGGGGTTTGGATCTGAAATAGAAGAGCAATCGCTTTGTAACAACTGACGATCCCAGCCCTGCTGGCTCGGTCACACAGCTACCAGAATGCTTTTGTTGGTTTAGGAAGGGCAGGGCTCATTCTTGCTTTCTAGATGTCTGATTCCCCATGATCCATTCTCGGCTGCTGACTTGCTAAACGGTTCATTATGATGACTCAAGCTGGTCTGCGGTAGAAAGCGGGCTCATTTGTCATCTGGTTCTCAGTACCTACCAGAGAGGGGCTGGAGGCAAGAGGATCAGAAGTTCAAGGTCATCCTCAGCTACATAGGAAGTTTGAAGCCAGCCTGGGCTACATGAGATCCTGTCTCAAAAAAAAAAAAAAAAAAAAAAAAAAAAAAAGTCCCAAACAGACAAAAGCCCAACCTAAAAAAAACAAACAGGCATGGTCTCCCTTAACCTCTGGGGAAAGAAGCAAGAATTACCTAGCAAATGATAAACCTTAGTTACAGGATTCTGCCCAAATTTCTACAGCATCGCCAGTTTTTCTCAAGAGATGAGAATTTGGGGCATGGCGCAGTCCCCAGAATCCTGGAGTCCCTCTTGCAACGAGGCATCACTAAGTTGTCCTCCATGGCACAGTGAAGGGAAACAGCCCATTCCTCCCATGTTTGATCAGCATCTGCCAAGACCAGCAGCATCCAGTATGTACTAGGGTGGGGCAGCTCTCATGGACACAGACTCTGAAGTCTGCTTCATCTGTGCCTGCCTGCCTTCCTTCCGTCCCTGGAGCCTGTGGCCACTCCCCATACCTCAACACTAGGGAGAGCTGCATCCAGTTTGTCTGAGCTCTGCTCTAGACTTGGAGTCATAGACAGCAGGAGGTAGGCAGGGCTTGGAGCTGTGTGGAACAGCGGCTCACCATTGGGCCTGTGCTGCTGTGGGGGATCAGAGAGGTCTTGCTTACCTCACCAAGGTGGATCCACCAGAATCTTTCTTGGATAGTCTGCACCCTTCTTATTTAGGGGATAAATATTTTTCCTTGATGTCTCCTCAGGAGACTCACCTCCACTGCCCCACCCTCATGATAAATCCCACATCAGGCAAAGTGGATCTGAGTTGAATCTGTGAGTGCCAGCAGTAGAGTTTACAGACGCCCAATAGTGTGGCTTAGCCTGCAAGTATTTCAAAAGGCTCTGCAACTCTGAGGGGTTCTAGGTGGTTCTCTGGCACAAATACTTCATGACTCTCTGCCTTGTAAGTTTGCCTCATGGGTCATATTCCTTAGAGTGTTGCCATTAAGACCCCTCTCCCCTTTTGCTAGTTATAGGAAGATCTGTCCGTATTTACATTGGAAGAACAACTGGGACTATTTTAATGCTCTTCCAGGCAAAATACCTATTTGAGAAATAAGGTCATGCTTAGAACAAAACCACACTTCAAACTGCCAGTGATTTACACATCCTTGGGCTTCGGAGAAAATCTGAGCTTAACAGAGATCTCCCTTCCATGAAAGTTCAGAATCGCCACAGATGTAACTTAGTATGGAAGCTTGTCTCCAGGGCGAGGGAAGGTTCACCCAACAGGGCTGCCACTGTCGCCATCTACGCTGACGATACACACAGCGTGCTTTAGCGGCTTCCAGTCTAGGCTACCCTGTTTTCAAAAGGCTTCTCACGTCCGCTGTATTGATTGCCTGACCAGCTCACTAATGGACTGTGATCTGTGGTTGGAGAAATACTCCAGCAGGGAAAGGAGAAAGCGGCTGCCACCTCGGGACTAACTGGAAGCTTCGGGGAAGGTTTGGGGAATGCGGTGGACTCTACACCCAGGATGTGCTGATCCTCGGAGGCCCCAGGCTCTCCTCCGAGGAGCTGGGCTGTCTGGACGAAGAGGGTAGAGATGCCTGTGCTTGTCAGAAGGCTATGCAGTTAGAAAGCCCTGTGTTCTTTCTCTTTCAGCAGCATAGTGTGGTCAGGAACGGTGCCTCCCTGCACCGTGGAAGGATCTCTGCCACCCCTGGAGAGGAGCTCCCATTCTGGAGATGAAACTCCATAGTCCACTTCGTGACGACGCTCTGCTTAGCCCTGACATTTTGACCGCATCTCAGTGAGTCCCTCGAGGCACATAAGTGGCTAGGCCCCTCCCTGGAGGACCACGGCCCACCAGGTTCCACTTACAGAACATTAACTGTCCTAATGGTCAGACCCAGCTCCTGCCCTACAGAGTAAAAGGCCCACGCTCTGAACCCTGGAAAGCTCTGTCCCTAAGCAATCCTATATAACTGCTGTCTACTGCTCAGTCTGTCGCTGCCTCTTTCCCAAGCAGACCTAGCTTCCCTCCTGGGGTTTTCCCTCCCAACAAATCTCTCATGTGAAGTTTGCTGTCCCCTGCCACCTGGTGGTATTCCGTGACTCTAAGTGTGGTGGCTCTGAAGGGAAAGGCTTTGCTACAGAAGGGTTACAGCTCGCCTTCAGCTGCTGCAGGCGAAGGATTCCCCTATGCAAGCGTAACAGCTCTGCTCTGAGAGGTATCCTGGCAGTCTGGAGAAACCATAAAGGAACACCATAAAGCCACACCATACAACACACCTCACGAGAGATTGTTGGGAGGGAAAAACCTAGGATGGAGACTGCCTCTGCTTGGGAGAGAAACAGCAGGAAACTAGGCAGAACACGGGATTTACAGATAGGATTTTGGGGAGGTGGAGTTTTCCAGGGTGAAGATTTCCTCGGTGAGGATTGGTGGGATTTTGATTCCTGAGCTTGGTTGAGCTCAGGATTGGTGGGTTTTCCTGTTCAGGGATTGGTGGGGTTTTGTGTGTAGTGATTGGTGGGTTTCTGTGACAAGCCCAGTCAGGGATTGGTGGGATTCTGTTTTTTGGCCCTGGTCTTAGGATCAAGTCAGAATCAAGTTTGCCCTTTATTCTTTCATTCCACACCAACGTCCTGGACACCTTGTCATCCAAGCCGCAATACTTACACCCCCACGACCCCGAAGACGATAAATCCACACCTCATGTTATATACATAATACTTGCTAAAATTGTGATTAGTTGCATTTCAGGTCTGTTTTCATCACTGACGGTAACATCACTAGGACAGTAAGGTTTTACTCACTGTTCTGTGCCTGTGTCTGTGACAGTGACTCGCACCTCGCAGGCACTTCACCAGTATCTGACATGTACAAGGAAGGATGAGGAAAACCAGTCATCAACGGTCTGTGGAAGACCATAAGTTGGATCGGCACTTTCATACTCCTTATCTTCTCTGCCTGTCAATTCATCCAGCCAGCCAGCTCTCCCTCCATCAACCAATCACCCCTCAATCCATTGACCCATCCCCCCAATCCATCCATTCAACCATCCATCCATCTCATCACTCCCACCCATCCTTCCCTCCATGCAAACAACCACCTATGCATTCATCTGTTCATTCATTCATCAGAACTCACCATCCCTCCCTCCATCTAAGCATCCATCCATCAAACTAGCCCTACCCCACCCACCTGCCAGCCATTCCCCCCCTTCTTCCTCCATTCCCTTTTGACTCATCCAACACTTTCTGTGTTGCTGTGCCAATCAGTATTATTTAGATGGGTGTGGCTGCCCCGCCTCTGGATCTGAGAGACTGCTGGTACAGCCGCCACGTAAGGGACTAACGACAAGAGAAACCGGAAATGCTCTGAAGAAGACCGTTCCCCAAGTCTCCGCTCTCACCCCACACTCTCACCAAATGCTGTGATTCACTCAAACTTTTAAATCCTGTTTCACCCACAATGGCTGTGCTGACAGACTCCGTGGCCTAAATCTGTTGTGACAACAGCCATATAAAAAGGTATTAAATCGTTATAATACTGAGTAGGCTTTGCAAGATGTTTAGACACACCAAAAGCAACAAATAATAAACAATTTGCAGAGGAAGTGGGGAACAGCTCTGTAGTGTGAAACGCAAACCACGCAAACGGAGTAGCCCCACTCTGCGTCCCACAATTCTCTCTGGCTAAAAATAAAGAGATCTGACCAGAGCCTAAGGTTTCTCTCCGTGCGCACTGCCAGCACAGCCTTCTGTTCTTCTGCGTGGTTCTCCATCCCTCCACCCTTAGGCTCGGCCATGGGTCTCAGCCTAATAATTCATAGCGAAGATCTTCCCACACCTCATATAAAGGCGGTCTCCATCACTGGTGGTAGGTACCCTTTCCGTCCACACCGAACCACAAACTTAATGGTTCTATTTGTTTACTTATCTCTCTTTCTAGACTGTGGACGTCTCCGGCTATGTTCACCGTGATTCTATCCCAAGAGGTTTTCACAGTCTCAGGCACAGAATAGATACAAATGTGGTTTAAAGACAGGACTGTTAGGGCGGCTCAAAGGAGGAGCAGGGAAGCCCTCTCTCTGCAGAGGACCGAGGCACAGGCAGCGGTGGAACAACAGCGCCCCCACGCCGTGGTTCTGGGAAATTGTCGTTTCCCAGAAAGCGCGCCGCACCCGCCTTCTCAGGCCTTGGAGGGGGGACCCTTCTTGGCATTCTAGGATGGCTCTTAACCCACTACACTTGATTCTTTATTCTTTTCCTTAATTAAAAAATTCGAAATCTGCCCTCGAACATTTCCCCACAGAGAGAGACATTTGGAAACATGCTGTGGCTCAGACTGGCGTTGCTATGGTAACAACCTCCCAGCCATTTTGAAATCTTACATTTTCAGATTTGTATGCTTTAAAAATTCCTGCTTACATCTGCGTTGCCATTAAAAAAAAAAAAGAACTTTCCCTCCTTCGATTTGATTTATTGTATTTACTTTGTTTCACCTTTTACGTTGTTAAATAACATTGTTCAAATTCCTCAGCTGGGGCTGGTGAGGCTGACACCCAGCCCTGGGGCCTGCACGGTAGAAGCAGAGAGCTGCCTCCCACAATTGTCTGGCCTCTACACCTATGCAAACCAGTGAGTGTAAGAAAAAAGTTAAAATTGCCAGGGTAACCAGCAGGAGGCTGTGCTACTCTGAGAGAACATTCCAGAAGAATGGCTGCTTTGTATCCAAGCATTCCGTACTTGGGAGCCAGTTACTTTCTAATCACCTCAGGACCGGAAACCATTGTTGCCAATTCCTGCGTTCCTGACACGGTTCACCTGGTGATCTGCAGCCGCCATATTGGGTGCCAGCATTGTGTCCCCCGACTGCCTGCTGCACACACGTGCATTCCATTATTAGTCACCCAAAGGACAAGAAAGTAGGGGCCGAATGCACGCATCCCCTGTCGCCTGCCCACCACCATTGTTGAGAGGAACATTGTCAAAGAACACACTGAGAATGGGGAGGGGTCCTTCCGGGTCTCAGAGATGAATTGTTGGTATTGTGTGATGTAGGACGCTATAAGAAGGGGAAGTATTATAGTGGAAATACTGGGGGGAAAGCCACAGAAAGCTTTCTGATGTTTACAGAGATATGAGACTCAACCAAAAAAGATAGACTAGGGCTAAATTCCTACACTGGAAGGAAGCCAGATACCCACACCTCCCCACAAATAGGCAGGCAGGCTGCATTGTCTTTCTAGTGGCTTCTTCCAGCGAGGCCCAGAGCCCTGACGCTTTTACTACTGGTAGGCTATTTTACTCCGCCCACTTCAGATTTTACTTTAAAAAATAATAAGTGAGTGGCGGTTGCTTCATTGGAATGCATGTCTGCTATAAAAGGAAATCCATCTTAGAACTTACACTAGGAAAGTAGCTCTCTCATTGTATACTCACCTTTCGGGAGATTGCCTTGGAGCTGTTTGGCGAATAATTACATATATGTGCCCACAGACATGCATAGTGACCTGCAGTTCACCCACAAACGATTAGGTAATATATGATTCAACCTAAGGAGAGCTTCAGAGCTCAGTTTCTACTGTTACATTGAATCGGAATTTGAGTCTTAGGCCCATGGTTCTTCGAGCTACAGTTTCTGGAATTGACTCACATATGCCCTCTACTGGATCCTGGCCTCCTTACACCCTCTCCCCTTCGGAAGTCCGTGTCTGGCATCTATACCACAGTCTGGACTTTGTCTCAGCCTTCCTGTTGCCCTGCCCCTCCCCCAAACCTTTTAAGGGCGGGTGATGGACAGAAGAAATGGAGGCAGATCCTAGTTTTAATTCTATAGTGGATTTCATGGACTTCTCACTCTTTGGTAGTGGATAAGTACATAAAAGTGTATCTCAGAGAGAAAATGTAAAATCCAGGGCAAAGCACCACAGCTTCAAAATGACTGATCTAACCGTATAGAAGTTCATTGAGACGAACTTCAGTTCTGGTTGACTTTGGTGTGTGATGCTTATTTTATTTGCAGGTTACTTTTTGGAATAAAGGCAATAAAATTAAGGAAATGTAAAGCAAAACCAACACTGAACACATAATGTGTTCCATTTTATTTAAGGAAAGACCCGCCCTTCAGTTACTATTGAGTTTCAAATGTCCCCTCCCTGCTCAAATGCTTGAATTCAGCGATTGTAGCGATTTCCAGAACCTTTGAGACTATGGGATTTGTAGGAAGTTGGGCAATAGGGGTGGGCCTAAAAGGTGATATCCGCTCTGGTCTTCACTAGACTCTCCACTTCCCAGCTCTGTGCTGTGGTCAGCCACAAGGCTCCCACACTCTAAGGGACAGAGCTACTGCAGTCACTACTCGTTCTCCACCATCATGGGCTGAGAATCCCTAAAACTGTGAGCCAGAACGAACCCTTCCCCTCTGAAGTTGCTTCTGGTGGTATTTGCTCACAACAACAGAAGTAATGAATGTGCCTTCCGTTATCCCACTATGTTACTATGTATCCCACTATGTAACTACAATGTTACAGTTTTCCATTGGGTGCCATCATCTCTGGACACATTGTATCACCTCCCTTTGGCTTGCACCTCGATGGGCCATGTGCTCACCTGAACTTTTCTTCCACCAACCCAATCGTCACTTTGCTGTCTTACCACCCAGGCTTGGCTCTTTTAGTACTAGGATTTCCCAGAGAGACACAGTCATACACACACAGTGTATGTTTTGTGGGGTTTTCCCCCCCCCTCAATGATCGTTGTTTGGCTTAAAAATCAAAGAGAAAGCAATGTTTCATTGCAAAGCCTTTGCAAACTGCTTCGTGATGAAGTTATGGTGTTCTTTGTTTCCAAGTGGGATTGTAAGGTCCAATGACTTGTAGATCCTCCTCCCTCTTCCCCTGCCCATCATCTCCTTCACATTCATTTTTACCTACAAGTCCCTTCATATTGAGAGAGGAGGTCTTTATTTAGGGTGTAACCCTCTGCTAGACACAGTGAGGCATATGAAAAGGCCATGAGGCCAACTCTTTTAAAAAGGTGTTAATTGGATTTTCCCCCACATAAAACCCCCCATAGCATTTTATTTCCTGGCTTCCTTTCTCACAGTCAACTTCATTTGCCCATTTAATGCAATTTGCTTCTCATGATAAGATTCTATTAAGTGATTATTAAGACATTCTGAGTTCCTTCAGCCAAGTCCGCCTATAATCATTACCTACCTCCTGGGGGTGGCGCGAGGTGTAATTAACTAAAGCTCACTATTACCTCTCAGCATCCAGAACTACAAACAGAGACCATTTGACACAGCAACCCTCCAGCGCTGAACTCACTCAGGCAGCAGGCATGGTACTGCCTGCTCACATTTGCATAAGTCCCAAAGATCTGCGCTGGATGAGCGTCAAGGCTGAGCGGATTGTGTGACAACAGCATCCTGGGAATTGCCTGCCCTTATTTATATCAAATAGTATCCCTAAGGGCTGATTTCTTTTAGTTTCAAAACCATATCATTTAACAGTCCTAATCTTAGTTAGTGTTAATTAAAGAAACACACACAAAACTTCCACTGATAATTGAAATATGCTGGAGCAAATCATTCTAGCACTACCCTCAAGCTTTTCACTCCAGTCTCCCAAATTCCTCATGTATGTGAATCATGGGACTGGGACCCAAAGCTCTGTAATGTTGAGAAACAGAATGGAGGGCTTTGGCAGGGAGTAAAATCAACAAACTCCACAAATGGTAAGGGATGGCTTCTCACGCCTACTTTAGAATCTACCTAAGAACTAAGATATAAAAATACAGGGATGTAGAAATGGGGAGCCTGAGCTAGCAACGAGGGAAGTGGGAGGGGAGGGGAGGAGAAAGAGAGAGAGAGAGAGAGAGAGAGAGAGAGACTCAGACTCTCCAAGCAGCTAAAATGCTTTGCTAATGAAACTGCTCAAGTCAAACACAACAACTCCAGGACCCTGGTGTGTGTGTGTTGTGTTGTGTTGTGTGTGTGTGTGTGTGTGCTCTCATACTGAGCTGGATTAAAGTCTGGGGAAGATGAGAGGCATTTAATTAGGAAAGGGAGGTGAACTGTTTCAGCAGACACACAGACAACAGCGAGAAAGATACGGATGGCGTCCTTATAATAAGGGATCAGGCAGAGAAACTGAAACGAGAAACAAGAATTCACGGGGCGTTGCAGTGCCGGAACATTTAGGAAGAGCGCAAACGGCGGTGCAAACCCCAGCGGCTCTCAAGGGCTTCTCTGCACTGCAGCAGGATGCCATAATTTATTTTCATAATGGCTCTTTCACATCAAGAAAGGTTTACTCCATGACCAGTGGGCAGGGAGACAGGTCATAGAAAACTGTCCCCATCAAAAGACACTTCTAGAAGTTTAATCAGCGCTTAAAGTAATGCCTTGGTAGTAAGATGAAGCAGGCAAATTCCAAGCCAACACAAAAGTACTTTCTAGCCCTTTAAGGCGCACTTAGATGGAGCTGGTGACTTTGAAAGACAGTGAGCTTCCTACCACTTGGAGGTTTTTAAGCAAAGCACTAATGGCTCTCCATGGGGACACTGTGCAGAGACTGTGAGAGTATGCCTGCGGGCTGAAATCCAGCATCGCATTTCATATGGCTTGAGAGCTAGAAACCATTTCTCCTTTCTAAATGTAAATTGCCAAACAGGGAAAAAAAAAATAAAGCTGTTCACTGGCTCGGTTTTGACTCAACCTATAAAGCCTAACCTGTCCTGAGCTGGGCAGAGGAAGAAGTTTTCTGACTGCTGCTGTTCCCCAGCTCGAGGAGCAAACCTCATTTTCCCATGAGGCCTTTGCCAAAACGAGTCCAAGTGGAAACCGCCCACAGCAGCCAGAGAACGTGGCTCCTCATGAGACCGGCTGTCTCTGGAAATGAACCCGGACTCAGTGTCAGGTGAACATTCGGAGATATGTCATATCAACCTCGTTTTCGTCCGTCCTTCCTGATTTGTGTTTCATGCATTCAGATTTCATCCACCAGAGGGGAGAAAGATGACTCTATGATCTTTACCAGACAAGAACAGGGCGTGTTTGACTTGCACCGACATCACTAGGACATTCCAAAGACATCCCATAAGTAAGATCCTGGGGGCTCTAGACTGTTCTCACATGGCCCACAGGAAGATGTGGAAGAGGCAGGGGCTGTGATTTCTTATCAGTGGGTGTAAAACTCAGGGCCTATTATGTAAGTTTTACTCAAAAAACAAAAACAAACAAAAAAACAGTAGAAAGATCAAAGTGTTCATACACACACACACACACACACACACACACCTCTTGTTTTTGTTGTCTGGTTGTCTGTTTATATGTGTGGGAGAAATTCTTAGAGAAATGTTCTTACTGTCTGCTCTACCTTTGCTGAAAATTAACAGGCTTTAGGCTAATGGCATGCTGGGTCCAAGAAGAAACAGCTGGTTTTCACAGTCAGAAGTGTGTTTACAGTTTCAGTGATGTCCCCGTGACCCCAGAGTCCCCATGAGAAGAAACAAACAGAGGTCATTAGTTACTTCTCGGGATACCGTGATAAACCACCTGACAGGGACATCACAAGGAAGCTGCGATGGTTAATCTTACCACGTTGAAGAGATGTAGACACATCAAGGAAACAGCTCTCTAGTGAGTCCGTGAGCTTACCTAGGATTGGCTCACTGATGTGGGATGATAAAGCCTCCCTCCTTTAAGTTGCTTTTGCCCAGTATTTCGTCTCAGCAACAGATAAGTAACTAACATAGAGGGCTCACAGTTTGGGGGTACAGTCCATTATGGCGGCGTTGTGGATCAACTTCATCCGCATTTAGAGACAGATAAATGGAGCTGCTGTTTAATCTGAGACCCACACCACGGAATGGTGCTGCCTACATTCGTGGTGAGTCTCCCCATTTTAATTAACCTAACCTAAGCTAGAAAAACCTCTCACATACCCTAGCGTCATTGCTGGTTCTAGCTCCTGTCAGTTTGACAACCAATCTAACACATGGGGGCGCCGAGATGCAACCATGACTCTTAGCATAGGGTGGTAAGCCGTGACCACTGCTTGGAGTTCAAGAGGGCAAGGAGCTTCAGAAGGTTCCATGATCTCAACATGTTTCAAACTTCTTATACATGCAACACACTTTTATTATAAGACTATCAGTATAAGGGGAACTTACTATGCAGGACTAGGTCAAAGTAAAGATACTTGAAATGCACACATTAAATTATACTACAATTAAACCATGAACAAATGGACAAAATTATATAGCAGAGTCAGCAAAAACTGAAATACAGTCTACAGTGCTTGCTTCTGTGCATACACACAGAATAATGTGGCCCTGAGCACAAATTTAATCCAGATAACATTTAAATTAGATAATATTAAATTAAGTTAGAATTTAAAGACCATAGCTTGAACAATAGTCAGCAAATAACCTTATAATAAGATTTTTTAAAAAGATTTATTTATTTATTATATGTATGTACACTGTAGCTGTCTTCAGACACTCCAGAAGAGGACATCCGATCCCATTACAGATGGTTGTGAGCCACCACGTGGTTGCTGGAATTTGAATTCAGGACCTCTGGAAGAGCAGTCAGTGCTCTTAACCACTGAGCCATCTCTTCAGCCCCTATAATACGATTTTTTAAAAACACAAATCCTACTTAGTCCTTTAAAATATGCGTGTATGAGTGACTGGACACTTTCTGGTATCAGTGTGCCAAGACATGGACCATTCGCTCTTGTGTCAGCAACATAAAGCATGTGACCTTACACATTCCATGTTTTAAGCAATTTTAGTTTCTTCCTGGAAATAGGTGAGTGCATGCTTACACAGGAACACACACTTGAGCCGTACAGCCTCTGGGCCAACACTGTGATGTTTGCCAGAGCCTCCTATTTTGTGTTTCAGATGACAGGGGTGCGACGCAAAGCTGAATCCACACCAAGAGCCACACTAACACCACAAGGCCTGAGCAGAGTCTAAACACCTGTCACTCATGACTTCCAGGCAAAAGAGGGTGGAACTCCTGTCCCACTCAGTAAGCATTCATTTGGCAACCCCAGTTACGCTTGAAAACACGCCTTTCACATGACCCTAAGGGTGCCTTCACTGGCACGGTTTTCATGTGTATTTGGGGTGTGTGTGTGTATTTGGTGTGTGTGTGTGTATTTGGTGTGTGTATGTATTTGATGTGTGTGTGTATATTTTATGTGTGTGTATTTGATGTGTGTGTGTATATTTGGTGTGTGTGTGTGTATTTGGTGTGTGTGTGTATTTGGTGTGTGTACATTTGGTGTGTGTGTATTTGGTGTGTGTGTGTTTGATGTGTGTGTGTGTATGTTTGGTGTGTGTACTTGGTGTGTGTGTGTGTATTTGATGTGTGTGTGTACTTGTGTGTGTATGTATTTTTGTGTGTGTGTATTTGGTGTGTGTGTATTTGGTGTGTGTGTGTACTTGTGTGTGTGTGTATTTGGTGTGTGTGTGTACTTGTTGTGTGTCTATGTATTTGGTGTGTGTGTGTACTTGTTGTGTGTGTATGTATTTGGTGTGTGTGTATTTGATGTGTGTGTGTATTTGATGTGTGTGTGTGTGTGTGTATGTGTGTGTATGTATTTGGTGTGTGTGTGTATTTGATATGTGTGTATGTATTTGGTGTGTGTATATTTGGTGTGTGTGTGTATTTGATGTGTGTGTGTGTATTTGGTGTGTATGTGTGTGTGTTGTGCATGTGTGTGTGTTGTGCATGTGCTCAGCGCACATGTGATCCGGCACTGCAAAGGACCCCGAGTGATGAACTATGACTGGGAAGCTGCAAGCAGAACTTGACTCCCCCCCCCCGCCCTCCCCCCCCCGCCCCCTCCCCCACCTCCCTCGTCTGCTCTCCATCCCAGAGTTCCCCGTTCTCACACTTCTTCCAGAGAATAGGCTCAAAGTCAGAAGAGCCACATTTTCTCTGCCTGCTTCTCCCCGCTCTCCCCACCTCCCTCCCTCTCTTCCTCCCTCTCTTCCTCCACAGCCTGTTCCACAATTAGAATTCAGCTCGGAAAGAAATAGCTGACACTCAGCAGATGGCTGCGGGCAGTCCCCTCACACAACCTGGACACCCACTTCAGTCCTCAGCTGAGGGGGTCGGGAGTGACAGCCATATGCTGGAGTGCCACCACAGCCAGCCAGCGGAAGACAGGCTTTGTTCTCTTGATGGGTTTGTTTTGAAAGAGGAACATAAATAGTCAGGGCTGCAACTCCCTCCCTGCAGCTCCTAGGGGCTCCAAGCACCCGACTGACCCTCCTTTCAGTATGCTGGGTGTGAGGGCTGGGCTTGGCCAGCAGATAGATTAAGTGCACTTAATTGCCAACACTAAATAATAATAAATAATAAATTGCCCTTTTTCCTATTTAATTAGTAGAAAGCTTTTCACTGAAATGATCATGTTTCTCTGTTAAAAAAAATTAAAAGCCGTTTTTGGACACTTAAAAGGCTTCTTGCCAAGCCTGCAGTGATGGAGAGGCTCCCTGCTGTCTACTGAGTTTACTGGCAAGGGGGTGGAGATGACAGGATGTGGGCAGACGGGCTAGGACCGGGGTCAAAATGTCCTCATAGTCATTCAGGACTGCCCCGCCACCAGCCAGCTGACCTCGCTTCCCACGGAAATTGCATCCTCTGGAAAGGCCTCCATTTCACCTGTGAAGGGATCCCAAGACTCCCACGAAGGCAGCACAGCTGCACTGACCTCCATTCCCTCCCAGAGATCCTGAGGCCTGGGAACATCTCATGTTCCCCATGGTTTCTGCCAGAGAGCGAGAGACTCTGCGGATGACTGTTTCTTGGGCTGGATAACTTCTTGATAGTATAAAATGTGTTTTTGAAGTGTGTGTGTGTGTGTGTGTGTGTGTGTGTGTGTGCACACTCGCGCGCGCGTGCACATGCTTAAGAACAATTGAAAATAATCTAGCCATAGAACCTACATTGCAGTGAAACCCAGAGGCAGGGAATGGCTTAGTTGGTAAAGGTCAGGTCCTCAGCCCCCATATACAGGCTGGGTAGCTGGGTATGGTGGTGTGTGCCTGTAACCAGTGCTGGGTGGCTATGTCAGGCAGAACCCAGCAGCTCAAAGGCCAGTACTGCTGACTCAGTGAGAGACCCTGGCTCAAAAATAAGGTAGACCGTAACTGAGAAAGACGCTTGGGTCAACTTCTAGTCTCCACATGCATACACATGTGTTCATACACACATAAGTGCATCCAAAAACATACATATGCAGACACATACATACACAGCATACAGAGATATAATTACATACATGCATACATAGACACATACAAAAAGACAGACACACACATACATGAATACATACAGAAAGACACATGTCCACATGCACACACTCACACACACAGACACACAGACACACAGACACACACACACACACACACACACACACACGACATGGTAGTTTACAATTATAATCAAAGCTCTCTGGATTGCAAACCTATCTCCCAATGCATACACACTCCAGGAAGATGACGTAAGTGTGAGCACAGCCTGGGCTGCAGCCCGAGACCATGGATGTAAAATCAAAATGAGTGAGCCCTGATGCAAACCATGAGAGGTGGGTGACAATGGCATCACTAAGCAGCCTCGCTGATTGTAACACAGACCCCTCTCTGGTGAGCGTGGTGGTAATGGGAAACTGTGCTGTGTGCATCCAGGGGAGGGGGCTTATGGAAAGAACACATTTGTCTAGGCATCTCCAGGCTACAGAATGACAGCGGGAAGGAACTGTAAGCCAATGCAATATTCATCGTGGGCATAGTGATTTCAGTTAAAAACAAACCATAGGTGCCGTGTGCCAGGCACTGTCTGGAGGGTTTTACGTGTATTATCTCACATATGGCTACAATATTAACTAGCAGCCATTACTAAACCTTTATGCAGAAAAGAAATCCATTCAAGCAGATGGTTTATGTTTTTAGTGTGCACCATGCAGAGATATATAATCGAGCACAAACACAGTGTGGTTCTACTTTGGATACTGTGTGCAAAGGGACTGGTCATCAGGGCTGTGCTGACCAAAGGTCATGGTTTGTATATACTTGGCTCAGGGAGTGGCACTATTAGAAGGTGTGGCCTTGTTGGAGTAGGTGTGTCACTGTGGGTGTGGGCTTTAAGACCATCATCCTAGCTGCCTGGAAGCGAGTCTTCCACTAGCAGCCTTCAGATGAAGATGTAAAACTCTCAGCTCCTCCTGCACCATGCCTGCCCAGATGCTGCCGTATTCCTGCCTTGATGATAGCGGACTGAACCTCTGAACCTGTGAGCCAGCCCCAATTAAATGTTGTCCTTTATAAGACTTGCCTTGGTCATGGTATCTGTTCACAGCAATTAAACTCTTCAAGCACCTTCAAGAGATGACATAATAGAAGGTGCCTAGGTGGCACCCCTAAGGACACTACGATTTACCCATCCTGCCTTTCTTCTTTCTCTTCACTTCTTGCCTGTGGTGTGAGAATGTTCCTTCACATGCCCCCACCACAATGAGCTATCTCACCTCAGGTGCATAGATCACATCAACAACGGGGGCGGTTGGCCACGTACTGGAGCCATCAGCCTGTGGGTCAAACTACCTTTGTGTGTAAGTTAGTTATCTCGAGTATGCTGTTCTAGCCGACCAACAGAAAGATGCAAGAATCGCTCCAAAGTAGCATGTGGAAGGACCCTTAGGCTCTGATACAGCTGGGTCCTGCTGAGCACAACTCTGGCTTTAAGGACTGTGGGTACCGATATGGAAGTCTCAGCAGTGTCCTTGACCTGAAGCTGGGCCATAGTGAGTGGTGGCTGTCCTTCCACACAGCGTATTCTGGGTTGCCCAAGGGGTCATTGGCAACACTTCAGGCCCTTCCTACAACCCCTGTGACCAGTGTGGAGGCCTGAGGGTGGGCTGGCCCTCTGTCAGGACGTGTAGCTGGTGTCTCCTCAGCTCTTCGTGTCTTTCTCCCTGGTTGTGGGCCGAGTGGAAACCCACTTTGCATCTCAGCAATACAGCGACCCTGACTGGAACGTCTGTAACACCTTGAGATCAACAAAAGCTCTCTGAGGTCCCGATGTTTCTGATCTTGTATTCACGGCCATTGTAGGATAAAGTGGACTTTATCTGAAAACATTTTTTTCAACGTCAATAATTTATATTGGCCTTTGTTAACTCAACAACGTGCAGAAAGATCACACACTGTGTAGTCAGTGGCTAGGAGGGGCAGCTGTGCGGCTGGTGTAGGCTGTAGACTCAGATTCAGGAGACCAAGGTCTCAGTCTGGCCCTGACCTTCCTAAGTTAGGTGATAAAGGCTTCCTGGTGGCCCCGCAATAGGCTGCTCACAGCTGCTTTGAGTTAGGACATTTTGTGAATCTAAGCTAAGAAAGACTTTGTGTCATGAGGTTGTAGATCTGTCCTCTAAGGCAGGAGTCCTTTTGTGCGAACACAGTGGACACGGGTCCTGGAGGGTCACAGAGTCTGTGCTGTAGTATCACTGGTAGGTCTGCAGTGTCACTCTGACTTCTGAGAAGGGATGAATTGGAGCCACATTTTGTGGGAATGGAGGAGGGGCGTCTCTAGGGGAAGGGCCAGGGAAAGAACTCCTGGGTAGTTCAGACATTCCACACATCGAGTCTTTTCCATCTGGGGCAGAACGCACAGTAAATGGGCATCTATTAAAAGAGGAAAACTATAGCAATATAAATCAGTAAGGCTTAGGGGGTCCCTGTCATGTCCCGAGCGCCTGATGCCTGCCCTCAGTGAGCCCGTGGTCTAGGACATCGGCGTCCCCAGATGCTGGGAAGCAAGGGAGGAGCAGAGAGGTCTCACCCATTCCAGCCATCAGAGGTGACCTGACGCTTAGTCTCAGCTCTGTTGGCACAGAGGAAGGGGGCCCCCCAGGGCAGCAATCTCCGCCTCCAGGGCTCCGCCCTCACCTCCAGGCTCCTTTGATGTCACCAACCCTATTACTGCTTCCTTCCCCTCCCCCCTGCTGCCAGTCACTGGTTCAGAGCAGGGTTGATTTTGGTTGACCTGTAAACCATCACTTCCTGCAGACTGCACCCCCCAATACAGTATGCCCAACCCACTCCAGAAAGACCTCAGATTCCTTCCCGAGCTGCATCCTACGCACCCCTAAAAGGAGTGCACTCTCCTTTGGCTGTGGCTCAAGATCTTGACTTTGGGTGGGCTGGGCAGGTTGTCATGTAGCCCAGGCTGTGCTCACGATGTAGCTGAGGATAGCCTTGAACTTTCTGGTTCTCCTGCCTCTATCTCTCCGGGGTTACAGGTGTGTGCCATCGTACCTGACTTACGGGGGGACTAAACCCAGAGCTCCTTGCATGTTGGATAAGCCCTCTACCACCCAAGCCGCATCCTTAAGCTTCTTGAACTATTTTTCAGTTCTCCATTGGGTGATACTTCTTCTTAGCCACAATGATCCAGCTCAAATATTTTCTTATCTTATAAATTCAGTTAATTTAACTCTATAAACCTCTTCCTCCCTTGTATCCTCTCGTTAGTAGTTCCTCTCTGGCTCACGTCCTACACATGACAGTGAGCTAAACCATTACAATACGAAATGATTTCGAATGAGTGCCAGTGGATGACGCTGATTCGATGACCAGAGTTTTATCAGGTGAGATAAACCCTGTGGGTACCAGGAGGAAAATCCGTCTGATTTTCACCAAATATTTAAGTTATGCAGAACAGTATGGTATCTCATTCATGATGTCTGCCAAGGTTACGGGAAGCAAGATAGCACGTATGACGTCGCTGCGTTTTTCCACAACGTACTTCCAGAGAGCACACACCTCGCACCGCCGTTAACACAGTCCTGTTGGTTTGTTTCCAGTGTTTTGTGACTGCGACGAGATTTTCATTAGACTGAGTCACCTTTTCAGCGCCTGCTGGTTTTCTAATTGACATCATCCCCGGTCTGCTTACCCAAGAGCTCCCACCATCCACAGCGCTGGTTCAATAAAAAGAAAATCTCTTAAAACCCAGGCCATAGCTCGATTGGTATAGAGCACTGGCTGAGCATGCCCTGTTTAGGGTCCTGGCAGGGTGATGCAGCCAGACCTTGGGGATCGAGGAAGGCAGATCTGAAGTCTGCGCTCAGCTTCAGCTGTGGAGCAAGTTCAGGGCCTGTCTGAAAAACGCGAGTCCCCGCGTAAAACAAACAATAGAACAACAATCCCCAGTTGTACCAAATGCCTTTCATACTTAGAACTGTTGAGCCATTACCATCATTTGGAATGTTCATTCGCAATATCCTGAGCCTCATGTTGCTCACATACCTAATCCCGCCTAATGCTGTTCCTAAATTCAGTTAATAATTCGTTCTGGGTGCTTGACAATGAAACAGAGTCTGATTTTTCATCCAGCTACTTGGAGAGCAAAATGCTCTCACAAAAGACCAAATATATGCGCCCCCTCCCTCCTTATTTGACTGTGCACAGCAGGGAAGTTCGCGCCTGAAGCTCTACCCAGGTCCCCAGTCTCTGGAACACAGGATCCCGCAATGAGGTCTCTAATGGAAGTCGGGTGGTCCCCTGGTGCTCTGTGATCAAAATCAACTCACATAAAACAAGGAGGCCTCCTGAGCTGGGGGGAGGGGGGGAAGGGGAGGAAAGGGTTGGGAGGAGGGGGGAAAGCAGGTCTAGTTCACTCTGGGTAATTTTCACTTTCTCCATAGGCTCTGAAAGTGATTATCTTAGCAATCAGGGAACAACCTCTGCAGAGGAACTCAATCCTTGTAAAGCCCAAGGGCACACAGGTTCTCTTAACCAGAAACAAGCCCCCACAGCAGGGAGGCCCACAGGGACCTCTCCACCGCCAAGGGAGGCGTGAGGGGGGATCCAGCACAGCGAGGGGGAATATCAACGCTTGGCTGGAGGGCAGGCGGCTGCCATTTGAACTAATGCTTTCAAAAAGCTCCTGCTGGGGAGAAATGGGGGAAGCGCTAATGGACGTAATGAACCAAGCCTCCCGGGGAAGCCACCGAGAATTTCATCAGCCAGTCATTTAAAACTGGAGCCAGAAGAGCGGAGAGGCTCCGGTAGAGCAGACAGGAGCAGTGTCAGCCAGGCCTCGGAGAGTGGCCTCAATCCAAGAGCCCTGGGGCTGCACTGACACAGGCAGCAGAGGTGTGTGTGTGTGTGTGTGTGTGTGTGTGTGTGTGTTGTGTGTGTGTGTGTGTTTGTGTGTGTGTGTGTGTGTGTGTGTGTGTGTTGGTATCTACAAGCAGGAGGCTCTTGTGTATGTAAAAGGACTCTGAACATTTGGGGAACTGCTGGCTTACAGGGCAGCTGGGCGGTGTCCACACAGAGACCCCTGTCTGGGAACATCTCTCACCCTTGTCTATGTGGACCTGCTTTTAACACCCAGAAAGACATTTTATTAGTTGAGGTTCCCAATTCTAAAATGACTCTAGCTTGTGTCAGGTTGACAAAAAACTACCCAGCCAGAAAAGGGGTCCAGGGCTTCAAAATAGGTGTTTGCACAAGCCAAGGTGTTGGAGGCTGTATGGGAGGGTCTATTTCTACCTCTCTTTTGCAGTTCTTAAAAGCCAACTGAATCTCTTAGCCCATGACCCGCTGCCATCTTCGTGGTCAGCAATGCTCCCAATCTCCGACGCCCCTTCTTTCCCTTTGCCCTTGTGATTAAACCAGGCTCACTCCGACGATCGAGGACTACCTTCCCGTCCTAGTCCTAAAACCTTGAGTGTAAATGTCTGTCCTGTCAGGTTGCAGCAGCAAGCACGGGAAATCTATGGAGAAATACTCTCTGAAGACTTTATTCCCTAGAATTTAATCTCAGCTGTCCAGAGTGGAAGAAACATCCTGTCCCCACATCTGGGGGTTCAGCAGCCACAAGAAAACATGTGAGCTGGATGAGGACAGGGAGGCGCGGGGTGCTGACTGGATTTTTGTCAACTTCACATGAGTTAGGGTGGTTTTAGAATTGGGAACCTCAACAGAGAAAATGCCTAAGACTGACTTGGAAGCAAGCCTTTGGGCCACATCCCAGATTCACCTAGCCTACTGTGGGCGGCAGCATCTCTGGAAAAGAGGCCCAGGGTTCTGTAAGAAAGCAGGTGGAACAAGCCACGAGGAGCAAGCCATGAGCAGCGTTCCTCCCCCGTCTGGATCGGCCTCCAGGTTTCTGCTCTGCTTTCCCTTCCGGAGGGACAGTAGCCGGAAGCTGGAAGGCATCCTTTACTCTCCAGGTTGATTTTGGTCACCGTGTTTTCTCGGTTTTGTTTCAGTTTGGCTCCCCAGTAGAGCCTGGCGGGTAATAAGCTGATCACCTCACCCTCTCTTACTCTCACCATGACATAAAATGTCATCCGAGTCCTTGCACATTAACTACATCATCTCCTAGGAACAGTCTTAGCGCTCTGGAGAGAACTCACTGAAATTGTGTTTCGTTGGGTGGCGAGACCCTCCCCTTCACCTTCAATTCTGTAGCAGAAAAAAAAAAATGCTACTGAGCCTCAGGCATGCATCAGCCAGCTTTATTTGAAGGACCGGTTTCCAGCTACTGTGCTGAATTTACCATTTCGCCGACCCCACCCACTGCTGCAGTCCCCACCCACTGCTGCAGTCCACACCCACTGCTGCCCGCAGGTTCTGTTTAAAATGGCGCCTTCTTGGGAGTTTCACTCTGTCCGTGGTAGCTCCTCCCCCCTGGCTCCCCTACAGAGCAAGGCTCTGGTAGTGATTAACCCCAGGGCTCAGGACGCGACTTCCTTGATTTTTATCCTCCGTCTGCCATTTTTGACAATGAAACTTGGGCAAACATAAGCATCCTTCCTCGCCCCCATGTCCTGTTCTACAAAGCGAGCTAACAAGGGCGTGTGCATCAACTTTTCTTGTTCTGCCAAGGGCCTGACGAGAGCGACTTAAGGGAGGAAGGGTTCATTTTGGCTCACAGTTTGAGTGGAAATTGTCCATCATGGGGTCGCAGTAGCAGGTGTGTGAGAAAGCTGATCACATTGAATCCACTGTCAGGATGCAGAGGACAGACAGGAAGTAGGGCTGGGCTGTCAAACCTCAAGGCTGACCACCCTCCCCCAAGAGGTTCTGCCTCCTTCAGGTTTCACAACAGTGTCACCAGCCCAGGACCAAGTGTCCCAACACATTAGCGGAAGGAGACGTTTTTACATTCAAACTCTAACAAACCGGGGACACACTGGAAACCAAATGAGTGTCTACCACTGCTCAGCTCTGAGTGGGACAGACAGTGCTTCTTTGTTGTCCTCTATAGTAAGGATGGCCAAGCTATTTGGCTCGAGTTAGCAGGTCTTGTTGAGGAAAGAGTTTCCTGCAAAAAAGGCACAGAAGGAGACCTCCCTTTCCCCCCACTGTCCTGTCTTCCTGGTTTGTGTGCTGTCGTGCAAAGGTGGTACCTGGGTCTGTCATAGCCATGTCACATGAAGGGAGGCCACCAACATAGAGATGCTTTTAGTGTCCGATTTCAGCCACTGTAATAGAATGTGTCACAAACTGGGTAATCCACCAAAAAAAAAAAAAAAAAAAAAGTTTTTTTTTTTTCCTTTCAGTTCTGGAGCCAGGAAATGCAAGGTCCGGGGGTCACACCTGGCGAGAGCCTTCTTGCCGTGCTGTGTGCCATTTGGAGGGATCACATGGGCAGAGAGTAATCATAACACAGAGGGCTCGAACTGCCCACTCCTGCCACTGTGATTCTGTGACGGCTATGCCTCTCAGTGAGCCATCTCTCAAAGGTCACATCCCGCCACACCGCAGCTGTAGCAAACCAATTTCAACCGTGAGTAGAGGTGGCATGCGGATAGAGCACATGCTAAGCTGGTATCCCGGACTGCCCTAAACCGGTACCCTGAACTGCCCACCTCTCTAAGTGAGCAGATGGAATGGCTGAGCAGGTTCTAGATTTTTGTGACTTAAAGTATTCCAATGAACACCAAAGGAGGCAATAAAAAGGCGACATATTAATACTGGGCGAAAAAAAATCAGTATTTCCTAGGACTTGAGTTTCACTTCCTACTTTTTCGTATCACTATCCCATTGGGTTTTGTTGTAGTTGTTTGTTTTTTGTTTGTTTGTTTGTTTTATCCACTTGGGTTGGGAAGTAAAGTGAAGTCCCATCATCACTGTATTCAACGTGAAGAATATCTTCATGTGAGTCTTCCTGCTGCCAAAGTCTGTCTTACTCACCAGTGAGCTTTGCACCTGACACATAGAACCCTTCATTCCGTGCTGCTGGTAGACGGATCGGCAGATTATGGACATGACAGACGAACTAATGAACAGCGTTTACAAAATAACTTCTCATTCACTGTCCTGTCTGGCAGCCCCTTCCTTAGTCTGCGCATCGAAACAGAAAAGAAAAGCAGGCAGATTGTTTGTGTTGGGATTCTGTACGTCTAACCTTAAAATCTTAACCGACGTCAATTTATAGACTACTCTGAGAGGTTTCTATCTGAGCTAAAGTGTCAAGTGAGTGTTGTCCCAGTCCAGAATGGGCTGAGCTACCCATCGCTTTGACAGGATGTCTACATAGATTGTAAGACTTTTGTATAATACGACCCTCTACCCTACAGAAGATGACGTGTGCATAAGATTTTAAGAAAACCGCACAGAAGGAGAGATGGTGCTTTTGTTATTCAACCAAGAAAAATGTTTCCCATAACCTGTTTCTGTTGAAGCTTCCCTCAACAAGACAATCTGATTTCTGAAGGATCCTGGCTACTCTCTGATTGGAAGAGGGGGCTTGATAGGCTTGGGGTAGATTATGTTTTGAGACCAAGCCTCCAAGGATATTTTTTATGCACAAAAATTATATAGTTAAAAATAGAGTTTTTGCCGGGCGGTGGTGGTGCACGCCTGTAATCCCAGCACTCTGGGAGGCAGAGGCAGACCGCCAAATCCAAAAAACCAAAAAAAAAAAAAAAAAAAAAAAGGTTTTCTTTCTTTCTTGTTTGTTTGTTTTGTTTTTCAAGACAGGGTTTCTCTGTGTAGCCCTGGCTGTCCTGGAACTCACTCTGTAGACCAGGCTGGCCTTGAACTCAGAAATCCACCTGCCTCTGCCTCCTAAGTGCTGGGATTAAAGGCGTGGGCCACCACTGCCCAGCAAGACAGAGTTTTCTGTTTCTCATTATTTACTCTATTTTACCGGTTTTCATACTCCTGTGTCCATTTAGAATTTCTTCTGGCTGCTGATTCCTGACCTAGTGTGCTGTGTAATGCTTGCATAGTTTGGAGGCAGTGAGAACGGTTCTGTCTTGGGAGCTCTGTGGGGCAATCAGGATTTTTTTTTCTCTCTCCGCATTTTTAGCATATGGTTTCCATACCCATGGCTGCTCTGTTTCACATACATCCATGATAATACCAGCCATCAAATCTGTCTTCTAGAAGCAAAGGAAAAAGGGGGAGGTAAAGGCCACACCTATATTCTGTTTTTACAAAGCTTTCTTGGAAATTAACCCACCATGTATTGATATTCCATTGACCAGAAGTTAATCACGTGAGAACCACCTGTCAGGGAGACTGGGAAATGTGGTCTTTTTGCTCCTTACTAAGGATGCGGACAATATGGACTACTGAACAGGAGCAGTCACTATATGCCGGGTCGTACCTTCATTTTACTTGTCTAGAGTCACCTCCAAGATTCCCTTAAATCAGAATATCTGAGTTTTGTGGATTTTCCCTTAAGTCAGTGTTCCTCGCTCCTCATTTATTAATTATAATTGAATAGGGAAGACCTGCCCCTTCCTCCTGTGAACACAATTCTTCATTTATAATGGTATTGATTCTTCTCTGATCCCTTTAACAGGAGACTAGTCTTTGGAAAAGAAGAGTCAAGTGTTTTGTGGCATTATCTACCTCCCTAAGATGGTCTGAAATAACAATACAGCTCCAAGCTATAAGAAATGTGGACATCACCAAGGCCAGACAAGCACCCCGTGTCCTCACACAGCTCAAAAGTGGCAGAAAAGAAAAGGTCACATCAGGGTAGATTCAACAACATAAGTTTCTCATTTGTCAAAAATATGAATTCATAGTTGGCAGGAAAAAAGGGTCGGTTGAGCTAGACAAATATGACTTCTGTTTGACAGGATATTAGGTAAAATAGCTCACACAAGCTAACTTGGCATCCAGTAAATATTCTTGATAGGTTCTATTGAATGGGCTATCATTCAAATATTTCTTGGTCTCTGAGACTTCTGGGTAGCTTGTTGTTTTGTAAGTCCTTTTTGAAACATGATAGGGCATATACAATTTTAAGACTATGTCTTAATTACTTGTCTATTGCTTAACAACATGGCCAAGACAGCTTATGGAAGGAAGGGCTTACTTGGGCTTACAGATCCAGATGGGTAAAAGTCGTGGTGGAGCCGTGGGGCGGGGCCGCGGGGCGGAGCCGTGGGGCGGAGTTGGAGCAGGAAGCTGAGAGCTCACATCTTCAAACTGCAAATAAGAAGCAGAGAATGCAAACTCAAACTGGCCTAGCTGAGAGTCTTTAAGCTCTCAAAGTCCACACTCTGTGGCATTCGCTCTCCAGAAAGGCCATAGCTCCAAAGCCGCCCCTTAACAGCACTGCACACTGGGGTCTAAGTATTCAAATGCTGGAGACTTTCTGGGGCATCTCATTCAATCTACCACAATTATAGAAATATTTTTTAATGAAACTGATAGCATCCACTTTCTGATGAATGTCCGTGTTTCTTTGGGTGGGAATTTGATGATGGAGTCTTCCCTTTTCTTGCTGTTTAGAAAGCCTAGAAATCAAGGCTTGGGAACCTGACCAACGGGTACTGGCTGTGTAGTGAGCAAGTGGATCTTGGATCCAGGTCTGCTGGCTAGAGTCTCCGTCTGTGCTCCACTGCAGAATTGCTAATCAATCGGGGTAAGGGGTGGATTAGAAGACATAAAAGATTTTGAATTTTGTGGTCCAAGCCTTTGGGCCATCTCAGAGGTGTACACCACAGGACTGGCAACTTCACTTTTAAATTTTAATTTGAATTGCCAAGTCCACCTCCTCATCATACTTTGGCTAAGAATCCAAGACCAGCATACCTAAAGAAGGGGAACTGAGTAGCTTGTTGAATAAGATTGTTCTAGAAGTTGGAATCCTGGTTTGTAGTCTTGGTCAGAATGCTAGAGGCTGTTCACGTAAGGCTAGCTTCTCCATTTCTCTGAGATCTTCTTTTCTCACAGAACATGATAGTGAATCAGTGACTTCTTTCATCCTGTCTTTTCCTGCTCTGAAATCACGGAAAGCCTTAGAGTGCTTTGGGCTGGCTGCAATATCTTCAGTAGAACTCTTTCGCCACCTAGTGGCCAAATTAAAAGCCTTCTCCTTACCATATCTTCTGCTCCCAGGTCCATCCTTGATTGCAGCAAAAAGAACAAAGCCATTTTAGCCTTTCCTCCGCAAGAATGCAGCAAACTGCCAGAGCTGCGAGGAATTCATGTCCTTGGAAGCAGAGGCCTTGGTGCAGGGGGCATGTGGTTGCAAAGCGGTTCCTGACAGCGAGTACACCCAGCAAGGTGCCCTGATAAATGTAACCCCAAGGAAGATGTGCTTGCGTTACTCCCTGTGAGCTAATCTATCACATGCTGGTCCTGATGCTTTCAGCTGCTCCCAGTTAATACTCATTATGTATGCATGCAGTGCGTGGTCCTCTCCAGACATCTGAAGGAGAGAGGGGTGAGAGGTCCCCTTGGGTCTCCTGCTGATCCGGACTCATCTTTCACCCAACAGTGGTCCCTATAGGGTTGTATCTCTGGCAGTCCCATCAGAATAGAAGCCCCTCCCAGACTTTACCTGAGCCTCAAGTCTTTATTGATCAAGGGAGCATGGATTTCATGCCTCCTACTATTTGTTGAATACTACCAGAGCTCTGGGAATGACAGCTCATCTCTTGAGTATCTTGCAGATCTTGGTGACAGCTGTCCTCTTGGATGGAAAATTCACTACCGACTGCTCTATGTAGTATGGTCAGTGCAGTCTTCCCAATGTCCATTGTGCAGGCAAGGAAAACAAGGTTTAAAATTGGCTAGGTGACTCCTCCAGTATCCCAGTGGAGAGTGGTGGATTTATCATAAAACAAAGATGGCAGCCAGGCTCCTTGTCCAATCAGCCACTGCTTGGGGGAGTCTGGGGATTTGCTTTTACAGCTCCAACAAGGAGGACCATTTATTTCTTCATTAAGGTTTTACCACAAACAGTATTGAAAACCATTAATTGCTTGTGGTTTAAACAGCAATGTGACGGTTTCTTCTTCTTCCTCCTTGCCAAGCCAGACAGCACAGTCAGCAGGTGGAGGAAGCAGTGGGCTGGGACTCAGAAGGACCAGACTCAATTTAAAGTGACCTATGCCACCAGGTCAGGGAAATCACAGCCATGCAGACTTCGCATTCTTCTGGAGGGGATTTCTGCTCTCCTAGAGAGTGAAAGGAGAGAGAATTTGTTTGATCTTAATGTATGTGTGTATGTGAATGTGTACCACATGTGGTAAAGTGTCAGGGTCTCCCTGACCAACAACTCAAATGGCAGATCCCATGCATGGCCCTGGGATTTTCACTTAATAATCCATGGCTCCTGGGTGGCATTGTCCACTCGTGCAAAGCATCTCCACTCAAACTCCCCTTAAAATCTATATTTTAAATTAGCTTGCATGGTGGTAGATTCCATAAGGCCTTTCATACATCCTTAGATTTGGGTGACTAACCCCATCCCCTCCCCCGCCCACCTCATTCCTTTAACAATCTTCCTACCCTTGGAACTCCTCCCTGGATTTCCCTCACATGCGTTTTCTTATCCTCTTTCTCCTCCAGGTCTCTACCTCTCCACCCCTCATGGCCCATCTTAGTTTCCTGACCTCCACAGACACTCCAAAGGAAACACATAAATCTACAGATTTGAAGCTGGACATGCATTTGAAAGAAGGCCATGTGTTATCTGTCTTTCTGGGCCTGAGTTACTAATCATTTTTTAAAGACAAGAGTCTTACTATGTAGCCGAGGTGGGCCTCGAACTCACAGCAATCCTTAGCTTTCCAAGTACTGTTTGTATAGGCATGTGCTACCACATTTGGGGACGTTTTAAAATTTAAAAAAAAATTGTTTTGTATTTGTGTGTTTTTCCTGAATGTATGTAGTGTGTGTGTATTTATATCACACACACACACACACACACACACACACACACACATATATATATACATGCAGTGCCCATGACACCAGAAGAAGGCATCTGATCTACTTGGATCTGGATTTACAGAGGATTGTGAGATGCCAGGTGGGTGCTAGGAGTAAATTCTGGGTTCTTTGTAAAAAGAGCAATATATTCTCTTACCTCTCAGCCACTGAACAATCTCTAGCTGGCTGACTTTAAAAAAATCTATCTATATGTCTGTCTGTCTGTCTGACTATCTATCTATCTATCTATCTATCTATCTATCTATCTACCTATCAATCTTTGTATCTATCTATCTATCTATCTATCTATCTATCTATCTATCTATCTATCTATCGATCTATCTATCGATCTATCTATCTATCTATCTATCTATCTATCTATCTATCTATCTATCTACCTGCCTACCTACTCGTCTATCTAGTCTTTGAGGGACTGGGCCTGTTCTTGACACTGAACTCTATCTGGTCCCCAGGTGACGTGTCGCTCTAAGGCAGTGTAGGAAATCCACTTCCTCGTGCGTGCCTTTGCAGAGCACCCATCACCAAGAGCTCTGTGCTAATGTGGGTAAGGCCAAGTCTAAGGTTCTACAGGACAGTGACTGATTAGCCATGCCTTCCATGGGCAGGGGTCGGGGGTTAGTACTGCACGATGACAACAACAACAACAACAACATAAACTGCTGCTAGCTGCGAAAACCCAGAGCTGCTTCAAATGGCAGCAGGAAGCAGAGTCCAGGCCTCCCGCCATGTTTAGCTGTCTCCTACCCAACTCTACCACGTGACTTTTATTCAGCGTGACCAAGTCAGCTGATTAAAAGGTGGCTTGTGAGAAAGATGACCAAACGCCTGCCACAGCTGACTGGTGGAAGCAGGAAGGGAGGAGGATGCTGGTAGCGGTGGGAGGATGGAGGGGAGAGGAGCACAGGGGAGCACTGAGACCAGCCCTCCCTCCTTCACAGGGTTAATAAATGGACAATGATGACTCTAGGCCTCTGAAATGGCACAGGCACACTGGCAGAGAGCCTGGTTGTCAAACTCCCTACCCAGATGGGTGTGCTGTATTGTGAAGGAGCAGCACTCCCTGGCTGGGAGCTGCACCCAGCCCACTAGCTTTGCCTGACTGTACAGCAAGGGTCCTGCTGGTTTTTCCACAGGGCACCCTTGAGTTTCCTCCCTGAGCAGATGCCTGGGCTTTGCATCTGGGTCCCACCAAATGTTCCCACAAAGGCTCCCTGTCTAAGGGAGGGACATCTGCACTGGCTGGTTGTGTGTTAACTTGACACAAGCTGCAGTTATCACAGAGAAACGAGCTTCAGGTGAGGAAGTGCCTCCCTGAGATCCAGCTGTGGGGCATTTTCTCAGTTAGCGATCAAGCGGGGGGGGGGGGGGCATTGTGGATGGTGCCATCCCTGGGCTGGTAGTCTTGAGTTCTATAAGAGAGCAAGCTGAGCAAGCCAGGGGAAGCAAGCCAGTAAGGAACATCCCTCCATGGCCTCTGCATCAGCTCCTGCTTCCTGACCTGCTTGAGTTCCAGTCCTGACTTCCTTTGGTGATGCACAGCAGTGTGGAAGTGTAAGCGGAATAAACCCTTTCCTCCCCAACTTGCTTCTTGGTCATGATGTTTGTGCGGGAATAGAAGCCCTAAGACAACATCCATCCTGATCTCCGTCAGGGATGCTGCACTGCCGAAGCCTTCTCCTCCGTCTGCCTCCAGACCATGGCGGACGCTGCCCGGCAGCCAAAGCCTGCATCCTGAATGCTCCTTTTGTTTTCAAGGGAAGAAAGTATAACCTTAAGTGAAAACAAATCTCATGTCTCTGCGTATGCTGTGGAGTATGTGTGCCTGTCAGGCAGACAGCTGGAAGGAGGGGGGTGAGGAGTGGCCAGTTCCATTCGGAGCCCCAAGAGAAAGCGTCTGGCTTTGGGGTTTGTTTGCTTTTCTGGAGCAATTCACCTTCTAGGAAGTCCCTTTCTTCTGCAGAAGCTTCCTGCCTTTTGCATAATGAGTTCAAGGCCAGACTGAGCTATGGGGTGAGACCCTCGCGCCCTCCCCTCCCTCCCCGTTTCAAAACAACTAACCAACCAAATGTGATTAATCTCCTCCACAATCTCAGAACTTCACCCACCAGTCTGAAGCGTAAACCTCTCCCAAGTCAGGTCCCAGCAAGTTAAACAGGAGAATAGCTGTTTGTTCTAACACCTTAGCTCTTGATTTAATTGGCTCGTCACATGACGGGAAGACAGATTGAATTTTGTGGAATCCTGTCGGGACCCTGAACTTTTTTTTTTTTTTTTGGATCATTTAATTATTGTGAATAATTCAAATTGTGTATTTTTGTTAGTGTATTTAATAGTACAAAGTAACAGGTTTTGTTATGACACTCATATACATGCGAATAATGCCCTTTGACCGGATTTACCTCCTCTGTCATCTTCTTGTCGCCCCTTTCCTTTCCTCCCAATACCCCAAGCAGTCCCTCTTTGATTTATTTTTAAAAATTAACTTTATTATTTTTGCAATGCATTTGTGTATGTGTGTGTGTGTGTGTGTGTGTGTGTGTATGGCGTGTGTGTTAAATGTGGATGTGTCTGCCATTCATCCATGTGGCAGACAGAGGGCAGCTTTGTGGAGTGGGGTCTCTCCTTCCATCTATACATGGGTTCTAGAGGCCTAACTCAGGTCAGTAGGCTTGCATACGATGGACTCTTCTCCACCTAGCCGGTCTCACCGGCTCCACACTCCCAGCTCCCTTTTATTTTTGTCATCTCCTCCTCTTTTTCCTCACCATCCTCCTCACCCTCCTCCTCTTCCTCGCCCTCTTCTTCCTCACTCTCCTCCCCACCCTCCTCCCTACCCTCCTCTTCCTCACCCTTCTCCTCACTCTCCTCTTCCTCACCCTCTTCTTCCTCACCCTCCTCCCCACCCTCCTCCTCACCCTTCTCACCTTCCTCTTCCTCACTTTCCTCCTCACCCTCCTCCTCCTCATTCTCTTCCTCCTTTTCCTCCTCCTCCCATATGTGTCAGCAAGCATATAAAGCCTGGATTTAAAGGACTAGTTGATTTCACCTAACACAATGATCCATCCGTATTCCCGAATACTGTATAATTTCTCAATCTTCTGTAGCTGAGTAAAAGCCCATTGCATAGCTCTGCCACATACTCTTTATCCACGGATAGACACTGTGAATAATGCCTCTGTTATCATGAGCATAGAAGCGTCTTCACAGTAAACTGACTCTTTTAGAAATGGTACAGTCGGATCATACAATCATTGCTAGTGACTTGAGGAACCTTCATACTGTTTTCCACAGTGGCCGCCTGAACCACCTTATATTCTCCTGAGTGATGAAGCCCTTTACCCCACATCCTTGCCAACAACTGCTGTGCTTCTGTGGTGTGCCTGTGAGTCTGTGCACATGCACATGTATTTTCTCCTTCAGCTCCTTGGGTCCTTTCTCTAGCTTTTCCATTGGGGACCTTGTGCTCAGTCCAATGGTTGGCTGAGAGCATTCACCTCTGTATTTGTAAGGCTCTGGCAGGGCAGACCTCACAGATATAAGAAGATTGAACTAATTCCATGGTTCCTGTCAGATCACTATGGAGTAAGGATGCTCTTCAATAGCAACAAAAACAACAGAGAGCCCGCACACACGTGGAAGCTGAACAATGCTCCCTTTTCTTGTATTGCCTTTCTCTACCAACATGGCTGCCTCTCGGTGTCTAGCTCTTCTTGAAGGAATCTTGTGCTTGGGGTTTTCTGGTCAGGTTTCCACCCAGGAGGAAGTGGCTTCTCTCTGAACTGCTGTGGACACAGAACTGCCACGTAGACGGACATTAGGAACTGGTAGCCTATTGGTCCGAATCCCTTCCAGGAAGCCTGCGAAGGCTCCAGTGCGAAAGGCTGATTCCTACTAGATGGGGCAGGCAGAGAGCAGGTGAGGGCCAAAGCCTGGTGTGTGTGTGTGTGAGTGGGGGGGGTCAGAGTGCATGCTAGGCCCCCATAGGTCAGCGTTCTCTGGGGACACTGGGCGGCACTCCTGCTGCCCTGACACCCCTGCTGCCCCAACCCTCCTCTTGCAATGGAAATGACCTTGTGTCACACGGAGCCCAGCATTTACTATCGACACACCACCTACGCCATTTGTAAATTTTGCTTATCTCTTAAAAGCCCCATAGGAGGAACAACAATATGAACCAACCAGTACCCCCAGAGCTCCCAGGGACTAAACTACCAACTAAAGAGAATACATGGAGGGACCCATGGCTCCAGCTGCATATGCAGCAGAGGATGGCCTTGTTGGGCATCAATGGGAGGAGAGACCCCTGGTCCTGAGAAGGCTTGATGTCCCAGTATAGGGGAATGCCAGAACATGGAAGTGGGAGTGGGTGGGTTGGTGAGCAGAAGGACTGGGGGATGGGATAGGGTGTTTTCAGAGGGGAAACCAGGAAAGGGTATAACATTTGAAATGTAAATAAATTTGTGAATGTAAATAAAGAAAACATTAAATAAATAAATAGAACAATCCGTCCATCTCCAGGGACTTGCTCCTTGTCTGGGAAACCCAGCAAGGATTGTCTAGCACGAACATTGACTGTGACTATGTGGACTGGTGGAGGAACACAATTCCGTGTAGCACATCTGCTCCCCCTTCCACACCAGCATGACAAGAGCAGCTGTCCCAGTACCTAAGGTCAGCATTACTATGGCTTTAGTGACTGCGCCTGTTCACAGGCCTGGCCCAGAAGATTCCTATTCATAGTCACCTAAGCTATTATACATATCAACATAGAAATAAGGACCAACTCATGCAAACCTCCAGCTAAGGACCAACAGCGGCTTCTTCTGTATCGTGAAGTTCTCACTGTTCCAATGCAGATATAGGGGAAACTAAACCTCATCATGCATTATTGCAATTGCTGGGTTATGCAGTGTTCAGGAAGTTTTTTTTTGTTTGTTTGTTTGATATTCCTTGTTTTGTTTGATATCATCATCGTTGTCGTCGATTTTCTGAAGCATATAGTCTTTCCGAAACCACACATCTGCTTGCTATAACCTTTGAAAGTCCTGGGAATTTACATGTCTTGCATTTAGGAGAAACTCCCCAGCCTGTAGAGTAACATCTAAACCCAAGTCCCCAGATAGCTGAAGTGCATTATTGTGCTGCCCCACACCTGACTCACCAGCGTCTGGATCTTGCTGAAGCAGGGTGAGCCTTATCTCCGAGATCAGAAGGAACGATCAAATGGGCCATCCATCCTATGATCCACCCACCAGAACCACCCAGATGCCGTGTGGCCTAACAGAGACAGTTGCTTAGATCAGAGTTGGACCACATATGCAAATGAGTGAATAAAAATATAAAGGGCAAGCCGGGCGTGGTGGCGCACGCCTGTAATCCCAGCACTTGGGAGGCAGAGGCAGGCAGATTTCTGAGTTCAAGGCCAGCCTGGTCTACAGAGTGAGTTCCAGGACAGCCAGAGCTACACAGAGAAACCCTGTCTCGAAAAACAAAAACCAAACCAAACCAACCAACCAACCAACCAAAAATAATAAAGGGCAAAGGAAGGAAGCGACTGTGATCAACTACATCAGTGATCTTTGAGGCTCGGGGTCCTCAGCTGAACCATGGTCCTGGTCATGCCAGCCTTTCTGGCAATGATGACATACCCCTGAGAATATGCCTCTCGCAAAGGACTGCCTTCAGTGCTGCCCCAAAGGGAAAAGAAACGCCACCCAAAAGGGCCAGCAGAGCACTCCGATCCTGTCTTGTTTGTGTGAAATGTCCGCACTCTGCAAAGTGACTGTGGTGCTTATCTGTGTTGAAACAGTAGCTTTGTGTGTTGACCATCTCAGCCAGCCCCCAGGAGGGACATAAAGGTCACGGAAGGATGTTCCTGTGGGCAGGACCTTCCCCAAAAGCCCCTGCATCAGGACAAGGGGAACATATATATCTCAAGACACCCTTTTTGAGCATTCCCTGTCTACCACAATGCTATTAACACTAGCCAAGACCCAGACATCCTTATAACCCACCGGAGGGTGGATTCATAGGACAGCCCTGCATAGGCAGATGCTGTTATTTGGATGTGAAATGTACCCCCTCCCCCAGGCTCCTGTGTTTCACATTTGCTCCTCAGCTGGTGGTGCTGTCTGGGGATTGTGGAGCCTTTTCAACTGTGGCCTGCCTGACACAAGGGGGCGTCTGGGAGTGGCTTTTGAAGTTGATTCCACTCATGGGTCTGGCCTGTGCTCTCCACACTTCTTGACCCACCAGCACTACAACCAAGTGTACCGTAGGCTCCCATCACCAAACGGAGAGCGTTCAGGTGCCACGGCTTCCCCGGGAGCAGCTGAACCTCTGCTCCCTGCCGGTGTTCCTGCCTCAGCGAGGAGAAAACTAAGATAGATGGGAACGTAGACAGATAGATGGCTAGGTGACAGGTGACGGACGGACGGACAGGCGTGATTGATGGACTCAACTTTACACAAGGGGTCGCCCATTTGGACACTGGACACAGCACAGATGAACCTGTAACACTTCATGCTAAGTGGAGCAGAACAGACGAAAGCACACGATTCCGAATAGCACAGTATGCATGCAGAATCCATAAAATAATCAAATGTATTAAAACAGAGAGGACAAACGGGGGCAAAGGCGAAGGACAGAGTTTGCTGAGGAAGGCAAACTCGCAATGCTGTCCGATGGATAATGCCAGAAAACTACAGTTGCTAATAGGAATACTGAAAACTTGTTAATACAACGATTTCGGGTGCTGTGTGTGTGTGTGTGTGTGTGTGTGTGTGTGTGTGTGTGTGGTGTACATGGTTCCAACAGCTCCTTATGTGTTAAGCAGTATGTCAGAGTTGGCCATTAGCATGAAGGAAAGAAAGTTCAGTAGATGCTCATGCTTCACGTGTATTCGTAAGAAGAAAAAAGATAGAGACACCCTGCAGTTTTGCACCAAAGAGTGAATAATTTAGAGTTAAAACAAATATTACAGGGCCATGGCAAGGTGCAGTCACTTAATTATTCAGGGACCGAGTTTTCTCTAGGAAAAGCAATCCAAAACAGGCCCCGGAAAAACTGTCACCTTGGCTGAGGACAGGCAGGGTGGCTCTGGGCTGGGTAAGGATCAAAGCGCAGCTCCAGGCTCTAAGCTCACAGAGAACAGCGGGGGAGGCAAGGGCATGTTCCATTGTCCTTAATTAATTTCTCCAGGGCTGCGGCAATCAGGGGGCTCATTAGTGCGCTTAAGCCTGCCTGTCAGTCAGAAAGTATGCTCTAAGTGCGTTCGCAGCGCAGCGCAGCGCAGCGCAGCAACGAGGGATCCGAAAACTCCTTCAGTGCTTTAGTGGGGAGAGAGAACCCACGGCCTGTCTCTGAGGAAGAGGAAAAACCCACAAGGCCTTCTTTAATCACAACAAAGAGTGACTAATCCAGCCGCAGCACAGGCTCCCTGTGGCGTCTTAAAATATTATCATTTGAACCTGGTCGTTCTCTCCTCCTGTATAATATTTAAAGACGCCACACTTTATACATATTTATATGTCTCCCATCAGGGAGCCTAATTCTGAAGGGCAAATTGGAGGGCCTTGCAGAAGGGGTCTACCCTGAGGCCCTTAGACATGCGCAGAAGAGGACAAGAGGACTGTTGCTGGAGGCCGGGTACTGTGGCCAGCCTGGGCACAGAGGACCAGCCAGAGGCATCTGTAACCTTTCAACGCCAGCCTCCGGATTACAGGAGTCGTCATTCATTCTAGCGTCGACTGGCTGGAGTTTCTGGCTCCGAATTAATTCTTTTTTCACTGTAGTCAGCATGCTTCGGACTCTAAGATGCTGTAGATGCCAGGGCCACGAGACAGCTGCCGAGGAGAGCTGCATGTAGGGACTGGAACCAGTGTAAGAGATGTGTGTTGTGGGCACTGAAGTTGGAGAGCTGGCATTATCTCAGCCCTCTGCTACGGAAGCCCCAGACACCAGACATGGCGCTTATAGGGTGGAGCGCGCCGCCCTGCTAGGTTTTGACCTTTCTTTGGTCCAGTATTTCCTCACTGTGTCTCCATCCTTCCTTTCTGTAATGGTAATGTAATTATGTGCCATTGTATGTGGAAGAATGCAATTCGTTTTTAATTTTTTTTTTTTTTTTTAAGATTGCCTTGGGTCTCGGAGGAGACTTTGGGCTTTGGAGTTTTCAGTCGTGTTGAGACTGAGAAAGACGAAGGGGACTTTTGCGTTCTGCATCATCAAATGGCCAGGGTGGATTCGAATGAGAAGCGCTCCCATAGGCTCCTCAGTTTGCATACTTGATCTTCAGTTGATGGCTGTTTGGACAGATCACGGGACTCTGAGGATGTGGAGCCTTTCAGGGGGCAGTGGGCTTGGAGGGCTTGTAGCCTCGCTCACTTCCGGTTGATTGAGCTTTCTGCAAGTGCTGAAGAGGCGATCTCTCAGCTTCGCGCTCTGGCCACCTACCACCCCCCACCCCGTCATTATGGACTCCCCATTTGGAACCGTACACCAAAATAAACTCCTCCTTCAGTAAGTTGCTTTCGGCCTTGGCAACAAAAGTAGCTAATACACTTAGTAGTAAGGAAGCCCTGGGCTTTATCCCATTATCTTAAAAAAAAAAAATGGAGGTGAGGATGTACACCTTCCAGCATTCTGACCATGCAGGTAAGAGAATCGGAAGTTCAGGACTATCCTCTACTACATAGCTAGTTTGAGGTCAGGCTAGAATGTCAAGTGACCTGTGTCAGCCTACGTGATTCTTGTCGAGCACATGCCCATTGAGCACCTGCTATGCTCTAAGCTCTGTAGTGGTCACCGAGGATGAGAACTGGGAAGAGCACATCTTCACAGAGCCTGGACGGCTATTCCCAATAGCGCTCGGAAGCCTGATAAACGGGCGCTCAAGAGAAGGCTGGCAAACCAGGCGAGGCTTCCTGGGGTGGGGGAATAAAACGTTGGTTGGTTTCCACAACAGAGGTGCGTTCCTCAGTACTGAGACTGGGTGGGTAGGCATTCCAGATGTGGGCACAGGGGGATATGGGGTGTGTGGGTGGATAGGCATTCCAGATGTGGGCACAGAGGGATATGAGGTGTGTGGGTGGGTAGGCATTCCAGATGTGGGCACAGGGATATGGGGTGTGTGGGTGGGTGGGTAGGCATTCCAGATGTGGGCACAGAGGGATATGGGATGTGTGGGTGGGTGGGTAGGCATTCCAGATGTGGGCACAGAGGGATATGGGGCGTGCCTCTGAGGTGAGACCATGCTTGGCACTGCCTTGAGGGCCCGGCCGGTATTCTGTAGGACTTGACCCAGGGGCTCTTGAAGCAAATGGGTCATGGCAGAGTGTGTCTCACCTGTTTGTTATTTCCCTTCTCCATTGTCAGGTCCTCAGAAGCCCCAAGAACTTACCTCAGAGACCATTTTCTCTGGATCAGTATTCCAACAAAGATATTCCCTGACACATTACCAAAAAAAAGATTTCGTTATTACTCAGATTTGATAATTTTCTGCTTGACCTTGAGATGTTTGGGCGGAAATGTAGAGGGTGAAAGTTACAGATTAGCTTCCAATCTGGGAACTGAGCTTCTGAACTTAATCGAAATGTTTTGTAACTTATGGAGTGCTCCTACCAGCAAAGGTTTATTCCCACTTTCTGGACACAACTCCTTAAAATCAGCGGCCGCAGCCACGAGCAGACTTCAGGCACGCGCGCCTCATGTTGGTGGGATGCTCCTAACAATACTGAAATGTGGATCGGGGTCCCAAATTTTAAGAAATGTGTTATTGCTATGGAAAATAGTATGAATTCTAGGCCTGGGCAAGATGAGCCCAGGCTGACTGACACTCACGAGAGGTGCTCACGGCCAAGCCTAACTTCACGTGAGAACTGTTGTTCACGCCGCAGAAGCCTCGCTACATTTTAGTGATTGTTTCTGAAGAGCAAATGAAATAATGAATGGCACCCGTAAAGATGCTACGCTGGGGCTGGCGCTTTTCACTCTTGCCCTGTCAATGGAATGTCCTGCTGAGGAGCTGACTGTCTTATGCTCCTAGAGGTACAGTGTGGTGTTTTTGTTCTTTAATGTTGGTTGTTTTGACTGTGTCTAACGCCAGCATTGTTCCTTAATATATTACGCTTACATCTTGGCCCCCTATTACTCACCTTTCTTGTTTGTGATGACAAACTATCAGATGGACACCAAGAGAAGGAAGAAAGGTTTATTTTGGCTCGGGGAGTGAGGCGGGGATGGCCAGGAGGCACGTGGCTCTGTGACCGCAGGGACACCCACCTGGGACGGCTTCGCTTCTCCCAGGTCTGCAGAATAGGGCACCGGACCGGGGAAGGAGTAAGGACTGGGTTGTAAATCTCAGGGCGGGCCTGACCCAGACATCCATTCCCTCCAGCTAGGCATTACCTCCAGAATAGTCCACAACCTTGCAGTCCTAGCTGCAAACACACGGACCTGTTGGGGGCATTTTGTATCCAGATCACATCAGCCCACCTAATTAAGTTAGAAGGATGTGAATCTCTAACAAGGGTTTATAAAAACATAGCGCATTCCTGGCATGTAACCTAAATAACAAACATATTATCCGGATTGACCGAGTGATAGAAGGCTCCTCTTTAAGGATATTAATGTGTTGAACATCACAGGATAAACGAGGGACTGGCAGTCCTCTACCTTGCATCTCAGGTGGGTAACCTGCAGATGACAGAGACCAGCAAGGCACGTTCATTATGTCCACCAGCTCATCAAACCCTGTGACCCTCTCTGACCTCCAGGCTCAGGGCCACCATGCAGCATCTGTCTCTCTCTGGGTTATTTTGGTAGCAAACTCCCAACAATTTCCCGGGCAGTCAGGAGAAGCGCGAGAGAAAAGACCTTTCTTAGGTAATGCCTCCGACGAGTTGGGGCAGACAGGGTTAGCTCTAGGTTCCTTTTGAAATAATGAGCCATTCAGTCCTGGGAGGAGAAATGAATCCGCAACTCTGGGGGCCTTCCAGGGCGACAGACAGCTGCCAGCTGGACTGCCTGTTTCCAACAAGCAATGATGACGAGCGGGCATGTCGACTTGAGCAAACCCAGGCTCCTCTCAACTGGACGAGCATGCATCTCTTGCGTGGAAAAGAAAGTTGGTCGACTTCCAACAGCATTGTTTGATTCTAAGGAATAAACTTCATTTCTCTCAAAACTTGGTATTCTTTTGACTTTCTTGATTAAAAATAATGATGTAAAGTCACCGGAGCCTACCAAGGGGAATGAATCCAACCAGAACCAAAGGGAATCTTGCCACTTATTTTTTTGTTTTCTAAGCATGTCAGCAAGTTGGTCTTGTGGACAAGACAACATTCTTCTCCCAGGGTAGGACAATCTATTCCAGTCGCGCATTGCATTAGGTGTAGCAGGCAGTGGCTAGGGATGCTGAGCCCAGTGCGCCGGCCCCCCCGCCCCCCCCCCCCCCCCCCCCCCCCCGCTGCTGCTCGAGATTCTTGTTGCAGCTACGGTGGTGAGAAACAGTAAATTCAGCTCTGGGATGGCAGGGGTTTTCTCTTCCAAGTGGAATGAATCAAAATTCGTCCTCACTGCCCAGTGGAGAGGGAGCATTACCTGAAGACCACATGGGTGAGAGACGCCCACAGTGTTCCTTCCACCCTCATCCAATTCTGCCCTGGTTATAAAGAGATGCTGGGGAGAGAATGGAGAACTGTGAGGTTGAGAGTTAGAGAAGGAAAGAATCACTTATAGATTTAGGTAGCTTCATGCTGAGATTCTAAGGATCTGGGGGATTTTTTATTCAGTTAACTTCTTTTCCCATTGTATATTTGTATGTGTATGCGTGTGTGCATGCGTGTGTGCATGTATGTGTATATGTGCATGTGTGTGTATGTGTGTGTGTATAGAGGCTATGGGGATGCCTTCCTCTATCCCTGTTATTATTATTATTGTAATTATTATTATTATTATTAAATTGTGTGTCTGTGTCTTGCCATGTACACCTTCTGGGGCCCACAGAGTCCAGAAGAAGGTCTTGCATCCTCTGTAGCTGGAGTTACAAGCAGTTATAAAGCACAAGACTTGGGTCCTGGGAACCAGACTCGTGTCCTTCGCAAGAGCAGCACGGAACTTTCTCTTCAGCCCCGATACATTTCATTTTGAGACAGGTTTTTATTTTTTCCTTCCTGAAACTGGAGCTTGGCATTTCTGCAGGCCAATGAGTATCTGGAATCCACTTCTCCTCCCTGGCCTCTGTGCTGGGGTTTTCGGTTACAGGAGGTGTGTGATGTCACATCTGTTAGCTCATCCTTTTGATTTTATACCGACAAGTCTCTGGCATGGTGGAAAAGAGAAAGAGCAGTACAGGAGAGTAAAAGCCAGGCCCCTGCGTTCTGGAAAGACACTGTTAGACTGGCTAATGCGGCAGAGGAGACTGGAGGGGCCATGAGTCTTTCTACAGCTCGGTACACCTTCTTTGATTAGCGTTTCTCTGTGTTATCTGAAAAGTCTATCACAAAAGCAGAATGCGGCAGTGCTTCAAGGAGCATTGGTGAATCTATGATCAGAGTGTGCGATTTATCATCTTTCATAGTAATTGATAGATCAAATAGCCCAAAAGCCCCAGTGGCATTATAAAGACTTTGATAAATATGACTTAAAAGTCTGATATGAAACTCTTGTATGGGGCTCAGCACTCGACCATCAGAGAACATATGCTCTTTTCAAAATTACACACCAGATTTCCGAGCGCTCGTAGCAACTCAGGACATAAAGCAAACCCCAAATTAAGTTCCAAAGAATCAGTCGCATAAAATCATAGAACAACTAAGTTAGAGACCAGTTAAAAACACAAATTAAGGTGTTGGGGGATGGCTCAGTAGGTAAAATGTGTGCTGTGCAAATGTGAAGACCTAAATTCAACCCCCCAGAGCCCACAGTAAGCTGGACATGGTAACACGTGTCTGTAATCTTAAGGCACCTCAATGGGGTAGGAGGTTAAGAATCCCAGGAAGCTTGAAGGTGAGCTAGCCTAGTGTATACATGTGACAGCAAGAGACCCTGACTCCCACAAGATGGAAGGCCAACACAGACACCAGAGACATGTGCACTGCTATGAGCCTGTACCCACACTCTCACCCGCAAGCATGCACACACATCACTCGCACACGAAGATTACTATACATGTATAATTGTAGTGCTATTCCTGGATGTCAACTTGACTGTATCTGGAATGACCTACAATTCAGAATTGAAAGGCTCACCTGTGATCCTAATCTGGACGCTGAGAGATACAAGTTTCTGACCTGGATCTTGGCATGGAGATCTTGAGGCATAGTTGCTATGAATCCCAGAAGATTAAGACAGGGAGATCTCTGAGTTCAAGGTCATCTGGGATTAAAGATGTGGTGGCCACACCTTTAATCTGGGCCACACCCTCTGCTGGAGACCTACATAAGGACATTGGAAGAAGGAAGATTGACTCTCTCTTCTTTGCCTGCTTGCCTCGTGGGACTGAGCAACTGCTAGATCCTTGGACTTCCATCCACAGCTGGCCATTGTTGGGGAGTTGGACTACAGACTGTAAATCATCAACAAATCCCCTCACTATATAGAGACTACCCATGTGTTCTGTGACTCTGAAGAACCCTGACTGAGACAATAATTAAACCCCTCATATATTAAGAAAGTTTGAAACACCACTTTCAAATCCACAGTGATAGAAAGTGGCTTGGTGCTGCTGGGGCTTGTGGGAAGAGGAGCGTCTTTGAGCTGATGCCCGTGTACAGACCCTCCACAGAGGAGCCAGCTGCACGTCGCCAGGGAGGAGCTACATGCCACTGGATGATACGCACTAATATGGTTTGATTTATATTAATTGCATTTCTACCGAATTAAAAAAATGCTGAAATCCCTGTGCTTTGATCCTAATGTGTGGATACATGGGTACACACTGGTGTGGAATTTATCTAAGCTAAACCCTTAAGAGACACACTGTTCTGTTATGTTTATGTTCATATTTCCGTATCATGTTTCATAAGGAAGGTTTAAAAAAAAACACAGATATATTGGTTCACACCTGTAATCCTAGCACTTGGGAGGGGAGAGCGGGAAGGTCAGGAGTTCACGACTAGTCTTGTCTACATAGCAAGTTCAAGGTTCACTTGAAAGCCTGCCTCAAAGCGCAGAGAAAGAGAAAACAAAAACTAGAAAGAATGGAAAAGTGTGAGATCCTCTACCTCACTGAACGGATAACAGCTCACCATGATGAAATGAAAACATAAAACCCACCCAAGGGCTGGAGAGATGGCTCAGTAGTTAAGAGCACCAACTACTCTTCCAGAGGTCCTGAGTTCAATTCCCAGCAACTACAGGGTGGCTCACAACCATTTGTAATGGGGTCTGGTGCCCTCTTCTGGTGTGTCTGAAGAGAGCAATGGTGGTGTACTTACATGCATAAAATAAATAAAAAGATCTTCAAAAATAAACCCACCAAAAAAAAATCAGAAAGCTTGAGTCATAAACAATAAAAGGGACAAAACAAGTCCTGGACCAAAAGAGTGGCGTTTGTGTATTTCTCAGGGCGCTTCAGTCCAGCTCAGATTAGAAGCAGTCTGGTAGACAGGGAGGGTTATGGACGACGAACAAGAAGCTATCTCAGAGTTGTAACCTTCTGTGCCTTTAGTTTTTCATGCACTGGATGAAAACAAAGGCAGGGTTCTTGACGATCATATTTATACTATTTTATGGTTATTGGGCAACCGAAGTTCCTGTGTTCATGTTTAAATGAACACTCACACTCAAGTGAGCAACTTGGATATCCGGTCTGATACGCAGCCAGGCTGTGAGTTGACAGAGTAAGGCTGTGTTCCATCTTTTCTCTCCACCCAGGGGCCCTGACGGGCTGCGTGCCTGCTCTGAGGAATGCCAGCCTTCCTTTTCCTCTCCCATCCTTTCTAGCACCCTCTCCTGTCCTAGTTGGAGTTCAACCAGGAAACAGAAAGCACTCCAGTGACCTGAGAAAGAACTGAATATAAAGAACAGTTAGCCACACGTAAAACTGCTGGCTGGCCAACTGAAGCAATCAGGAGAGAGCTCAGCTAATATCAATGATGATTCCAGGAAGCAGATACCACCCCAGGGCTACGGACATGTGAGAAAAGAAGTAGGAATTCTCACTACCAGAAGTTTTCCTGCACACCTAACAGCCTGTAAGTGGCATGCACCCCAGGATAGCTAGGAATCAGCCCAACCCCAAATCAGAAACTTAACTTGAAAGGTATGAGTACCTCTCTCTCTCTCTCTCTCTCTCTCTCTCTCTCTCTCTCTCTCTGCCCCCCCCTCTGTGTGTGTGTGTGTGTGTGTGTGTGTGTGTGTGTGTGTGTGATTTTAAAGGCATTTTTTGAAACTTGATTGCATGGTTCTCTAGCATGAATTTTGTAGGTGACAACTGTCCTGTTCCAATGTCAAAAGCTGGACATACCTACTTAAACTCTGATCCCTGAAAAGAGGGTGAGAGGGTAAGACTTGATTAGTGCTGGGGTCTCTGTGCTCAAAGGACGAGCCTCAGGAGATCAGCACTCAGTTTCTGCAAAGGGGTCACCTGCGGCAGAGATGCTGAGAGAAGAAGAAACTACAAGCACCACAGCAGGGACCACACTCCATCCAGAAAGATGCGGGTTTGGGAAGATGCCAGAGTGAGCAGCTAGAAGCCCACCGCTGCCAACGCCAGGGATGGTGGTCTCTTTGCCCCTCCAGCCTTCCCTTCCTGCCTGCATCCAGCAGCCCAACATGCAGATCCCAACCGGCAACAGCTGGCAAAGCACAGCAGAGAATCAAAGGGTGCGCTGTTGCTGTTCCCCACCCCCTCCCGCACCGATGTTTACTTAACCGGTGTTGGTATCAGAGAGCCTCTCTATCACTGACCAGCCAGGGATTTGAAACTGATTCTTTCTCAGACCGCTTTCATCTGGACTTCGGGAGAACCTGTTTTTCCTACCCACAAGGACTGGTTTCTTTTGATCTGAATGAAGGGACTGACTGCGGTCTGGAAGTTGTCTGCCTGAGGCACAGGTGAAGCAACGTGCACACCTAGCGTCTCCCGAAACGAACGGTCTCCACTTCTTCAACCGGCCCCACTGTATTTGGATTCATCTAACATGACCGACCGATTGCCAGCTCTTTTGAGCACATCTGGCTAGGCATCAGTCAAGAAAACACTCATCTATTCCCAGTCCCTGCACATCTGGGAACTGACTCAAGCCCGGCAGCGGCCTTCGACATCACCGCACCTGCTAGATAGCTCTCTTAGCTTCTGTGCCTTGGATGGAGCCAAATATAATGTCCCAGGATGTGCCAAGCTGCAGAGGGTGATCTCTAGGGGAAACTAAAGAATTCCTTATCAGCTGGCTCCATGCCTACAGGGAATGTTTCGCAAAAGAATTCTCCTTGAGAAGTCCCCACTGAACTGTCTTGAGCCATTTTTAATGTGTGAGGTCCACGGCTGGCTAGTTTTCACAGCGTTAGAAAGTCCTAGTTGGGGGAGAACAATTAATTAACGGCGAGTCTGCTGTGTTTCTACCCACGCTCCCAGCACAGCAGCTTGCATCTTTATCGCAGCCGGCAGAGAGAGTGTCTCCTAGCAAAATTATTATCATCACCATGCAAGCGTACCCCAGAAAGGACATGCTACTGTTTTCACACTGTTTTATATAAAATAGTTACAGATCTCTTTGTCCACATTCAAGGGAGGAGGTAGTCCTAACCAGACGGCACACTCGGTAACAAATGGCAATCTTTGGTCCAGATGCTAAAGATAAGGAAATCAGTGAAACAGGTGATAGTCGGTTGGGCCTAATGTCCTAAGGAGTGACACGGGAGCCCTGCAAGCTATGTGTTCTGTCGTTTTCTCTGGGGTGGGGGTGGGGGTGGGGGTAAGGGATTTGTTTATCAGATTGAACAAAAGTAGTAGGCCACCCGGGTGATCACCTGATGGTTGCATTCACCCCCGCCTCACCCCCCACGGTTGGGGAGGGAAGACAAAGAGGAGGGAGGCTAGTTTGACCGAGTACCCATCACTGGCTTAGACACTGTAGGCCTTTGCACCCCATGTCTCCCATGTGAGAAAGGATGCTTCCCCTCAGGATACAGGCATTCTCCAATGAAGTCCGCAAGCTTCTGCCACGGCACAGCTGGGCCTCACACTGTCCACGCCGGTTTATACCTGCTGACCATCTCCGCTGGCCCCGATCCCACAGGATGGAAGACACGGAAAGCTTTCTTGGTTTTTATGTCACTTCTGTTAAAAGTATGCACTTTGGTACTCTTAAGCAGTTTTCGAGGGCCATAAAAACTACTTAGAGCCTAACATTGTTTTTAAAAATTAATATTCAATTTATTAATGTTACGCAGATTAGGAAACCTAACATTTTCCAGAGTTTTTATCATTTTTTTTTCTTGTGGATTGCGAATAGCCTGTGTGGTCATTTGGATGAGATGTTTTTCCCCCATAAACTCAGACGTTTGAACGCTTGGTTGTTAGTTGGTGAGGCAGTTTGGGCAGGTTTACGGAGTGTGGCCGTGTGAGGGAGTATGTCCCTGGGTCAGGCTTTGAAGGCATACAGCCTCTACCTGCCCGTGCGCTTCCGGCTTGTGTCTGGGAACGCAAGCCCTCAGCATCCTCCTCTTCCTGCCGCCAGCGCCTGCTGCCACGCTTCCCCACCACACAGACTCATCCTCTCTCTGCAAGCTAAGATCAATAGGATCAATAGCTCTTTCTTCTATAGGTTACCTTAGTAATGGTGTTTTATCGCAGCAACAGAAAGGGAACTAATGCAGCCTCTTGTAGTTTTTTTGTTTTTGTTTTGTTTTGTTTTGTTTTGTAACTATGAGAATGGCCTTTGAATAGCGCATTTTTCTTACTTGCTTTTGATCTTGGCTAATATGACATCTTTACATATTTTAAATTGCATTCATAAATCAATGTGTTTCCTTTCTAAAAAATCACTTCAATGTTTTGATTAAACTAATATAACCTTCTTAATATAAGCTCCTGGAGTAGTCAAATTGCAGAACACCAATAAATGAAACTCACAAATATGGCCAAGCTTAAATTTAAAAGAATTTCGCTAGCTGTATATATGCAATAGAATTATCACTTAAAAACCAACTATACGCACAAGCTAGAATTTTAAACTCGTTACTCACACTATTAGCTGAAATTCTCTTAAATATTCCAGGCATGTGACATACTAAATACGGATGTCTTCACACAAAGCCCTAATGTGTAACAGGCTGGGTTCCCCAAACATTGCTGTGTTTGCACTTGGTGTGTGAGAATATGTGACCCCCCACCCCAACTAGACTTGCTGTTTGGGGACACTGCACAATCTTTAGGAGGTAGAATCCTGTCAGAATCTGAAATCAAGGGCTACTGAGAGCCTGCCTCCTCTGGGGTTATCATGGGGGCGGGGCCCCCCTGAGGGGTGCTAGCACCTCCTCTGCCTTAGCTTGTTGTCACATCACTGGCATCTCTGTCCCCTCCTCCATGCCACCTCCTCTTAGAGTTCTTCTGTGTCTTACAAGGTCGGTGATCCTCAGATGTGAGGCTTATTTGGTGTCTTAGTCGAGGTTTACCTTCCTGCACACAACATCACGACCAAGAGGCAAGTTGGGGAGGAAAGGGTTTATTGAGCTTACACTTCCACACTGCTGTTCATCACCAAAGGAAGTCAGGACTGGAACTCAAACAGGTCAGGAAGCAGGAGCTGATGCAGAGGCCATGGAGGGATGTTCCTTACTGGCTTGCTTCCCCTGGCTTGCTCAGCTTGCTCTCTTATAGAACCCAAGAATACCAGCCCAGGGATGGCACCACCCACAAGGCCCCCCCTCCTTGATCACTAACTGAGAAAATGACCCACAGCTGGATCTCCTGGAGACATTTCCTCAAGGGATGCTCCTTTCTCTGTGATAACTCCATCTTGTGTCAAATTGACACACAAAACCAGCCAGAACATTTGGATCCCCAGGATATTTTAACATCAATAACATTATTATATCATAAATATCTCCTAAATAAGGTAAGATTCCATTTTCAGGACACTGACTTACCTTCTTGGGGGCCATCATCCAAAGCACCAATTCTCCGCAGAGAAGGGACCAATCCAGTGCTTCAAGGTAGAGCCCAGACCTGGTACAGGGAGAGACACCGAACTGCTTTCCCTGGAGCCACATTTGTGATGCACACTTGGTTCTATTAGAAGCAGCAATGTCAGTGACATTCAGATGTAGCTGTGCTGTAGCCTATGGCCCCGAGTTCAAGATCTGCTTTATAGAGAGATGCTATCACGAGACTGGGTCACTCGCATCTCTTCAGCTAGGTGAGAAGCCGTTTTCAGGCTCAAAGCAGAGAGTACTATAACCGGATCCTGAAGAGCTGCCCTGGGTGTAAGGAGGACAGGGTAGCCGTGGGAGGCTAGTCAGAGGGTGTGTAGGAATCCAGGCAAAGTCAAAGATGAGAGAAGCTCAGAGAGGGGGGAAGGCGAAAATTGGTCAGATGCTTCTTCTACAACAGAAATAAGTAAAGTGATATTTTTTTTTGGTACTTCCAAGTTGGGTGTGAGAAGAAGGAAAGCTAAGACAGACACTACAGTGTTTGATGTGAGTCCTGTGGAGGTTTGTGTGATCCCTGCCGGAAGCAGGTGGGGGATGAGCACAACAGGCTTGGGGGGGAGAGGAAATGTTTTCTAGACATTAGAGTGGAGTTTCCCTGTGGGGTGAAGTTTCAGGAGGAGAGGATTTGGCTCCCAGTGTACAATCAAAGTTACCACTATGCAGAAGGTACTTGAAGTCATGTGACTGGCTGAGATGGGCACAGGAGTGTGAATAAGCAGAGAATGGGCCGGTGGAAAAGCCCACCAACGTTCAGCTGTCAAGGAGAGAAGAAAGCCAGTAAAGGAGACTTGGAAGAGACGGCCAAGAGGACACAGTGCCCCAGAGCCAGGGAGCTCTGGGGTCTGAATGCAGCACCGTGGACTGATGTATTGTAGTGCTTGAGAGCTTTTTAACAGCACTGGTAACAGCTGTCATTGTCCTGTCTGTCCAGCAATCCCTCTGTGGCCATCGTCTTTACATTTTCTGTCTACACATCTACCGCAGTATCAAATAAATTTAATAAGCTAAAAAAAAAACCAATAAATTAAAAAGATCAAAAGGTATGCCTCGGGATAGCAATAATTTTTGAAGTATACTGAAACTTATTTACATAATCTGCATATCGCCACATCACAGGCAAATACGCGTGCAGCTGTTGATTCTTAGATACTTCAGTAATAGTAGTGAATTTAGTGTCAGACCCTGAGACTGATGCACAGGCAATTCTCATGCCACTCTTTGGCAGTCGTGAACATGAAGAGAGAATTGCCCTGTGGTTTGGACAGGATGGGGAAGAGGTATGCAGGATCACCCACTCCTATGAGCACCCACTGGTACAGTGACAAGCCTTTCCTTAAGTCTGAGCTTCATTTTCTTCTCTCCAGTGTCTTTTTTTTTTTGGGGGGCGTGGGGGACCAGAAAAGTGTCTGTCCTGTGGCAAAAGTTCTAGAAGGTTTGCCCGATAGAAAACTGAGCAGTAATGTGCCGCCGCCGCCGTGAGTGACTTCAGCTACTCATTCTGATAAAACTGCTCAATGTATTTGATTTTTATTTCTGTGGCTCTGTATGCTTCTGTGTATGTTTGCATTTACGTGTAGGCCCCCTCAGAGGACAGGAGAGGGACCCAGTCCCTCAGGAGTTGGGCTTGCAGGCAGTTTAATGCACCGATGCGGGTGCTGGAAACAGATGTGGAGCATCTGTAAGCTCTCAACCGCTGAGCCTTAGCTCCCTTACATTTTTATCGCATTGTATTTATTTATATTTTATATTTTATGTATAAGAGTGTTTTGCCTGCATGTGTATCTGTGAACTATGTGTGTACCTGAGACCAGAAAAGGGGGTTTGATTCCCTAGGACTGGAACCACCAAGCATTAACCACTATGCGACTGCTGGGAGTTGAACCTTGGTCCTTCAGAATAATAGTTCTTAACTGTCGAGCCATCCCTCCGAGCCCTCTAGGTTTGTATAAAACCTCTTAAACAAAACCACCTGTACTTTTTTATGTAACATGAAAAAGTCAAAAGTTAATGATTTCAACCAACAATATGATTTTCACTTTCTTTAGACCACAAACTAGGTAGAAGAAAAGGAACGGAGAGGAGAGAAAAGGGGAGCAGGGGAGGGGAGGGAAGAGGAGGCGAGGGGAGGGGAGAGCTCTACTGAACAGTACCCCTGAAGAACGAGGCCACTTTGCCTTTTCTCTTACCAAGTGAGAAGGTAAAGGAGGTGCTTTGAGTGAAAAATGTCCCCCATAGTCTCAGGCGTTTGAACATTTGGTCTGCAACTGGCGATGTTCCTTGGGGAAGTTTAGTTGTTTCTGCCTTGCTGGAGACAATGTATCATCGACGGCTGCCTATGAGATTTTTAAAAAGCTTCTAGTTTTCTCTCTATTTCGTGCCTTTGGTTCAAAGCGTGAGGTCTGAGCTTTCTGCCACCACGCCTAACGCTCGCTGTGGCATTTCCCTGCCACACTGGACGTTGATCAGTCTGAACAATCAGTCCAAATAAACCCTTCCTTCTCTCAGTTGCCCTGGTCATGGTGTTTTATCACAAGGTTGGGAGCGTAACTAATACAATAGGTAAAGGAACCCTTGGCGTGTCACATGGATGTGTGTAAGAGGCTGGCCCACTGGCCATGAAAGCGGAAAACAGAGCGACTCGACTCTGCAGGCCAACCAACAGGATGCGCATGCGCGCCACTGCATCCTCGGCGTGCTCAGCGCTCTGACGTGGGCCCTTTCCCTAGGAGGAAGTGGGAGAAATGAAGACTTATTTCGCCAGCCTCTTGTAGTTTTTCACATGACTCTCGGCTGTCTTTAGAAGTTTTTCTCCCCTATGCACTCAGACAGACAGCTGTAAAATTGATTGGCTTGAAAGCCAAATAATATGAAAGCCAGCGGCCTACTTTATCATTTAATGTTAGCTATTTATTACGAGCAGTGCTGGCCTGGGAGATCGATCCCGGGATTAAGGCTGGAGAAATATAGATCTGGAGATTCTGCGGACACATAGCGCTCCCCAGCCGCAGGGACAGAGGATAATGAGCTTATGCTCAGAGGCCATCTTTTATCTCTGTAGAGCCAGACAATCATTTTTTTTTTTAAATAATGAATTGTACAAACAGTGAGGGGAACTTTCATTTAGCAGTTTTGCAGTGCAGCTTCCTTGGGCTGAAGCACACCGTCAACAGCCGAGTGGTCCGGATGTGGAGAACGCCCTCTCTCCTGGTTCCTTTGCTGTTCCGAGCGGTGTTAATTGGTCATCTGCTGTAGTCCATCAGGACATGGCACGCTTCCTTACCAATTCCTTACTCTCTCTCTCTCTCTCTCTCTCTCTCTCTCCCTCTCCCTCTCCCTCTCCCTCTCCCTCTCCCTCTCTGTCTCTCTGTACATTCACTATGTGAATGAAGATTAGAAGGTAATTTTGAGTTGTTCTTCCATATATATATATATATATATATATATATATATATATATATATTTGTATAAGGAAGGGCTCTGGTTGGCCTGAAACTTTGCTAAGTAGTTCGCCTATGTGAGCTGTGTGAGATTTGCCTACCTCTGATTTCCACCCCAGCCACGGCTTGGATCAAACCCCTTTCCACCGTGAAGGGTTTATTATGCTGCTTATGAGGGTCGAAGTCCTCATGCTTACAGGGCAAAGGCTCTGCTGACTGAGCCATTTCCCTAGCACCTATCATGTGTGTTATTGCTTCTGGGGTTTGTTTTTCCTTCCTCCATCTGAGAAGCCCGTTTACATCTCCAGAATAAAACAAACAAAAACACACAGGTCAACTTGCTCATCTCCCACAGAATCTTGAACGAAACATTAGGAAAACATGCTTCTGGGTTCGAATTCCGACTTGGGTGCTCGCAAGCTGTTACCCTCTCGAACTATCTTTCAGAGTCTCAGCTTATTGATGCTAGAGGTTGCTATCCTTACCTTCAAGGCTTTTTTCAAGACCAAGCATGTAAAATGCTGTGCAATTCTCCATGCACAGTGGGTAATGAATAGGGATTAGCTCCCAGCCCCCATGTGGCTCCTGCCCACAGAGTTACAGTAGCCAAATCTGTTGCCACACTTACTTAACTCAATGCACACTGAATTCTCAAGCTGGGTCTCCTGAATTTTAGGCTTTTCAGAGCCTGTTGTATGACTTTTCCTAGGGCTATATAAAGAAAAATCTAGTCACCTTAGACCAGATGCCAATAGACCAAAGAAGTGACTTCATCCATGTCCAGCTTGGTGAGCCAATGAGTGGGGTTGCTTGCAGGAGCTCCGGGGGAAGGATTATTTGAAGGGACTTGGGTAATTTGGCTGTGTTGCTCCGTTCTGAGTGATGACTTTATAAACCACCAATCATCCAAACCTGACAGACACTAGCGTCCTCCAAGGCCACATGTATCTGGGGCAGGAAGGAACTGTAACTAGAATCCTGTGTGTCTGGCAATGCTCTGTGTCTCTGTCTAGAAGCAGCGGTTCACGGTGTCATTGCCCTTTTTGTAGACTCAGCCATCACTGTGACATTTGCTTATTTTCTTGCTGTGACTGTGGGTCACTGTACCGTGTTTCATGACACTTAGTGGGCATATTATGAGGAAATAGCTACACCACAGCACTGCCCTTTTCATTTATGGTTGACGATCTCGGCTGCATATGACAGTCCCTTTGAATGTACCCATAGACTCCAAGAGAATCTATGCAAGTCTCAGAAAGTCACATCGGTAGAGTCTAGATATTGCCCACTAAACCAATTCAACACTGTATGTGCCACAATGACACTCTGGGATGGAGATAATTTATTATCTTCCTGTATGAGCCCACCCTAAATATCTGCCTACAAGGTTCATAGTAGATTGGATTGCAATCTCTACCTAGTCTTTTACCACTGTTTGCTTATGGATGTGGCTGAATTCTCTGGAGCCTGCTTGATCTACCAGTGGCTACATCCCTAAAGAAAAATGGCTTGTCCCTGCCAGTAACCATCATCTACACCTTAGCTAACTGGTGGGCCTTATGAGTCCATCCTTCACCCATGCTGGGATTTTGAGTGACCTAATCTTGCCCAAGCCTTATGCAGATAATTACAGCTGATATGAGTTCCTGGGAGCAATGTCTATGTCATGTCCAGGAACAGCATTCGCCAGCACTCCTCCTCATATTCTGACTCTTCTCTCCATGATGTTACTTGACCCTTACTGTGATAGGAGATTGAGACAGGTGCCCCACTTATGGCTAAGTATTTAATAGTCACTGGTTATCAATATTTTTGACCAGTTATGAGTCTTTGCATTAATCACTTCTAGCTATGAAAATACGCGTCTCTGACCAACATTGAGCGCAGTATTATCTATGGTTATAAACATAAATATTTAGAAGATAGTTGGACAACATTATCTTTAACAAGAAACAAGTAGGGCCCGAAGGCCATTGACCTCCTTAGCCATGGACTTTTGACCAGGTACTCTATACCAGGCATGAATTCTCTCCTGGGGAGCAGGCCTCAAATCCAATCAGAAAGTTGGTTATCCTTGTCACATTTGAGCCATTGTTGCCCCAGTAGGTGAATCTTGCTAGGCAGGTCAACATTGTATTGTACAGCATTGTCTACATTGTTGCCTTTTCTCCCTTAGTAACCTGCATAGCGCCTTCTGGCTTTATGAAAGCTAGCCAGCAGGGAGCAAGTTTGTGGCTGGTTCCAGATTGGTTACTCTAAGTTCTCCACCACTCATCTTTACCAATAGGGCCTCACTGTCTAGAGCAGCCAAGAGTAACACTGTTTTGGGGCCTCTGTGGCCTCTGTGATCAATAATTCAGCAAGGAGTTAATTATTTAATTAGCAGGTCTTCTAGGAGCGCCATTCAGGGCACTTCCATTCAAACTCCTTCAAAAGTATCTTTAGTTTACAAAGTACTGAGCTTCCATAAAGTTTTCTTCATCCATGTTTGGTTTCGGCTAAGAGTTTGTCTGTCTTGTTTATTTTCTTCAAGTACCAACTCTTCACTTCTTTGATTGTATTTGTGGCTGTCTATTTTCATTTTACTAATTTGAACCCCGGGGATTTCTTTTTCTCTACTGGTATGATGTTTGGCTTGTTCTTAGTATTCTAGAGCTTTAAGTTATGTATCTAATAGCTCTATTAATGCAGGGCCTTAGAACTGTAAACTCCCCTCTTACAACTGCTTTCATTGCATTATATTTTTATTTCCTTCTTCATTACTTCAAGGGCCCCCTTTGTTTCTCAATACTGTGTTGTTTAATCTCTATGAGTCTCTGTGATAATCTCTGTGTATCTCTAGTGTTTTCTTTTGCTCTTGATTTGTAGTCTAACTCTAATGTGGTCAGATACAGCACAGGAAATTATTTTCAAATTTCCTGTATTTGTTAAGACTTGCTTTTTACCCTAATATACGGTGTATTTTAGAGAAAGTCCCACAAGCTGTATGGAAAAATATAATCTCTCAGTCAGTGTCTTAATGAAATACTCTGTAGATACTGGGAAGGGGGGGGTCTATGATGTCACTTTATTCACATTTTTCTCTTCTCATTTTTTGTTGAGATGACCTGTTAGTTTGTGAGAGGGATATTGAGTTCTCCCCCCACTGGGCTGAGGCTCTGACATTGCTTTGGATCTAGCAGGCGTTTGTTTTACGCAATTGGCTATGCCTGTGCTTTGGTATGTTTAGAGTCATAATAGCCTCTTGATGAATTGTTCCTTTAATCAGTGTAAAGTGACCTTTATCCTTTCTCACTAGTTTTACTTTGAGGTCTGTTTTGTCAGCTATAAGAACAATGATACTTATTTCCCAGATCCATTTTTTCTCAGAATGCCATTTTCCATTCTTTCTCTCTTAAGTAGCATGTTCCTTTTGTGATGATGGCCATTTCTCAGAGGCAACAAACAGGTAGCTCTTAATTTTTTTTATCCAATCTACTAGTCTTTGCCTTTTCATTGGAGAATTGAGAACATTAATATTGTTACTATTATTAATTTATATTGTTACTATGATTAATATTGTTACTATTATTTACTGTTGTAAGGCATGAGTTTATCCTGCCATTTTGTTGATTTTGTAGCATTCAATTCTTCTTTCTTTCTTACCTGTTATTCTAAATGTTCATTCTTTCCTGTGACTTTGTGCATGGATTCTTCCCTCCTGTCTGAATTACTTCAAGTATCTTCTGAAGAGTTAGCTCAGTGGTCATAAATTTCTTTAATCTATTTTTGTCATGAAAGGTTTTCACTTTCCCTCACTTAGGACAAATAGTTTTGATGGGTAGAGTAGTCTGGATGGCAGTTTCATTTAAAACTTGAAATTCATCTTTCCAGGAACCTCTTGGCTTTTAAAGTTTCAGTTGACAAATCTGCTGTTTTTCTGATTGGCCTGGCTTTATATGTGACCTGGTGTTTCTTTCTTACCACTTTCAATATACTATCTTTGTCTATTATATTTAGTATTTTAATTATAATATGAGGAAGGTTATATATTAAATACAATACTGGAGGTCTTTTATTTTTGCTGTTCTAAATACTTCTTGAATATAGATTGTTATCCCTTTTCTCAAGTCTGGGAAATTTTACATTATGATTCTTTTGAAAATGTTTCCTATGCCTTTAGAATGAGATTCTTCTCCTCTTTCTATGTCAATTATCTACAGATGTATCACAAATGCCTCGAAATTAGCACCAGTGACCTTTACTATTTTATCTGACTTGTTTGCTCAGATACTCTGCTCTCCTTAAGTCATAGTATTGCCGAGACTTTCCAAAGAGATTTTTCATTTGACTTACTGTGGGTTTTGTTTTTGTTTTGTTTGTCTGTTTTGTTTTTTCAATTGCCAGCACTTCAGATTGGGCTTTCTTCGGTAGTTCTACCTCTGTTGAATTCTTTCACACAATCTATTACTTTTCTTATTTTAAACTACTGGTTGTGTCTTTGAACATGCCTTGAATCATGATTTTGACATCTATGTCTGGAATTTAATGGTGTCTTTACTGAAGGGTTATTAATTTTTGGAGGAATTATTTTGCTTCGTGTGTGTGTGTGTGTGTGTGTGTTTTATGTTACTACATTAGGATTTATGCATCTGGGTTTATTTATATCCTTGGTTTATTTATTTTTTATTAACTATTTTCTTCGATTGAAATATTTGAAATGTTCACGTGGGATGTGAATATGGTAGACTTCAATGTATAGTTCAGAATATAGTTCCTAAGTCCAGGAGTTCAGGTATCTGGTGTAAGTTTTTTGTTGTCCCCAAGTACAATATTAATGGAAAGCAACAGCAGCTGCTCCATACCACTGCTGTGTAATGTCACAGTTGCCAGTTAGTAGCGGTGACCCTTTGGGCTTCGGTAGTTTTTGGAGGATGAGCAACCAGAGATGAGATAGAGTTTACTCAGATTGTGGTGGATGAAGTAGCTGGCAAGGGAACCTTAGGATACTGTTATGATCCACAGACTTTAGAGATTGTTAAAGCTACGGAAGGTTATAGTTGAGAAGTAAAAAAGAGAAGAGACTAAAGAAGAGAAAAAGAAAAACTGAAGGAATAGAATGAATCACTTTTTATAGAAAACAGGTGGAAAACATACACAATATTCCTAAGACTCGACTGAACAATACACAAACAGAAGCAAAGCCATCTTGAGACATATATGCAAGAGCGGGACTTACATAATGGAAACAAAAACTTTAAAAAGTCGTGGAGAGTGCATTTCTGCCTTCCGTGGCCCTGAGTTGAAGAGCGGTGCTCTCAGCCCCCTCGGGCTCTGGTAGGTTCCAAAAAGTGCCGGGGTCAGGCAAGGGGGAGCTGCTGGTCTCGGCAGCCGCACCGTTCCTGGGTCACTGGCGTGTGGAGAAGGGGAGATTAAAAAGCCTTCCATGTGTCTTTATTGCATGCAGGGGAATCCTCTGGGTATATGCCCAGGAGTAGTATGACAGGGTCCTCTGGAAGACACATGCTCCACTATGTTCATAGCAGCCTTATTTATAATAGCCAGAAGTTGGAAGGAGCCCAGATGTCCCTCAAAGGAGGAATGGATACAGAAAATGTGGTATATTTGTACAATGGAATACTACTCAGCAATTAAAAAACAATGAATTCATGTAATTTGTAAGCAAATGGTTGGATCTGGAAAATATCATCCTAAGTGAGTTAACCCAATCACAAAAGAATACACATGAAATGCAATCACTGATAAGTGGATATTAATGAGTCCAGAAGCTCTGAATAATCAAGGCACAATTAGCAAATCAAAAGATTCCCAAGAAGAAGGAAGGAGAGGATCCTGAAAAGACTGAATCCAGTTTTGTAGGAGAGTACCAGAACAGAGAAATGGTGGTGGTGGTGGTGGTGGTGGTGGTGGTGGTGGTGGTGGTGGTGGTGGTGGTGGTGGTGGTGGTGGTGGTGGGGCGATTGGGGAATGGGCGGGGGGGGGGGAAGAGGATTTATGGGACATATGGTGAGGGGGAAACTGGAAAAGGGGAAAGCCTTTGGAATGTAAACAAGGAATATAGAAAATTAAAAAAAAAAAAGAAATAAACACTACCTACCAAAAAAAAAAAAAAAAAAAAAAAAAAAAAGCTTTCCCTCTACACGTCGTCGTCCTCTGAGACCTCACCTGGGTCTGTGGGTGGAAAGCTGGTGCGAGGCAGGATGTACACTGGGGCTGGACTTCTGGCAGATCTCTGAGTTTGGACTGCCCTGCCTCCTCCCCATCGGGGTCTTCCCTGGATCAGCAAGTTCAAAGCAGGCATGGTCTCTTGAAGGACAAGAGAGCCCTGTGTTTTATCCTTGCTATTTCCATTTATGAAGTATCCGTTATAAGGCTTGGGCCATGATTTTTCTTTAATCCTTTTCTTGACCCCATAATTCATTCAGACTTGGAGTATTCTCTGCTAAAAGCCCAAAGTACTCATTGACCCATAACATACGAGGAAACACGTGACTGCTTCTCTTCTTCACCATGTCTCCCCATTCCGAGAGCGCAAACCTTGTCTTCCCTCATCTTACTATGGGTGGGATGTTCCTTCGTGAATCTTCCCCTTCCTTACATCGTTGTCATTGGGGTCCTGAGTTATCAGCCCTTCTATCCAGCCCTTCGAATCCCTCACTGACCTCAAATGCCCCGCCAGCTGCTACTCTCTTTCTGTGGTTCCATTTCAGGAAAAACAAAACAAAACAAAACAAGAACTGCCTCAAAAATAGCTGGCCCTCGCTGCTTCCAAACCTCTCCTCCCGTTTTCCTTTGAAGCCATTTCAAGCTGGCTCGCATCCCCACCACGCCACTGAAACTCCAGTGTCAACGTCCTCATAACTTCGGAGGCCAAATTAACAGCGAAACCTCAAGCCTTGCCTGGAGTGTCTGACATAGTTGTTCGCTCCAAGGTCTCTGTGGATTTCTGGATCTTTTCCTTCAGCACGGGCTTTGCCTTCTGTCTCCATGATTGACTTCTTGTTTCTCTGCCTTTCAGACATGGAGAATCCTCAGGGGCCGATTGCCCAGCCTGCCATTGTGTCTGTATTCACTCACTAGCTGAGTAAATTCTCAGCTCAGGGCTTCAACATTCCTCATGCACGAGTATCTCTGAGACCGAAACCTCCGATCTTGATTTGTTTACTTGTTTTGTTGGACTCTCCACCTGGTTTTGTCTCCAAAACAACTAATGTCACAACTAAAACTGAACTCTAATCACCCAACATGGGGGTGTTTCTGGTGTCCTGTTCCTGCAAAAAGCAATTCTACTTTCATAGTAGCTCTGACCCAAGCCCTTAAAGTCATTCTTAAGACACATCTCTTTGTACAATATTGAGTCTGTCAGAAAAGTCTATAATATACATGTTTGGGGTATTAGATTATTCATGCCTGTAACTTTAAATTGCTAAGTAGCATTCCATCAATAATAATAAGTAATGATGCATGCCCAGTGCCTAGTCCTCTTCTACATATTTTAGCTACGATTCCTTTGAGCTCCTTAAAACCCCATGAGCTATAATTATTATCCTTCTTTAAAGATAGATAAACTAAGGCATGGACTAGTTTGTCAACATTACCTGGCTAGTATATGGAAGAACCATGACTGTGGCCTGGACTGTGGTACTCTATACATTTGGATATTTACAGTGAGGACATTCACAGTTGCCATAAACCATGCTTTACTAATTACCTTTGCTCAAAAAAGCCCTTTCTCAGTTTGGAATAATTTTTTTAGCACATATTCTCAAAACCTGAATTGCTCTAAGAGTAAGAGCTTTCTTCATTAGGACAACTTATTGTTATTAAACATTAGCTTTTAGGACTCTGAAGTTATACATAGTTATTAAGAAACCAACATTCTTTGCTATTAAAGAAGATCACAGTGGGGGAACTTAAATAAATGTTGCTGTTAATTTACTCACAACTTATTTTGAACACTCATTCAATCATGTGGTTTTCACTTTCCTCTTGTGTTATACTGAGATAATCTCCATGACAATCTCCTCCCAGGTGCATTAATCACACCCTTCTTTCTATCGAATGACAAGCCTTTAGTGTTACTCTCCCTCAAAACAATGACAACAACAAGCACACCCCACACCCTGCTCATTAGATCAGATACTGCTGCTTTCTGTAAAAAGGTTTGATCTGTTCTCTTTTTCATGATCGCAGGGACAATAAGTCTTACTTTTAATGACTTACAATGTCTGAATTTTATACCTACCTTTGCTACTCATTGTTGTGGCAAGATCCTAGAGGCATGAGGGATGGATGATGTCAAGATATATTGTCCATAGTGTATACCAACTATGAACACAAAGAATGTCATTTGAATTTTGATGGGCATTGAATCAAATCCGTAGATTATTTTGGTGATATAAATTCTGCTGATCTAGTGTCATAGAAAGTCTTTTTGTTTATTATCTTTTAAATTTCTTACTATAACATATTAATTTTTTATTTTATACCTTCAATAGGATATTCTTCCTAGTTTCTACCTGAGCAAGTTCATTATTAGTGTATTTGAAAGATACTTGGTTTGTATGCTGATTTTGTAACCTGAAATGTTGATAATCAGTTTTTGACAGGTTATGGAGAGACTCTGTCTCAAAAACAAACTGGGCAGCATCCAAATGAGTGACACCTTGACTATCGTCATCTTGACATCTGGCCTTCTCATACAAGGATAAACATGTGCCTACATATCGCAACATGAACATGTACAAACACAAACAAATGTGTGCACGCACAAGTAGTGGAACAGTGACTTCAAGAAGTAGCAGATATTTTTTTTTCCTAATGTGCACAAAGATGCAGCATGGGCTAGCTCTCTCTATTGAATGTTTGATTAAATATACCTTACTGTATAATGCACGAGCTTTAATCTCAACCACAAAATACAGTGGTGCATCTTATGGAAATTAGATTGTACAAATCTGAGGTTGCCGATACAGAAAAATATGATGTGCCGCTGCATAAAATGCAACATTTTCAAAACAGCCTTGACCTGCAAGATTCAAAACTACGTTGGACTAGTGAGTGGCCAGCTCGGATCACTGATTGTCACTCACAGTCACTGTGTTACACAGTATCACCCACGATTTTATTTCTGTGCTGAAGCCTTGGTCAATGTTGGATGTGTTTGCGCTATAAACCTCATCCCAGATGTTAGTCAATAAGCCACCCAAGCCCCTAACAACTGGGATCGATAATCTGTCATCTGATAGTTTGACAAAGAGTGCACTCTAAGACGCAGTGGGGAAAACGAATAAAATATAGCAGCGGGGAGAAAATAAATCCACAGCAACAGCATGTCTACTGACACTTATATCTCTGTGGAAACTAATATTAAATTATGGACAAATTGTGTGATGTGTTTGGGAGAGCATCCACCTCACAAACATGCACTTTCTCTCCCTTTAAAAATCCTCCTCTTCTAGCAATCCCAACCCCAGCTTCTATGCCTGAGAGACAATGAATAAAACTGGAAGGAGCTTTGGGGATTTCCAATTTAACACCATGTTTAGCAATCCAGAAAGGGAAAGTGATTCTATGGTAAGCTCCCCGGAAGTCAGATCTGCTGTGTGTGTTTTTTAATTCTCTTTGGGACACAGTAAGATGCTTCGTGTTGTAGGGTAATGTTGAGACTATTTTTAGTCCAGATCCTAATGAGTCTCGAGTTTGTCACTAAGTCACCTTCATGGGTGTCATCACAGAGCTTACCTTCATTACACGTTTCACAACGAGGAAGGGAGAGCCACGCAGTCCTATGCCCTTCACTGGAGTGATCAGAGGACTAGTGAGCTAACAGGCAGAAGATGGGTGCCTTGCTGGGGCTCATCGAGAACAGAGCTCGGAGAATGCTGTGGCCTGGGTGGGGTGATGGCTGCAGGTGAACAGAATCACAGTTGTCACATATACTGGGGGCCAAGTCCCAGGCCACCTTAACACAAGGTGGGCATGTGCTCAGAGCGTCGGGGAAGCCAGGGTATCAGAACTGACCGGCTGACCCATTTTGACTTTTAGCATTCGTAAAAACCATCAACATACTGGTTTTCACAAGGGAGTTCACACAGTTGGAGGCATACAGAGATGTTGGAAGTCGGTCAGACTTGTATAAATGCCATCGGGGCAGTTCTGTCTTAGTGTTCAGACGTGGGGCTTCCAAAAGTCACAGACAGGCCGCTCGCCTACCACTCAGTTGCAGCAAGATTGCTTTTCACCAAGAAATCTCAAAAGCTTGTTTTCAAAAATTTTTTTTTCTTTCCACCATAGCAGTTTTGATTCCAGACTAACTTCTCTCATCAGCATGGATTGGTCAGAACCGAAGCACAGGAGGTGCTTTGCTTCAGACTTAAAGAGATGAGGTCTTGTTTGACCCATGCTCAGACTCAAATATGGACCTGACAGGGTCTGAGTGAGCTGTGCAGTAAGAGCAATGCAAGGCCTGCAGGTCAGACTTGCGGACCCAGGGTCTCAGAACTGCCTTTATTCCCCTCACGCACTAAAGGCTGGGTTTTCTGAGTGGTCTCCGTGACCTCTGCCACCCCTCCAACCATCATTTCCAAATATACATGAATTCCCTGTTCTCGCGCCGCTCTTGAGATGTGTGCGAGCATACAAACAAAAGCTATATATTTCCACCCTCTGTTTCCACATTTTGGATCCCTTCCAGACACCATTCTGAATGTGACACTCAGATGCAGGGCACTAAAAATGGTTCTTGCCTCAAAATAAAACCTTTAAAGGTCCCTTAGTGGCTATTCAGGGACTGGAATTCAATTTCCATTCTCCACCCTTTGGCCAGCTGTAGATTCAGAATACTCACATAAAACACCGAGTACACACTTCATGGCAAATTTGATTTTCTTCTACAATAGAAGTGTGAGTCATAGATACCACATGATGTGCTTTTGCTTAGATAATATACAAAGCAATAATGGACCTCATCAAGGGATAACAGGTCCTTTAAATTTTTTATTTTATAGGTAGCTTTCACATAAACTTTGGGTACACCTACCTACTGCATCAAGCATGTAAAATCTAAGACTTCAAATCATAATGCTCTATATTTTAGGCCATTATATCTCAAAGCATACCTTCTTAAAATCTTTTATTACAAGTAGTTTGTGCACATAAATGTTACATCACAACAGCAGAGAGAGAGAGAGAGAGAGAGAGAGAGAGAGAGAGAATGTAAACGTTTGCAAACTACATAAATACCGTAGTACCTTCCTTGAATTTTTACTTTAAGTCAGAATATACTCTAAATGTCTTACATAGAAAACACTGGTCAGTGGCCTATGTGTATGAAACACTATTTTCGTTTTTAACTGATCTGCCTTTCAGAGGCCTTTGAAGGAGAAAAACACAAGATCAAAATTCAGTCCATAAGTAAGATAGCGTATGCTGGCAGCTTTGGTTAAAATACCCGATGTGCAAATGCTCTGCACATGGGATTCAGCAAGCCCCTCAGGGTATCCAGAAAGCAGAGACTGAGGATCTAATCACGCTCCTCTTTGATGCTCTTTCGAAGAGGTTCAGCCTGCGGGTCAATATCATCACTTACTCTACTATACAGATGCCCACCTAGCTCCTGGCCAGGGCTTCTCTGGGGAGATCCAAGTCCACTGCTAAAAAAATTTCTGAACATTTTAAACCCACGCGGAAACAACAACAGAGTCTAGCAGCCACACAAGGAGGCTCAGGTACCATTATTTACTAATTCTTTTGACCTATGACTTTCAACACCGTCTTTGGAAACACACAGACAATGGCGGCAAGATGGTGGCAGAGCCCAGCATGCCTCGTGGGAGAGCTGGAGGATGCTCGGAGCGGTCCACAGCCAGCAAGCCGGGTTAACCCACTGTTCATCTCTCCCTTCTGTGTACTTTTACTAAACGCGGTATCTTATCTTCCTTGACAATGGCATCTTACAAGCCCCAGCAATGATTCATGGAGCCCTCAAACAGCCCTGTCCGTGTGCTCTGTGAGACAGGTGAGGGTTCCTAACAGCTCTGTCCCCGGGGGAGGAGGGCGGAGGCGTCCTTGGCTCAGGAGCTGTTTTTACTGCACACCTGGCCCTGGCTGATGCTGTCCTCCAGGTACTGGCTGCCAGTGTCGCTTCTGCTCTGGATGGTGGAGGGGATGCGGGAGGGGCGTCTCTCGGGGTTGCTGTCCTGCGGCGCACAGCAGATCATCTTCCGCATGGTGTTGTACATGTCCTCGTCCTTGTAGGAGTAGATGATGGGGTTCATGACGGAGTTGAGCAGGGCCAGCAGCAGGAACCAGCGCTTCACGTGCTGCACGTTACACTGCTTGCAGTTCAGGCCGTCCAGCAGCAGCACCACCAGACCCGGGGTCCAGCACACCACGAAGGCGCCTGCAGGAAGAGAGGAAGAGGGAAGGGCCGCTCAGACTTCCGCATGCTAATGGGTTTCTCACCCCTTTGTGTTTTGTCGGCTGCCACGGGGAACTTACATCCTTCAGGAGACTGTTAGAGGTGACTAGGTGGAACCCCTTTTGGCCATCCATGGTATTCTATCTCGATAGTCATTTGTTCCCCCAGGGCTCATTACCGATAAAAGCTAACCTTTATAAAGTAATTTTAAGGCGTTCTACATCCGTGAGCCCCAGCTGTGAACCACAGTAGAAGGCTGCTGTAATTACTCACATTTGACAGAGAGGAAACTGTTGCCCCGTTCTGTGTGCAGGGCTCCAAAACTCTTATTCTTCCTCATTCTTGCTGTTCCCGACTTCAGACTTTCTAAACACTTCCTTGAAAATTCTAGCAATGACTAATGCACCCCACACACAACTCCCCAAAGTCCCCACCACCACCACCAAATAATACCGTATAATGGGCATTGTCAGAGGCAGGCACCCATGGCCCCTACAGCATTGTCTTTAGACTCGAATTAAGTCAAAAGTTCCATCCATCACAAACGCACCCTGTTCTCTGTGACATGTTCACAGGCTGTTCACTTAATCACTTGCTGCGATCGCCGTTGGTTTTGTAAGAAACAATTCTCTCGTGTGTGGGGGAGGGGTGTGATACACAGAACTGTGCTTTGTAGAGCGTGGTGGCACACTGGGACAGGAACACCATCCACTAGGGACTGGATCGCACTGACCTTACCTACCTCAGCTCAGTGATGTTGAAACAGGCCCAGTGTTTCTCCCTGCTTGGTTAACATAGCCTGGGGCACCGGGCAGCAGCTACCTTTTATATGTCTACTATGAGCCAGACCTGGTGGGAGAAATGTTTTTCTTGCTTAACTCACAGGATCATGCTACGAGATTGGCAGCGGAGAAGATATGAACTTTGCCCACGATAAATAAGTTTTGTAAGACACCTAATTCTGAATGGATGCTCTCCCTCCACAGGTGATATTCTTCGCCATGATGGGACCCATCTCCTTACCACAGTGTGGTTCTTTTCTCAGTGGTCTTATGATGTCGCTGCTTACAAGTCAAGAAACATTCACCTCAAGCTTACGATCTGCTTGGGGCAGTGCCAGACAGTGTCAGGGAACTACCAGCTAACACGGACAACAGAGTGCACCAAGTCTATGAAAACATAGCACCAACTAGGTACTCTCATTGGTTAGAACTATCTCTGGGCAGTATTCCTCTTATTGTTCACATACATGTGGTTGTACATGAGGATCAGAGATGATGAGAAACAGTCTGAGATACTGCATTTGGGCTTCTGAGCTGGGGTTTTGCTTACACCAAAGTTAGGCATATGAGAGATAACAGTAGAGGTTAGCTTTCTCATTTATAATTACGCATTGCCAAAGCCTACTGTTTTTTTTCCCCGTTACACTTATTTGTTTGTTTGTTTGTTTGTTGTTTGTTTTTCTGGTCTGACTAACATGTGGGTAAAGACCTGGATGTGAATTTCAGGGGTCCTCGTGCACTTAATGTACAACTCCTGGAGATCCAGGAGCGTAGGGACAGGGCTTCCTCCGCTGTAATCAGGGACTTCATGAGCATCTAGATTTTTACACTGTGGCACAATTCCTTTGGAGGATGTGCAATCAGTTATTCATCTTGGATCATTTTTTAAAGAGGATATAAAATAGAATGGATTGACTCAGATTACCAAATAGACCGATTTATTTAATTTTCATTTAACTTTATATATTACATATGGGTATATTGACAATGGTGCAGCAGGTCCCTATCTTTAAAACGATTTATTTTTATTGTTTTTAATGAAGTGTGTTTGTGTGGATATGTGTACAAGAATGCAGGTGCCAATGGAGGCATTCAAAAGCATCAGACCTGGAGCTGGGGTCGTAGGTGACTGGGAGCACCTGTGGTGGGTGCTGGGAACTGAACTCAGGTCCTCTGGAAGAGCAGCGTACCCTCTAACCATTGTGCCATCTTCTCCACACCCCAGAGCATATTTCTTATTGCTGGGCTTAGTGGAGTCTTTTAAAAGCACTAGTTTGAATCTCTTTGAGGCTCTATCCAGATCCAATGGTCTGCATTTTCCATAACAAATTTTATTTTTGTTGCCATTTCTTAAAGAGGGTTGCAATGTTGTCAAGATACAAGAGCTAAACAAGCCAGACATCAAAAGCTGAGGCTGCCAACATTGATGTGAAGAGTAGTTTCTGTATGAAATTGCAAAAAAGAAACCAACCAACCAACCAACCAACCAACCAAACAAACAAACAACAACAACAACAACAAAAAACCAAAAAAAAACAACCCTCCAATGGGAATGTTCTAGTGTCTTTGGGGAGAAAAGAAAAAGAATGGGAAGAAAGGAAAATGACGGGAGGGAAAAACCCAAAAACAAGTGTCTGATTTAGACTTTGTTAAGCTCACGTTTAATAAACATGGAACTTCCAAGCCAACGAGGGGGCCATGGAAGTAAAGGGAAGAGAAAAGACCTCAAGAAGAAAGAAGGAAGTTTTCAGATAGTATATGTGTGTATGTCTGTGTGAGTATGTGTGTGAATGTGAGTGTCTGTGTGTTCGTGTGTGTGTGTGTGTGTGTGTGTGTGTGTGTGTTGTGTGTATCCAGGTATGTGTGTTGTGTTCATGTGTGTTCATGTGTGTGTTGTATCTGTGTGTGTATTGTGTGTGTGTGCGAGTGTGTGTTGTGTGAGTGTTTATGTGAGTGTGTGTGCTTAAATTTTGAAAGCTATAGTACCCACTCAGCACATTGGTTTGTATTAGTCAATCAGGCGACATAAACATTATAAACAAATCATTAAGTTGGTGCCTCACTTGACATAACATGCTAATTCTCTCTCTCTCTCTCTCTCTCTCTCTCTCTCTCTCTCTCTCTCTCTCTCACACACACACACACCCTTCATTTTTCTCTTTTTTCAAATAATTTATTCGGTAGTAATGTGACATTTTTTTATTGAACTCCAATTATATGTCAGTACTGTTTTATTAATTTTTATGAATTAACCACTTAATTTTTTAGTGCATTTCTTGGAAATAGGCACTAATATAATTTTCATTTTAGCCCTGAAGCTCACTGCCAGGTAATGTGCTGAAAGGCACCACCTAGCTGGTAACTGGCAAGGCCAGGATTTCAAACCAGGGAGCCTTGCCACTGTCTTTGTGCCAGGCGGGCCACCCGGCAGTAGGTCAGAATGTGTTCTCCTGCAAAGGGAAGGAAGAAGAGTGCTGCTCCTGGATTCAGAGGTTCTGTTTTGTTATATCTAACTGTGGAGCAGCATCCAAATCAGTTCCTGATGTATAACAGGGAGATTGTCTGGTAGGAAAGGGAGAAGAACGAATAGGTGAAGGTAGACCAGATGGACGAAGAGAAGAAGTAGAGCTGGCCATATGATAAAGGAGAAAGAATCATCTGTTTGTATTGTTTCCAGTGAACAGTAAAAGACAAGTCTCCTCTGAAAGAACAACCTAAGCTCAGCAGGGGGTGGGGTTTGGGGGAGACTGGTTACCTACAGAATAGGTTTTTATACTGAGGTCCACATTCTACACACCAACTGAGATAACATAAGACCCCTGCACCCTGAAGGCCAGGTTCTCAGCCATGTACTCAACACAGAGCAGGTACTGTTTGTGATCTAACAGTTCATTTCCTAGAGGGTCTTACCATGTGTCCTCCAAAAGGTATGATGCCACTCTCTCAAAATATTTTAAATGACATGTCAGGAATAGTGTGGGTCCCGGGAATCTGTAACAGGAGAAAATCCTTAAAGAACAAGGAAAGTTGTGGATGTGTATGGGCAATTGTATTAATCCTTAAAAATGGGAGGAAAGGGCCCGAGATATGGCAGGTAGAGCTGCTTACCTAGCATGAAGCCACAGGTCCTCTGCACTGATCCCACCAAATAAGCCACGTGGCAGTACACTTGGAGAAGAGGAGGCAGGAGGACCAGAAGTTTAAGTTCATTGTTAGTTACATAGTATTTTAAGGGCAAATTGGGGTACATGAGACTCTGTCTCAAGTAGAGTGAGTAGGAGTTGGGAAAGGAAAGATATCCTGGGAGGTGCAGCTCAGTCAGCCCCCTACAATATTTTATAAATTCCAGAAAAAAAAAACTTAAAGGAATGTTCTCTCTCTCTCTCTCTCTCTCTCTCTCTCTCTCTCTCTCTCTCTCTCTCTCTCTCTGTGTGTGTGTGTGTGTGTGTGTGTGTGTGTGTGTGTTTTCTGTCTCAATGCACAGACAATTATTGTTAGGAACTACCAGGGTTCAAAGAAGCCATGATCAGATCAAGTTTCCACCTAACAATAAAACCAGCATTAACCAATAGGCATCGGTCCACTGGTGCCTATCTGGGGACGAGTGGAAGAAATTAGGAATGCTTCTCTTGGAGAAGATTAGGAGAAGACATGATGGGTCGACTGTCTTCTAAAACCTGTGTGTTGATCACACACAAGAGATAAGCATGGTCTTGTCCCAGGGTGTTCCAGGAGGTCACATAGAGCAGACGGAGGTAGATGAAGAGCTGAGATTGGAATGTAAGGCTTCGAGGAAATGGAGGGACTTAACAGATGCCTCTACGTGCAGGTTGTGTCTTCCTGGGCCACATATGCCCTTTGTCTACATCATTGTAAGATGCATTGTAAGATGCAACATCCACACACGCGCTGCTGCAGTCCATATTATCACTTCCCCCAGAGCTCTTGGCCAGGCAGAGTGCTTAGAGCTCAGATGCTTCCCATTTAAAGCACAGCCACTCAGAATTGTTATCTTAGTTTCCTAGGTGATGAACTTTGACATGTAGAGTACTTGTGCTTGAGCCCTGGATGGAAGACCTGCATAGGCTTTTAGCACTGTGCATTATTTAAAGCGATGTTTAATGCACAGCTCTTATCTCCAGGCCTTTCATAAGCCCCCTAAATGAGCAAGCTTTACCTTAGACCTCTTTGTTATCCTTAACATGAAGCTCCACATTCAGCAGCAAAGGAGATAAGTCAGATGAACCTGACTGGAGGCTACGAGGAGTCACATGGCTGGCCCTGTGCTAGCTGGCTGCCATCACCTGCCGGTGCTGACAGTGGACTCGCTTGCCTCTCGGGACTGGGCAGGAATGGAAACCAGGCCCTAGGACTCCAGCAGCCCTCAGAGGAAGAAACATTCTGTTGAGCTGGGTAGTGAAAGTCAGGAATGACTGTGCAGAGGGGTCAGAAAGAGCTCGAGGCACTTGGGGAATCCCAATCACCTCGGGATGGTTTTAAACCAGGTAAGCCAGTGTGAGTAAGTCAGATGGAAGCTGAGAACTGAAATCTAGACAAGTCCCTGTGCAGTATTCAGGGCTGTGGGTCATGTAGCTCAGACTCTAGGTGCCTCCTTCAACAACTTCACCCAGAGGAAGGAGCTAGAATGCCCTCAGACATCCGTTCCCAGATGATGAATTAACTTCTCTCCCAAGCATCTGAAATGGCATGAGTTATGTGCCCTTCTTGAGAGGATTAAAAAAACATTTCTTTGTATGGTTCATTAAGGAACGCCAATAAGGACGACTGGGCCAAAGGTTTCTCTGTCTCTGAAGCAGTTCAATGAATTGTGAAATCAATTTAGCAGTTCACAACCGGCACTGAGGAGAAAAATGAACTGAGTAGAAAGCGACAGCATGTATAAAGTACAAAGTATATTTGTTTCATAAAATGTGCTTCAGTCATACACACACACACACACACACACACACACACACACACACGTGTATATATGCACGCACATGCGGTGGAATTTGGAAGCTATGGCATTTCTTATTAAAACTAAACTCGAAAATCTACTTCTATATATTAGTGGTTTTCAAATCACTTTTTAAAAGTGGAAGAATACCTTTCCCTAGGGAACTGTCTCTTCGGGAGTTTTCGTCAGGTTTCTTCTGACTAAAGAAGGCCTGGGAGAGGGAGTGTCGGTTAACGGTTTGAATCTGTTCCCCAGGGCGGCAGGCCTTTGAACGCTTGTTCGCCCAGCTGGTGGCGCTGTTTTGCCAGGCTGTGGAACCTTTGGAAGGCGAGGCTTCATTGGCGGGGTTGGGAGATGGGTGCTTGGTGGTATAACACACCTGCCTCCTTCCTAGCCCGCCCCGGTTCTTATCTGCCCCCATCTTCTCACCAGCACAGACTAAGCAACACCGAATGCTCTACCTTCCTTACTGTGATGAGCTAGAATCTTCTCTAAAGCCCCTGTTAGGTTGCTTCTGTCTGGTAGCTATGACAAGAAAACCCCAACTCACCTACACATATTTCCACCCCTGGCGGGCCCACTGACCACATTCTGGAAACTGCTGCTGCGCACGGTAGCCTTCTGATACTGTTGACTCTTATAAGTCTGACAGTCCATAGCCTAGCTTTATCCACTTCCTCAGACAGACAGGAAGAGGTTAGACTGTAAGTCTGCTCCCAACTGCATCAGGGTTGCCTCAGGAGGGGACTCCACTTACCATGTCAGTTGCTACCAAGTGAAGACGAGATGTGAGCTAGGTATCTCCCAGATTAAGCAGTTCCCCCAGGAGAGCTTTAGCATGGTAAACATGAGAACCACTAGCCTGGCCAAGGCCTCTGAAGACTGGCAGAAGTCCAGATGAAAAACTGACCAGGATCTAAAACGGTTTGGGTGGATGGAGGAGATGTGTTTGAGGGCGAGACGGAGAGACGGAACTTGAAGACATGCTGTTTTCTTGGTTCTAGCGGGTGAGGGCAGAGCAGGGGCACAAGGGTCTGGGATTGCCAAGCAGAGGAAACTGAGGAGGGCTCTGTCTGAGGGCGGGGCGGGGGGAGAAAACAGTTGTTCTGTTATAGGCACTCAGAGTGGGTGTGGCTTTTTACATGTAGAGAGCAGCTGGAAACAAGGTTGCAACTCTGAGAGCATAGAAATGTTGAAGTGGGAGCCATCAGCTGTAGGCTGCAACTGAAGCCATATGCTGTTCTCTCAATAAATATCTACTAAGTAAGTGCCTACCACAGCAGACACTGGACGTGACTGTCCCATGATGACAACCTGTCACTGCCAAGTGACCGGTCAGTTGTCCTAATCACACAGTTATTTCTTAATGGCGGCATTTTATGCTCTTATGGCACCCATTGTAGAGATTCGCTAACAGTCTCCTTGGACCACAGATGAACTTTCTTCTCATAATCAAATAAACTAGTTTGAGTGCCATACTTAAAAAATCAAAAATGATGAGCTATCAAAGTTAGTCTGTAAAAACTCACAGTAGACTATTCACGCCAAGCACTGAGATGAGAATTTGATGATTTTTGGTTTAAGGTTATCAAATGCACCCAATTAAAGACACATCACATACACATTAGAGGTCACATCAAGGGATACCAATGCTCCAGGCAGGAAAATTGCCCTCACCCATGTATTTAAAATGGTTTTTAGCATTCTTGGGGGGTGGGGGACTGTCACACTAGCTTCAATTGTCAACTTGACATGACCATTGAGTCATCTAAGAAGACAGAACCTCACAGAAAGAACTGCCAGATCAGAAAGGCCTGTGGTGACGTCTGGGAGGCATTTTGAAAATTGCCAATTGATGTAGAAAATCCCAGACCACTGTGGGCGGCGCCATCTTTGGGCAGGGGGGTCCTCGCTTGTATAAGAAGGTAGCTGAGCAAGACTCAGAGGGCAAGCCAACCATTAGTGTCCCCAGTCGTTGCCTCAGTGTCTGCTCCAGGTTCCTGCCTATGTCCCTTGATGATGGCCTGCAGCATGGAGGACAGAATAAATCATTCCTTTCCCAAGATGTGCTTGCTGATGGTGTACACCACAACAGATAAACTACAACAGTATGTGTGCGTGATTAGAGTCTCCAGTTGCACAAACCCTAATCTCCAGGACTCCTATGTTTCTACTCATACCTCCTAGATGAGAATCCAGTTTCATCTGTTTAAACATTTACACGTGCAATTAAAAAAATAAAACAAAACAAGAACTTTTGACACGAGAGTAGCTCACAAAACACTCATAACGACCAAAACAGCCACGACGCCTAGTCTAGCTCTGGCACATGGACTACTAATTTCATCAAACAGGAGGATATATTTTAAATCTGTTCACTCTGTCATTCTTTGTTTTTAGCCCAGGAAAAAAAGCCACAGAATGAAAAGCAATAATACCAACCTAGGAAGCCACAGGGCTGTCTGATTCACTAAAATAGAAAATTACAACCCCACGGTAAAAATCAGGTGGTGACCCGCATTCTGGCGAAGCAGTCTTCGTATTTACAAAATAAAAGCAAAGCAAAGCAAAGCAAAAAATGCAAAGTAAGTAGGTGTTTTGTGTGGAAGCTTTATGATGTATATGGCATACATTAACAGAATATTTAGGGGCGAGTGTTCTTATAATATTGAAGAATTTGGTCCATGATTTAGAAATGATACATCCAGATGTTGTGGGTCTTCGAATTCAAATTCGTTTACTGGCAGTGTTTTAAAAGTCTTAAAAGTTGGATAACTGAGATAAAAAGATCCCCCCCCCCTTCTGAAAGGAGTGACATGGATACTTTAGCAAATCTGAGCGGCTTCAGACAGATGCTGAGCGGACACTGCCCACAGAGACTCATTTGACACCCCCGCTTCCACTGTCAAGACTCCTGATGCTAACGAATAGGTTTCCGACACTTGTTTTGAATTTGTGGCCAGCTTCAGAAAGCCAAGCACTTATAAAACACAGCCTGAAGCAGAGCTCGGCAGCTGAGGCCACAGCCGGCACCTAATTCTAGTCTTTCACTTGGGGGCGAATCACAAACTGGAAATCACAAACTTGGTTGGCAAATACTGTCTCTACCTCTAGATTCCACTTTAAACAGCTTGCGCGTGTGGACCCCCAATACCTCAGAATCTCAGTTCTCTCAAGGGCCTCCCGCCGTCTGAGGAAGGTCAGCTGGGAGAACGAGCAGAGGGCAGGCTGTTTGGTATACTATAAACACTGACAGACACCGACTCTATAACCGAAGGATTTAAAAAAGGGCTTCCCACAGGAGCCCATCTTTTGGAACAAGAAGCCATCTTTGGCCCCTTACCCAGAATGTTCTCTTTTCAACTGTAGGCATGAAATATTTTATGACACGGACTGCTCTTAGCACAGAATGGGATCCTGGGGGAGGCATAAAAGGGGCATCTTTGATGGGTTCCCATTTTCAAATAACATGGGAAGTTGGCCCAGGTAGGTACCACTGAGAGCTCAGAGGACCGAAACAGGAAGAAGTTGGTCCTGGGGGAGAAGATGAAAACCGCACTCCCTCACGGAGACTGGCAACTGGGAACTAAGCGCCGTGTCTCAGCGGTACCACCTCCGCCGCACATCCACCATCACCATGACTAATCGCTCATGGCGCTGCTTGCCTTAGAGCCCAGCTGTGCGCAGTGTGCTTCCAACAGACTCTAACTAGCAAATAAACTTTTTCCTTGAGAGAAACACCCTTACCATTCTCATCATAGAGAGAAGAAAAGCTTGAAATCCGGTAGGCTCTGGAATTGAAGTCCTGTCTATGACTAAGGGCGACCCGGCTCACTTTCCCCCAGCCTACAGAATACAGGGTATAGAATGCACTGATCATAAGGCTCCACGGGAGTTTTGTGAGAATATAGTGTCACGATGGAGAATTCCCGACGCAGAAAATACTTCAAAAATGTTGGTTCTGACTGCCCAGAAAAAGCTGGTCCCTTCTCCTGCCGTACTTCTTAGATAATTTATAAGCAGACCCGAGAGTGTGCTTTGGCTTCTATAGTGTGTTCGCGTGTGCGCACACACACATGTACACGTGCGTTATTTTCAACCACTTTCTGCTGCTCTAACAGAATGGCACATGGTGGGTAAATCATAAGCAATAGAGGTTTATTCCGTTTATATGCTGGGAAAACAGTGCAGTGCCTGCACTCGGTGATGCCTTCACGCTGTGTCATCACACGGCTTGCAGAGGAGCAAGCAAGCATTCGTGAAACCAGGGCAAGAGAGCGGTGACCTTGTCACAAATCTACTGTCACCATAATTAACCCATTCCTGGGGTCATGACATACATTCTCTGCTCACAGCCCAGTCACCTCTTAAATGGCCGACCTCCTAACACTGCTAGCATGGTGACTGGATTTCAACGTGACCTTAGAGGAGATTAAACTGCTAATGAGCATGCACCTTCGAGTGTACAATTCTTCCCACTCTGCCCTGCTCCTGCTCACACCTGGAAGCCCTACAGGATTGACGGCCAGAGAGATCCCTCTGATATCTTACTCAGCCTGGGACGCCCAGTGCTTACCTTAGGGCCTCCCAGCTAAACAGATGGTGTAAAAAATACTTGATATTTTAAAAGTAAATACATCTCAGATCTTGCCTGGAGCCCAGATCCTGTCCGCTATGATTTTTAGTTTATGACTCTATTTCTCTGTTGGGATCTTTTCACCTGTGCATTGCTGGGATTGGACAAAAGTCTCCTTCTCGGTCTTTATATTCAGCAACTGGGAGTTTTGTTTTCTGTCTCTTTCAGCCATATTCTAACTAATCAAGGGAAAGATCAAAATGACTATTCTTTATAGTTCTAGATGAAAAAAGTTGCAGGTATAGTTTGAGATGATTATCACCTAAATTCAGTCAAGACTGGCATCTTGATGGGCATCAGAATACTATCAGATGTTCATTCAATATTCACTTAACTGACGCTGGACACTGGTTAAGTTCTGGACACTGTACTAATTGTTGGATGATCAAGACAAGGAGGCAGGCAGAATATATAGGTAGCACAGAAGGTTGTCCACAAAATGCTGCAAGGATGTTGTCTTAGCTTTCTATTGCTGTGATAAAGCACCATTGACCAAAAGTATAGTAGGGAGGGAAGGGTTTATTTCATCCTGCAGCTTATAATCCCTCTTGAAGGTAAGTCGGGGTGGGAATTCAAGGAAGAACCCTGAAGACAGGAACTGAAACAGAGACCAAGGAAGAACACTTCTTACTGGTTTGCCCTGCATGGAATTTTCTGAAATAATACACTACACACCTTGAAAGAGTAACCTTGCTTAATATGATGCCCATATGACAAGTGTATACAGGACTTCATGCATATACCTATCATATGTGCATTGCACTGCCCAAGGAAATGTCACTTACAGGATTCTATTATTAGTGGCGAGCTCTGGAGTTGTACGATAGGAAAGCATTGCACTAGTAGGTTACATTACTCCTCTGAGCTTAATGAACACACACACACACACACACACACACACACACACACACATATGTAAATATATATAATATTACATAGCGTAGTACTTTCTTTCCTTTAAAGATTTACTTACTTATTATATGTAAGTACACTGTAGCTATCTTCAGACACTCCAGAAGAGGGCATCAGATCTCGTTATGGATGGTTGTGAGCCACCATGTGGTTGCTTGGATTTGAACTGAGGACCTTCAGAAGAGCAGTCAATGCTCTTAACTGCTGAGCCATCCCTCCAGCCCCCAAGCTTAGTACTTTCCAGTGGCTATAGCTAAATCAATAGGTGTGACCTTATAGATACCCTGATAAGCATCCACTAACTCATTTTTACCAAGCTAAGATTTGCCATTTCTATTAAGATGTTTTTAAAAGGAATTTCATCTAGAAAATTAGTTACTCTTGATGCAAGAATCATTCTGTGAGCATTCTAAGTTTCTCAGATTCTTTTTCTCCTGGTTGAAGTTTTTATTGGATGACTTTAAGCACTCCTTTGTTTTTCCTTTCACACCCTTGGAAATCAATGGACTTTATGTAACTCAGCTAACACGTCCCCCAGCCCAAATCAATGGTTAAAGATGGGTCATAATGGGAGATTGGATTTGGACTGAATATGATCAAACCATTTTGCATGGATGTATGAAATTCTCAAATTTAGTAAGTAATATTCTAAAAAATAAGACTAAATAATGTATATATATGTATATATGTGTATGTATATATAATATAAATAATAAATGTATCACATCAGCGAAGGTTGACTGAATAAATTATTTATCCAAACAGTGACATAAGCTGTCAAGAAGAAGAATATTAATATGTATATGACATATGCTCATAATTTATTACTTAAATAAAAATAGGCCATAAAACATTATGCATGGTATGAACATATTATGCTTAAATGGATTGATTAATTCATTAAATGAGCAGATTCATCAATTATGCACTCATGATTATGTATTTGTGTACTTAGAAATAAATGCTCTCAAAGCAGCTGCATAAAATTCCTAGCAAAGGATATAATCTTTAGTTGGCACAATCCAAATAGCCTTAACTTCTTCCCTGTTTTTCACTGGTGAGTTCATTTTTTGCCACCAGTACATCTTTGTTTTAAATCATACAACTCCACTAACACTATTTCTGCTTCAACTCTGAGGATAAGTAAGTACATCGTCATGCACTAGATTTCTACTGTAACAGACGAAGTCAGATTGATCCCACAGGCTGAGACGCCAGGAGGCCACAGCTGCCTCTCCACTGTGTCTATGGTTTGCTCGCTAAATGGGAAAATGCAAAGCCAGGATATGAGTCACCGAGCAGTAAAATCACGCTGCAAACCTTGACATAGGATCAATACAGATCAATTACATAAAGCATGGTGTCTGCTGTTATAAGACTCATTCTCATTTCTTTGTATTTGTTGTAACATAAGTCTCAAGGTTAAACTCAGGATACACCCAGTGCTGGGCAGTCTTTGTGGCACAGGCCTATAAACCTGTGAGCATGAGGTAGGAGGATCACAAATTTAAGGCCAGTCTGGGCAACTTGCCAAACAGAGCTTGTCCTAAAGCATAAAATTTTTAAAAAAAGTAGAAGGATATCTGGGACTGAAGCTAAGCAGAGATAGCTGGGACTGTAGTTCAGCATGGGACTGTGCTTAGTGGGGATATCTGGGACTGTAGTTCTGCATGTGACTGTAGCTTAGTGGGGATATCTGGGACTGTAGTTCTGCATGTGACTGTAGCTTAGTGGGGATATCTGGGACTGTAGTTCAGCATGGGACTGTGCTTAGTGGGGGATATCTGGTACTGTAGTTCAGCGTAGGACTGTGCTTAGTGGGGGATATCTGGGACTGTAGTTCAGCATGGGACTGTGCTTAGTGGGGGATATTTGGGACTATAGTTCAGCGTGAGACTGTAGCTTAGTGGGGGATATCTGGGACTGTAGTTCAGCAGGGATATCTGGGACTGTAGTTCAGCGTGGGACTGTAGCTTAGTGGGGGCTATCTAGGACTGTAGTTCAGCAGGGATATCTGGGACTGTAGCTTAGTGGGAGATATCTGAGACTGTAGTTCAGCAGTGATATCTGGGACTGTAGCTTAGTAGGGGCTATCTGGGACTGTAGTTCAGCAGGGATATCTGGGACTATAGCTTAGATATCTGCCCCATGCAAGGTTCCAGGTCCAATCTCTACTCCTGCAAAGAAAACATAAACAATAGAAAACCAAGCAACCTGGACAGTGTCTTGAGCCCAAAGGTCCCAACCGATCACTGGCCCTCTGCTCCCGGAGCACGGTGGGCACCAATGGATTGGGTATTATGCATGAGAAGGAGGCTGGATCTTTTCAGTTACCTAGTCCATCTTCCAGTCAACTGAAGCTGAAGACTTCTAAGAAGAAGTGTTCCCACATGGACTCGTACCTGGATCCCACTGGGTACAAGTCTGCCCTTTCCTGACCTCCGGATTACAACAGCAAGCACCCCATACCTTGCAGTGTGGGTGCTATCTCTTTTCACAGGTACAGGAGGCAATCAGTTCTGCTGTGATTCGATGAGAAATGCCCTACATATGGTCATGTATTTGAATGTTTGATTCCTAGTTGGTCGTGCTGTTTGGGAAATTGGGGAACTTAAAGGACAAGGAGCTTTGTTGAAGGATCTGTCACTGGGATAGGCTTTGGGCATTTAGAGCTTGACTCAACTTCCCTTTTGCTCTGTCTTCTGCATGTGGTTGAGGATTTGGTCTCTCGTCTCTCTGTCTCCCCTATCATAATGGATTCCCCCACTGACATTATAAGCTCAAATAAACTTTCTCCTTCAGGGTCTTTGCTCAGGGTGTTCTACTTCAGCAGCAGAAGCAACTGATACAAGCTGCACACACCCAGTGGTTCCTATACCTCTAAGAGCCTTGTGTCCCTCCCATCCACTGTGAAGCTCTGAGGTACTGTAGGGCTGGAAGCAGCTCCATTTGCTGACGGCAATCAAACGGTCAAACTAAGCCAATGGAGCACCGAAGGATCGTGTTAGCAAAAAGCCACACTGAGAGACTTTAGGGAAGCACTGTCTGCTTACAGACCATTTCCACCACAGCCACAGCCGCTGATTGTTAGGGACACCAAGGAACAACAAGTCATTGCTAATGACAAGACATTGCTAGGGCTAATGTACTGTTAGAGACTCCCATGAACGATGGAAAAATAGTTCATTGTCACTATTATTACTTAAAATCAAAACCAAGCCGAACCAAACCAGCTCTCCCTCCTTCTAGCTCAGCTCTGGAGTTTGATCTGAGATCTAGACGCTAGCACTAAGACACAGGAAAAACATAGTCACCCTCTTCTCTACTCCAAACCACTTGGTGAAGGAGACCAGTTAGGCATTTCACACACAAACACAAACATGAGAGTGTCTGTTAAATCTTAAACCACCAGCTTCCCTAATAACTCATCTTGCCGTCTTTGTGTTTTAATGTTTTCTGTTGCTAAGAGTCCAAATGACAAACTCTATAGCTTTTACCTGGCAAGGGCAACATTCAAAGGACCATTCAACTTCTATTGAATACCTTCTTATTTCTGATCCTATCTGACTCTCTCCAAAGCCAATTAGAATTAGTATTTGCCCGAATATGCTTCAAGGAACTGTAACGTGACACCGCCTTTGCCTTCTAAAGACTGCATTCAAATTTACTTTGTAATGGACAAAGCCATGCAAGCGAGAGTTCGCTGTTCCATCCCGAGAACATGGCAGTGATAACCGATCGGCCTCGTAACCGATAGTGCACCACGAGAGAGGCAGAGCGTAGGCTTGTCGTCTTAATCTCTGTTCCTCCCACCCTCGCTGGTCCTACTGCCCTGTGTGGCCCTTTCCTCTCATGTGCATATATTTACTAAGTTTTATTCATTTTCCATTAGGAATCCTGCTTATATCCTATTTGAGATAGCAATGTCATCTAACTAGGTAACTTGCGAGTGTAAATATAGTCACTTGGGCTGGAGGTCTAACTCGAATTGGTTCAGTCTTAGGTCTGTTCCTCAGCCCTAGCCCTTCTCGATTCCATTATGCAGATTCAATCCTTGGAATGATATGGTTGTCTGAAGACTTCGGAGTCATCTTATAGATACAAACCCTTGTCAAACTCTTACAAGAGCCAGTATTAGCATTAATAGCTCAGGATTCAAGTGAAGAAGAAAGGCACAAGTTCTCTCTCTCTCTCTCTCTCTCTCTCTCTCTCTCTCTCTCTCTCTCCTCCCTCCCTCCCTCCCCCTCTCCCTCTCCCTGTCCCTCTCCCTGTCCCTCTCCCTCCTTCCCTCCCTCCCTCTCTCCCTCCCTCCCCCTCCCTCCCTCCCTCTCTCTCTCTCTCTCTCTCTCTCTCTCTCTCTCTCTCCTCCCTTCCTTTCTCTCCCTCTCCTTCCCCCTCCTCCTTCCCCTCCTCTCTCCTCCTACCCCCTCCATTGGAGAGGGACCTCTTTCATTAAGCAAAAAGCAGTGTCCACCCTGGTCAGTCTCTTCGATATTATTCTGACTTCGTACCTTCTGTTACTGTCTACAGTTATTTTGCTTATGGGTTGGTTGATTAACTAATTGATAGTCATTACCCAACTTGAAAAGTAAATATGAAAGTGGGACTTTGCCTCTTTAGTTCACCTGTCTGTCTCAAGAAGGCAAGGTTTTAAATGATGCCTAAGGATCTGTACCCGACATTGTTACCTGCCTCCACATTCCTGAACATAGATGCATGTGCACCTGCAGACATGCACGCACGCACGCACGCACGCACGCACGCACGCACGCCGCACACACGCACTCATGAGAAAGGGAGAGAAGAAGAAAGGAGAGGGGAGAGAGGGAGAGGAAGAGGAAGAGGGAGAGATGAAAAAGCCAGCCAAAGGGAAGGTAGACATTGAACTTTGACCCTATCCCTCCTTCAGGCTCTTCCCCCTGCACTGTTACTGGGTCTCTCCTCCTTGTTTTGTTGTTGTTGTTTTTGTTTGTTTGTTTTTTCCTGGTTTGCTTCGTTTTGTTTTTTTTTTTTAATTTTTATTTTCTATATACTATGTTTACATTCCAAAGGCTTTCCCCTTTCCCAGTTCCCACCCACCATACTTCCCATAGTTCCTCTCCTCCCCAACTATTGCCCAATCATTCCCCCTCCCCCCTCGGTTTCTTTACTAAACTGGATGCAATCTTTACAGGCCCAGGGTTCTCTCCTTTCTTCTTCTTGGGAATCATTTGACTTGCTATTTGTGTCTTGAGTATTTAGGGCTTCTGGGCTCATTAATATCCACTTATCAGTGATTGCATTTCATGTGTATTCTTTTGTGATTGGGTTAACTCACTCAGGATGTCGTTTTGTTTTTTGAGACAGAGTCTCACTCCGTAGCCAAGACTGGCCTGAAATTCACAGTGACCTTTGACCTCAGCCTCTCAATACCGGCACCATAGCCCTGAGTCACCCACTTCCGGCTTCCCGCCATGTCCTTTAAAAGCTCCTTCATTCCTTTGTCACCGTAGCTTCTCCCATCCTGGGTTTGCTGAATGTTCCCCATTCCACATCACTCTACATACTCCCTATCAAGCTAAGCGGCAGCAGATCACCCCCTGCGCCTGGTTAGACTGCGCGCACACCAAGGGTAGAGGCTTGCCGCTGTCACATAGACTCCCCGCTTGGCGTGGGGTTCCCATGGAGACACTGTTTCTAATGAAGACCGGGTCGGGCTCAGTTTCTCCTCCTCTGTCCCGGGAAGCACAACACCAGCTCACCTGTGAGGAATGCTGCAGCCCGCTGTGCCGCACTGCTGACCCGCACGGTCTCCAATGGGATACTCTAGCTTCGACGGACAACCACGGACAAGCCCCTCCCCAACCTCAGGACAGACAGCAAGCAGTGCGCCTCTTGTCTCTTCCCCCCAAATGACCGACATGAGCTCTGAAGCTCTACAGAAAATGTTGGGGAGTCAAGCCATGGAAACAGCCTGGCCTCTTCTGATCTCTCTCGAGCTGGGAATAACTGTCACAAGGTAACAAAGGGCCTGTGTCAAATGAATGGGATAGGCAAACAGGACAGGGACTCGGAGTAGAAATGCCAGATGGAAAAGGATGGGGGAGATAATACTCGAGAGGACTGTGACCGGAACACAAAGATTGGAATTATTGGAAAGGAGGAATCTTCATGATTTGTCCCTGTGCTGGTTGGCTAGACTTACCCCATGTAATCACACTAAGCACCTTCAGAATCAGGTACCATGATAATGACATGCTGGGTCGGGGACCACGGCAAGGGAACCATGGGAACCTGGGACACCAGGGCTCCTCCTCCCATTTTAAAGGGTTGCCATGATCTGAAACACAAGAACCAGAGGCTCTTCCTATAGCCCCTGCTTGCCCACATTTGGGCAGTTGAACACACCAGTTTTTACTGTTAGTGTTTTTGTTTCTTTGAGAAGAGGTCTTGTTTTCCTGCCTAGGCTGGACTTGAACCCCTGGCCTCTGGCCTTAATGCTCATGCTTTAGGCTCTGGAGCAGGAACAGAGGGACTGTACTGCACCACTACACTCAGCAGAGAATAAAGAAAACATTTAAACCATGCTACACCATGATTAGAGAATTCTCCATCTAGAAGCTACTTTCATTAGTACGTGAATTCCTAGCGTTTGATTATATAATAAGTAAGATTAGTAAGGTAAGATACACAAACAACTATAAAAGAAATTGGAAGTTAATGAAGAGAACCTTCAGAATCACATAAATACAGATGCGGACAGAGATCGCTCCAGGTGTAAAGGAGGTTCACTGAATGACTGACCACTGGGCCACGGAGGTGACTCAGAAGGGAAAGGGGCTCATAGCCAGGTCCAACGACCTGAGCTTGATCCCGGGGACCCACGTGATGAAAGGAGAGAACTGACGCTCACAAGCTGACCTCTGAGAGCCACTCAGGCCACACCAAGAGCTCCTCCCCAATAAAAATGGATAAATGGAATCAATCAAGGAGTGCCACGTTCGTCCAGAATACAGAAAGGCCACACGCTCGATCTTGGTAAAGGAAGCCTGAGATAGTATCTCCCTTACACTGCAGAGTGAGGACTTCTTGCTCAGCCCCCTTTCCTAGCTCTGTCGTCTCCTTTGCTTCAGGAAAACAGCGTACACAATCTTCTTTAAACATACTCTTTGATCGCTAGAAGCACCTGTTTGCTATGTATACGATGACTAATTTTCTAATTTAACTGATAGACATTTTGCTAGTTGGGTAAACTCCAGTAAGACTGTCAGGCTGATAAGTCCATGGGAGAGGACATGGTGAGAAAGAGCTCTTCCCTTTGACACGTGGCTCTTGAGTCACTGGATGGCAAGGATGGGATGCTTCTTACTCTTCAGGAAAGGCTGCCGTGGCGCCATAGGCTGGTCCTCGGAGCAGCTGACAGAGGGGCCAACAGCGTCACACACTCGCAGCTGTGCCTCCATGGCCGGAGCGCTGGGTTCAAATCCCAGCTCCACTACTTCCCCATGCCAACCATGCTTAATCTATTAACCGACCTGGGCACCAGCCATCTAACGTGTTACATGGGACTAACATGGACACCTGCCTGCTTCAGGAGTTGTAGGGGTGAGTGGACTTCTTTTGTGAAGTCACACTTGTTATAGAGGCTACTGGTCAGCTTCAGAGATGGCCAGAATGAAACCTGGATCTGGGAAAGGCTGAAGAAATACTAAGAAACCAGAGCTATCTAAGTTACAGAAAGTAACTGCTGAGAAATCCCAGAGCTCTAGTGGGGTGTGTGTGTTTGTGTGCATGTGTGTTGTGTGCATGTGTGTGATTGCACGTGCATTTGTGTGGGCATGTGCATGTATGCATGGGCATATGTGTATGTGTGTGCATGTGTATGTCTGTGTGTGTATGTATGTATTTGTGTCTGTGTGTATGTGTTCATGTGTGTGAGTGTGTAGTATATGTTTGCGGGTGTATCAGTGTGTGTGCATGTGTATGTGTATGAATGTGTGTGTGTGTGTGTGTGTGTGTGTGTGTGAATGTGTGTGCGTGAATGCAGATATATATGGAGGTTGCCCATTTTGTTTGAGCCGGGGTCTGGTTTGTTATTTTCTCACCGAGTCACATGTAGCCTGTAAGCAGCTGGGAGCCTCTCCTGCTCCTTCCTTGCATCTCCCACACAGGTGCTGCACCTCACAGACAGCAGTAGCACACGTCTGGCTTCTATGAGGCTCTGGGGTTCAAACCCAGATCCTCACACTCGTGAGGAAAATACATTCACCCACTTAGACATCTACTCTGCCTGAAGGGTAGGGATGTCTTAAAAATAAAGTTAGGTAAACAGAACAAAGACAGAAAAAAGAAGTTCTGCCAAAAACCTATCCATTCGGAACCTTTTGTATTAACTCCAAAATGCTACAGGCATCTGAGTTTGCTGTTATTACTTTTGTTTTCCTTTTTCATGTCTAGTTTCTCAGTTAGACCAGGCATCTATCAAGAACTGAGACCGTATGGAGCAAATTTACATTCAGATTCCCAGTTTTTTTTTTTTCCCTCCAAGTATCATTACAAAGTGGGCGCTGGATCAATATTTATTCATGAGTCAACGATCAAGTGACTGAATAAATAAATAATCTTATTGATACTTGTAGACACTTGCCCATGTGTAAGACGACCTTTGAATGCTAAGGGAACAGCAGTTTTCAACCCTGGAAGACAAGAGCCAGGCAGGAGCACTGACAGCTGAGAGGGTAGATAGGCAGAGCCCTTCCTCCGAGGGGCGGGCCGGGAGCCTCAGTCTGTCTTTCCTGAACAGCAGTTGTGTTCTGAATCAGCCTGTTTACTCAGCGGTAATTACTAATTACTCTTGCCAGAACAAAGGTATTTCATGAGCCTTTTGCAAGGTTGTTTTGTTTCTGGCAGATGATACACACTTAGGCAATTAAAGCTCTTAATGCTACGCTTCGGTCTCAGACGAGACGGGGTGCTTGGATCCTCTGAGGAAGAGCTCTGGGCGTGACGGCGTGCGTGCGTGGAGGCCGACAGAGTCTGCGCAGATTGGTAGCTGCCTTCACTGCCTTCTGTGTCACGTGTTATCTGGACCAACGTGAAAACCAAATGGGAAATGGTTTCTACCTTTGTGTGGAAACACATGCTCCTGTTTGCAAAAAACGGAGGGAAAGAATGGAATTTGGAGTCAGGATTAAAATGTTATAGTGAGAGATGGCTCAGAGGTTAGAGCCCTGGCTGCTCTCCCAGAAGACCCAGGTTGGTTCTTGACACTGACAAGGCAGATCTCCACTCTCTGGCAGCTCCCGTTGCAGGGGGTCCACACCCTCTTCTGCCCTCCATGGGCACCAGGCGTAAAAGTGGTGCACAGACACACATGCAGGCAAACATACACATAAACACCCATACACATAATTTTTTTTAAAAAAATTATTTGACTGGGGAATGTTTAGAAAATACATAATTCAATCCTATGACATCTACTTGTAAAATATCCTCCTTGATATGATCAAGACACGTTATATGCGCATATGGAAATAACATAATGACACCTGTTATTATGTGTAATTAATGTCTGCTAATAAAAACATTTAAAAAGGCAAGCACACATATGCAAATGGTTAGCTTCCTAGGATGGGAGGCGTGTCCCTACTGACATAACAGGATTATGATCTCAAAGCTACCTGAGAAATTAACATTTGGAAAATAAAGTCTTGGTTTGGTACGGGGCAGGAAGAATGTTAGACCAACAGCCTGGGAGCAAGCCAGGCCCCGGGGACGAGGGAACAACCCAGTGACAGCAGCCTTGTCATTAGCATCTCAACATGAACCCTAAGGAAGCTGTCCTGGCCTGGCCTGACACCTGCATTCACGCGCATCTGGTGTCATCACCCTCTTGTCCTGACCCTCCACCATCTAGCTTCCCTTGGTCCTATAAAGTGTCTATAACCTGTACTCACATCGGGTCAAATGTCCCAAGCTACAGTGACCAGCCCTCCTGTCTGCCTAGTTGCCCAAGTGTCTAGCAGGTGCCCCACTGCACCTTGTATGAGGAAAACTACCAAGTACGGAGAATCCCACATCTTTCACCACTCCCTGATCTACTTGTCTCTCTGAGGGTGGTTACAGTCCTCAGATCCCTACCAAATCTAGTGTATTAACTTAATCATCTCACAGATGGCCTCCTGCCTGCAGTCTTACCCACTTCAATGCATTGCCCGTTATGACCAGCCATTTTTACATAAGACAAGTCTGACCAAGCTACCCAGTAACCTAAAAGTCCTGGGGATAAAGTCCAAAGGCCACAGCCAGAAGGGTGGACGGATTCTGTGACCTCAGCCGGCTGATGAGTCAGCTTTCTCGCTGCTCTGAATAAGCCCTCCACGGTGACCTTCTCCTGTCTTCTGTTACCTGCAATGCCAAGACGATCCTTCCGCCTTCAGCAATCTGGACAGATTCACAGCCCTGTACCTCTCACAACTGCACAGCTCACAGCATTACAACTCATAACAATAACACTTCACACTTCTTGTGCTAGGCTCCATGCAAATCAATTTTCTACTGACCACCATTAGTGCTCACAGGTATCCTTTAAGGTAGGCGTGGCCAAGCTTCCATTTCACAGAATAAGGAACCGAGGCCACTGAGCAAGCACCATCAGCTCGGGGAAAGTTTGCATGGCTCTCAAAGCAGGGAACCTCTTCTGACCGCTCCCAACGTGCCACGCTGATGGTAAGGTTCCCAGAGATTTGCCTTCTCAGTTTTCTGTACCGTAGACTAGGTCCTTAATGAAAAAGACCTGCCTGGTTTGGAGTAGTCTCATATAGGGATGATTAATAAATATTTGTGGGATTAATAAATGACAACTCTACTTCATGTGGTGTTTGCATTCAAGTCTCACCTCTTCCCATTACTGACCATGTGACCTGGAGCATGGTCCTTCAACAGATCAGTTAAGGTCTTTGTCTAGAGTGTGGATAACGATAATCCATACTTCAGAGAAGATACACACTAAACCAGCAATCGTCGGTAGAGTGCTGGCACTGAGGGACAACTGTCTGAGTGCTTGCTTTGTTGTCAACGGGCTCTCGTGGGGTGGGGCGCATGGCATCTGCAGGGTTTTTCCAGGAAAGAGATGATGTGACAAGCCTTAAACACGTGCTGGACCTGGAACCAACAGCATCATCCCAAGACTTGTTACGGGGCATTAGGTGCCTCCAAGAAGGATTATCAAACTGAACCCTAACAGGGGATGACCTACGAGCACACCGCTAACTTAGAGGAACTTAGAGGAAGGACGCATTCCCATACAGAGGGACGGACTCACAAGGAAGTCAAAAGGAAAGCTGGGTGGAGGTGGCACATGTCTGAAATCCCCGAACTCCAGGGCGCAGGGGCATCTTTGTGAGTGTGAGGCCAGCCTGGTCTACAAAGCAAGATCCAGGACAGACGGGGCCACACAAAGAAACCCTGCCTCGACACAAACAAACCAAAACAAGAGAAAGAAAGAGAAAGAAAGAGAAGAGAGAGAGAGAGAGAGAGAGAGATCTCAGATCTGTGAGAATGCTCAGGATGGAAGGTTCATTTTATAAGATTTTTTTTCTAAACAGTTTACTAATGACAGGGGAGTTGCGTCCTCACACACGAGGTGGAGGGTTTAGTTCTGTGTACTCTTCAAAGCAAAGCAGATGTTTCGTTAAAACAATAATGTGGCTGAAGGAAAACTATAACCAAAGGAGCTGACCGTGTGCCAAGGGTTTGTGCAGTAATTAAACACTGAATTTCTTCTTGGGGGCACCATCTTTGTGCAAAGATATTGAGACAGAGACCTTGTTTCCAGAAAACACCAGCTGATTTTCACATAGAATTTTATTCAGAGATGACTCTCTGCTGGGCCATCCATTCCAAACCTCCATCCCCACATCTGTGACATCCGTAAGGCCTCACTAGCATTACCTGAGTGGTGCCCAGGCCCTCAGCTGTGAGCAGCTACCCTGCCTTTGCCAATGCTCGGCCTTGCAAAGGGCATCTTCATTGGTTCCACAGTTTCCTTCTCTAGAGCACAGAGAATAACTGAATTCCCGAAGCCTCCCTCCCCATTTCTGTGAACTCTATTTTAAATGCCACTTAGAATATACGCATGATCATGAAGATAGTTACCCAGGAGATCTGTGAAGATAGCCAGTAATTTCTTATGACACACAGTGTTTTGTTTGCTCATTAACTTAATCAAAACATTTTAAAGCAACAACAGCCCATTACAACAGAAATTATCAGCTATTATGTCAGCACTCTGCGAGATGGAAGAGAGGCACCAGGGTGGATCTGGCTGCCTGGGCTGGCGGAACCCTTTCTCAAAAAAAGAAAGTTTCTTTGAGAACAGTTGTGAGAAAAGAAAGAAAAAGTAGGGAAGGAAGAAAAGAAAACTTAACAACAAAACCCCCATCTAGAGTGTTTTTATATTTTTACTAAAGGGAAATTTTTCCTTTAAAGGAGGAAAATTAGATGAGGTCCCCTGTGAGGGTCTGGAAAATTCTACTGGCTCCTCTGCCCACCTAGAAGTTACTTGCTTTAGTCTGAAGTTAGTTCATGTATTCAGTTTATGTCCTGAGACTAAAAAGGACAGATTCAAATTAAAGATCTTCACTCTATAGTGGAGTTATAACAGTTATGACCACTGTTATATACACACCCCTGTTAACCCCTCCCTCTCTCCCTCCCCCCTACCCCCTCTCTCTCTCTCTCACACACACACACACACACACACACACACACTCCTCCATCCAAGCATCCTCACACGGATAAGGATCATGGCAAACCTCATTCCCCTGCTGATCAAAAATTGGTTTCTTTGAGGCACCCAACCCTGACTATGCTGGCCCATCTAGGATTCCTTTCCTAGATCCCAGCTTCTGGACAGACAGAACAGTCTAAATTATTAAGGGATAGGGCTCAGAACTCTAGGCTGGATAAACTGAGTTGGTTAAAAGGAACATGCAAGCAGAAGAAAGAGGGGCATTTAATACAGGCACACAGTACTGTGAGCTTCCAGGCTTTATACATCATAAGCAGGAATAATTAAATAAGCATCAGGAGAGAAACGCAGATAAGAAGTGGACAGGAAGAACTCCCCAGCATGCTCTGGGGCATTCCAGCTTTACCCCAGGCTGTCCCTAGCACATCTCCACATCCAGGCATTGTGTGAGACTGCACCTCTCTTTTTCACTGAAGTGAACGCTATCCAATCCTGTTTCTCCGATCAGAAGGGTAGTTAATGCATAAATGGAAGGCCACACTTAGAGGTACCAAAGTTGAAATAGCGTTCCTTCAAGATCCACTGGGTGCTATAACTTCAGGGTCTCAAGCAAAAGAACTTCCTTCATCGACCAAAGCCCAAACGTTCCCAGAAAGTAAGAATCCCCAACACTATAGTTATGTAAGTAGTTTTAATGATTCAAATGAACTTGCAGGTGACATGTTTCTTACACTTTTTTCCTTCTAAAGTGCTGCTTTAAGAGAAACACACTTAATAGATTACTTTTCACTATGATAAAATAAGTGGTATAGGATCAAATGATAACTCTCCCTTGTAGTCTACAGCACGCTCTCACACTGTCCTCTTTAAAAATGATCGTCTGCCAAGGTACCTGTGAACACACAAGTTCTGTTTCTCTGTGCAGGCAGATGAGGGTAGTATTGGGAATTCTTCTTAAGGCAAGAGGATAATAGTAATTAGTCCTGTGTTTGAATCCCAGGCATACTATTACAGCTGGCATTCACAAGGAGGTTTTTCTTGTCTGCGTCTTCTTGCATTGGAGGGCAGCAATGAAAGATAAGTTTCTTTACTTGCTGGGGCACGGCAGAATCACCGCAGGGAGCGAAGTCTACCCAATAAGCAATACTGCAGTCTCCTCGAGCTTCCTCCCAGGCAATAGCACCCTTTTCTGAGACAAGGAAGCTTACAGGACGGGGTCCAGGTGCTGCAGAGAAACGACCTTCGATGACTTGGTCTTCATAGGTGAAGGTCTTCAGCGTCTGGGCGGGTGGCAGGGTTGAGCCCTGAGTCCGGGGCTGTAGAAGCTCTGACATATGAATTCTCCATCCTCGCGTTGAAACTGCGCATGTCCTTTCGTGCCCCGCCCCCACTCTTCTTTCCCCCGACACAGACACTCCTGCTGATTTCAGCCTGCACCAGAATCTCTAGGTAGGGGCAGGACTACCCTTAGACACAGGGCTAGCAAGTTAAAGGTTTTCCTCTAGGACCTCCTCCCAAAAGAGTTAAATTTCAGGCGTGACGTCCTCTTCGGTGATGTCCAAACACAGTAATGAGTTGGGTTTGTACGAGTCAAAGAAGTCGGAGGCAGGAGCCTGCCGCCGCCATGAGCAGTGTCTACAGTGGAAGTGCCATGAGCTCTTTTATCCTTCCGTAAACTCCACAGTCCCTAGTCCTTTGCTGGGGGCAGGAGTTATACAAAGTGAGGGATTCACTGGTGGGTGTCAACGGTGACAGCCCCGCTCTTCCAGCAGCACCTTCTAAAGAGACTCCAACAGTTCACAAGGTCACTCCAGACAAAAAGGAAGTTGCCCAACGTTCCTTCTGGCAAAGCAAGTCAGTGCAGCTTTAGAGCTGTCTCTGGAGCGGTCCCAACTGGCTTCTCTCTCAAGCTTTTGTTCTCGCTGATGTCAGCTCTGCCTAGACACATGGCTCTCTCAGGGAACCAGCGTGCTCTGCCTCTGTGAGGTTGGGCTTCTAGTCAAGTAGAAGAGTAACCTTCCGGGACCCCGTCCTCGCCAGCCCTACCGCCCGCGTGTACGTCTGGTTTCTTTTTGTTCATACAGCGTGTTCTATTGTGTTTGTCCGTGGTCACCCATGCTGCTACCCAAGTTCGTGAAAGCAGGGACTTGTCCTTGGTTCTAGGGAGGCCAGGGATAGCTATTCTCCGCAAACATCATTTTAATGAGTACGTGGGAGTGGCCATTGACTCTCAGTTCCTTGGACGCTGTGTGCCCTGTCAAACATCTTGTACCAAAGCAGAAGTGTTTCATTTAAACGTCTATCAAGTGTAGCCACCTGGTGTTGATGGAGAAAGAATTGTTTGTGGAAGTGCGTTCTGACACAACCCGCTGGAGGGCGATTGAGAAACACCTAACAAGATTTTAGAACAAGTACTTTCTCGATCTAACACTAGCTTGAAAGTGTGCGATATGACGTGAGCATCATTTTCATGATGAAATATTAGAAAAAACTCAGGAAATATAACAATTCGATGTAGAATAAAATGTAAGGGTCACTGAAGAGTCTCTCTCTTTCACACACACACACACACACACACACACAGAGAGAGAGAGAGAGAGAGAGAGAGAGAGAGAGAGAAACATGTGCCAAAATGATTCTTCTATGTGTGGTATCACAGGCACAAGATGACTGTCCCATTTTCAGGGAAAGTTCATAAGATGCTGTGTCAAGCTTCTGAGGTCTGGGGGTAGGGGACTGAAGTCCAAGAGAGAGGGGGGAGGGGGAGGGAGGGGAGGGGAGGGGAAAGGGGAGGGGGTGAGGGAGGGAGAGATGGAGAGATTGATAGAACTCTACTTTCCAAGTCATATGTAAATTCCAAGACTTTGTAATATGTGCATACATTTCAGCAATAAGTAAATTGGTTAAAAAAAAAAATAAACTTGTGAAGATGTTAAAGTTCATTTAAATCCTGGAGCTAATGCAATTTGATAGTTAAACAGTTTAAGTTCTGAGCATTAATATATTTACATCAATCAATTCTGTCACTTCTATAGGCTTTATTTGGAAGATCCTAAGAGCTTGTCCTATCCATGGCTCAGGGTTACTGAGTGACTTAACCAAATCGATAGGAAACCATTTTGGGGTCAGAAAAGGACGAATGCCCATTGTGTATGATGTTTAACTTTCTTAGTGGGGGTGTCTTTCATTTACTCCCAAGAACACATTCTTTGTTTTATGACTTTATGAGGGAAATGCTGTGAAAAGTTAAATTCCTTCTCGGGAAGCACAGGCAGGCTCTCTACCGTGTCACACTGCCATCGGAATGTGTCTGCCCTGGGCTCCTGCCTTTGAGCCCTCTGGTCCCCAGATGACAGCATCAACGTTTTCAGAGGGTGAGAAAGCTCAGAAGAGGAAGCCTTGCCAGAGGGAGAGGCCGAGTGAGAGCAGACCCCGGGCGTGAGAGTTCCATGCACGTGCCACTCCCTTCTCTGCCATCCAAGAGCAGAAACTTCGAGGCCAGCCGCCCCAGGAGCCTGCTGTAGGCCCCGGGCCATCATGGCCTGTGTCCTTTCAAACTAGAAAGCAAATACATCCTTCTTCCATGGCATTCCTTTTTCTCAGGTATGTGGTCACAGCAACACGCATGTTAACAACTGTGTACACTCTCCAAAGAGCAAATGGGAACACCCGGAAGTGAAAATCTGCCAAAGACAGGGGGCATGAGGCTGCCGGCGGGCGGGCCATGAGGTGACAGGCCAGGGGTGACAACAACGAACACCAGCAGTGAAAATGCGTCTCTCCAATATGGCAATTAGTACGAGGGACAATCAATCATTTAAATTAAATGCTGGTAGTATGCTGGTAGGCACCCAAAAAGAGAAACCAGTTCACAAAAGCCTCTCCGCAATCATGAAGACTAAAAAGAAGAAGGTAGGCCCTGGTGCAACACGCTTTCTTGGAGGGAAACACAGGGGTATTGAGTTGGCCAACCTGTGAAAGGCCACTGGAACCACCAGGGGCGTCTGAAATTGTGCTTGTTACCACAATGCCGCTGCTGCCTATAGAGGATGTACATAAACAGGGGCATAGGAGAACGCTCTCTCGGCCCGCCTCACACACCACACCCCAAGGAGTTACCCCAGCTAAAGCGTCACACCACGGAGCCCGTGTCCAAACGGCAGCTAGAGCTTGGTAGAGGCCGTTCATTTTACCCCGGTATTAACAGTCAGTGAATTCCAAAGAAAGGTGTGTGCGTGGGACACAGACAACGAGGGTGCTGGGGGAGGGTGGATATGACTGAAATACATTATATAAGTACCAAAATGTCACAGCAGAGCCTCATTATGTTATTATGTACCACTAAAAAATGCTAATAAAACAGAAATTCAAGATAGAAGGTCTATAACATTGCCAAGGGGACTCCCCGAAGTGTCCTAAGAGTTAACAAAGGTGTCTTAAAGATGCCCCTGCCAGCCGGGTGGGGTCACACTCTCTTAGCAAAGGTCACAAATGCCCAGCCTCATTTGCATTTTCTCAACCACTCCAGTCCCCACTGAGGGTCACAGCAGCACACAGAACCTGACTTTTTTTTTTAAGATTTTTTTTTTTAATGCTATGGTGGTAACTCCCTCACCTGATTCAAACATCCTGGATGTGCTAACAGGCCATTTGAAGCTGGAAAATTCTGTCTCTGGGTTAATTTTAGAAGGCCTTTTTGGCCTCTCATTTACAATGTATCTCTCTTCTTCTTCTTCTTCTTCTTCTTCTTCTTCTTCTTCTTCTTCTTCTTCTTCTTTTTGGATTTTTTTTTCCCGAGACAGGGTTTTTCTGTGTAGCGCTGGCTGTCCTGGAACTCACTCTGTAGACCAGGCTGGCCTCTTTGAACTCAGAAATCGCCTGCCTCTGCCTCCCGAGTGCTGGGATTGTGGGCGGGCCCCACCACGCCCGGCTCTGTTCGTCTTTGTGACTTTCTGCCAGAAGCTCTCAGGCTGCCTCCCTGACCACACCACTAAACTGCATTCATCACCCACAAAGGGCTTTTTTTTTTTTTTTTTTTTCTTTTTGTGCTGGTGCAGACGAGATTGGGTACAAATTCACACTGGCTAATTCCAGCCTAACAAAACCGTGTGTGTGTGTGTGTGTGTGTGTGTGTGTGTGTATGTGTGTGTATGTGTGTAAACATGCCTCTGTGTATATGCATGAGTGCTTTCACACATATGTGTGGATTCCTGTGTACAGATATTTGTGTGTGTGTGTGTGTGTGCAGGAAACGACACAGAACTCATGCACAAGCTAAAAATGCCTCTTGACACAAAGGCCACACTACCTCCTAAAGCCACATTTCTACAGGGAATTGTCTAGCTTGAACAGCCTTCCAAACCCAAGCCATCAGAGCCCACTAGCAAGTGCAGGAGGTGAGGAGAGACCACAGGCCTCGGTGGGCCCCTGCCTAGCCCAGCCAGCGGCACCAACCAGGGTTTTCACAGCAAGTTGACTATTACTCCAGGTCCTCTGGGGCTGGGCCTGTCTGACCTCTTTCTGGGACTCACAGGCTCTCCAGAGGAAGAATCCACTCTTCCTGACCCTGACCGGTGACCCCTGAGTGCACCTAAGCCAGTGCCTGACAGGAAGCACCATCGCTGTCCTCTGCTCTCCTGAGCACGTTCGAGGGCCCCCCACCCCCACCCTCCCGTGCTGCACCATCATCGGACTGCAGGCTCATGCTGTGCTCTCTGCATACTTCCCTCTGAGCAGGGGGAGATATCTGCCCAGCCAACCAGCCCCTCTCCTTCTAGAGCTCACACACAGCCACATCAGAGGGAGCAAACAGTGTCCATCTGGGTGTGCGCAGCCTCTCATCTTTTGTATTTCCTTCCCCTCATGTGAGCACAGGCCTTGCTATCACCTCCTGACCTTTCCTGGTTGTCCATGTTCAATGCCCGAGTGCCCAGGACAATGGTTTCTCACTCCATGTCTACACACCCATCCTTAGAAAATAGCCAGGGAACTCTCCAGGAAACTCAATCGAGCCCAGAGATGCTGGTGGACTTTATCAACTATGAGAAGTAAATATATGTTATGATCTTAGCATCCAACGTTACTTCATGAAAGGGTGTCACAGCCCACTCTCCCCCAAACTGATATATTCAGGGCATCTAGAATATTCAATATGTCCTCAAGGACCATACAAGAACGAGGTCTTTCTTACACAATACTCAAGCTGGTATTGACACTACAGCTTTCTCTTAGACCCTGGTCTTTCTTGGGTTCCTAATTCTTACTCATTCGACCTTAGAACAAATACTGATGAGATTCTCCTTCAAAGCTTTTGTTTCTGAGATGATTAGAAGATCACAGCTTTCCTCCCTTTCCCCCTTTCAAACTCTTTGTTCGCCTTCAGATTTGTGGCCTCTTTGTTTCATTGTTGTTACATAGTATCAGAAGCCATCTTTGCTCAAGTACGCTGGTTGGTCCATGTTCTGTGAACCTCTAGACCTTGTTAAGTCTGTCTCTGAGTCATCTAATTCCTAGTCATCTAATTCTCTGTGACATCTAAGTCCTAAGGCTCTGAGCTTCTTGAGGCTGGTCCCCAAGTCCCCATGTCCCCAGAGTCCATCCGTGTGCGTTTGCAGGATCCACAGAGCCACGCCTAGTGAAGCCCTCGCTCAGCACCCCTCCCTTCTCTGTCAGCTCTCGGTTCCCACCGAGATAAGCCCAGGGGGCTCTCTCAGCCAGCAGTGATCCCTCCCCTGTCTCCCGTGTCTGAATCTGCAATAATCCCACAAAACTTCAACCTAAGAACTTAAGGCTATCCTTGCTGTACCCCAAAGCAGGCTGCTTTCATGACAGAAGTTTAGAACCCAGTGGTTGGTCTCTGGCACTGTCCTGAGGACACACTGAGAGACCTAGGAGCCTCTGTGTGATCCTGTGAGCTGCCTTAAAGCACAGAGGTATTTCTTTCCCTTTCAAGTCAGCACATATGAACAAAGGCTCGGGCAGCACTGCACAAATGAACTCTAATTGTTGAGACCCTCTCTGTTCTCTGACAGTCGATCAGCCCATCCTACCAAAGAGAAACTGTCAGCTTCTGACCAACACACAGACCCGAAGAGTTACAGCTCATGGCTGGTGTCACCTTAAATCCCCAGTAGTCAGCCAAGTCTCCGCAGAAAACACTGCTTGGGGACTGGGAAGAGGACTCAGTCAGAAAAGAGCTTTCCATGTGAGCACGAGGACCTGAGTTCAATTCCTAGAACCCACATAAACACCCACTACACCGGCATGCGGGTCCTGGGTAGACAGAGACAGCCAGATCCCTGAGGCTTGCTGCTCGGCCAGCCTTGCCTGGTCAGTGAATTCCTGGTGAAAGGTAGAGACTTTATCTCAAAACACAAACAAAATCCCCACCAAGGTGCTTCTGCGAAATGACACCCAAGGTTGACCTTTGACCTTCACATAGCTGTATTCAAGCATACATGCAAAACTACACAAACGTGAAAACACACACACACACACACACACACACACACACACACGAGCATGAAGGAAGGAAGGAAGGAAGGAAGGAAGGAAGGAAGGAAGGGAAGAAGGGAGGGAGGGAGGGAGGGAAGAAGGAAGGAAGAGAGGGAGAGAAAGAGGGAGGGAGGGAGGGAGGAAGGGAGGGAGGCAGATCTAAGTAGTCTCACAATCCCGGAGAACAGCCTGTTTACCCAGCACAGTGACTCCGAAGCTCAGGAGTTTTCCAAGGACACCAGGCCCTGTAGGGAGCCCTAGGAACAAGGCGCTCAAAGCATTTCTGGGGGAGGAAGACCCTGACCCTCCAAGGGAGCAGCTGCTCCAGCTGTACACAAAGTTCTGAACTTTGGTCCAAGACTCATGTGTGGGGCTCTTAAAGGTGAACTCAGTCATGAGGGGAACTGTTCCCGACATCTCGTTAGCCTTGTCTTGGACCAAGCAGGCAAGCTGAGAACAGAACAGGAAGGATCTGCCCTGACTCCTGGGCCAGCCCAGCTTGGACATGCCAGGAATGTGGAAAGGCTTGGGGAGCCCCGGGACTCCGAGCTGTCAGGATAGCAGGGGGAGTTCCCGGTCACACCGCACGCACCGCTGTCACTGTTCCGCTGTCACTGTTCTGCCTTGAAGACAAGGAAAAAGATATCATCCGGAGAGAAGAAAGGACTACAAAACCAAGGAGACTAAACACTAACCAACACACACAGCAAGAACACTGAATGAGCTCTAAGTCTCCTGCCTCCGGGTAGGGTTAGCCCTGTCTATCTAAGGTTCAGAGGTCAGTCTCGTGGCCAGGCTGCCATGGGCTGGTCACAAGGACCAACGTTTCAAAGGGCTTACATTTGCTTTAAAGATCTATTGTGGTTTCCTTAATATCTTCACTGTATTTATCTTGACTTGTTCTTCATAAGGGGGGGCAATATGGTGGGAGAGTGAACTAAGGAAGAAGGAAATGAAATGGCTTCGTGCTTCTTAGGGCATTCGCTGTGCTTCCCCTGCGGCCCTGACGTGACCTGAGTCTACCCGACAAGCTGTCTCGAGGAGGGGGATAAACTGTCCCTCTCCCTCCCTTCCTCCCTCCCTCCCTTCCTTGATGTGTGTGTGTGTGTGTGTGTGTGTGTGTGTTCATGTTTGTGTGGTTTTGCATGTATGCTTGGATACAGCTATGTGAAGGTCAAAGGTCAACCTCAGGTATCCTTTCGCAGAAGCATCTTGGTGGGGATTTTGTTTGTTTTGAGATAAAGTCGTGAAACGGTATAGAAAGCCCTGGAGATCCTTCAACCTCCAGGCCCAACTCTAACAACAACAAAAATATTTCCTCTCATGCCTTATGGTCAGTGAGAGAGGTCAGATCCTGTCCTGAGAAGTAAGCCCTTCCATGGAGACAGAGATGAATCCTGACCGAGGAGCGAGCGTTTCCCACAGGAGGCGCGGTATTGCTGGTGGGAACCAGAAGGGAAGTCATTATGTCAGAGCATTAGCATGACAGGTCTCTAGTGACACAAACCAGACCCCACAGCACTGGGCCTCAAATTGGAGGCATGATGCTTTCCCTCCAGTGCTGCACACGTTCTGTACAGTGTGGTCCTCATTTAAATAAAATTCTGTGCTGTGTTTGTTTTGCACAGAGTTGGTATTAGGAGTTAAACAGTCGGGACTGAAAGAGGCTCGGTGGGTAAAGTGTTTGCTGCATTCAGAGTGAGGACCTGAGTTCAAATCCCCAGAAATGACATAAGGCCACACACAGAAGCACACATCTATTACTCCAGAGCTACGGCAAGTTGGGAGGCGGAGACGGGGATTTGCATCTCACTGAATAGCATGTGGTCTGCCAGGATAGCCTCAGGAGATGCCCTCTGTGCACTGCCATCACCCGACTCAGGCCCAGCTCCCACTACCTGCGTGGTCTCTGCTGCACATGGGCAAGTAATACATCATCTGAGGATACAGGACCTCCTGTGCTCTGGCGGCAGGACGCCCTACAAACAGAACACCGCTGCTGTTTAGAACGTTAGTCCATAAACAGTCTGCCCGGCTCCCTCCCACCCACGGCCCTGGCGTGGCTTATATATATATGCCTGTCTTCTCCCAGTGGGATCTGCCTTATATCCCGCCTCCAAGGGAAGCCATCAGGAGCCATCCACGCCCACAGTGTTCTTCTGCTTGGTCCTTTGGTTCATCTCCTTTAGAAAACGTAAGTTTTCTGGGTAAATATCGAATTTCCTTAGATAAACCCATCACTCGGGTTCCTGTGAGTCACCCACAGGGCAGCCCCGCAAAACAGCTCTGACTTAATGTGACCTCTCACAGGACACACTGTTGAGTCATAAGCCTCAGTCCTCCCTGACAACCATAAAACATTAGAGCAAGGCACATGGGGAGTGTCCTTGGGGGAGGGACCGGGTCTTCGGAGGTGGCCAATAAATGCTTAGAATAAGAAGATGCAAAAGCTGAACTCTCTTCTTTTTGAGAAAACATACAAAGGGGGGGGGGAAAGGCCCACAATTATTTGGCAAGTCCTGTGATCAGACTCCTGTGCATTACTACCACCTGGCATCCAAGACAGGTAACCTGCTTCAAGGTATGAGGCTGGGGACTGCTGCAGCAAGAAGGAACCAGGAAGCCCTGATTTACAAGGTGAATTTACTCGGCACATTTAAAAGTTAGTGATTCTCCAAAGCCACTATAGAGCTCACAGAAAAAGCATGGCAGTCAAGGAAAAGAGGTGGGAGCAGGAAGGGGCTTCACTGGGGTGTCTCCAGGTAGTACTCTCGGCTCTCCTGCCCTTTATTTCAGACATCTTGGTCTCACTGTGATGGGCTGTGACTCCAGCAGGCAGTCTTTGTCTTTGACTCCCACCCAGCATTCCCCCCCCACTCCCCACCCCCTTCACCCCCCACCCCACCCCATCCCCACCACCACCCACCCCTGGTTTCCTGCTGAACACAGCAGTCCCCTATTAAAACTTCCAAAAGTTACAATGCTAAAGTGAATTTGATAAACTTCTACCACCGGCCAGCATGTGTTCGTTATAATACTCTAGCTGTTGTTAGCCTGGAGAGGTTGAGGGACTCTTGAGTGGTGGGTAGTGACTATATTGGCAGAAATCAAGGCCTCAGAGAGGGGACTACGGGGTTCTGCAACTCTATGCCTTTTGAGGGGGACTTGGTGAGGCCCCTTTCCCAGAACCTTGTCCTCAGAAGGTAAGATGTGAAAATATGCTTCTAGCCTTTGCACACAGGAAACACCCAATGGTTACCCACAGCTGAAGCTGCCTTGGGTTTCTAAACCAAGATAAGTCAGAGGCAAACCCAAAGAAGAGGGCAAGAACAGGGATTGCAATGCTGGCTATATTTAGTACAGCCGTGCCGCGGGGCACTGTGGGAAGAAACAGGGGATGACTGAGCTGCGATGGCTTGGAGGGAGGGCGGGCTTTGGAGGGATGCGTGTTGGGCTGACTGCAGAGAGAGGCATCTGCAACACTGAGAGGCCCACAGAAGGAAGGAGGTGATGAATGGCATCATGTGGAGAAGCAAAGGAAGACAGACTCCTGGTAGGGCTGTGGAGGAGAAGGTGCTGAAGAGAGTGGGACAAGGAGGTACAGGGCACACATGCTGTCCTTCTCGGTGCCTGGCACTCCCTAAGAGGGTGTGGAGAACCAACGAGGTTCACCCTTGTGAGAATTCGGCATTTCCAGGGAGGATCATCAGAGGGGTCTCCTGAATACTGTCAGCAACATCCCATGAGCTGACTCAAGAGGGAAGGCCAAAGTCGGCTGAGTGACGCTCCTTTTCCTCCTCCTGGTCCTCGATATGCCCCTGCCTGCCGCCAGGGCAAAATAATCCTTCCTCCCTTCCTTCCTCCCTCCCTCCCTCCCTCCCTCCCTTCCCTTTCATCAGGTGTCTGATCGCACTAATAAGGAAATGAACACAGACAGGAGGGGGCAAGCCCAGCAACTTCGCTGATGCAGCTGCTAAGAGGTCTTTGCACTCAGCCACCCCCAGCCTGAGAACAAACATCTCCTCCAACAGAGTCCCCGTCGCACCAGGAAGCATCCGGGTCAGCAGTTACTCAGTGACCTCAAGACAAAGTACAAATACTCCAAACTCGGTACTACACTGGTGCCTTGCTAGCTCCACTCAGAATAGAGTTCATCATGTGCCATCTTGATATGAGTCCCTGCACACTGATAAGGGAGGAAAGGTCAGCAAGCTGGCCATTCCACAGGACAATGCTGTGGCATGCTTTTCTTCTTCAAGTATTTGATTGCCGGGGCACATGGTTAGCAAACACTGCAAGCAGGCACCTGAGCCTATGAAAGACCACAAAGGCTGGAGCAAAACATAAAAATTCCCAGGAACCCTGGTTAGCTTCTTTGGCCTTTTTGTTTTAAAGTATGTGTGTGTACATGTATGTGTGTATATGTACATATGCGTACATGTGTGTGCATGTATGTACATTTATGAATTTGTATGTGCACTTGTGTGTACCTTTGTGTATATGTGTGAATGTGTATGTGTACACACATGTGTGCATGTGCATACATGTAAGATTGTGTATATATACATGTGTGTGCATATGAGAATATTTATGTGTACATGTGTATATGTATGCATGTATAAATGTGTATGTGAACATGTGTATGTGTACATGTTCTTGCATGTGTGTACATATGTGAATGCATATGTGTACATGTGTATATGTATAAGCATGTGTGGGTATGTACATGTGTGTATATATGTACATGTGTGTGCATGTGAGAATGTGTGTGTATATATATGTGTGTTCACAGACATCACTGCACTTGCATTCCCTCTCTCCTTAATTTTTCCTCCCACCTCCCTTCCTTCACTTTATATCTAATGGAGCAAAGGCATTTCACTGATGAAGCACATGTACAGTGTTAAAGGCTTGAGTCTGACCCTGGTTCTTCTCAGACCCAGCAAATCTCCCAATTCTACCAAGGGCAGTTGAGCCCTTGAAAGCAGGGGCCCCTAGAAGAGTGTGTCCACAGGAAGGAGACAATGCGCCATGAGGAACATCTTGTACACACGAAATGCTGGCTGTATTCTTACTGGGGTGACTGTTCATTATGACATGACACACAGTGTTTAGTCATAAATGTCACAGAAATGAACTATGAACTAATGCTTTCTGTCAGAGATAGGAGTCATCCACAGAACTTGGTCTGAGGGAAGAAGGAAGCTCACTGAAATCAACAAGATGAGTGTAGAGATTTTCAATTTGTGCTGACCCCAGCAGACACTCCAGAGCTCCGGTGGCAGAGACGATGTCACTTACCAGCTCTCCAGCCTTCTGCAAAGGAGACCCTGCCAGGCTCCTCACCCATCCATATTCCAGAATCTCACACTACCATGGTGACAACAGCCAGGCACTTAGCTCTGTCTCTAGGGAACTTGGTGGCATTTCTGGGGATAAGAGGACAATCTGCTTCAATACAGCATGAACCCCTCTCCAGTTAAACTAAGTTCTAAGATGAAGAGCTAATGTTTTCTTAGTACTAACTCTGTACCAGGTGCTAACTGAGCTGTTTTAGAACCATCATGTCTTTGCACCTTTGAACTCTCACCATAGCAAAGGTACTGTCTCCTCTGACAGATGGGAACTCCAAGTTACAGAGCCGTTAGCTAAACTTCCCAGGGTCACACAGCCTGAAAGCCACAAGGTCAGGATTAAGTCTGACTCCCTCCCACGCTCCAGGTCCTTCCTCTTGCTGTCTGCTTTGACGAGCACGTGACTTGAGCACTATGGGTCTGTAGGCTCCCAGGAGAGGGTTGGAGCCGTTACTACCTTGCTTCCAGTCTGCTTGTCTGTTGGGGCATCTACATCGTGTTATGAGGAGCGTATGAAACAACAGCGGAAGTGCTTGCAGCTCGCTGACCTCAGGGCAGGAAGTACTGAAGCACTGTTCCCTCTCTCCCGCCCAGGGAGGAACTCTCCCTGACTACTGTTCACTTCAACTCCTTCCTCACGTTGGAGAATGGGATACCCATTTGCTGTTGACTACGACATGGCCTCCACAGGCTCATATGTTAGACATTTGGGCTTCGTCAGGTGGCACTAATTCAGGAGGTTTGGAGCCCTTGGGAAGTGGAGACTTGCTGAAGGAAATCACCGGGGGAGGGGAGAGACTTTGAGTCTTATAGCCTGGCCCCGCCTCCTATCTTCTGTCTGTGTCCTTGCTCCTTAGAGTAAGCTGCCTAACACTTGTGCCACCACAGCCTCGGGCCACTCTGCCACCACATTGTCCTCAGCACAGCAGATTGCACACACACACACCCCCCCCCCCGAAGTCATGAGGTGATCAGTCTCTTCCTCAAGTATTTGGTCACACCAAGAACACGGGTAGCATCCTCCTAGCTGCTGCCCACTCTGTAGGCACACCTTGGCCATGGCCACTAGGGGCTAACCACGATGAGAGCGAGCCTGAGTTCTTCTTTGAGGTCCAGGCTTTCAAAAGCCATTGGACTGCTCTGAACCTCAGTTTCCTCATGTATTAATCCTATCAAAGCCTAAAGTAGCACGCCCCAGGGGAACAAAGGAGGGTCTAGCACCGGTCCATGTGAGGTGGTAGGAAGAAAGAAGAAAATACCTAGCTTCCTGATCTAATTATCAGAGGCCTTTGCAACAGCCCTTAGCAATTACATATGTATGTATGTATGTATGTATGTATGTGTATCTACATATATGTGTGTATGTGTATATATGAATGTGTCTATGTATGTGTGTGTATGTGTGCATATATGTATATGTGTATATGTGTGTATATATGAATGTGTATGTATGTGTGTATATATGTGTGTATGTATGTATATATGAGTGTGTATGTGTATATATATGCATATATGTATATGTGTGTATATGTGTGCATATATGTATGTGTTTGTATGTCTGTGTGTATTTGTATACACATATATGTACACATACATACATTTGTATAATCATACACATGCACACACACACATATATATTTGTATACACATACACACAGGCACACACACACATATTTGTAAACACATACACACATATGCTTTTTGGCAGAAAGTCAGAGAAGAGGCAAAGAGAGAAAAGCAAGCTCTTTGACCTTAAGACCTGGCTTTTCAAATGTTCCTGCTCATAAACCATGGAATAGATGCACTGCAGATCAGACTCATAGAAACATACACACAAATGAGATTAGCACATGATGCTCAAACCTATTAAACACAATGCATGCCGGCATTTCTTTCTATTAGATTTTTTTTTTTTGGTTTTTTTTTTTGGGGGGGTGTGGTTTTTTCAAGACAGGGTTTCTCTGTATAGCCCTGGCTGTCCTGGAACTCACCAGACTGGCCTCAACTCAGAAATCCGCCTGCCTCTGCCTCCCAGAGTGCTGGGATCACAGGCGTGCGCTGCCACCACTGCCCAGCTTTTTGTTTTGTTTGTTTTGTTTTTTTGTTTTTTTTTGGGGGGGGTAGATTTTTTTTAATGTACTGATCACGGCCTTGCCACACCAGTTCCCTTTGTATCAGTGGCTGATAAGCAATGGTGGTCTGAAAATATGAAACAGAAAACTCCAGAAGTAGAGAATCCATAACTTTGTATTCACTCCCTTCTTCTCAGTGTGAAGCTTCACCTCGCTCTCACCTGGGACTCGGCTGCCCAGCTCACCCCGCTGAATACCCTGCTCTTCCTTTAGTTTCCACAAAGCTTGAGGATCAAACTCATGGTCAGGCCATCAGGCGGTGCTAGTTGAGGAATCCTTACATTCTTAGCACAGACTCCAAAGGGCAAGAGTACCCGGATATGACAAAGAGAAGCCATTAAGCACTATGTTAATTAGAGAGAGAGAGAGAAAGAGAGAGGGGGGAGGGAGGGAGGGAGGGAGGGAGAAAGAGAGAGAGAGAGAGAGGGAGAGAGAGAGAGAGAGAGAGAGAGAGAGAGAGACCCATATGTTGAAGTTGATGAGCTCTGAACAGTTCCTGTTGTTAATCTAACTTACACATTAAACTTTATCATCAGTATGTATAGAGTTTGGTACTATTGAGTCTGGTATAGGCTATCTATCTTGGAGTACTTGAATGGATTACAACCCACACATTGAGTCACCCTACGGAACAGGACATCTCCTGGAAGACTTTAAAAGCGTAGGTTTACAAAGCCTCTCACCTTTTGTTTTGTTCTATAAGATATTGCAACATAGAAGAAATTCCAGCTGGTTTCTGGTCCCTGTGCTCATAGATCACGTGGTAGTTTGTTTGACAATAAATACCGTTTTGTGTGTATGTTGGTTATTGCAGCTGATTAGGTTGTTGACAAGTAGGATTTCAAAACTACACCTTAAGCAGAGGCCCAGTGCTCTTTGGACGGAGGGATCATATGTCTCCCGTGTCTTTTTACTGACTACCAGTAAGTGACTTCCTCCATGGAAAGAGATCCACATACATCACAGCCTCAGGGCTGCTGAACTAGGAACAGGATGCTGACCTGACATCATGACAATAGAATATAGAATCACGTGGCAATATATAATCATGACAATCCTATATTGCCACTACCACCGCCACCCTCAGCAGTCTACTCCTGATTCCACCCTCTGTACTTTTCTGTCTGACTGAGAGTTCAGTCAACCATTCTGGCTTACCCTTGGACTCTTTCTCCAGAGCTACAGAAACTCTGGGTATTTCTACCACCACCTTTTTACAAAAGTACATTTTAGATTTGTTTATTCAGTTTTACGTGCATTGAACGTTTGGCCTGCATGCATTTATACACACCATGTTTGTATCTGGTGAGTGTAGAGCTCAGAAGAGGGTTTCTGGTCCCTGGAACTGGAGTTAAGGATGGTTGTGAGCCATGATGTGGATAGCTAGCGGGAACCGAACCTTGGTCCTCTGCAAGAACAAGTGCTCCTAACCTCTGAGCATCTCTACAGCCCTCTATCATCACTTTTGATCCTGCTGTTTCTCATTCTTAAGATGTCTTCTCACACATGCACATAAATTCTTCCTTTCCTTCCACACTGTGTCCCAGACTTTCTAAGACCCTCCTCCTCGCTTTCCTCTCTGGAAGTGAGACAACACTCATGAATTCAGGCATACACACATACTTATACACATATACACCATATACCACACACATCACACACATACACAAATACACACCACACACATACACAAATACCATACCACTTGCCTCCTAAAACTATTTATGAATATTTATGGACTGACTTTCTAATATTTCAAAAACATTTCTAAGAAAGGCTGGAACTTATTCCTCTATGAGTACCTCTTACTTAAGAAGGTTTATTATTTTTTTTCATTTAAAAAGTACCTAAATCACACAACTATTAGAGACACCAGTTTTAAGCACCCTTTCTCCATATTCTGAGGAGCAGTGACTGATCGTAGACCCCAGAACTGATGGTTTTTCTATTATCCATCCTTTGGGAGACATTTGTGCTAGGCAGCTGAATTCTTTCAAGAGTAGCATCTGGGAGCTTCCTCTCCGGGATGCCGTGAGATGGAAAAGGCTCCACGTTAGGCACAGTTAATCCACGATTCTGTGCTGGCTACTGCCCCATAGCAGTCTCATTCACCCATCCTTTCATTGTTTCTGAATTTCTCTCTGTTAACACATACAGACACAAACACACACTCAATATATACACCACACACACATACACACCACACACACACCACACACATACATACCACACACATATACATACACATACAATACACACATACACACCCCACACATAATCAATTACACACCACACAAATACACAAATACACACCACAGACAGACACACACAACACACATGGTCACACACCACACACACATACACATTCACACATACACACGCCTTATCTTTCCCTCTTCTCTGGCTACTTACATCTTGGTAAGAACTTAAAGACCATCCATTCAACATCAGATTAGGAAATTTAACACCCTCAAAAGATGGAAAAATAGCGTGCCTCAGATCACTCTATAGAAGACTTTCAAAAGATCTGGGATCAAACCCCAAGTCTGCCATTAAAGAAATTAGAAGCTAGAAATCTTAAAACATTACCGCCCAGCTCTTCAGTTTCATTTCCCTCTCCCTAACTTCCCGTCTTCCACAAAATCCCTCTGTCTCACCACCAGGGAAACTTCCCCAGGTCCGCAGTACCCAACTGTCTCCTTGTCACTAACCAATTCCCCAGCCTGTTACACTGGAATCCCACGACTTCTCCTACCTTTCCTGGCAATTTCATGGTTTATTCTGTTTTTTCTCTTACCCAACACCACACCTGTTGAAACCACACAAGTCCTTTAGTCTGAACTCTTCCATAATTGTCAGCAAACTCATGCACGACAATGAAGCTATGATGGTAACAACTGTAGACCCTCCCTGACCCCTGGGGAACAGAAGCCCTTTCTACCTACCTCTTGCGGTGTGGTATAGACAATGTGTGAGCAAAAGTGTTCTTGAAAGCAGACAGGTAATTCCACAGAACTCATGGCCAAGCAAATGATTAGCCTTACAAACTGAGGAGAAGAGCTCCCCTCATTGACATACCTATTCATGCTAACCTTCGATCTTTACCAGAAGTATCAAGAGCCTGTGTGGAGCCAGAGGAAGTAATGATAAACGCAGGCTTGTCCTTCCTTGGACGTGTAACATGCTAAAGGGAGAGTGGGGTGGTCCAAGGAGAGGCCGGGTCAGAAAAGACACCAGCAAACACACAGACAGGAGTAGGGCTTGGGAGTTGGTTTTGTTGGTAAAGCTTGCCTTGCAAGCTTGTGCACCTGAGTCTGGGCCAAAGAATATATATTTAAAAGCAGGGCAAAATGGTGTTCACTTGTAATCCTAGTCCTCACAAGGCAGAAATAGGTGGATTCCCAAGGCCTGTTGGTCAGAAATTTAGCCTCCATGGTGACCACCAGGCCCCTGAGAGACTGTCACACAAAATGAAACAGTGTCTGAGGAATAATACCTGAAATTAGCTGCCCCCCCACACACATACCTGCACACATCCGTGCTCACATACACACAGAAACACACACACACACACACAGAGGAACCTGACACATGAGTGCTCACTCACATGCACACACACACATAGGCACACATTCTTGCTTACACACCGAAACCTGCACACATGCATGCTCACATGCTCACACACATACACACATGCATACACACACAGATCTGCACATATGAGCACACACACAGAAACCTGACACATACATGCACACACACACACACACACACACACGCACACGCACACGCACACGCACACGCGCACACGCACACGCACACGCACACATACATACACTCCAAACAAATCAAAACTGCTTATTATAGATGGTCTTCCTGGGGTATCTGCTAACCTCTGAGTCCTGGAGACATAATGGTGGTTTCTATCAACACCACATACACTGAGTAGACAACATGGACAAAATGTTCCGAAATCTGTAATACTTCTCTTTTCCCACACAAACCCCGGGACTTCTGGAACCCTCCGTTCCTATGTATTTTGGATCACCCTTTACTTGGTGGCCTGCTCTCGGCTTCCAGGCTGCCTTCATTTCCCGGGTCCTTTCTGAGGCCCGTCTGCTGGCCACTCCTTACACCTGCGATCCTCCATGGATCCTCTTCCCGACCACACGCACTTTCACTTCCGGGGTAAGCGAGACATTCACTTCCGGGGTAAAATAAGAGCATGGGGTCTGCTAGATTCCGGAACCATTTTCTCCCTGCAGAATCCCGCAAAGGTCTATAAGCACAGGACAAAAGCCTGGACTCACGATTCAGGCTTCTTCTCGTGAGTGCAGGATCTGCTTAGATATCTGAAAGGATCTTAAACTGACCTTGTCTGAACCCAAACTCCTAACCTTCCGCCATGCCCCGTCCCATCCCCGTAGCGCCTCCACTCCCATCATCCATCTTCCTCAGCTCAGTTACCACATTCTCCACCTCCCCTCCTCTCTCCACAACGAAAATGTTACCGGTTTTTTCACACGCACACCACCTTTTGGAGAAAGGGCATCACTCTGCCCAGGCTAGGTTTAAACTCTATACAACCCTCCTGCCTCGGCCACACCCAAGTACTACGTTTATAATCCTGAGTCTGGCAAGTCCCTTCGACCCTATCTTTAAAGCACTCTGGGGATCTGGCCGCCACCTCCAACAGTGACCTTGCCCTCATGAACTCCCCCAAGTCCCAGAGTGCCCTCTTCTGAAGTTTCTGATTCTGTGCTCTCTCACTTCCGGTCTCCCCAGTGCATCGGCAGATTCAGTCTCTTCTCACCCAGAAACGTCAAAGTCCATACGGTGGCATGGTCCTACATAACCCGAGCAGGCCACCCTGCCTATTGGCTGCCTGTCCTCATATCTTCCCTCCCTCTGGAGCTTTGTCTGGTCTCAGAGACCCAGGCTGTCCCTTCATTAGCATGTGACATCCCTACTCCAAGGCCATGTGGTCCATCAAGCGCCTTTGACAACCACAAGCGACACTTGGAGTGGCTGCCACCTAGTCTTTCTGCGCGCTACATTTTTTAGCATAGAACTTATCTTCTAGGTCCTGCCTGCATGGTCTCTCCCATCATAGCATCCCATCTCCTCACTATGAGAACATAAGCTCTGTGAGTGAGGATTTAGGTCTGATCTCTTCACGGCTGCCTTCTGACTGCACAGTGAGCGTCTGGCACGCAGTGGGCATTTGGTGCCCGCCGTGTGATCTGCTGCATGCACGGGAATACCGGCTCACTTGACTCTACTTACCTAAAACGGTCATGACCGTCTTCATTAGCTTCATGGGAGCCCTCCGGCGGCTGATGGAGCCGCTCGTGTGTGGAGATAAGACGTTGGTTTTCCTCTTGACGTACATGTAGATGCGCACGTACACCACCACCATGATGAAGAAGGCCAGGAGGTTGGACACGGTCCAGAAAATGAGGTAACTCCGACTGTAAATGGGTGCCAGAGACGAGCAGGCCGAGATGTTGCAGAGGCAGTTCCAGCCCAGCGTGGGGACCGCGCCCATGAAGATGGCGACGGCCCACACCAGCAGAATGAGCAGCGTCACCCGCTTCTTGGTCAAGTTGCTGTGGATCCTCATCCTCATGATGGACATGTGCCTCTCCACCGCAATAACCAGCAAATTGGCCAGCGAGGCGGTGAGGCTCGTGTCCAGGAGCCCCTGGCGGAGAAACCAGCGGTTGACAGTCAACGTTTTCGACACCGGGCCAGTGTTGAACATCAGGAACACGTAAGCGATGCCGGCGAAGAAATCCGCAGCGGCTAAGTTGGCCAGCAGGTAGTAGAAGGGAAAGTGGAACTTCCTGTTTTTGATCACGGCTGCGATGACCAAGGAGTTAGAAAAAAATATGAAGAGGCAGAAGAAGGTCCCAACGCACAAGACGATCACAAGCTTTGTCCCCGTCCACTCGTCCGCTGTGTCTGTGTTGCTCCTGTTGTAAAAGAAGTCCATCCGCTTGTCATAGTGACACTCATTCATGGTGGACAGGAGCTGTGCCTCCTAGAAAGGGGACAAAGGAAGACCGCCATCACTCTGGGTGAAATCACTTGCTAAGCAGCCTACTGCCTCTACGACACCCCTCCCCCAGGTGACTCTTTTCAGTCTGCCAGGTCTCAATGCGGATGCCCCTTGTTTTAGTAAGTTCACTCCTGGCCTCCTACCCCAGTGCACGGCTCCCATGCAAATCATTTCCCGGGTAAGCTGAAAGTCCCAGGAGGGAGTCTGTGTCTCTTTCACTCACACCGGGATCTAGAGGCTCTGCCCGCCTCCTGACAGGTAACCGACTAGCTGGGTAGTGAATGAATGGGCCGATGACCCAGGAGGCACCCGTCTGTCACATGTGCTGTCGTACGATTGCCACTCCGCGCCCGTGACAATAGCAGTGTAGCAGGGATCATTAATGAATGTTTGCTGCTGGCAGAGTCCAGGCCGCATTTCTTATTTATGAGTTCTGCTTTGTAATTAAGAGCAGGCGGGTATGCCAGGCATGTTCTTGCCAAGATGTTGGTATTGAATTTCTCTTCCGTGGCCAAATGCCTTCTCCAAGAGATTGATTTCCGCCCCTCCAGTTCCAACCTGGATCGTCCTATCACCGGCATTTCGTTTCGGGGCTACAGTTACAATCACTTATTAAGCCTATGGTGCAGGAATGGAGACTTTGGTCTCAGTCCCCCCCCCTTATCTTCTCCTTCACTTCTTCTTCATGGTCTCCTCTTCTAAATGGCACCAATGTGAATTTTTATGCTGGATTTCCCAATCTAATCCCTTCAACTCAGTTCCTGTCCCAGGACGCTCTCTGACCCACAGGTTACAGTACGGGACAAGACCTCTCGAGATACCACTGACATTCAGGGTTTGCGCAGCTATCCAACCCAAAGTACTTGCTGAGTGAAGGCAAGCCCTTGAGACTTGCGTGGAGAGGGGACACCACACTGTGCTATCAGGCTTGCAGGGCTGGCACCAGACCTCCTAAGCATAAAAGACTTCTTGGACCCCAAAGATAGGGGATCCTAGACAAGGCAAGGCTCTGAGGTGCCAATTTCTCTGTGCCTTGTGTTTCGCCTCAGAGCAGCCTGTGCTATGTGTGGTCAAAGCTGACAGGTCCTGTCAAAACCAACTGGAGCTGAAGCCAAAGATTCTAGCTTCTGACTGGAAGGGGTCCCTCATAAAAACAAAACAAAATAAAAATAAAAACCAACCAAACAATATCCAAGCAAGGTTGGGATTCATCCCCTGAAGAACCGCAGGCTGGGCAGGCCTAAGTGTTGTCTACCTTCGGAAACGAAGTGACCGGGAAAGTGGAGGAGGAAACCCAAGTTGTGAAACTTCCTGTAGATTCTGAACACCGATACCACACCGGAGTAGGAATGGCCAGCCTAGACAACAATTTAAAGTAGTACAAAGCCACTGCGTCTCAGATAGCCTGCCTCCCAGTTTATATTTTAGTTGTGTAGTGATACCTTACTCTGAATTAAATGTCACTGTGAGATCAAAAGCTCACTTGATATAATTAAACAAGTTTTATAATTTTCACAGCTTTTTAACATCATGTTATACGTTCTGCTTAACCAATGCCTAGATTTGAACATGAGGTTATTTTCCAGTGTTTGACCTTTATAAACAATTAATCTTCATATCCAACTGTAGAAATAATTCATGATTTTCACAGAATGAGATAGAAGATACCAATGCATCCTACGGATTCTGATGGTTCTTGTCAACCCATTTAAAAGTGCTCTTGTATTCCTAAGTGTACCAGCACCACGGGAGGGTTTAATAGAAAATATCAATTAGAAATTCAACTGACTACTTAAGAAGAAAAGTCCAGTCAACAATGCTAAAATTATAGAAAGATTCAAGACAACCTGCAGAAGCCGCGCTGTGAGCAGTCTGCTCTCATCCACTCCAAATCCACAGCCTCGCTGTGGAGGGAGCTCTACTCGGCCCTCAGCACTGAGCCTCCACCACCATGAAAGACCGCTTTAGGTTCCCGCTCATTCGTCATTCTACCACGAGAGGACTCTACAGCAAGGCCTCATTTTTAAAGCAGAGAGCCAGCCTCCCCAGATATTAAATCTGATGGCATCGCTATCTTGGATCTTGGACTTGCCAACTCCAAAACTATAAGAAATAAATTCTTTTTATAGGGACCTAGTCCAAGTTACAGCCACAGGAATTGACAAAATGGCACATGAGAAGTTTTAATGATGCAATGATACTCTTTCCTTTCACCAATTAAAAATGATTTACATAGTTTGTTTTGTTATATGTCTAGATAGCTAGGAAAGGCATTTTTCTAACTTAAGCATAATGTCACTCCTGAGTGATTTATCCAGAATATGATATAGAATGTAAGAATTCAGATGTTGTCAAAAAATCTCTTGTTTTTTTTTTTTTTATTTCTTTAAAGAGATGTTAAACAATTTTTAAGTTTCAGTTGTTGCATTTCATCAAATCTGTTGTTGGAGTTAAAAAGTCCTCAATGATTGGTACTTCAATTTTTTTTTTCCAAATTCTACTTTTCTTCCATAAAAACTAAGTTGTAGATTTCTGATTTTTTTATGGAAAAAAATGCCATGAGAATAAGAAATCCTTTTGTCTTGAAAAAGTTGAGCTATCACAGGGAAACTAGGACTAACAGACCTTACACCCAGCAGGTCCCTTCCTGCTGCACAAAATTCTGTATCTGAGAGAGAGAGAGAGAGAGAGAGAGAGAGAGAGAGAGAGAGAGAGAGAATGAGGGGACAAAGTTCACGCTGGGAATTAGTTTAAAGCAAAAACAACACCACAACAACAACAACAAAACCAACATGAACTATCAAGCAGTAAGTTCAGATCATGCCACAAAGTTGTGTTAGGACAACAAAAAGCTCACAGTTATTTTAATTATAAACAGTTACATGCATACAAACACATAATTCTAAAATCTAAACAGATTATTTAAAAGGCATACTTTAATTATGGGTCTTTTTAAAATTCCATTTATCTATTTCATCTATCTTTCCATCCATCCATCCATCCAACTATCTATCAGGAGAAATCCTGTGTCATATATGTATATATGTGTATTACATTACATATATATGTAATGTAGCTCGGGTTATCCTGGAACTCACTGTATAGTCCAGGCTGGCCTCCAACTCAGAGATCCCGTCTGTCTCTCCCTCCCGGGTGCTGATTAAAGCATGCGCCACCACTCCGCAGCGGTGTGTAAAGACTTTTAAGCAGGAGGTCACAGATTTTGTGTTTATTCTGCTTTCAGTCGTGCAGCCACTGCTCTGAAAGCTACGCTTAGTGTTTAAAGGGAAAGCCTGGGGGCCTGCGTCTCAGCCGGCCCTCACCGACTCTGCTGCTCAGTTAGGGGTTTGCACTGGGCACAAGGATTAGGTGGTTTTTGTCTAAAAGCTTCAAGTCACTGTAAGACTGTCTACGCAGACACCTGCATCTGTACACCACCTTCTCCGTGAACGCGTCCCGCCACCATCGCCTGCGCTTGCTTCCAAGTTTCCTGGTGGTTCCCAGCGCAGATCAACCGTGCATTATCCTGCTTTCTAAGATGGAAAACACCAAAAATCCTCGTCGGTTTATAACTGACGGCCAACTGAGCATTTCTTGACCTCTCTCCGACCTTACAACACGATTCTGTGCTTTCAAACAAGCGAATAAGTCACTTCGCTCCTAGCCTAAAGTGCCCTCTGCAAGGCACCTCTGAATAATCCACCTTGCCCTCTCTTGGGAACGCGGAGGCCATGATTCAGCATCTGTGCAGACAGCCTGTAGCCCATTCGCTGCCCGGGACTTTCTTCCACGTTAACGGGATCGTTGGTGTCCAGCTCCCATCCTGGTCTACCCTGCTCCGAGATCTGTCTATTATGCTCTGCCGATAGTGGGGGGTTTGATAAATGAATGGCCGATCTGCTATGTCCCCTCCCCTAAATCGAAAAGTCTGAGTTAGACCTCTTCACTGCCTCCCACAGCACACCAAGCACACAACCAGTGAGCCCCCGTCACTTATTAACTGCATGCTCTCAGTGGGTTAATACCTGCTCTCTGGTCTAATTTAATTACTAATATTAAGTGTGCGCCCTGGGCCAAGCGCTCGACTAAGCGTTTTGCACGGGTCACTCCGCTTCACCTCCCCGACGTGATGCACAGCCATTTTTCCGGAAGAGGAAACACGAGCACCTGCTGGAGGCCGCGCGGCTGGGAAGCAGATGGCTCTGCTTGGGCAGCTTTCCCGGAAGCCCACGCGGCCCTACGCGTCCTCCTTAGCCAAAAGCAACAGGCAGAACTGCACATCCCAGTTAAGCCTTATGGTAAGGACCATGTTACTGAAAACGACGATGAACGCACATGCAAAGACTGCCCCACGGTATAAAACCCAGATGGACATTGTAAAGAGCCGTCGCTCCCCTCCTCTTTTAAAACAGCCTAGGGACAGAAGGGAAAGGCGTTTAAAAATGTGTTCAACTTTTACAGTGTGTGGGAAGCGATGTGGTCTCACCAACGATGCTCACTCTTATTCCTGTGACATGTCAGCTGCCCTTTGTTTTTATACCAAAGGCTTAGAGGATTTAGATGTTCTGACCCAGACCCACAGGAGACACCAAACTTTGGAGCAACGACCACAGCTTCAAACTCCAGTAATGTAAGACTTCATAAAACGGTGGTTTGCAAAGTCTATATGCGGAATCCAAATGAAAACCTCAGCAGCAAAGCTCTCATTTAGACGCTCCTCAACTTGTTTCTCTGAAGAAAAAAAAAATGATAACCAGGCAACTCGGAATATGGAAACGATTATGGAAATGAAGCCGTCAGAAAACCACCACGCAAGTCGCTTTTATTTCTAGCTACATCTTAAGAGACAAGTTGTTGCCTGGCTCTTCAGGAACACGCCCCTCGTCCAGAGGGAGACGAGGTAGAGAGGATGGGGAGAGTTGGTGTCTGCATTCTCGCTCTCCATGGCCCATATAGACCTCTAAAGAGAGGCCTTTAGAAACCTCACCGAGGTGGGATTCGAACCTTAGTTTAGCTGCTTCCTTAGGAATGTCTGCATAGGGTATCATTTTTGTTCAGTGAAATCAATAATTCACGGTAATGGCATATCAGGACAGCAAGAAAGATTTAAATGCGCCTGTAATCTCTGGGGTTCACTTTAGCCGTTCCCTTCTCTGCCTCCGCACCTGCTGCTCCGTCTCTGAAGCTGCCCCTTTCCCCACACGCCGCAGGGCTCATTTTCATACCTCATTCCCCTGCAAACATCACTTCATCAGACACCCCCCACCCCCCACCCCCACCTCGCAGCTCTCTAAGCAGAAGCAGCCGGATGCTGCACTGGGGCCATTTGCCTTGACCTCTGATTTGCACCATATCTCATCATCTGACAATCTAGCTGGAGTCCTAGCCGTTCCCTCCAGCAAGAAGGTGCATTTAGGAAGGCACGCATTTTCTGTTGTTTTGACACACCCCTGGACCCTGGAAGAATGCCCAACACACACACACACACACACACACACACACACACACACGGTCTCAGTAAATGTTTGTTAAATACAGACTTAAGTGAAAAGATCCCGCGGCCGCCCATGCCTCGTGACTCTAACCGTCTAACCAAGCTGACCCCGCTCCTCTCCCCCCATATGTCTGCCCTCTAATTTGAGCCGGGGCCTTTCATTTCCCCACTTGACCAAACCCTGGCAGCAGAGAGGTGTGAGGACGGTGCCTCCTGCCCTGAATGTGGCTTCACACCAGCAGAGAGTCTGGGTGGGCTGAAGAGCAGCCCCACCACAGGGGCTCCCTTGAGTGCAGGCCTCAGAAATGAGGCTTCCTCTTTGAACGTAACTTCAAAAGAGAAGGAGAGCCAGCCTTCGAAGCCGGACCAACCCAAGTCACAACACAAAGGTGGAATCCCAACCTGATCTGGATAAGTAGTTGGGATGACGAGAAAGAGGTCCCCAGTGGACAAATCCCTAATCAATCACAGGATCACTACTATTAAGAAGGGAAGCTTGGCATCCAGACCTTAAGGCTCTGCCTAATGACCTCCTTTAAAAGACACCCCTTTCCGAAATATGGACACTGTGACTCTCCCGTTGAGAAACAACAGTTCAGTCAGATGACCAAATTCGATGTCTGAAGCTCTTGTTGATTGTCAAACTCTTGAAACCATGTGTGAGAAAGAACCATTTTTAAAAGTTAGAAACAAGGGAGAGCTTACCAACACCATTCATTGTATTTACATAACTTCTTAATAAAACAGAGAGCACCCGTTTCACCCCTGCTGTGGTAAAATAAACAAGGAAGTAGCAATTTCTTAGAGCTTACACATCAGTCGATCTTGTGTCGGTAATGGAATAGTAGTAGACACCCCTGATAATCTTAGATAACGACAGTGTGTTTACTTCGGGGGTGCTTGCTAAAGGGAAGGCTGCTGCAGATCTATCTCCCCATTTTATTATAGACACCCCATCATTTATCTCCAGTAAGCTGAGCCCTCATCCCTGTTACTAAGACTAAATCTTCAACTGGGACACCTAAGGTTATTCTGGCACAGACCTGTGTCCTTACCAACAGCAGTCTCCACCCTGTTTTCTGCACAGTCCATTAGGTCTCAGGGGAGAGGCCACACAGAAGACCAGCAAATGCCCACCTGTTGTGACTGGGAAAATCCCTAATAAAATGAGAACCTGGAGCTAAGGGGAATGACTCAGTCAAGTGCTTGAAAACATAGGGGTTGATTCAGTGAAACTCAGATACCTCTGAGTGGAGCGGTATATGCTTGCCATGCCGAAGCTGGGGAGGGGGAGACAAGAAAATCCCTGGGACTCACTTACCAGCCGGCCTGGCCTGATTGGTTACTTCCAGGCTAATGAGAGGCCCTGTCCTCCCAAAGATGCAGAGGACATCCTAAGGATGACACTGGAGGTTGTCCTCTAGCTTAACATGTGCATGTTCTCCCTCCCCCACCCCCCTCTCTGCGCGCCCCCCCCTCTCTCTCTCTCTCTCTCTCTCTCTCTCTCTCTCTCTCTCTCTTTCTCAGAAATTGACACTCCCAAGTCATCATTAACTGAGAGATGGTGGTATTCAGGACGAACTGCAGACCAGGCTTAGCAGAATAAACAGGTTACGGAGTCCGAACACACTACAGATTCCTTTAGGCAGGGAGGGTAGCGTGAGATGTGTCGGGGAGTTCACCTATCACCGTCTCTCCTGGGGAGTGGGTGGACAGACAGCATTTGGTACACACCACAGCTTCTGCCCCTGGACTTGTTTAATAAACAGCTGTAATCAACGCCATTGTTCCCCAGATGTTCCTGATGGCTAAGGACGGGTCTTAAGCCCTTGAATAAACACGAAGCAGCAGAAACACAGTAAAGAGAGAAAAACACGCGGATTTTATAGGATCAACAAATTCCCTGACTTTGTTTATCCAAACGTAATGTAAATCTTTAATTGTGTTTACTTGGTTATGAAATTTTAGCCCGTATCTAACTCATTAAGCTAGCAGAGATAGGTTTTAACCTTTGACGCTCATTTTTTAATGCTAGTCGAATGTTTCAAATTAGTATTATTTATGTGTAACTCCTACGGCAATCTTTTTTTTGTTTTGTTTTGTTTTGTTTTGTTTTTTAGATTCGGTTTTTTCGAGACAGGGTTTCTCTGTATAGCCCTGGCTGTCCTGGAACTCACTCTGTAGACCAGGCTGGCCTCGAACTCAGAAATCTGCCTGCCTCTGCCTCCCAGAGTGCTGGGATTACAGGCGTGCGCCACCACCGCCCGGCTACAGCAATCTTTAGATCACTAAATAGTCACATTTCAGTGGCTTCACTGTTCAAAGGAGTAGAGAATATAAAAATTAAAAGTGTAGACAGTCATACAGAAGGAAATATATTCCATAACCAAAAGGTTTTTTTTTGCCTATATAAGATATTTTGAAACTTTCGAGTAGCAGCCTTAACACCAATGACTTCCCATGAGAGGGAAATTATATTTCCTCTTAGTATAAAGTCTACAGCAGGCAAATTTGTGGTCCAACCCTTTTTATTTTTACTGTCATCTAGCTGTGTACCACAGTCCCTCGTGTGGCTGCCTCTGGTCTCCAGAGGATGTTCAGGAGTCCCTTGCTCTGCGGGGCTTGTCCCACATCGCCCAGGGTCAGGTCACGGGTAGTCTGCAGTGATTCCTTCCTGCTTCTGAACCCTGTCCAGCCAGGTAACTCTGGAATGCTTGTCCACCCAGGTAAGTACCTGAGCACAACCTCAGTCTCTGCATAGAAAGGAGCACTTCAAGCCAATGCACCTGCAGCTGCCAAGAATTCTGACTGAGGCTTCAGAGACCCCAGGAAGGACACTTTTAATAGCAAACAAATCCTCCAGAGGGACATCCAGATAGAAGGGCTGTTTGTGCCAGGGAGGGGACTCCATCCCTGACAGCTTTCCTGACTGTCTCCTCTTCATAACTCATGCTTTCCTGGCAATAAGGTACCACCTGCGCAGTAAGAGAGAGGAGGGAGGGGGCCACGTTGACTTCCGGCAGGCCACTGCCTCCCCAGGCTGCTGACGAGGCACTGGCTCATTTCTACTGGGCAGACCTCTCATGGGATAGTCTTGCCTGAGTGTTAGCTGCTCCTTACAGGCTCAGAATGCACTATCCTTCTCGTGAATCCCCACGCATCAGTTCCCTGCCATTTGCTACTTCGTTACGACCACTTTCCTGTGCATACATGCAGGTGGAGGCTGACCAACAACCTCTGGCTTCGTACTCCGATACACCATCCACATCCTTTAGGGAAAGACCTCTGATTAACAATTAAGCTGGGATGGGTGGCCAGTGAGCCCCAAGCGTCTGCCGCCCTGGCCCTGGTGCTGGGCCAGTGCCGGGATTACACGGTCACGTCACTGTGCACAGTGTCTGTATGTGGCGCCTTCGAGCAGAGCTCACGTCCTTATGTTGCAAGGCAGCTTTACCACGGCCCCTCCTCTGCAGCCGCGAGCGCTGGCTCAGTTTAGTTTCTAGATTTAGACTCTCTTAACCGGTGTGTCAAAAACACTTTAGAAACTACACCGTGTAAGCATTTCCTGATGTGTCTGTCTTCACCATCAGATCATGAGTGTCTTGGGGCACAAATGATGTTTGTGCTAATGCTCCACAGTAGTAGATGTCCAACAAATGTTTGGCTGTGCTGTGAGTGTCCGTTGGTTGGTTAGAAGGAGACATGATGGAGACTGACTGTTGTGTGGAGGATAACGCCTGAGTACCACATACTTGGAAAAGACAGACAGGCTGAGACATACACAGCCCCCTCTCCTGAGGCCATCAACATTCTCCACTAAATATTCACATGCAACCCCACGTCTAAGGTTATTGTAAGCAGAGATGGTGTCCTTCTGTCTCCCACTTGGAAACACAAACACAAAATCTGTTTGGGAACGGGCACAGATTTTGTAACGCATTTGGTCTGAAGAATTCCCAAGTCCTGTTTCCAGCCTTCTTTTCATAGGTCGAAGCCAACAACGGTCCCAAGTCCTGTTTCCAGCCTTCTTTTCATAGGTCGAAGCCAACAACGGATGGTATCTACCTGACACCCCCATGCTTGCCCTGGGACTGGACTCTCCTGTGTTTTCCGCACCGACCTCCACATTCGGTCTTCTGTTTTTCCACCAGCCTTGAACTGTAGATAGCCTTGGACTTGTTTTCCAGTCCTCTATTCTTTGGCCCTTGAACTCCCTTCCATGAAAACATTATTGTTCGGGCTAGAGAGATGGCTCAGAGGTCAAGGGCACTGGCTGCACTTCCAGAAGACCTAGGTTGGATTCTTAGCACCTGCGTGGTGGCTCACAACCATCTCTACCTTCAATTCCAGGGGATCTGATGCCCTCTTCTGACATCTGTGGTGTCACACATGGTACACAGAGACATACGGTACATGTGGTGCCTAAGTACACACAAGACACACTTTCAGACATGTCTACAAGGGTCCCGACGACGACAGTACTCAATGGATCTGGACTCATGCAGAGGACGCTGGCATAACCTTATGGATCCTAACTGAGTCCCCTCCCTGGATATTGGTCTCCTGGACTTCCTTTAAAAATGGATCTCAGCATCTCATGACCTTCTCATAGCTGCACTAAAGGTCTAGCAGGGCCCCATTCTCCACTGCTAAGAAGCCCCCTGTTCTGCACGTGATGCTAAGCTAATGATTGTGTCTAACGCCTCTGTCCCTGACTATAGGTTACTCTGAATTCTCATCTCTTTGAATTATTGTTTACCTTTAGACTCCACAGCATAAACTATTAAATTGTGCTTTATCTTTCATACGCACGCACGAGTGTGTGTGTGCGTGTATGTGGTGTTGCACGTTTCTGTGTGCATGTGCCTGTGCGTGGTGTTGCACGTTTGTGTTCATGCATGCAGACAATCTAGAATCTAGAATCAGGAATCTCTCCACATACTGTTTCAAAAAGGAACTCTCATTAGTCCGGGAGTTTATCAAATAGGCAAGGCTAGTGGGCCAGTGAGCGCCAGGGGCCCAGCTGTCTCCATCTCCCACCTCCCATCTCCACAGCGCTGCACTTGACTTTTTACGGAGGTTCTGGGATCAAACTCAGGTCTTCAGGAATGCAAGGCAATCTCTTTACCACCACAGCCATCTTCTCAGCCCAGATGATTTCTTTTGTTTCTTGCAAAGTTGAAACCTTGTAGCCCAGACCCTACGGTCTTCCTCTCCCCCGGGGAAATGTGCTCTGCACGATCAGCCCTGAAACACAAAGCTGGGGTGTGTTCCTCTCTCTTCTTCCCCACCTGGGCCCAGCACGGAACACAGAAGCAAAGACAAGGCCCTGAGACATCACAGATGAATTCAACCATGAACTCATGTCCGTGAAGAGGGAATCAATACCTAAAAATTCTTACAGCAACTTGCTGTCACAAAATGAAAACGGCAGGACAGGTGGAGTCTCGGAAAGCACAGTGACCTTCAGCAGAAAAGCTTTCTTTTCTTTTCTCTTTTTGCTTCCTTATTGGTGCTGTGGCCAGAACCCAGTGCTTTGCAAAGGCTAGGCAAGCTTGTTACCATTGAGCCTCGCCTCCCTGTTTTAAGCAGATTTGATAAGCAATGCAGTGTGTGTGTGTGTGTGTGTGTGTGTGTGTGTGTGCGCGCGCGCGCGCGCACGCTACATAAGCAGAAAGAAAGGAGTCCTTCAGCCCGAACTTGCAACAGTACTAAATGGCTCTGAACAAGAACGAGAGATAAACTTCTGTTGTATTCAGGTCACCACACTTGAGATGTCCTTGTTTGCGGCTCCAGATGAAGGATTAGAAAGAACCAGAGCTTGAGGGAGTGGCCGCTCCTTGTGGCTTTTAGTAATGTACTACCAGAGAAAGAGATGATCTCAGGTGAGACAGGTCTGTCTGTGAGGAAAGGTAGAGAGAAATGGGAAGCATTCAGCGGCGGAGGGCCTTGGAGAATTGGAGAGCATGGCTGCTTCTGTAACCTCAGAGGGTGGGAATTTTCACGAAGCACTCACGGCCATTACAAGGCCTTTTAGATGCTCCAGCGGGACCAGGGGGAGAAAGGCTTGCAGGGGATGAGAGTCGGGGTACATCCTCCCTCCCACAGCCACATCCCAGAAAACCTCAAAGTAGATGCTGACAGGAGAATGGGAGAGAGGGCGAGCGCAAGCATCCGAGCCAGAAAACAGGCACGCTTGAGCACTTGATCCAGAATGGAACTCACATGAGGTAGCTGTCATGTCGGATTCACTAGAAGCAAAACAAACAGCAAAAACAAAACACCAAGAAACCATATCGGCAAGAAAGGCACAGCTTGGTCTGGAAAGGCTCGTGCCTGTCCTCTGTGGCCACGGCTACGTGGTTTTCAACACTCACATTAGATGCTGCCAGAGAGCATCAAGGTCAGACTCTGGACTCTGGACGGCCACCTTCACAGTTCACGCCTCTGCTGGGAGAGCTCATAATCCCTGCTCAGCATCTGTAGGTCCGTGTCGCTGCTACCTGCCCTGAGCGTTCTGAGTGTGACCTGTAAGTGTGGGGTTTGTTGTTGTTGTTGTTGTTTCCTTTCTTCTCCATAGAACTGCAAGTTCACCATCGAATACGAGAAAAGAAAGCATTGGTATTTGGAATAGATTAGAGAAGGTGTGCCCAGCGCTGGGTAGTCCTCAAAACGCAATGGGGGTAGGATAGTGAAGAACTATCTGCTGACCTTGCATCCGAGGTAGACTCCTCCTTCTAGAAATGTCTCTGTCCAACATCTACTGATAAAAACCAGCATGCCTTTTAAAAGCACGCAAGGTTCCCAAAGGACCAAATCAAAGCAGTGCTTCAGAAGGCAGCACAAGAGCCTGGCGAGGAAAGCCAAAAGGCTTGCAGGGACAGCAAAGGTGGAGGTAAAACTGCCTTTGTTCGCACACGGGATAGGGTCTTTTGTGTCGAGAACTCTACAGAGTCCATGAGTCTCAGCAATTTCATATGAATAAGCAAATACACGTGTCGGAGCTGCAAAACAGAAGGCAGCCACACACAGCACATTCATCTCCATAAGCTCACAGTGAACAATCCCAAAGATCAGGATTTACAAAGCAATTACAGTCACAATATCATCGAAACAGAGTCAAACACCAAGAAGTACGCTCAGCCAAGGACACGGAAGCTTGATCACCGAAGACAATAGAATGCTGTTGGGAGAAATGAAAGAAGGCACAGATAAGAAATGGAAAAAAGAAAAAAACAACTCTCATATTTATGGGTCAGAGACTTAAACTTGCTAGAATGTTCCAGACCACTCAAAGTAATCAACGGATTCAATTCAAACAAACAAACAAACAAAAACAGAACAAAACAAAAACAAAAAGCTTTGAAACTCATATGAAATTGCTAAATGCTCAGATGATCTTAGGACAGATCAAAGTTAGAGAAGTCACGCGTTCTTATTTCAAACTATATTACAAAGCTACCGCAACTGAAATGGCGCGGCACTGGCAAAAGACAGTCATAAAGACCAATGGAACAGAAAAGGGAGTGCAGAAATAAGTGCCTGCACAATCAGTCGACTGGGGTTTGACGAAGGTAACAAGAATATAAAGGGGGGTGGGGGGCGGGGGCGGGGGGAGTTCGTTCATTGACAAATAGCACTATTCCCGTTGCCTGTGAGCATGACCTTAGAAGCCTTGCTTATCAATTAGAAAGCCACTGGGCTTCTTTGTGCCTTTATTTGCCCATCTGCAAAATGGAGACAATAAGAAAGCCTTCTTCCTAAGGCTACTGGGAGATTCAGTGTATTTAGAACATTCTCACACTCCGATGACTTGATTGCTGCTATCCTCAGCAGGGCCTAAATACAGGCATTCCCTCTGGAGGCTCAGCTTTTTGGTTAGTGAAGGAAGACAAAATGGAGAACAAGCTGTTGGGACGAAGTGGACTTCACAGTGATGCACAGTCCTGTTCCCTTCAAAGTCTAGAGGGAGTCAAGAGACCCCAAGGCTGGCTGTGGAGGGGAGGGGCGGGTCCAAAGGAGAGCGTCTGGGTGGAAAAACAGAGGGATCAATTTGCTCTGACGTGGGTGGGGGTGGGGTGGCCATCAGAACAGCCTGTGCCTGCTCTCCTTCCGGCTTTGTTCAGAGCCCCGTTGATACTTGTTGATACTTTGTTATCACCAGTGGAAAAAAAATAAAGCTCTGGGTGGCCACAGGAGAAGGGACTTTGTAGCCCTCTGCCTGAGTCCCTGAGGACAGGTCCCAACTTACACTAGTGAATTTAGGATTTGTTTTTTAACTTTATGATAGTACAAAGTGATGCCCCTCCCACAGCAACTGTGAATTTCAAATTGTAAATTTGGACGGTTTTCCTAGGCTAGACCTACATACTGTGATGGCCTCTCCCACCGCCAGGCAGCTCAGCTTCCAGCTGTCTGAAATCTGTGCTGGACAGTGCACTGTGTCTCTAAGAGATAGCACTTGGTGGGTGGGGCATATCAGAGGCATTCAACCTGTGACACTCCCAGTTACTGCAGGGTTATCGGGACACAAAATTCGAGTTTTTGCTGACCCTGTCTGTCAAAGCATTGGAGCTGCTTATTGAAGTGCACCAGCTCTGAGGTCAACTTTCAGTGAGTTCCCGACCCTGCCCCCCTGATCACACTGGAAGACGCTAGAGCGAGAGACAGGCTACAGATGGGGCTCTAAGTCACTCTGGCCGCCTCCCCGCTTTCTGGCTCTTTCCACTGTACTAACCATCAAAGTCTCTTGTTTTAGCCAATTTTCTCCTCATATAAGGAACAGAATATACAGAATCATTCTCTATAATGATGTTAATGCCTTCCACAAGCTTTTTACTGATTCCAGAAGAAATATGATCTGGCTGTGATAAAAAAGAAAATATCAATTTTATAAGTGCATCTCTTCTTTAAAAATTTGCCCAAAGTTTCTCAGAAAAAAAAGCTCTTTTGACGAAATGGAAATGTCAAAATGAAATTAAACGCATTACAGAAAACAGTGGTAATTAGCCACTGTTCCTACTTCAGAGCAAGCTCAGAAGAGTCTACATCTGTCCAGTACAACAAATGATTAACCTTTACGAGGCAAGAGACCTCAGTTATCTGGAAATGTAACTTTCTGCCTTCTTTGGCTTTCCTCTGGTTGATCCTGGCATCTGAACTCATGGCGAGCCGCGGGCACATGATGGGCAGGTTCCAGGACTCCTAGAGATCACCCACTCACTGATTCCTGTCTTCCCTGCCCATGCAAAGACACTTAGAAGGCTGCAAATTCCCTCAGAAAGCTCGTTATAGAGAGCAGTAGGCTGCAGCTAGGGCTACTTCCATCCTCCTCCCAGAGAAACCCCAAGCAAGACATCGAGAGAAACTGTCAATGACTAAGGACGCAGCCTGAAACCCATGCAGGCCAGCACAGAGGCATGGGAGCCACGGAACCGGGAAAGGAGATGGACAGAGTAGCCGGGAGGGTCCTTCATGGCAGAGAGACTGGCTGCTCTGGGCAAACAAGAAGAAATGTTCATGACAACCGGAATCCACTCTGCTATTGCAGGAGAAACCCTGCACACATACACACAGGGGAAAGGAAGACTCTTCTTGGGGCTTACATTACAACTGTCATTTTATAACACACAGCCAAATATTGAGGGGTGTGTGTGTGTGTGTGTGTGTGTGTGTGTGTGTGTTGTGTGTTTACTTTTCCAGTTCTGTGTTCAGAGAGTTAAAGAAACCATCACAAGCCGTGCAACAAGGGTCACATGAGCTTTACATATGTCAATGTCTTCCGACTCTTCTCCCATTGCACATAGTGTCACTAGGCCCATTCCCCTGACGTCTGGCAACCTTGTGCCTCTCCATTCCCACAGCCTCCCGCCCGCAGGGCTATGGCTGAGGGCTATTCTCAGTAATGTTGTAATGTATAGGGGTGATTTACCAAGAAGGCAGATTTTAGGTGTCTCTGTCTCTCTCTGTGTCTCTGTGTCTCTGTCTGTCTCTCTCTTTCTCTCACACACACACATACACACACTCACATACCACACATACACAACTGAGATAAAAGAACATCACTTTATGATATATATGTGTATTGAGATCAGTATACCAAAACATCACATCAAAACCTTAAATATACACTGTTTTAAAAGGAGAAAAACACATTATCTCCTAAAAGAAAGGATGGACTAGTTTAGAGCAAGTATAAGATGGACCTGGAACATACTGGGGCAAAAAAGAGGGGAGGGGAGGGGAGGGGAGGGGAGGGGAGGGGAGGGGAGGGAAGGAAGGGGAGGAGAGGGAAGGGGAGGGGAGGAGAGGGGAAGGAAGGGGAGGGGAGGAGAGGGGAGAGCAAGGGAGGGGAGGGGAGGGGAGGGTGAGGGAGGGGAGGAGAGGGGAGGGGAGAAGAGGGAAGAGCGGGGTAGGGGAGGGGAAGGGAAGGAAAGAGGGGGGAGGGGAGGAAGGAAATAAGGCTCAATAAATGACAAAAATGCAAGACCAAGCACCACAGAATTTCCAGTGAGTGCAATATAAAGATCAAAATAAACACAAACATAAGATTTCAACATACTGAATACAAAAGGAGTCTCTTGAGAGTTTCCTACTGTAAGTGAGTGCAAGCATGAGAAGGCGCATTCCTCCTTAGAGGAGACGGCCAACTTACTCATGGAGGAGTGGTGGAGATGATGAGTCACCCCTGGCGGCCCTCACAGACATGACTGACTCCTGCAGAAGCCATTGGCACAAGGCAACGCTCACTGTGGACGGTCAGTGAGGAACAGCCCGTGAGCAGAGTCTAGAATTTTTCCCAATAAACGGTAACAACTCAGAACTGAAGACAGGCTGGTTTAAGGTGGAGCAACCTGGCGGACACAAAACAAAATGGTGATCAAGGTCTCTATCCCACAGATGAGACAGGATGGCTACGTTCTGTTGTAAGAGTCCAAGAGTGGAGTTTCAGTCTGCAACACTTTGACAAGCAGTCAGGACTTGAATCTTGAAGCGAGGCCAAGGGATTGCCTTACAGTTTCACTCATGGAACACATTCACTTCTTTGACTAAGGCTGCACATTTGCTTGGAAGGCCTTGGGGCAACCCTGCATGCTTACTCGAGGCCATACCCAACCCGGACCTGCCACTGACCAAGCCACCCTTTATAACGCTGCAAGTCAGCACACGGCTGAGTCAAAGCCAGGGCTCGAAAAACCCATCCTAGTGTCTCAGAGACAATAGACACAAGACTGTCAGATGAGCAAACAGAAAGCCTGCCTCGCAATCTTAGCAAAGAATAAGGCTGGCTGTTCTGGTGGGCAGTACATGGCCTGTCACGTCTGATGGGGGGGGATTAGACCTATGAGAAGGGGGGTGATATCAGGAGTCATGGGACAAAGCGTAGGCAAACAGGACAAGTTAGAGGACCGGGGTCACACAGCCAAACCACAAGAGGGAATAAAGAAGATGATCTAGGCCTGGTGGACCGTGAGGAGGAGGTGGAGGACTGTGATGAGGAGGTGGAGGACCGTGATGAGGAGGTGGAGGACCGTGATGAGGAGGTGGAGGACCGTGATGAGGAGGTGGCGACAACCCAGGATGTAAGACCTTTCCCTTGGGTGGAACTACTCTCCTGGCTCCTGGTTATGTGGAATCCTTCTGACTGAAAGATATAAACTATCAAGGACCGGGCTCCCGTCCTGCGTTCACTTTGCAGAGCGAGCCTTAAAAACTCAAGGCATCAGGAAGTCACAGGGCATGACAGAGGAGATGGTGTAGGGGGCTCAGAGCCATGTCTACCCTGTCTAAACTTCTGTTCCCATTCTCTTCCTGGCCTTAAGAGCGCAGCTGGCTCCTGGGGTTTATCCACCGTGAACTGAGGGGAGAGCTGGTCTTTCGCTTTAAGGAGCCTGGAACTTTGCTCTGTGTCTCCCCTCCCCTCGATGCTGTTAGGTAATCTTGGTTCAGCAATTAACTTCCTATTCAGGGCAGTCTCTCAAGCTCTCCTTACAGTTCCCAACCTGAAGTCGAATGTGACCTCAAGGAACAGAAGAGAGGCTGGAAGAGAGAGGGCAATGATGTCCACTTGGTCCTGAAGACAACCACAGAAAAACACTGACATGCATGTAACCAGCGGCTGAGTGAATCAACCCAGAATGGTCCACATCTGGATGCCCCGCCTCTTTAATTCCCCACTATAAGGCCCCTCTCGGAGTACAATGCTCATATATAAGACTTAACAGGACCTATCAGTAACCCATGTAGGTAAATGGACAAGGAATTATAATCCCCATCACATAGATTACCAAACCAACTTTTTTAAAAAAAAGGACAAGTCATATATTTAAAGTCACATATTCCACAAAGATGATGGGGCCGCCATCAAAACCCAGGCTGTCATATTCCAAACACCTCCAGCCCATCACTTACAAGAGCACATGCTCGAGACCAGCGGCTCTAATGCTGCAACCCTTTAATAAAGTTCCTCAGGCTGTGGTGACCTCCAACCATAAGGCTATTTTCATTGCTGCTTCATAACTGCAATGCAAATATCTGATATGCAGCTGGTCTTCGGCGACCCCTGTCAAAGGCTCATCCAACCATCCAATGGGACATGACACACAGGTTGAGCACCATAGCTTTAGATGGTTATGGAGAGAACTCCCCGTCTTCGCTACCTCCTCTCAACCAAGACAAGGACGATGTGTCATCAGGACCAAGAGGAGAAGGCTTGGTGCCTGCAGAGAGCACTGGACAGACAGGGACAGGCTTGTTGTAGGCGAGAGATAAAATGTCCCCAAGGTACCGGCTCGGTGGAGGACGAGGCCTGGCTGAAGGAAGTGAGTTTCTGAGGGAGGACCTACGAGGTTTATAGCCGTGTTTCCTGCCCCCTCTCTGTGTCCCCAATGTGAGCAAGCAGATCTCCGTTCCTGATCCCATCAGTATAATGGGCTATGCTCTCAAATCATCGACAACATAAATCTCCCTCTGTAACTTCCTGTCAAGCCTGTGGTCACAGCGGTGAAGAAAAAAGGAAATAATCCAAGGTCTTTGTCCAGGACCTTGTCTTGTGTCCACACGAGAGAAGTGTGGGCGCTTAAGTCACCTGTGGATTGGAATTTCTGCACGCCCTCACTGGAACAATAGACAACCAGGGCAGCGTTTATGTGAATGTCAGGTCTTTATTGTTTAGGAAGGGTACTCTTTGTATGTGAGGGACCCTTGTGTTTTCTCTTTTAATCTGGGGAGTCGAGTGATATCTTCAGTTTTACAAATGAGCAAATTAAGGCCTAGGGGAGTAAAACAATGTGCCTGAGAACACAAAGCCAGCCTGGCGGGGAAGCCTTGGTCTTCCCTGTATCCCACATTAATAACACAACGAGTCTGGTCTGAGCCATTTAGAAGCTTACAATCTGACTTAACCCCTCTGCTGGGCATATCACAAGCCAGAAAGCATCTCAACTAACGTAGATGCTAACGGCTCATCTGAGTTATATCAATCCGAGCTCAAGTTGTAATGATTTGCCCCTTGCCCCAGCCCCAAAATGAAAGATGCTGACCTAGGTTATGATGGAGGCTGATCGTTAGGGGGAAGACGGGAGCTCGGAGAAGAAGCATTCCACCCTTAGGCGTGAGTGTTCGACTTTCAGAGAATTAATTTCAGTTGCTACCTGACTCTAAATACAGTGTGATTTTGGAGAGAGAGACAGAGACAGAGAGACAGTAGAAGAGATTAACATTGTAACATCTCAAGTCCATATAAAGCTACCTGAAAAATCATCTCATATTTAATTTTTCATGAGCGTAAACATATGTAAATCAGTTTTTGTTCAACAAAAACTTATAAAAACTTATAAAACAGCAAGTCCAAAGTAGAACTGATCTGATATGAAGACTTGCACTTGCTGAATGCGTTCAGCAAGATGTAGAAGACCAGCATTTCTCTCTAGATCGAAGAAAAGCATCAAGGTTTTGAATATTGAAGAATAAAAAAAAATAATAGGAAGATATTTCCTAAACAAACTATTTCACTGGCTATATGGTAGTGACAAGCCATGCAAGTATTGTCCCATGGTTAGAGATCCAGGGTCACAGGGTCTCAAGGTATAGGGACAACCTAACAGGCAGCATTTGTTAGTTAGAGGTTTTCAGAATAGCTCCGTTTGCTTAGACAAGCAGTATTAAACGGAGCCAAGGTTGTTCTGACCGAGTCCCTTCCGGCAGGAGCAGGGAGGGGAATTCTAATCACATGTCCACTGGACTCAAATCATCACACAGATTTGAACCCAAACCTCACTGGTAGCAGGATTAGCAACTATTGGTAGAGGGGAAACCCAAGAACTCTCTTTAGCTATTCAAGCGCGGGGCATAAAGAGAAGACTGGGCCATGTGCTCAGCCTTCACACACTTGCAAAAAAAGGAGTCTGTCCAGGTCTAACATTCACTTTGTCCTCAGACTTACAAACTCCAAGACGGAGCCCTGAAGATCCCAGTCTTGCTGCTAATGTGACCAAGAGTTAAGAGTTAGGCAGGAGAAAACTGTACAATGACGGAAATTACAAAGCATTTGGGGGCGATCATTCCATTTACAAATTAACCTCTAAGTGCTTTGGAGGGCCATTTCCATGATCCCATTAATAAAACCAAATTGTTTCCAATATCCAGTCAGTCCTCAAATCACAAGCCTGAGAAAATTCTAAGCAGTTTCTGATAGCGGCGACTCGCACAGAGAAGGCAATGAAGAAATTGCTACAAAACAAAGCCCTGTTGTGGCCTGTGGTGTGGGAGATCCAGGGGACCTTTGGCTCATCCCGCACAACTCTGATAGCGTTCGGAGCTGGTCCTGGTTACTATTTCCCAAATCTTGAGATGCAAGCACTGGGCTCGAGCCGCCCCCCACCCCCAACAGATCGGCCACCATACCAGTGAAACTGCAAGGTGGAAAATATCACCTCCCAGGGCTCCCGGGGAGAGCCCGTTTCCCATCACCATTCAACTTCCCAGAGTTTGGAAAAAAGCGCAGCGATGGAGCTGGGCTTCCTTGCCCGGCCCATCAGTCCGCAATGGAGGCCGATGCAGCCCGGCTTTTGCATCTGCATTGCTTTTTTTGCTCTAGGGAAACGCGAAGTGGGAAAGGGTAGGGTACGCCACACACCGCGGGGAAAGTTCCGCCCCAGGAGTTTGGAGAAATGGATTAGAAACCAGAGAACCCAAAAAAGCCCCGGCCGGCAGCGGCTCTGGGAACCCCCATCCCGCACCGCGCACCGCACTCACCGCTGTCGCTCGCCCGCGCCGTCGAGCCCGGGAGCCGAGCGTCCCGCCGCTGTCGCATGCCCTCGGGGGAGCGCGACGGGGCGAGCGGGCTCGGGCCAGCCAGCAGCGGAGGACGCGGAGCAGGCAGAGCCGAGCGCCTGCTCTCCAGCGTCCGGGCGACGCGCCGGGAGTCCCGGGCAACTTTGCTAGGACGAGGGGGTGGAGAGGTGGAAGGCGGCCCAGTCCCGCCCGCCTGCCAGCCCGGCTGGTGCTCTGCAAGTTCCCACAGGAGCGCGCCCCCCGCCGGCCAGGCTCGGATCGGCGCGGCAGAGAGAGCCAGCCGTCCAGAGAGAAGCTTTCTCTGCAGAAGCTTGGCTGGGGACCTGGTGCCCGTGGGGTGGCCAGCTCTGAGAGGCTACCTAAGGTTTCCTAAGGGGACAGTAGCATCTAGGGGCCCTACACAGATCATTGCTCTGTGATGGAAGATACCTGTTTGAGGAGGCTGCTGTGGGAGGCAGGCTCTATGCCAGGACGGAACCTGACACCCTAAAGCCTGAACCCCAAAGCTGCCCTAGAGTTCAGGCAACCCCAGAGACCAAGAACAGTCACCTTTGTGTTACAACCGGAAACAGCGCGTGTTTAAGCTCTCGTGGGAGTCGTTTTGGCCTCCTGCAGTGAACAGTCCCGGATATGCTGTTTCAAAACTGACCCACCTTTGGTAAAGTCCATGGAAAGGAAAGCAAAAGGGTTTCTCTGCCCTAGAAACCAAATTCCAGGTCCCAGCGTGCTAGAAGGTGGGCCTTCCTGGGAAGCTTAGGAGAAGATACTGTGATGTCAAAAGTCATTCTCAGGCCACCTCGGACACTTGGGAAATGTCTAGACTGTGGGTTTGGACATACTTCGCCATCTGTTCAACCATGTGCATTCAGTGGGACCCTCCTCTCTGCCCTTGAGGGCTCAGCTGGTAAAGTGCACACGCTCAGACTGAGTTTAATCTCCAGCCACCAGGTAACGAGCCATCTTGCCTCCCCTACCCACAAGCCCCGTGCTGGAAAGGCGGAAACAGGACGATCCCTGGGGTTTGCTGGTTAGCCTGTCTAGCCCACGGGTGAGCTCCGGGTTCTGCTAGAAACCAGATAGAAAGCAGTTGAGGAAGACACAGGAGGTTAATGTCTGGCTTCCACACCCATGCGCGTGTGCAGGCACGCATGTGCATGCACACACACACACACACACACACACACACTCACACACTGACTCTTAAGATGAAATTTAAGGATTATCTTCTTTCAACCCTTGTTGGGTCAGGGATGTCTCCTCACTTCTTTACCAAATATTTTTGTAAGTAGAACCAAATTAAAATTAGTACCACTTAGTAAAAACAAATGAAAACTAGTACCCCGAATGGTAAGCTTCAAGATGACTACCAGCTGGAGGGTCACTCAAAACCTTCTAAACAAACACTCACCCAACAGCTTCCTTGGGTTCTTATATTCCTGGAGAGCAAGGGGTTACAGCATTGTTTTGCCAAGGAAAGGGGGGGTTCAGACTGCAGCCTTGAAGGATCTGCGCCCCCGCTGCACCACGGGCCCTCGTGTTGCAATATGAGTGCTGCAAGATACGTTAATAAGTAAATAAACGAACAAACAACCACGAGTAACAGCAAATCGCCGTAGGGAGAGGCAACGCAGGAGCCAAGGGCGAGTTTCCTGCCCGGTTTATGGAGAGAGGCCTGGACTCTTCCATCCGATCTTGGACCTGCAACTCTACAGACAAGAATTCACATGCCCTTCGCTTCAGGAACAATCTGAACTGAGGCTATGTTGAAATTCACTGCCCTGGACTAATTAGCAGAGAGGCTGCCTCAAGCAACTTGCAGATGTGTGAAAAAATGGGACAGCATCGAGGGAGAGGTAAGTGGTCCCTTCCACATGCATGAAGCCCCGCCCCTGGGAGAGGAGGTCTTAGCAAGGGGAGGGAAAGGGGATCCATTTTCTTTAAGACTGTAGAAAGCCGGGCGGTGGTGGCGCACAACTTTAATCCCAGCACTTGGGAGGCAGAGGCAGGTGAATTTCTGAGTTCTAGGCCAGCCTGGTCTACAGAGTGAGTTCCAGGACAGCGAGGTTTACACAGAGAAACCCTGTATTGAAAAAGGAGGGGGGGGAGAGGAGAGGAGAGGAGAGGAGAGGAGAGGAGAGGAGAGGAGAGGAGAGGAGAGGAGAGGAGAGGAGAGGAGAGGAGAGGAGAGGAGAGGAGAGAAGACTGTATGTAGACCCTGGCCATCAACCATGCCTGAGAGTATGTAGGGAGCGCAAACTGGACTTGAGTGGTATCAAAAGAACCAGAACGAGGACACACAGTGGGATGGGTGAAGAGAAGACTGTGGATGTGGAAGGAGTTAAGGAGAGGAGCAAATGTGACCCTAATCTTGAGGAAACGATAACTTCTTTAAAGAGAATAGTCTACTTACAGATCCTATTGAATATAAAGATATTTCTATCTGGAGAGGCCATCATCTTAAACCAACAATAGTGAGATAATCCTGCCGTTAAAACAAGTCACTGATGGGACGGGGTTTAGATCTTTACCACAGTAAGGCTCATGAAGAATGCATTCAGCAGGAGGCAAAGAGGTGTGTCAACAGTCAGGAGCACTCGCTGTCTTCCAGAGGACCATTGTGTGGCTTGCAGGACTTCTGTGAAAGGGTTTACAGTCACCTGAAACTCCAACTCCAGATCCAGTTCCCTCTTACAGTCCTCTTGGGCACCTGGATACAAGTAACATCAATAAATACACACACATATACATGGATACATATAAATGCACACCTTTAAAAAATACTTTGTCAAAACAACTGTGAAATAGTTAGAAAATACAAATACTTGTTTGATTTTTAACTTTAGGGAGAACTTCAAGGTAATAATAAAATAAAACATCACAAGAAATAGCCATTGATTTTACTACATACTAAAAGTTCTATCTGTGTGAAACAAAAATAATTCCATATTTTAAAATAACAGTCAGACTAGAGAGTAGGAGAGAAAGCTGTCTGTGTGTGTGTGTGTGTGTGTGTGTTTGTGTGTTGTATGTGTGTATGCAGATGTACACACATGAGCACAGGTGCTGGTAGAACCTAGGAGGATCTGATTCCCCTGGAGCTGGAATCACAGGCATTTGTGATCTGCCCCAGGTGGGTGCTGGGAACCATATTGGGGTCCTTTGAAGAACAGCAAGTGCTTTGCAGAGTTAAGCCCTTCTCTAGCCCCAACAATGTTTTAAAAGATTTAATTTTTATATGTGTATGTGTGTGTGTGAGAGACAGAGAGAGAGAGAGAGAGAGAGAGAGAGTTGGTGGTGTGTGTGTGTGTGTGTGTGTGTGTGCACCATGTGTGAGCGTGTGCCCTTGGAGGCCAGAAAGCATCTGACTCCTTGGAGCTGGAATTACAAACATTGGAGTTCCTGTTCTGGGAACTGAACGTGGGTCCTGAAGTGCTCTTAACTTGCGCCATCTCACCAGCCCCCCAGGAAATTCTAATAGTTAAAATTTTAATATAAAAAAAAAACCAGAAAATTAGCCAAGTAAACCAACAATTGGAATAAAAGTGGCCAAAAAATAAGTGATAACATTTTTAATGGGTCTAACTGTAAAAGAAGTATATAAACTCAAATGAGACACTACTTACTAGGCTCCAAACTGGCAAACTACTGTAATTAGCATATAAGTGATTCGGGCTTTATTATAGCATGTTCATACGTACTTCCCTCCACACGTCTCTGCCCCGCACCCCCACCACCACCACTCCCCGCCCCTCACCCCCACCCCCCACCGCCCCCTTCTGGCCTGGTATTCCCCATCCTTCTTCCTTGTAAAGTTCCATGTGAGGTTCCTCCACACACCTCATACATGACGACTAAAATCTAAGATCCACACATGAGAGAAAATACGTGGTGTTTGTCTTCTGAGTATGAGAGACTTTGCTTAGCAGAGTGATTTCCAGCCTCACCCGGTCTCAGGCAAGTGTCATGCTTTGGGTTTTCTTTACAGCTGAATAAACTTCCATGGTGCTGTACGCATCTACCAGATTTTCCTTATCCATTTATCTGCTGATGGACATCTAGGCTGGCTTTTTCTAGCCACAGTAAACACTGTAGAAGTTGCCGAAACGTTTTTTGTTAGTCTTTGTTGGTTTTCAGTGGCGGTTCCCAGTACTGACTAAGATTTAAAGGGAATGTCTAATTTTAGGCATTGCTGGTGGGATACAAATTAGTCTGATGATTCTGGTGGGTGATTTGCACTCATTCCGGGGGTCCATGTTTGACAGAGGTGGGTCTCATGATCGGCATCTCAAATAGCACTGGGGCTCCGTGACCACAGTCTACCCCTCTTGAGAATGGAAGTCGGGGGCAGTCAGAAAGTCCTGGGGCAGAGAGTGAGTGCTTTTTAATTGTTCTTGAGGTTGTATCTCCAGGCTTCTGATGGTGCCAGTCGATCAATGGGCATGGAGAACTGTAAACTCCCTCAGGAGAATGGAGAAACTGACGTGCGGATAATTTAACCAAGGCTTTAACTTCTCCTTTACAAGATGCACAAAAAATAAAATGGAAAACAATGGTTTTGTTTAAGTAAGCCCAGAAATTCAGAAATCACAAAGGAAGGTTAGAACTGGTAAGAAAGCAATGTTATTGCTGACAACTTTTATATACATACATGTACAAAATAATAATGTAATAATGGTTATAATGTATGAGGTCTACATAAGAGGAGACTGGAACATATCAAGAAACTAACTAACAATAGCCATGCTGTTTGATTGTAACATTTGAGAGTCACCCTGCAGTCAACCACCCACTACAGATCCATGACGATTTTAACATATATGTAAACACTTTATGCCATAAACACAGATATCCAATGAAAACTGTAGTGGAAAACTGTTCAAATATATTTTCATTTACCCACCAAATGGGCTAGTATACAGACATACAAATCACCTTTTCTAGAACAGATAATGAAGAGAATATATTTATGACTTCATGTGTTTTTAATAAAAGGCAGAATACAGAACTACATAATCAATTTCATTTGCTTTTATCATGTGATTTTTTGTATGAATGGATACTGTAAATCAACATCCAATTTGTATGAACTGAAACTATTTTGAGATGGGACTACATATGTGTGTGTTACTTCTTAAATACCTGTGTACACATACACCACACACACACACACACACACACACACACACACACACAGAGTTCCTGAAGGTTGTACTCTAATCAACAGCTATCAACACCCTCATGATACACTCATTAGACCATGAGACTAGACCCACTGATAGCCCTTGTGGGAAGAAGAAGGGAGCTCACAAGATCCCTGGGACTCAGCAGCCTGCATGAGATCTGCCGGAGACCCTCCTCTCCATACGGTTTATACGTATATGGAATGTAAGTGATTGGCTGGGGGAGGAGGCTTCCTGCGGTGCAGCTGCCCATCCGCTGTGCATGGGACTTCCCGATAAAGCTGTTTTTAGTCATGCTTGCTCCTGTGACCCTAATGAACCCACTGGCTCCTTGAGCAGGAATCCCTTCTTGCTCTCTCTGGATGAATATAGATAATTTTTTCTTTAGTTCTCTCCAACAAAACCCATGCAAGAGTGGGTGAACTCTGTAAGAATATAATCACTCCTTTTCAAATATAAACGACTATAGAGAAAACTGGAGCACAGGTGAAGTGTCAGGGCAGAACCAAAAACCTGATAGAAATACTATCTTAAAAGAAATACTATCTTAAAAGTCGGATGAAGATGCGATGGCTTGTTGCATTTTAAATTGTTCATGAAACAAGACCCTAAGTTGCACTTCTGTGATACTTTCTGCTTCACTCAAATGCCCCTTGAGGATTAGCGTAGAACATCTGAGTTTGACAAGCGCTCTACCATGTAATCCCCAAAGGAAGGACCCTTGCAGGTTGGTCGACTGAGGTGACCAGTGGACAAGAGGTGACAGTGCGCTACCTTCGAGGGAAGCACGCTTCAGAGATTCGCTCAGTCTGGCCCCCATGCAATCTGCTACCACTGAGGGAAGGCTCTTCAGAGACTCTGGCCAGGGGCCCCCATGCAGGCTTTATCTTGGCAGCCTCCTCAGCTTCCCAATGGGGACCAGCTCGCACCTGTGGTTTCCTTTGATTGGCTGTCTTTTGCTGCCCTAGAACTCTTCAGCCCACCAAGCCGAAGGAAAACATGAAAAGCAACAGTAACAATTGAACAACAAATCGTGGAAAGAAAAAAAAAAGCAGAAAGAACAAACACATCTCCCCACAGCTGCTCAGTTACAGAGCCCTGATTCCAGAAGGAAAAAAAAAAAACTTTAAGTAAAATAAGGTCTGTGGTTTGCAAAATCAAGTTCTCCGGAGCTTCAAAGGCTGTGACTTTAATCCATGACAGAGAGAAGATGAAGATCAAACCATCTTCCCTAGAACTCAGACAGTTTCCTTCACTGGGGAAGAGAATTTTGATGTGGGGAAGAAACACAAAATACCTATGGGCATGGGAGCACTAACTCCTCACTGCTAAATATCTAAGAGACTGGCAACCACCTCAAGTATAAAGGACACAGGCGTCATATGGCCGACTGTGTGTTAACAATACTTTGAGCACTGCTGTGTCGCTTCCCCTTCTGACTCTCGCTGTGGTGCAAAGGTGGGTGGAGGTGAGCTTTGCTAGCCTGCACAAGGCTCGCTTTATTCTCTTCCCTTAGCCCAACAGCAGGGATATCAGCTCCTGCCTAGATCCAGGAATGAAGAGGCCACGGAACCCATGGGGTTAAGAACTGAGTTCTCCCTCAGCTACTGAGACTTGGGAAGCCTTGGTCAGCACAGCGCAGCCGAGTACCTCCTGCCTTAGACAAATAGGTGTGCCCTGCCTTCCAACAGTATCTTAAATGACGATGCGAGGCGTGCCCTGCAGCTTAACTGGGACACATTCTCATTGTGTGTTTCATGGCACAGCACTACAGGAACCAGCAACATGGCAAACTAGACCTAGGAGAGACCAGCCCGGTGCCTGGGCTTTTGGTGGGTCCCAGGGGTGATAGAAAAATAGCACTTTAGGCAGTCCGTCTGGGGCCAATAAAGACCCAGGAAATTACCAGCATTGGTTGCAATGGGAACAGGATCCAGGAGTCAAAGATGAGGGGGAGGAATGGATCCTCAGAAGAATGAAGGGAACCCCACTTGCTGCCTGCCAACACCTGGACACTGCGAAGTCACTCAGGAGACCACTGGATGGAACTGCTGGACTCCCTTTAGCTTGCCTAGAGAGTGACAAAGTAAAGTTATGTCAATGACAGAAATAAGAGATACATTCTAGGTCCACTATCAACAGTAGTGTTACATTTGCTTGCCTACATTTTCAGCCTAAGAAGTGTATGCATCACACCAGGAAACTTGAAGAAAGAATAATGTATCTGACGTCTGCAAGCTTCAAAAGTGAAACCATGTCCGAGCAACAGTAACATACACCTTACACAATGAGTCGTCTTCTCCCGATCCCTTGCTCAAGCCATGACTAGATATTTGCCTTGCCCGAGGCAGTCAACAAGAACCTGATACTAGCAACACTTTCAGCTGTGCAAATATTTATTCTGGTAAACCTAAAAAAGAAAAAGGAAATACTTGTAAATAAACCCTGCTAGAGTTTTCTGCATTCTATGTACTCAGTGTTTTCCCTTGTTTTGCAACAGAAAGTTGTAACAAGATCCTGAATTCTTGTCTCTGGGGTTGATTTTTTTTTTTCAGTCGCAGCTGATGGATCCTGGCCAAATTAACATTTAATATTATTATATAATTTGAATAATGACACAGCAGAATAATATGAGTGAGCTATAGGAACAATGCTAGCTGTCTTTAATTGGTTGACTTGAAGCAGAAGACAGCAGCTAAGCCATTATCAGTGTTCTATCACTTGGGGGAGCACAGTGGTTAGCGCTTCCGTGAAGCAAACTGAAGAAGGCTTGAAGGAGACATTGCTGCAGGGCCCTTCTTTGGGACCAAGTGACCCATGAGGAGGCACTGCACAAGGCCAGCATGAACAGGGAGGGGTGAGGCAAATGAGGCATTAATCTCGGAGGGAAACTGATTCTGGGATGAGGTGGGTTAAGGATGAGAAGCCCAGAAAAGCATCTCAGAGAGAAAGACACCGCAACTGAATATCTGGGACCAAAGGTCAAAGTCAGGTCAAAACACTTTATTTATTCTATAATAAACCTTTCTTCTGTTCCCTAATTTCCTGCAGGAATGTTCAAATCATAGTCCCAGGCTGTGTGACCAACACAAAATGGTAGGTAAACTCACCCAAAACATCATGAAACCTTTGCCATTATTTTTTTTGAACCTCAATTGCATGGTCCTTGAGTATGAACTATATTAGAAAACAATATTGTATCACGACGTCTAAGAGTTGGATACAGTGTCAGGCAAGAAAGTGAAATGCCAAGGTCCCAGATGCCTCTCTGACACTTTTAACTTCCTATCTGGGAAAACTCAGGCACTAGAATGAGAGAAATTTTAAGACTGAATGAAATTTGGGAATGTCTTGGTCACACATTACAGTTCCAAAATAAGACAGCTCTTGTGTCTAAAGCTATTGCCTAGCCATGATTAGAACATGAACAGAGAGCTGTCCGGTGCTCCCTGGAAAAGGCAGTGGGCTCCAGGGAGCAGCGTGAGACTTGGTTTATCTTCTGCTCATATTGTGTTGAGTTCACCTTCTTTAAGAAGTTGACATTTTAGGGATTTGTTGAAAAGGAAAGAGGGCATTAGGAAAAAGAAAAAAGTAGAAGTGAAACTCTGACCTGTTGAACCATGAAAGCAAAGCACTTGAGTTTTTAAAATAGCTAGAGATAGACTTAAGGACCTGGAAGGTGTGACTAGGGGAATTCATTACACATCAGCAGAAGAAAGGGGCGTCCGTGACAGGAGATCTAGAGAGATGGAAATGAATATGGGGAGACTTTGTGCTTGTGTTTGTAGTCTGTCACACAGTGTGAGCTAGATAGAAAGCCAGAGTAAAAAAAAAAAATCTCTTCAAAAAGTCATGATTAGGTATTTTTCCAAATTGGAACCAAAATGGATTTCCAGAGTCAAGAAGTTTAACTAGTTCAAGCAAACACTTCCATGTTCACAAGTTAAAGTTTTAAAGACGAACAAACAAAATTAGCAGGTAATGAGGAAAGACAGATGAGTGGAGCCAATCACAGGCATCTCAGCAGCAGTGGAGGCCGGGAGAAAATGGAATATCATCCCCATAGTGTTGGCAAACATACAAGGAAAGCTGGGGCTTATGGTTTTTTCATTGAAGACCAAACCTCAATTAAAAAAAAAAAAAGTAAAGAAGGAAAGGAAATGAATCCCAAAAGAAGAAGTGGTTCACAGAGAACGCTTTCCTTGAGGTTGAGTGGTGACCGGATGCGGGTTCACACTGTCTGCAGCCTACGATTAGCAAAAGTGACAGTGGAGGAAGGAAAAAAAACCTAAGACATTAGACAAGAAAAGCGTGGAACGGAGAGTCAGTAAGAAGGAGAGCAGCCTGGCGTAAGAGTCCAAGGTCTCTGTGCTTGAAGAACTGATTAACTTTAGAGTTCTCTAAGTCAAGTAAAAAAGTGACTAGGTTGAGTGAGGGCTAAAAGGAATGGCACAGGGATACAAACACAAACAAAATACTCACACACACACACACACACACACACACGTACCACATGCACATACTTGCGCGCACACACACATACTCACAATTGCACAAACACACACACATGCACACACAAATAAATAAGTAGATAGATAGTTAGCACACAAAACTAAAGTCCAGCTACAGGTTATTTTAATGAGACATACTCAAATTATAATAAGAAAATTAATATTAAGCAAACATTGATCATAGAAAGTTCCTGTAACTGATACCAAATGAAAGAGACCGTACAGTAAAAGGTGTTGTTTGAGATCAAGAAAAATCACCACGACTGTGAAGGAATCAATTGCACCAGAAGTGGCTCGGCTGAAAAGCACCCTGGGCCTATAAAATCATATTCCACACCCGCTTCTCACCCTTTAAGAAAGAATTCCCACCCACCTCTCAAATCATCAGTTCTAGAATTACTAAGCCCAGTTCCTCCCTCTCTCTCTTGTGAATGAACCCGGTGACTATCTAGCAGGTGTAAAGTAGCTTATCTTTAAGCCACGTCAAGACAAACAGCTCCTGTTCAGTCTTGTATTGTCTCATTTGATGCACACGATGCAAAAAGCAGCTAAAGGAATTTAGATTAGGGTGAGGGTTCGCTCTCGGCAGGCTGGGGGCATTGATTCCAGTGCATAAACAATGATAGTAAGTGTTAAATATTACACAGAATAAATCTGGATTTCAGGCATACCAGAAGGTGGTTTGAGGGTCTGAAAGCCCTGTCCTGGCTGCAGACGAGTCTTTTATAATCCACATTCACATCGGTTTGCTTTCTTCCCTCTTCCCTCTGTGGATGAGGAGGTCCCCCACATATGGGACAGAGGTGACACACGCTCTACCCAGCATAATGTTGCTGTGAGGATAAAACTAAATAGTGCACAGGAAAGCTCTTTAAAAACCTTTGAGTGCTCCTCGAGCGTGAGATACGATTTACATTGTGCTGCGCTCCCCTGATGGATTGTCAACATTAAAAACCACCATTTCCTGACCATGCCTGTGAGATCTCAGTTATCTGGTATCGTGTGTCTTGGCGAAGTTTGAACAGCGAGACTGCTGGCATCTGTGTATTCCGATGTATGGCGAACAATGGCGAAGTGCAGTGCTCTTCCCACTCCCTTTTCTGTCACTGGATGTGACAGAGTCACAGAGGAGGAAACTAGCCTGGGTGCTTAGTGTGAATAAATGTTTTCCCACCTGCACTTCCTCCACTGTCCCTGAGCCCTGGCAGCATGGGGGTGGGGGTGACTGAGGCATGGTCCCTTAATCTCAGCAATTCGGCCACCTATAAGTTTATTCATTGACTACTGCCTGCTGGAATAAGGAGAAGGAGAGGGAGGAGGAGGATGAAGAAGAAGAAGAAGAAGAAGAAGAAGAAGAAGAAGAAGAAGAAGAAGAAGAAGAGGGGGAGGGGGAGGAGAGGGGGAGGGGGAGGGGGAGGGGGAGGGGGAGGAGGAGGGAAGGGAGAGGAGGAAGAGGAAGAGGAAGAAGAGAGGGAAGAAGAAGAAAAGAAGGAGGAGGAGAAGAGGGAGGAAGAGAAAGAAAAGCAGGAGGAAGGGGAGGAGAAGAAGGGGGAGAAGAAAGAGGAGGGGAGGGAAGGAGGAGAAAAGGAGGAAGAGAAGGAAGAGGAAGAGAAGGAGGAAGAGAGGAAGAAGAAGTTGTTCCTCTGGCCAAGATTGTTCATTCATTCACTGGAGCATAGGTAGCTTCCCAGTGGCCACACCCTTAAAACCAATGGTTCTCCCTCCCCTGGCACTATCAGTGGATAGCAACTCAGTAAGGGGTGGCTCCATCAGGGCTCCTCCCCCACTCCTGCTGGAACCTCGCCTGGCTTCATCCTGTGCAGGTAGCCACAGATGCTGTGAGCTCATGGCTGTGATGGCCAGACTACATCTATAAGACATCAGCTCACAGCACACGTCCCAGCTCTCTGAGCCGTCACCAAGGCACATGCTGTAACATCATTAGACTCAGTAGATACATTAAAAAAAAAAAAAAAGCACATGAAGTTGGGACAGGGGTGTGTTGTGGGGGAGATCCGGGACAGTTAGAGATGGTATTAGGAGTGGATATGGTCTTGTTGTGTACGTGTATGAAATCTCAAAGAATAAATTTATTTTTTTTTCTCTTAGCAATGGATTTTTATAATTCTGGTAAGCATGACCCCATTGACTCTGCCTTGTCTCGCTGCATTTCATCTTTAAATTTTATATAGGTGATCCTGAATTCTTGAGGTAGACTGCATGAATCTGAAACAAACCAACTGAAACACAATGAATGAATCGATTACCTCTTTAACAAGATACAAATTGCAGTGCTAGCCCAATCATTAGCTCGTTGCCTTAGAGAAATCAATGGGGAATTGGTCTAACCCGGCTGGATCCTGACCTCAATATCAGGGAATTGATCATATAAGGAGAGCTGAGCCCTGTCTACCTAGGACCAGAAGACCACCAAGGAAAACTTGATGTCACGTCAATCAGAAGAAGAAAAGGATCATCACAACAAAGATCTGTAGCTTTAGATGGTCACCCTGGGAAGGACACCGAGGTGTTTCAGTGACTCCTGCCTGAGCTGCATAGCCTCAAGCTAACCACAGGCGATTATCAACAGATGGAGATTAAAGCGTCATATATGTAAACCAACAGTCATTCCATCTCTGTGCAATGAGTAACAACAACAACAACAACAACAACAACAACAACAATAATAATGACTGAAGAGCTATCTTGGATTAAAGGAGACCAAAGAAATAGACACCTAAAGTTGTAGTGACCCTGGGGTAAATTTTGAGCTTAAGGGGAAAAGAAAGTTGCACAGAGAGCTATTGAACCCCTCACATTGGGTTGTAGATCTGCCATGATAAAAGCAAGTGTCAACGTTAAAGACGCTGAACCTGGCGAGACAAAGGATTAATGTCGAGCTCAGGAAAGACACACAGTCTGGAGCATGAAGCCGTTCCCTTGCAAGTATGACACTCACGCCACGCCCTTTTCAGTCCAGACACCGGAACTATCTCCGAGCGTTCAGAAAAGTAAATTTTGCAAACTGGGGAGAGAGAAGTCCTGCGGAGCAGGTCTTCTAAAGAAGCATTTACTAGGAGGCACGGACGGGAACTGACGTCGTCAAGGTGGAGGACTGTTAAGACTCGTTGTGATGCTAGGCTCCTGGCTTGAAGCCAGGGGCAAGAAAGAGAAACTGAGTCCAGTTCTTCTGGGTGGAGCGACCATCATTCTCACTCTCATTTGATGACTCATTATTGTTCACGCCAGAAACATCATCTTAGAGGATGTAAAGTTTTATAAGTTTCTTGCTAGCCTATACCAACCATCCGTAATAATGGGCTTGGGTGTGGTGTTTTCTTATATGTATAAAATGTATTTTGATCATATTGGCCCTCCATTATCTTCTCCCGTCTCCTCCCCACTCCCACTGATGTGCTCCAGCAGTTCTCCTGTGCTTCCTTCACACTCCTAGATTCTTCTTGTTATTGTTTCTCTGTGAACCAACAAACCTCATCACACTTCCTTACAGAAGTATGGGCAACTTAGCAGTTGCTACACCACTGAAGAAAATGTCTCGTCCCCCAGAACCATTAACTGGCACGAATCTTCAGGGAGGGGCAGGGCTTTGTGACATCTCCCACTCCCCAACCCCAGTAGCAATTAAAAAAAAAAAGGAATAAGCTGTAATTTTCCACATTCTGGCTTTTGATCCATTATTCAGAACTGACAGGCTGGTTTATTTTGCAGGGGTGGGAGGGATGGTTTGTCTATCCACATAATATGTAAACCGTATTAGGGAGAAGAAACTGAGCTATTGAGGATGCTGTGTGCATCAGAGACCGTTTTCTGCTTCCCACAATTCGTGTGCTAAATCAAGCTCACTTCTTCAAGTCCTATCTCATGTCACTTCTCCTGGACATTCCATTGACATGAGAACATTGTGACTCTCCAGATGGGCTCCCTGGGTCTCACCCAGCACAGGCAGTGACCCCTGTGTGACCCTGAACACTTAGCCCGCCTCTCTGCCCTCTCCATTTTATTATCTGTGTCATACAGATAAGGATTCCAAGACCCAGAGGAACTTCCCAACATACCTAAATCACTGAGCACCGAGCCGGTGGTGCTTAGGCTGGGAGCTTCTAAGGGCCCTATGACTCCCCCGACAAAGGTAAGAAACGATCTTCAGCTATGCATCAGCACCAGCAGCATCTGAGCTCAAAGCCTTAACAAGTTGTTGTTTGAAAACACAAGTCCTACCTCCCACAAAGCAAGCTCAGAGGTTCTGCCATCCTGTGACAATGAAGCACCTCAGAAGGCAGAAAGCAGAAGGGAAAGGACGAGACAGCCTGGGTATCAGAACCCTCAGATTTAAAGACACCCTTTCCCACCTGCTCCAGTAAAATGGAAATTTTGGGGTGTGTGTGTGTGTATGGGAAGGTCAGAGGTCAGAGGGTCTTAATTTATTAAGGGTCACCTCAGTTTTTGAAGAGTCACTGAGCCTTGAGCTTACCAACTGGCTAGAGCATCTGGCCAGGGAGACCTGGTATCTGCCTGTCTCCACTGCTGTCCCACACCACCACGGCCAGCACTACAGTTATAGACCCACTGCCGCCATTCCTGGCTTTGGACATTTTGATACTTCTCCTTGAAGGTCAAAAAGCAATAAAACGTGTAAGTCAATCAAGCATAGCATCAAAAATGTATGTTGCCTGAGCATGGTGGCCCGCACCTGTCGTCCCAGCACTTAGAGGGGGAGTCAGGAAGATTGCTATGAGTTTGAGACCAGCCTGAGCTATACAATGAGTTCCAGAAGCCAACCCGCGCTACAGAGTATACCTTGTCTCAAACAATAAAATAAATCCAAATGGCTTGTTCCTGCCTCTCTCCAGGAACCTAGTAAGGCATATGAATGAGAGACAGTAACCACTGTGTGCCCCACCCAGGCTGCAGAAAGGTCCCTGCAAGGACAAGCGGGCAGTCGAAATATTACAATGTTTCTTCAGTTACTTTCCCCTGTTGTACTTTTTAAAGTTTTATTTCCACTCCCAACCTTATGAAAGTTTTTCTTGTTTTACATAGTCAGCTCTATCCGGTTTTAAAACTATCTCTTGCCGGGCGTTGGTGGTGCACGCCTGTAATCCCAGCACTTGGGAGGCAGAGGCAGGCAGATTTCTGAGTTCGAGGCCAGCCTGGTCTACAGAGTGAGTTCCAGGACAGCCAGGGCTACACAGAGAAACCCTGTCTCGAAAAACCAAAAACAAACAAACAAACAAACAAACAACAACAACAAAAAAAACTATCATAGTCTTGAACCCAGGAAGTCCTTTGCAATTCCCAGGGTCGGATCCCTGTTCATCTGTGTTTCCTCCTCTTCCTCCTCCTCTTCCCCCTCCTTCCCCTCCCTTTTTCCCTCCTCCCCTCCTCTTCCTCCCCCTCTCTTTTTCCCTCCTCCCCCCTCCTCCCCTTCTCCCTCTCCCCCTCCTCCCTCTCCCCCTCCTCCCTCCCCCCCTCCTTTGCACTCTGTAACCCATCTGGAATGTTTGTGGTCTAAAGGTTCTAAGTGCGGAGTTATCTGAATACCTGGTCCTCCTTGTTCTACCGCTCCCGACTCTAGCTCCGGCCACCTGTGAGCCAGTGCACTGTCTCCCCAGCTGACTACTGTGAAATGAACTATTACTCCTGGGGGGGGAAAAAAGCCCAGAGTCCAAACGTGTATCTCTGGGGTTTGTCCTGGAGTTCCTTCCTTGTGTGTGTCCACGCGGGTGTGTGAACACGTGCATGAACTATGCATACAGCACGTGTGCCTGCTCATGTGAATATGCACATGTGCCTACGTGTTCCCACAGGGCTGGACACGCCAGAGGTTGACATGGCAGTCTTCCTGTGTCTAACTTATTTTTCAAGGCAGGGAGGGTCTGACACTGAGGCTGGACCTCACAGATGCGGCTGGGCTGGCTGACCAGAGCTCCAGGAGTCATCTCCACGTTCATGCTTCTGGGATCGCCAGTATGCCACTGAACTTTGTATGCTCGAACTGAAGACGGGAACTCGGGTCCTTACTCCTGCCTCGCTGGCCTCTGGTTGCTTCATTTCTAATGCAGAAAGTGAACGTGGCTCCTTCGCCTCACTCAGGAGTGGCCATGCTGACAGAGTATCTTGCCTAAAGTCTACAGGTCAAGGCCTCCTTGAAGGCCTGAAGAAAAGGATAAGGGGGGGGAGGGGTAAGGATGTCAGCACTCTCTCCATCAGCCACCCCCATATCCCAGCATCCCTTATCAGCCTGAGGTCCCATCTCCTTGTGCTATTTTTTTCCAAAGTCCTGTGGAACCATTTATGCAAGGTGACAAAGATCTAGTAGAGGAGTCAGCGGACATACACCCACCCATCCACCCCGTTGTTTATCCATTCCTCTGATGCCTTAAAAGCTTTTCCAGGAATTTAACCTTCAAGAGAAAAGATATTAGGAGGGCATCCATCACTCAGGCTTGTGGGGACTGTGATGGGGGGACTTGGGTTAAGGGAAGGGGTGGGATCTGATTGTTAGACCCAGTGACACTCCATTGGAGAACAGCCTCTCCCAGGAGGTATCAGTTGCAAGTAGCCTCTTGGTTAGCGGTGGGCCCCACGGTCACTTCCCTTCTCCTTGCTGGTCTGGTTTAAGCCAGTGCAGGCCTCGTGCTTGCTGGGCAGCCCCTGGGAGTTCCTATGTGCATCGTCCTTTTGTATCTGGAAGAGGCTGTTTCCTTGGAGACAGTCAGCACCCCCAGCTCTGAACCCTCAGTCCCTCCCTCCCCTCCCTCACCCCAGGGAGTCATTGTCTTGGACCAGTCCCCCCACAAGCAGACACAGATAAAAATCTTTGCAGTCCCAACCGCAAAGCCCCATGATGATCCCACCAAGTGACTGGTGTGGAGGACTTAGGAGGGGGACCAGCAAGTATGAGAGGTGGGAGGGGACAAGGAGAGGTCACAGTGTGCTTGGCCAATGGTAATGTCCAGACTCAGGAAGTCAGGCCACTCTGTCAGTGAGGACACCCACCTCCTGTCACCTTTGTAAACACAGAACTGCGGCAGGCCAGGGTCCGGTGATACAGCAGCAAAGCCTTGCAGAGCTGCGTCTCCTCAACCCTCTCCAGGAAGAGAGCTAGTCCCGTGCTGGAAACACACACCACCTGTCTGTCCTGACACAGCTAGTCCTTGATATCAGAAGGTACAAAATGAGACCCTTCCTTCCAGGTGAGCAGCCCGAGGGCAGAAAGCCTCTGGAACGAGGCAGCAGAAAAGCCTTCTGAGGGAGAAAAGCATGTGTACAGGCAGGTTTTAAAGAGGAAGGAGAGAAGGAAAGAAAGAAAGAAAGAAAGAAAGAAAGAAAGAAAGAAAGAAAGAGGGAGGGAGGGAGGGAGGGAGGGAGGGAAGGGAAGGGAAGGGAAGGAAGGAAGGAAGGAAGGAAGGAAAGAAGGAGGGAAGGAGGGAGGAAAGGAGGGAGGGAGGGAAGGAAGGGGGGAAGGAAGGAAGGAGGGAGGGAGGGAGGGAAGGAAGGAAGGAAGGAAGGAAGGAAAGAAGGAGGGAAGGAAGGAGGGAGGGAGGAAAGGAGGGAGGGAGGGAGGGAAGGAAGGAAGGAAGGAAGGAAGGAAGGAAGGAAGGAACCATGTATGTTCCTGTGCAGACAATTTGCTACTATGCTTGTCACTGTGCTTATAACAGCCTGTCTGTCTGTCTGTCTGCTGCCTGTCCCTTTCTGTGTGTGTCACAGTAGAAACAGGCTCCCCTGCCTATCTCTCTGTACCCCAAGTCATCGAGTGGCTTGGCTCTCTCGTCTCTCGGGGTTCATGTCGCAGAGTCCTCAGCCCTCGCCCAGGCATTCCTTCAGTCTTGCCTCCTGTGACTTTTCACTAATACCCGATCTGTACCTTGTCCTAACATAGGCATTTCCTAATTTACTAAGTTCTGTTTCAGAGGTCCAGGCCTTCCTCGTTCTGTTCCCCTACCTGCCGAAAGGGGTGTCCCTGTGCCTCAACTCTCAGCTTCTCTAGTCTCCCCACCCCCACCCCCACCCCCATTTTACACTTCAGGGAGGCACAGGAATGGCCTCTCGGCTCTCCTGGGGCGTCTTGGTGAGATCGTGTGCCTGAGCACCAACCTTGTTCTTCTAGACACCGACTCAGCTCGACAGGACGGCCATCTGGGTGCACGGGGCAGCCCTAAGATTTAACACGCAAGCGTGGAATCCATGATTCAGTGACATCATCGTTTTCTGTCCCACACCATGCAATTATCTAGTGTTTTCCAAAATTAATAGTTCCCTTCTCCTTCCCCTTCATGCCGCTTAGGAAACACCCATGCTTGTTAGTCGAGCCCATCTTTAAATCTCACGGTGGAAGGAGCTTAACTATTGAGAGCCGTGCTCTGATGTCCTCCCAAAGGGCAAACCAAGAGGCAGCCAAATGCACTGCCCTGTCACCGTGGATAACACAGGCAGCGTGACGCGTGCACAGGGAAGGGCCCAGAGTGTTATTAATGGTCTCCCCTGGAACCGAGTGTGTTTCGCTCACAGAGAAGATATAAATCCACTTTGTCAGAGCCAACATCCCTCTTGGGGGACATCAGCTCAACCCGGAGGAGAGAGTAATGCCTCCAGCACACAGACAACAGGGAGGAGTAATTCACTACTGTTGCTGGGCAGTTAGTGCTGCAGGGGGGAAAGGCTTTCATTTAAAATTCCCTTTAAACCCAACATATCATGGCTCAGGGGATAATTTATGTATCATTAGAAAGTAGAAAACATATATCACACTAATAAATTGTCTCCCCCCCCCATTCACCGCAGTCAACAGCTCCCCAGGGTCTTTAAGAAGTCAGGCTTCTGCTGTCCTTATTATGCAAGGGTGTGACAGGGCCCTCGACCTCCCTAGCTCACTCGCAGAGACTGGCGGCCCAGGACACGTGGACCATTGCTTTTTGCGCAGCTGCTTGTGTCTGCATTTGCCGTAAGGAGTCCCATGCAGAACAGCCATGAGATGTATTGTTTCTCTAACAGCTCGAGAGTTTATTTGGGGACTTCGTTCCTCCAGAGCCGATGTGCCCTTTTCTCTAAGACATGGGCCTGTTTAGCCAAACTCCAAGCACGTCAAATCAAAAGTGGCTCCAGAAGTACTGGAGAGAAGGCCGTGGAGGCTGGGTGGGGCCCTAAAGTCTGCATTCACCGCAAGAGCTTTAATGTCACACGGGAGTGGACACACTGGTTGGAGTTCAAAGGTCAAACATCCCTTTATTCTCTGCCAAGGTGATGAAATAGAAAGCCTGAGAAGGAGGCTCTGTTCTGAAAGAGAGGGGACCCGGGGCCCAGGAAAGCATCGCATCTTCAGTTGCTGGACGAGCATGGGCCCTGACATCCCCAACCCTGAGGCCAGTCTCCACCGTGGTCAGATAAAAAGCTGCCCACAGTCCCATATTCTGTGAAGACATGAGAGATGGTGTAACCAAAGGCCTCTTAGTTATTTCTTTAGCCGTAATAGTGCTTTGGTTTGGTTTGGTTGTTTGGTGTTTTTTTTTAGAGAGGTTCATGCGTCCCAGAACCGTCTATGTGTTCAACATGTAGGATGGTGAGGCTCTGACTCTCCGGCTTCCATCTCCCAGAGCGCTAGGATGACACTGGGTCTGCTTTATTTGGTGCTGAGGATCAGCTTTAGAACTCCCTGCAGGCCGGTCAAGCGCTCCACCAGCCGAGCTACACCCTTGTCCCCCTCTACCTGTGAGACTGTTTGTTAATAAGCACTTCCTTAAGAAGCCATGGAGGAAACCTGAATAGCACCGGTAAGTGGGAGAGGCCAGTCAGAAAGGGCCATAGGCTGTGGGGGTCCAACGAGGTGACCTCCTGGAAGAAGACAAAGAACAGAGACTGTGAGAATGATGGCAGTCAGCAAGACCTGGGGAGAGGCAGGAGGAGGGAGGAGGAGGGACCAAGCCCAGGCGAGGAGGAGGGAGGAGGAGGGAGCAAGCCCAGCAGGCACTGCTTAGGGTGGGAGAGTTCAGGAATGCTCAGTAGTGAGAGCATCACACATGCGTGTGCACCCATAGGCCACTCGTCATCCAGAGTGAGACCTAACGCACCACAAGCTGTGCGTGGTGACGGGGACATGCAGGCTCACCGGAGGGGTGGACAACAGATGTGCCTTCTGGCCTGGGAACTTGGGAACCTGATGAGGGCAGAAGCCGGGCACCTGTGCAAGCAGAGACCACAGGAATTCTCTTCACTTTCTGTTTTGCTGTGAGCCTAAAACTTCCCTAAAAGATAAAGTTTGTTGTGTGAGACATGCAATCCCAACTCCGGCTCAGTCACTTCTATTATTGTATTTATTAAATTGAAAGGAAGGTTCGTTCGGTGTGGTACATACCTGTGACCCTAGCACTCAGGAGGCAGGAAGATTTCTGTGAATCCGAGTATAGCCTGGGCTACATACTCAGTTCTGGGTCAACCTGGATCACAGAGTAAGATCCTACCTCACAAAACTAAAACGACAACAAATAAAATGCAAACCCAGAATTTAATCTTTTCTTAAGAGTTTTTTTCTGCAATATTATAATCTCAAGAAAATAAAAAGATTATTTTTTAAAGGGAAAGCATCCAGGGCTAGAGAGGAACTTGGCAGTTAAGAGCATATACAGCTCTCACAGAAGTTCCTAGTTTGGTTCCCATCACCCTTGTTGGGTAGATCACAAATGATTATAAACTCCAGATCCAGAGATCCAGGGATCCAACACTAGATTCTCTGGCACCCAAACCCAGAGATGCGCAGGCCAATACATTTATCCACATATGCTTCTAAAATCAAATTGAAATCTAACATCTTGAAAGCATGCTGTAATCATCAAGTCATTTCATCAGTATTAGCTACTCCACCTGTGGAAGTCACTGAAATGTGAACACGTGGGCCCTTTGTCCAAAACACACTAAGAATTCCAAAGCTGTTGAAGACAGGCCCTTGAGTCTAAAGCAGGGGCCTCCGAGAACACACAGGTCACGTGAGCACGAGCCGACTCTGACGTCATCTCTGTTGAGAGCCTGGAAATCTCAGCCGAGGGAAAGCGGAGGCAGTCGGCATTTCTCTGACGCAGCAAAGCTCTCCGGTTCCCGGGCTATGATGCACGGCCTTTCTTAAGTGCTGGTATACAGAATGCTGTGCTTGTGGTGGTCCGTACGGCCCTCTTCACCCTGCCAGGAAAGAGGGGATTCAAACACGCACTCCCAGTCATGTGAGATTCTAGATATTTGGTAGAGAACACAAAGTTGAAAGTGTTCAAATTTGAAGTCAGACAGAGGAAAATAAAATTTGCCAAAGTCACGGATGAAAATAAAGGTGGAACCAATTAACAATGAAGTCTGTCTGTCCGGTATTACCTCGATAAGGAGCTGTCACAAGTGAGGGACCCATAGCCATCTCTAGTGCCAGCAAAGGACTCTGGTCAACTCCACAGGGCAGTCAGTTCCCAGACATACTTTGCGAATGACCTTCGGACTCCTGGTGCTCCATGCCAGAGTCGGGCTATTTTTAGGTAAGGGTACTCAGGACGACTGTTTGCCCTTGATAAGAAGCTGCACAACTGTACTTCATGAGCTCAAGGATCCAAGCCTGGGTTTCCGTGGGCTCAGGGCTCCGTAGGACGGAGTTGAACTCGAGGACGAGCTTGCATGCTAATCTCATCAACTCGGTGGGAGTGAGAAATGCCCAGAACCCTAGTGAGCCACACCTTCTGGGGTGACTGGGAGAGCATTTGTCAACAGGATGAGCTGAGGGCAAGGCCTGAGCTTAGAAACACGGGAGAAGGGAACATGTCTCCTTTCTCCACTTCGCGATGGAGCCAGATGAGAGCAAGCAGCCTCGTACTCCTGCGGCTATGGCCAAGAGCAGTTTGGGTAGCCGGCCGTGTCTTGCCTTTTCTGCCATGATGGACTGGCTGTCTCTTCAACTATGAGTCAGGACAACCCTTCTGCTTCTTCACCATTTGGTCACACAGTGAACAGAGTAATCTGGAGTTTTGTGTATAAGCACCCTTCACCTCCCGTATACATCCAGACGCCACGTTGGGTGAACTTGGGCTAACCTGCATTTTGCTGTTGGCTTAAATCTGGCTGAGACCACAAGAGCCGCTGATAGAGGACGGGGTGTGGAGCCTGTGGTTCCTCGGGCTCTTTATCGTCTCATCTGGACAGCTGGATGCACGGTGGCAGGACATTTACCCTGCCTCACCCTGAATGCTGCACAGCCACTTGTGAGCTCCTAGAGACGAGTTACTCATTGCCTCCTGGACAGAACCAGAGGTGGGTTCTTGTGCCCCTAAAATCCTTCCCCAAAATGAAATCCACCAAACTGTGCAGTGATCACACAGAAAAATGGAGATCTTCCCGGCTGGACCAGGGGGGTAGATGTGCACATTTGTACACCAAGCAGGAGGGGGTGGGGGGTGTCTTCAATGATCCCATAGTGGAACAGTTAAGAGCCACACCCCTTTCTATGAACTTTGACTTTCTTAAGTTTTACAATCTCCATTGTGCACACAGAGAAATGGGGACACACACTGCGCTCTGTCCAAGGAAGGAGAAGATCCTGGATAGACTAGCTACGGAGGCAGAGGCTTCCTGTCTGCACCATTGCATGGAATCTGCTTCTAAACACAGCAGAGGGTGGAAGGGAGATGGGCTCAAGGTCCACGCTAGTGCTGGGGTTCAGGGCAGGAGCTGTTCAAGGGTCAGTCTCGGTTATGGAGATCTATCATCACCTCAAGGCAGAATGTAGCTTGTCCAGAGCCCCAAAGCTGTAGGCTGAGTGGGACTCAAGGGACTCATAAGTTGTGCTTGCTTCTGCCATTCCAATCAGTTACCTTAAGGTGCTGTGTGTGGCTTTGGCTGTGTCACTGTAAGTCAAGGAGACGATTTCTACAGGGAGTAGAGATTTCAGAATGCAACTAAAAGGTAAAAAGATTTTATCTCCGGTCAGAGTGAAGTACTCAAGTTGAGGTAGGTCTAAGAGAAGAAAGGGTTGGTACTAGACCTGTCCATCATCAGTTACCCTACTACACCTTCAATAACGCCAGAAGGAGAACACAGTGAGAAAAGCCGCCATTGTTCAAAACTACTCAGAGGAAAAGAAACAATGTTTCCACGGAAACCTTGAGAAATCTTTTTCTTCCTGAAAGCACTTGAGCCAACTGGAACAAAAGGAAAGGAAAGGAAACCTGGCCCGGATTTTAAAAAGTAGCTAAGGACAGGTGATACCATCATTAAGTTTCCACTCAAATGGCAGTCAGAGACGCAGACTAGGAATCCAGTCTGTTCAGAGCCAAGCAAGCTAGCAATGGCTTCACCGTGTGCCTGGTCTGGAACCAGAGGAGGACGCCGAGAACCTCAGTCTGGCGATCTTTAGTTTTAAAACCAAACCCCCAGACTCTTGAAACTTATTGTTAAAAGAAAAATTAACTAAAATAATATTTTCAGCTAAGCACTCTATATGTAGGCATGAGTCTTTTTCCTTTTAAAAGAAAATCAAAGATTGATTTCTATTTCGTGTATGAATGTTTAACTTGCATGGTGCATCTGTACCATTCTGCAGATGTCAGGGAAAGGCATGGGCTCTCTGGAACTGGAATTATGGGGCCTTGTGAGTCACAGTGTGGGTGCTAGGAAGAAAGCTCAGATTGCCCCCCCCCCAAATCTCCCTCTGCCCCAGTAGACCTCAAGGCCCTGATAGCTCAGCTATGACATAATGATAGTAATCTCTTGTCATTAGCACAAATCTTTATTAAATAGCTTCTGTGGACCAACTCTCATAGCTCCTTCACACCATGTTTAAAAGGGGAAGATCTCTCATGTAGGCATAGTATTCAAGAGGGAGGGTGTGATAAGAAACTCTCACTCGGTGGTTGTCAAGAGACACCACAATAATTGTACAGTGCAGCACCGTGAAAATAAATTTATTTAAGGAAAAAATCCACATTTTCTTCCATGACAAGGGCAAATCCCCACCACAGTGGAGCTGACTCATGAGCTAGGTGGCCACTCCGAGCCTAGGGCGACTCACTCATTCTATGTTCAGCCCCGGGAGAGCTCACCTGAGGGACAGCCAGGTGCTCCTGCCTCCCACCAGCTGTGCTAACAGACGCTGTGTGGCACACTTGCTGAAGAAGCAAGCTCACAGTACAACCAGCCACGATCTGAGTCCTTCTAGACCCCTCTCTGCTCATGTTTGAGTGTGAGCCTTGCATGGCTTACCAGTTCTCCAGCTTCAAGTCTTAATTTGGTATTGAAGCCAAATTTATTTCTGTGTGGACCATGAGTTCACAAGAATGTCTTCAAATCCAAGGATCACATTTTGAAAGAAATCTTTTTCTGGCAATACGCATACATCTTTACCTGGGTTTAGATGTTGCTTACACACTCTGAAATGGGAATAGATTTTTAGATCTCAACATTATGATGTTACAAATGATCAGACTCCTGATGAATGTCAGTGTCACACTGGCCTGACATTAACTCCCGGGAGAGGCTTACTCTTCACACTCCATGTTTACAAAAAAGCAACTTTGGGATGTCAGTTCCGGTCAGCAGCACATGGACACCCCTCCTCGATCCATAATTCAGTAGGACGATCTTTGAACTGCTGTTGCCTCTGGCGTCTCTCTGTACAACCTCGGCATGAAGAAGGTCTGGACATGACTGACATTAACCAAGGGTTTTAGTCAACGAGAATCAAGTGGTCATCACCTCTTCTCCTGTAACAGAAAGGGGATGAAGGAGAAAGAAAGCATCAATTTAAGAATTTTTGTTTGGATAGCCCTATGCGGTTGATGCTGCTGTTGTTGTTGTAGCTTTAGGTAGGGTCTCGTGTAGCTCAGGCTAGCCTCAAACTAGGTAGCCGAGGATGACTTTGAATTCCTGGTCCTCCTGCTTCCCCACATCTGACATTTACAGCTCTTCATTTGTTATTTTATTATTCAGATAGTGATAATATTAGGGATCAAACTGAGGGTCTTGCCCAGTCTAGGCAACTTTTCTACCACCTGGACTCTCCAAATTCTTTACAAAAAGACTAGATACTCTCTAGACATACATAGCTTATGTGAGTAAAATGTGAAAGAGGAAGAAAATGGAGAAGGGGAAATATACATACTCTGAGGCTTGGACCGAGGCTCTGGAAACAACCCCTGAGCAACCGTCACCTCTCAGGGCCCTGCTCTAGCAGAGCAGATCAATGCCTGTAAGGGCCAAACACCTTCCTTCATAGCAGAGAACACTTGACAACTGACATCTGCCCAGCCACGCCTTTCTTTCTCCTGTCAGGCTGGGAAGAGGAATCTGAGGCCAGCAGACTCACCCTGCGGGCATCAAGTGGTTCAGGAGAGGCGTAGGCTATCTGTGCCTGCCTACACAGCTGCGGGTATTTCTAGAGAGGGTTAACTGAGAAGGAAGAGCTCTGGAAGGCGGGCAGCCCTGACCGGGAGTGAATGAGTGCTGAGAAGCAGCCCTCGTCTTCTGCTTTTTCCCTGTGCCCAGTGTGACCAGTTACCATGGGCTCCAACGTGCTTTCCCTGCTGAGACCCTGGGCTGCTGTAAGCCCTTCCTTCCTTAAGCTGTTTATCATCAAGTATTTGTTGCGACAGCCAGAGAAGCCATGGATATAACTGCACGCTGCCATGGTGGTCCAGAGAGACCTGCGATACCCTTCCCGTGTCTTAGGAGGCAGCTGCCAATTAAGAAAACTAATTTTCCTTTATCCTGGCATCCACGGCAATAGTATAATGTTCTGAGAGGATGAAATGCAATTTTGGAAATGTCTCAGAAGACCTCGTCTCGCGTTTACCAGACATTCTTTAGATGCGCTCACTCATCCTGTTGCAAATCTCAAGGTGCGGTGTGAATTGATGGACAGAAAACTCATCATGTGAGCCTAAGTAGCTATGATCTCCCATCTTCCTTTAGGAATTGGATTGATAGAATACTCAGAAAACATGGGCAAGGAACACTTGAAAATTTTCCACCCCGACCCAAGTGAAAACAAATCTGGGTACATTTGAGAAAACCATGCCTATCTGACCTATGCTGGTCCCCACACAACTGTGGGGGGGGGTCACTGAGAATCAGGTCATTCCTCTCAGAGTCCAAACAGCTAGCAATGAACAGCAGCTGATGCGTGCTTTTAACCAAGAACTCTGTGCTGGTTTGCATGAGAATGGTCTCCACAGGCTTATATATTTCAACACTTAGTCCCCGGTTGGTGGGACTATTTGGGAAGGACTAGGGGGTGTGGCTTGTTGGAGGCATTTTCCCTTGGATGGGCTTTGAGGTTTCAAAAGCACATGCATTCCCAGTTAGCGTCTCTCTGCCCTGTGCTCGAGGATCAGGATATAAGCTCTCGGCCCCTGCTCCGGCATCATGCCTGCCTGCTCACATGCCCTCCTCCATGATGGTCACAGGCTCACCCTCTGAATCTATAAAAACCCCAATAAATTCCTTTCCAGTTTTTATTTATTTTATTTTTTGGTTGCTTTTATCTTGGTGCTCTGTCACAGCAGTAGGAAGGTAAGTGGGACAGACACCAATGGCTCCCTCTCCATCATGACCTCTCTGTTCAAGGAACAGATTTGCTCCACATTCTGTGAGGGGAGAAAATGCCTTCGCTGTGCCTAGAGAGCCCCCTCTAGCACACGCTCTCTGACCTCTTCCTTCGGCCCCTTAAGATCCAGCCTCCCGCCTCTGGTCACCAGTCCTCTCCTCCTGCGGCTCTCATAAGGTCCCTAACTATGAGTGATGTCATGGAGCTTTCGCACACAAACCTTGTTGTGCAGAACATCGTTTTACGAGAAACAATTTCTCCAACAAATGGTGGGGGGGAGAGAAAAAGAGCAACCATTTCCCACCACGGGCAGATTTCTGAGTTAAGTTGGTCTGACTTTCTTCCCGCTACAGACACAGCACTGACCTCCTGAGACAGCAGAAACAGGACAACAAGGCTGGCGGCTCCTCCTGGTACCCAACCTTGCTACTTCTCTCCTTCAGGAACTTCTGCAGGTCTGTCTCAGGAAGCCCATTCTGCTGGTGTTTCTGTTAAAGAGCACCGGATGCTGTTGTTACCCCCTGTCTAGGGCACGAGCAATGGTTCTCTTTGGTCAACAAGACAAACCCACCTCTGTGAAACACAACCCCCGAGGTGCTAGTTCAGATCTGAGGAGTACTATGGACAATGCAGAGTCAGTCTGTTAGTCCCAGAACAATCTATCTGTCCCAGAACAGCTAAGGGGGTGGTGGAGGGGGGCAGGAGAACTAAGAACAATGGAAGGGAAAACTCCGGAAAACAAGCCAAGAGGGAGGAGAAGTGTGCTGAAAAGAATCGAAAGAAATCATCCAAAGCAGAAAGCTAAGGGTATTAAGACCAGCTGGGCACGAGACCAGCAGTTGTCGGCCCACACACTGCCCGCCTAGAATCTTACAGGGACGTAATCCACATTCTCTGCTTACACGGAAGATGAGCACAGAGTGAGAGAGGCAGTACATTTTCCCTAACAGACATAATACCCCTAGCATCCAGTCATGTTGAGTAAGTCCATCCATCCCAGTGTTCGCACTTGCCCCATACTTAAGTCAACTTTGACCACGTCAAAGACATGAATCTTCATGGCAAGAGCCTGCAACATCGTCCCAGCACAGCTTGCTGTGAGGGTCGGCCACCACGCATACCCTGACTCTGATTCCCATACTGACCAGCTTTCTTCTGAGTTTGTCTGAGAAGGGCTGAGCCAAGGGCGGTGCCCAAGGCCACCACCGTGGCGCTTGTCCTGAAGCCGTCTAGGGGCTGGCCCTGAAGCGGTGTTCCTAACACGAGGTACCAGCTCCCGAGACAGAGAGCCTCCATGGAGCCATTACACATCACCCACACAGGCCCATGGGAAGGGGTGTGGGAGGTACCGTGGCTTAGGAAAGCTGGAACCGCCCCTCCTCCACCTCAATGATGTGTGCACCATAAGTATATACGCTCTCTCACAGTCATTTCTCAGTGGTTGTGGTGGCAATCACCTCCCATTGCTAGAGTTTACACTGAATCCTGTGTCCCAGCTGCCCACTTAGGCAGGAGCATCTGTCAGCTCTGAGCACAGCAGTCCATCAGAATCAGCTTTTCTCCTTTCTCTCTCTTTTTTTCCAAACTAACCTCCAACCCACACCAGGGTAACAAGTAAAATGTTTCAAGTCCTGTGCTGGCCAGATTTATGTTGACTCGACACAAGGCGGAGTTATCTGAAAGGAGGGAAGCTCAGCTGACAAAATGACTCCACAACATCTGGCTGAAGGGCATTTTCTCAATTATGGGGGATTCCTGGCCCATCGTGGCTGGTGCCATCACTGGGCTGGTGGTCCTCAGTTCTGTAAGAAAGCAGGCGGAGTGAGCCATGCTGAGCGAGCCAGTAAGCATCATCACCTCCATCATCACCTCCATCATCACCTCCATCAGCTCCTCTGCATCACCTCCGTCATCACCTCCGTCATCACCTCCATCATCACTTCCATCAACACCTCCATCATCACCTCCATCAGCTCCTCTGCATCATCCCCTCCATCATCACCTCCATCATCACCTCCATCATCACCTCCATCATCACCTCCATCATCACCTCCATCATCACCTCCATCAGCTCCTCTGCATCAGCTCCTGCCTCCAGGTTTCTGTCCTGCTTATGTCCCTGTCCTGACTTCCTTTGATGATGAATTGTGGTATGGAAACGTAAGCTGGATAAACCCTTTCCTCCCCCAAGTTGCTTTGGTCATGGTGTTTCATCACAGTAATAGAAACCCGAACTAAGACAAGTACATATTTAAAATTAGTCATCAGAACAGCAACAAGGAAAAAAAGGTTATTTTCTAAAAAATTAAAAGAAGAAACAAATTGTATTTCAATAAGATTATAGCCTTTTATGCAACAAGGACACATGCTCCACTATGTTCATAGCAGCCTTATTTATAATAGTCAGAAGCTGGAAAGAACCCAGATGTCCCTCAATGGAGGAATGGATACAGAAAATGTGGTATATTTACACAATGGAATATTACTCAGCAATTAAAAGCAATGAATTCATGAAATTATTAGGCAAATGGTTGGAACTGGAAAATACCATCCTAAGTGAGGTAACCCAATCACAAAAGAATACACACAGAATGCAATCACTGATAAGTGGATATTAATGAGCCCAGAAGCTCTGAATTCTCAAGACACAATTAGCAAGTCAAATGATTCCCAAGAAGAAGGAAGGAGAGGGCCCTGGTCCTGGAAAGGCTTGATCCAGCATTGTAGGGGAATACCAGGACAGAGAAATGGGAGGGGGTGATTGGGGAGTGGGTGGAGGGAAGAGGGCTTATGGGACATATGGGGAGGGGGGAACCAGGAAAGGAGAAAGTATTTGGAATGTAAACAAAGAATATAGAAAATAAAAAAAGAAAGAAAACATCCAATAAAAAAATAAAAAAAAAAAGATTACAGTCTTTTCTCGTGCTCCAATCCTTACAAAGTTTATGATGCATTTGGGCAGCAAACACTGATCGTGACTTACCTTAATGGTGTGGTAAGAATCGGTGATGAGCGCAATAAAAAGACTGAGGACCATGTATATGAATAAGCTGATAAAGGAATACAGGTAGAGGCGGCTGAACAGCCACACCAGGATGCTCTTCTGCTGGATCTGAGCAAACGTGGCAAACATGTCATCGCCGTTGACCAGAGAAAACAGGCACTCAGCAACTATGTTCAGGTTTTCAAACTGCAAGGGGAAATGCAAAGGAATCCCTGAGGCTGAGCACCAGAGGAAGCTGGGAGCTGCAAGGGGCTGCAGGAAGCTTCAGGGAACAGCAGGGAGCAGCAGGGAGCTGCAAGGGGCTGCAGGGGACAGCAGGGGGCAGCAGTGGGCAGCAGGGGGCAGCAGGGAGCTGCGAGGGGCTGCAGGGGACAGCAGGGGGCAGCAGGGAGCTGTGAGGAGCTGCAGGGGACAGCAGGGGGCAGCAGGGGGAAGCAGGGGGCAGCAGGGAGCTGCGAGGGGCTGTAGGGGACAGCAGGGGGCAGCAGGGGGCAGCAGGGGGCAGCAGGGAGCTGTGAGGAGCTGCAGGGGACAGCAGGGGCAGCAGGGGGCAGCAGGGAGCTGGTTTTCTTTGAGCTGTTTTTGTCACTAGTAGTACTGTGATGTCTCTATACTACAGCCAGCGACATTTGGAAAAGGTTGAGATTCAACACAGTATAAAAGGGCTTTTCTAATGGGCTATGCCACTGACTTCCCAACCATAAACATTTTTCCAGGAACCTCCCACCCCTAAAGATAGGCCACAGCTAAAACAGACAGCAAGGCCTGCAGCAGAGCTAGGGTGGGACATAGAAGTTCAATGACACTCCAAACTAGTTCTCAACAAAGGGGGGGAAAGGTTGTCTTCAGTGACTGTGGGAAGTTGTGGTTCCGAGACCCACAGCAATGGCTGAGGAGAGACAATTGTACTGAATTGCCCAGAGCCTCACTGAGACCTGGGTATACATCAGGTTCAATCCAGCTCACAAGCAGACTTGAGTGGCATCTCTGCCAGGGGAGATGCGATTTGACACATATATCTTTAAAAACTGAAAGCATGTCGTAGATTTCCTAGAGCAGGATATCCCGAGGGCAGAGGCCAGTCAGGTGACATCAGGAGTCAACATGAGACAGAGAGTTCTAGCCAGAAAAAAGAGACGCTGGAGAACACATATCTGCATGAAGGCTAGGGGGGGCCGTGAGATGGTTAATCTTGACTGTCAACTTGAGCTGAACCACCTAGGATCCTGCCATGTCCCTGTCGAGCCTAAGAACCTTCCATGCCCCGGGCAGGTGACAGAGGAGTTAAACTTAGGTGGAAAGATCCACCCCTTATGCAGGTGGCAACATTTCCTGGGCTTACTCCAGTCACAGGGTTATTAAAAAAGAAGAAAGTGAGTTGAGCACCAGCATCCTTCTCTCTCTCTCTCTGCTTCCTGACTGTGGATATCGAACTACCTGGCAATCTCACCACTGTGACTTCCACAGCATGGTGGAATGTACCCTCAAACTGTAAGCCAAGGCGAACCCTTCCCTCAGTTTCTTTTGTTAGCTATTTTGTCGCAGCCACATGAAAAAATCACTATTGGTAGGCTATTAATAGACATTTTAGACACAGTGTATCTGAGGTACCAGGTGGGAACTGGGACACTAGGCTGTTCAGCCAAAGGTAGGCGGGTGGAGTTTAAGCACTGGCCCGAGACTGACACAGTGTATCACTAGAATCCACAGCCAGGCATCCTGACCCTGAGGATCTATCAAACTGCCTCCAACTCCACTAAAACAAACTGTATGCCATTAATAAACATGTCCCTGGAGCCAGGGGCTTAAGTAGTAGACGAATATGAAAAACTGCTGGGATAGTGACTTAATAAACAAAAGACTATGATTTTTCAGAAATACATGAAAGGGGTTACTGTAGAGTTTTCAATCCATTCTGAAGTTAGGGGTTGGGGTCTCTATGTTCATTAATTGAGCATGGCCTTTATCATCATCTGGGACATTGTCATGGGGGAGGAGGGACCTACTATCATGTTACAGGCAACAAAATGCACCTCACATCGCCCTATCGGAGAAAAGGGCTCTCCTTCCAAATTCCTCTGTTTCCTGTAACTGATTCCAACCTCCACCCAAACAAAACATCTGCACCAAAATATCACATCTGTGCTGGCGTGGCCAGTCAGCCTCCCTACTCTTTGGTCCTCCAAAGCCCGTGTGCTTCATGATGTCATTCCTTTCTAGGGAAGCCTCTTTACCTTGCTATCCAAACTGAAACAAGCAAACAAGCAAAGATAAACAAACTTTATCTTTCTCATAAAGATAGCTTTAAAGCCATATCTCGTGTGTATGGACATAACACTGAAAGCAGAAGCACGGAAGTTTCCAGTAAGTAAGTCCTTCTTCCCTGTTGCCTCATGGTTGCTTCTTGCTTTGATATTAACATCCCTGCTTAGCTCTTCTCACCACATATTTCCCCGGTAGAATCTGGTCTCTTCCTCTCATGCGTTCTTCCTTTCCCTCTGCATCAAAGTCAACATTCAAGAGCTAAACCAAGGTCTACTTGGGGATAGGATGCTCCGTCAACTGCCGCCCTTCTGCTCTGTCATCCGCAGGAACTCTGGCGAATGTGGCAGGGCTGTCTTTTAATGGCCCTGAAATGCATTTCTACACCTCGGTTGTAGAGCAAACCTTACATCCCACACTTGTCTTAACACTGGATGGAGCAGGGCCGGATGCAGGTGGGAGAACACGTCCTGAACAGTGATCACTCTCAAGCCCTTGAAAAGCCGGCTCTGCAGAGCGGGACTAACATTGCTCTCCTTGGAGTCTTGCAGGAAGCATCCAGTTGAGCGGATCTCTTAGCAGTAAATATGAGGACTGCTTAACAGTAAGACAGGAAGTTCCTGGCATGTTTCCTACTGTCACCAACTTAAGACAGTAATCAGGCTAAAGTTGGCTTCTCTGGATACCAGTGAAATTCTAACACCATCTTGGAGCTCATCGGTTCTTTTGTAACCTGGTCAGTCTCTTGTCTTTTGTTTCAAGGCCTCTTGTGCTTCCTGCTTCAGAACTTCAGATAGTTCATTGCTCAGTACCTATCAAATCTATGCCTTAGCTTCCTGTGTGAACATACTCAGTATAGACACAATGCCCATCTCAACATTAATGTATTCATAACCATTATACCTCTCCTTCCTGTGCACAAATAAGACCTAGTCTAACCCACCAGATTACAGCAAAGACTAAATAAAGCAACTACTGCATACTGGGCCATTTTTCTATCACAAGAATAGACTATACCCAAAGTTGTTTTAGTGGCCAAATTCCAACACATGAGCAAAAAAAGGGGGGCCAATGGGCAGGTGCTAAAAAGTCTTCAGCTGGATAGCACATTGGCTAGCGCTTAGGCACAGCAAGACCCCTGTCCAGCTGATTTTCTTGTCATTATGCCTGGCAAGGAAAGAGGATTTATCTTCCTCACGGGTTTTTTGGGGGGCGGGGCAGGGTCACGGGTCAGACATACAATTTATCACGACAGGAAGGCGGGGCGGTGAGAATGTATCACAGCCACTTGCTTGCATCTCAGTGGACAAGAATGGGAGTCAGGGCTCTCTCCTGAATCTCCTTTGTCCCTTTCTTATTCATTCCGGACTCTGAGCCCTTATGTGGTGCCAGTCATACTCAGGATGAGTCCTCCTTCCCCTGTTAGAACTTTCTGGAAATGCCCAAATGTTTATGCCTAGAGGAGTGTCTCTGAGGTGATGCTCAGTCCAGGCAGGCTGACCGTGCAGTCTAGCCATCACACCTCAGAAGGCAGGCCAGCTGGCTCTCACCAGCAAACTCTGAGCACTTGACAAACTGTAGGCACCAGGGTGGGGACCAAAACCATGAAGAGGAATGAGCCACGGTCCCTGCCTTCTAGGAATGCAGTCCTGACAGTGCTATGTGCACAGAGACTGCTAATACACAGCCAATGGGTGGTTCCATTGAAATGTCCTGGTAGACCTATGAAATCACAGAAGGAAACAAAACATTTATGTCACAAATGATGCTTGTGAGGGAGCGGAAAGACCTCTCCTTTAAATGCAGATACAGCCTGCCATCGCTTCCGTCGGAATGGCAGAGTGTGGTTTGAAGGCAGGTAGCAAGAATCTCATTTATAACAGGTGAGGTGTTTTAGCCTGCTCATGAATAAGCGAAGTGTCTGGGCAAGACCAGAAGCTTTGGAAATTTCACGATTTTGCCCACGGCCTCGGCAAAGTGCTATGATTTATCAGTGGCTTGTTCTTCTTATTTGTAAAATGGAGATAATACAAAACTATTATTCATGCTTCACAGTGGGAAAAAAAAAAGTCCCTGGAGACAGGAAATGTAAAAGCCACATTAGAGGCGTGCTTAATAATTCAGAACGCGGTGTGGAAGACCATCAGCCGTCCCTCGCTCTGTGCCTAGGCGTTTTCAGGGAGCGCGGTGCCAAAGTCCATTAGTGCTGGAAATGGGCATCGATGTGACCAATGGGTCCCTGGGGTGAACCTCCGAAATCAGATGTGTAACAGGAAGGGAGGAAGCTAGAGTCCGCTGCTGCTGCTTTGACTCCGGTCGGTCGCACCAAATAAGAATTTTCCTGACACTTTCCCTTTAGAGTCTTCTGTTTGCTCATTTGTCTTAAATGGTGAGTGGCTTTCACACTCAAGGCTGCTGTGATTCTAAAAGTGCTAATGTTGGCCTTGATGCTCAGCTGTTCTTGATGTCAACGCGTGATAACTGAGACAGGCCAGCGCGACGCTGTGACTTACTGTCTGGGTGAGCGCAGAAAATGCCTTAGTATATCAAGGTTCATATTCTCTGTCGATAAAGTATGGTACCATCTCACAGGGAAGAGGAGATGGGGTATGGTAGCTCTGACCTCAAAATGACCCCAAAGGCACATGGATTAAAGGGTTGGTCTCCAAACTGTAGCATCACTGGGCGACCTTAGGAGACAGCGCCTGGTGGGAGAACTGCTGGGGCTATGCTTTGAAGGGTTCTTGGAAACCCAGCCCTGCCTGTCTCCCTCTTTCCCTTTGTCTACTGTGCAGCAAACATGCCTCCTCTGTCATGTCCTGCCACAATGCACTGCCTGGTCACAGGCCCGAAGGTAATGTGGCCAAGTGACCCTGCACTGGAGCCACGAGCTAAAATAAACCTTTCTTCCTTAAGAGCCCGTCTGCCGGGCATTTTATCCCAGTGACAGAAGACTAATGAGAGGAGGAACAGCCAGGGAGATAAAGAATTGGACACCAGGCCTAACAAAAAGCAAAGGATTGCAGCCATTCGGTAAACTTCAAACGGTGTTAACTTCGAACCTTTCAGAATAATGATTGGGGACAGAACTGCACAGAGCGTGTGACAAAGGACATAGGACCACTTGTCCAGCTGCCTTGGGACCAATGGATTGATGAAAGCCTCGTTAGGTCCAGTATTTATTCCACACGGTGCAACAGTGCCCTCTAGCGGCAGAGAGGTGAAGTTTCTCCAGGAGAAGGAGGCACGCAAGAGAAAAATGCAAATCCTCCTGGACTTGGTAAGCCTCTTCACGTTGGAGTTATCATATCAAAGAGCAATCTTTACCTATGAGTCACCTTCAAAGATGCGACCCGAGACAGGGAAGATCAATAGGATCGTCAGGATTCACTCCTACGCTGGAGGCTGCCTCTGTTCATTGCATTGTTTATCCCGGAAAGAAAAGGACTCTTTTCAGACACATTAAATGTGACAGACGGAACAAAACGCTGGTGTCCCACACGGGAGTGTGACTGGATAGAGGGGAGGGTCTGAGCTGCGTGTATCACCCACTCTGTGAAAAGCTTACCAACCACATATTTCGGTTAATGTCAAGGTCTCCTTACTTGGTACCTGAAGGGTGTGACGGGATATGTGTGACCTGAGAGACTCTGGAATGTTCCTCACAGCACTACTCCAGACAGTAATAGTGACTGCTGTCCTTTTTCTGTTGTTCCAAGGACCCCCGAGATGAGGGAAGGATGCCTTTTTACTGTTTGGCTTGGAATACACACTCACTCATTTCTTCTTGTGATTCTACCAATCAATGATATCATCGTTTTAGGACAAAGTTTCCTGGTCCTAGGCTAGCCGGGAATATAGCAGTTAGCACAGGCTGGCCTTGAACTCACAGCACTTCTTTCTCAGAGCTCTAGGGATTGACCATAAGCTTGGTCCTGGACTTAGGATGATACCGAAAGGAAATAGAGTTAGAAACTCAGCTAAGACGCAGATCTGAGGCCGTCCAAACCCCCTCAAGGATGCGTGTACATGTCAAGACAGATGGAGCGCTCACTCCGGGCAGGACCATCACTCTCCTCTGAGGTTCTCAGCCAGGATGGATGTAGACCCAAACGCTTCACACAGCACTACTCGATCACAATCCCCTTACTTTTTTTTTTTTTTTTAAGCTTGCTAACAGTGATCCCACAGGTAAACACCGTTCCCTGCTAACCAGCTGATTGAATGTGTCAGATCCTCAGGCAGGCTCAGGCTACTCTGAGAGGCGGTCTTATTCCAATATCCTAAAGTCAGTTCAACATCCCAAAAAGGAGACAGCAGAGAAAAAGAAAAAGAAGGTCTCTGGGTACAGACATCAAGGGTGTTCCTTAGAGAAAGAGCAGGCAGCGGTAACTGCTGGAGACTGAGGTAAAGGGCTCCGGGTGCCCTCGATGCAGAAAGAATTGGCGCTACACACCTTCTCGTGGTACGGCCCTAAGACAATCCAGCCGCAGAACGTGTACCCCAGGTAAATCATGCCGGCACAAGCACAGAACCGCAGGACCTTGGGCAGGGAGGCTTGCATGGTTAAGATGAGAACCTGGAAGACAAAGGTGTGGGCAGTTCTGGCTCCGAGGATGAGAACCAGCCGGCAGAGCCCGGAGGAGGAGCCGATGGCGCTTTGGAGAGCTTACATTGTACGTCTGAAAGTAACCCAGATATCTGATGACTCCAACCCAGACGAAGAGCGTCGACGTCCCCAGCAAGATGCTGCACAGGTCATAGTTTGTGAGGTTCTGGGGAGGGAAACGAAAACAGCTGAGCCGGACACCCCAGTCCCCTTGGCTGGCTTACCTCCCTTTAACGGATGAGAAGAACTGACTGACCCCTACCTATGTCTGTCACCCCAGTACTTGGGAGGCTGAGACTACAGAATCAACATGCATATCCAAGGCCAGCCTGGGCTACATAGTAAGTTCTAGGCCAGCATGGACTTCAGAGTGAGACCCTGTTTCAAAACGAAAATGAAAAAGAGGAAAAAGAAGGAGAAGGAGAAGAAGGAGGGGGAGGAGAAGGATGAAGAGGAGGATGAAGGAGGAGAAGGAGAAGACGAAAAAAGAAGCAAAAGAGGAGAAGAGACGGGAACGGGAGGGGAAGAAGGGGAGGGGGAGGGGAAGAAAGAAGAGAAAAGCCTCAAATATTTGGTTTTTATTTTATTTTATTTTATTTTAGGATTTTGATTGTGAACTTATTTTTTTTTGTCCCAAATAACATTCTGAAATAAAACTTGCATTTGCCACTGACCTAGGCATGAAAGGGCCTGGTGTTTGGCAAAGAACAAGCAATGTAGTCCAGCGACTTTCAGAAGCAAACTGCAGTGTGATTTACAGACATAGTTTCTGCTCGCAAGAGATTCCAGGCTTCATTGAAGAGACAAGCAGCCATTTAGTACAATATGCTAAATTCAATGAGAGACGCTTGCGCTGGCCACGTGTCACAGAGGCCCTCCCTCCCATAGGTATGACCCGGAGCTAAGCTGGACACAGCTCAGGCTGGAGAGAAGCCTACAGCGTCCGGACAGAGTCTAAACGCATCCCCGGGCTGAGGTCTGGTGTGTGGAATGGCAGGGTTAGAGCCAGCACAGAAGCCAGAGATGAATGAGGGGGACCCCAGAGGCCATGATGAGGCACAGGTCACTTCATCTTAAGTAGATCCTGGAAGGCAGAATGTTTGTAACAGCAAGGTGGGCACTTTCAGGAAGACTGCCCAGCCACTGTGCGGCTGCATCTATGGGATATAAGGCTAAAGTCAGAAACACAAACAAAGATGCTAAGGCAGGCCAGGCCAGAGAGGAAGCCAGCCCGAGGGAAGCCAGAGGTAGCTGGAACAGAGACAGGGAGGGCAGCTTTGTGAGACTGATGTAGAACAGAGAAGAGAACAGTTGAGAGGGTCAGTCCAGTCATGAGAACAAACTAACCAACATATGCACCGGTCAGACCATGCAGACACCCAGGAACTGCGGATCCCTCCGCCATCGGGGCCCACAGCATCTGAGATGCCCCCACACCTGCCAATGGCTCTTCAAGTGTGTTTGGACCCCCCACACACACACACATATCTGCCACTGGCCCTTCAGGTGTGTTTAGGAGAAAGGTCTTTGTGTACCAGCTGCTGCCTTTGCCACTGACACAGGTAAATAGACACACATTGAAAAGTGAATACATGCAAAGCCCATCTCTCAGTCTCCCCAAACTTAATTCCTGTTCGAATGATGCTACCACACATTCCCAGAGGAAGGCCACGGGTGTCGCCTTCCACAGTGCACTCTTCCTGGGGAAGAACATGAAGTGGCCTCGTGCAATGGGAGAGAGAAAAGAGAAAACACGAGAAGCGGGCTAGTCCGCAGAAAGATTCTGTGTCTGACAGCACCTGAGGTCATCTGGGAGAACATGAGATTCTAGATGTCACTGACCTTGGCTTTGATCTCCATCTTCAGTATGGATCCAATTATTGTCATGAGGTCGCTGATAGTGACCAGGACGTACCATCCGTTGACGAACTCCCACTGGTCAGCGTCACACACTCGCTGCTTGTACTTCTCCAGGAAGAAGTTTAGAAATCTCTACGGCAAACATTGAAAAGGCACATCTTTTTTAAAAAAAAATTTTAATATTCAAACATTTATTTTGCATTATTGTACCCTGTTTCATTCATTCCTAATTAGAATAAGCCCCTCCAAGAACGAGGGAGATATTTTTGTTGATAAAACTTTGACTAGCAAGCATGAACACTTTAGTTTGATTTCCAAGACTTATATATTAAATCCTAGGAAGATATGAGGGAGATACTCACTGGGTTAAAGTGCTTACAAATCACACTGCCCTCCGGAGGCAGGAGACAAGAGTGGACACTTCCAAGACAGCAGATCTACCCCACGGGGAGACACGGTGCCACATGCTGAGTCCCGCTGTCTATTCCCGTGTAAGCAAGCATCCGAACATCTGCTAAATTAACTCAAACACAGCACATACGCTGTCCCTCCAACAGCCATAACCCAGAGTGTGCTCCAAATACTGCAGACTATGCCCTCATTCAAGACTGATGGCCGCCCCTTGAACTAGGAGCCTCTTGCAGTCCAGAGAGACTGCACTGTGTCCCCGATGCCGTCCCTGACCTTGACAGAGAGGGAACTCAACCTTGGATTCAGAATATCCAGAGGGTTGGAAGGCAGATATGAAGTAGCTGTTTACAAAGTTAAAGTCAAGGGTCTGGAGAGATGTCCACCTAAAAGCACTCACTGGTCGTTCTTCTGGGGGACCTGGGTTCAACTCCAGGCACACACATGGCAGCTCACAATTGGCTGTAGCTCCCGTTTCAGGAGATCTGATACCTCTCCTGCCCTCTGGGGGCACTGCATGCACATCGTGCACAGACACACGTGTGCAAAACACTCAGACACATAAAATGAAAATAAATAAACGCAAAAAAAAATTGAAACCAAAGTGAAAGTAGAGATCAAAGAAAATAGGTCATGGGCTACTTTCTGCTCTGAAGATCGTATGTCAGTGTCTTCCCATCTCCCCTGACCCCAATGGGAACCTAGACTCCCGCCTCCCGCCAGGATAACACACACGGTAAGCTGAAGTCAGTACATTCTCCTGAGAAAACATGCTTAAAGAGGCAAAAAGTTACAACGCAACTATTTAAGAAATCAAATCTAATTATTTGTGTTTCATTATAACCCATCTGCCACCGCCTCCTCCTCAAAGTGAATTCTGACTTGAAGATAAAAGACAGAACCCACACATGCTCTTAGGATCATCCCTGAAATAAAATTTTTATTCTGGAAACATCTAAATGCTTGAGAGATCACCACAAATACCTCTACTTGTTAGCTCAATTTTAATGATTGATTATCTTTAATCATTATCTGACCCTTGTGAAATGACTAAAACCTTCTTTCTAAAAATTTGATGTGTATATATATATGCTTGTATGTTCTCATGCACATGTATGTATGTGCACATACATGTAGAGGCCAGATGTAGAAGCCAGGTGTCTTCTTCAACCACCTTAAATTGTTTTAGTTTGTTTTTTAAACAATGTCTCTCACTGTGATGGTTTGTATATGCTCGGCCCAGGGAGTGGCACTATTAGAGGGTATAGCCCTGTTGGGGTGGGCGTGGCCCTGTAGGAGTAGGTGTGGCCCTGTTGGAGTGGGTGTGCCCCTATAGGAGTAGGTGTGGTCTGATTGGAGTGGGTGTGGCCCTGTGGGAGTGGGTATGGTCCTGTTGGAGTAGGTGTGGTCCTGTTGGAGTAGGTGTGGCCATGTTGGAGTAGGTGTGGTCCTATTGGAGTGGGTGTGGCCCTTAGGAGTAGGTGTGACTGTTGAAGTAGATGTGGTACTGTTGGAGTAGGTGTTGCCCTGTTGGAGTAGGTGTGGCCCTGTTGGAGTAGGTATGTCACTGTGGATGTGGCCTTTAAGACCCTAGGATGAGGATCCTAGCTGCCTGGGAGCCAGTGCTAGCAGCCTCCTGATGAAGACGTAGAACTCTCAGCTCCTCTTGCACCATGCCTGCCTGGATGCCGCCATACTGTTCTCTTGATTTAGACAAATGCAGGCTGTAATCTGAGTGGAAGGGAAAGGGAAGAGCCCTTCTTACCTTCCTCAGTCTCAGAGCAAGAACGATAGATCTTGTGCACAGGATAAGGGACGCCAGGCAGATCATGATGACAAACACGTCAAACACCAGGACGTAGTGAGTGCTTCTCTGAACTGCGGGACAAGGAGAGTGCAGATGGTAAGCGTGCCTGGCACAAATCATGGAGAATAATCTTTTCAGCAAATGACAGTCTGAAGGGAAACTCAGAAAGAAAGGAAAAAAAAAAAAACCAACAACCCTTTCTCTTGTTAAAACCCTAACCATCAGAAGCAATAACATACTGCATTCAACCAAAAGTCCACAGGCACGCTAACACACCCTGGAGGGAAGGACCACATGCTTACAAACATAGGCCGTGTTAATCAGTGCACTTAAGTTCTTTATAAATATTTACAGCAGAACAGAATTCAACAGAAGGCAGTCCCATTGGGCTCCAGTCAGAAGAGGCCACTCCGGCCTACACTGCTTCACACAGAGGCACAGATAGTGAGTTCCCCTTATCAATAAGAGAGCAAAGCCGGGCAGCGGTGGCGCACGCCTGTAATCCCAGCACGAGGCCAGCCTGGTCTACAGAGTTAGTTCCAGGACAGCTGGAGCTATACAGAGAAACCCTGTCTCGAAAAAAACAAATCCGAGAGAGAGAGAGAGAGAGAGAGAGAGAGAGAGAGAGAGAGAGAGAGAGAGAGAGAGACAGAGACAGAGACAGAGACAGAGACAGAGACAGAGACAGAGAAAGCAAATCTGAATGCCACACTGGGAGGCCCTCCTACTGCTCCCCTGCTTCAGGGTGCACTGTCCTACCAGAGCGCCAGTCTGAAAAGCCTTTCCTGCCTGTCGACACCAAGGAAGTTACTCCGGGCCGAGAGATGAGCGGCTGAGTGGAGTCTGGTGTTTCCTCTGGAAGGCACAGCAGCAGGAGTGTGTGCCCGAGAGAGTCTGGTCTGTAAGCTGCTCTTGGACTGCATGGTCCCACATTTGCCGCCCTCCCCAGCCTCGCCATGACTGCACTGCCTCCCTCTCGCCTCTATACCTGCCTGGGGAACTGTCCACAAGCCATGCACACTTAGCACTTGGCCAGGACAGTACTTCACAGACACCTGCTCAAATGATTTGTTTGGGGAGGGGGGTGAGGGGGGTGTGGGGGTGGGGTGGGTGTGGGGTGGTGGTGGTGGTGGTGGTGGTGGTGGTGGTGGTGGTGGTGGTGGTCAAGTTTCAGATTTTTCTTTTTTATTGGCTGATTCTGCTGCTTGGCGTTTATATAACAGATTCTGCTCTTACTCCCTGTCCCCTCAGCTCCCTCCCTCTCTTATCAATACCTACCCCCCTTCTCAGATTCATGGTCTGGGGTGTGACCCGTCTGTGTGACCATTGGCCAGAACTATGTGTTGGGAGCCTGGTGGGATCACGAATGGGCACCCAGCTGAAGGCAGTGGTTCCTGTGTCACTGAATCTGTGCTGTGTACAGCTCATCAGTGTGCGGTAGCTCCCCTGAGCCCCTCCTCCACCCGTGTCTGACTGCCCACACGCCCGGTCTCATGCATTCCTAGGGAAGGCCTTTGACCCGCAGCTGCTGAGTCTGAGGCTACGGCTTGCCTAGAAGATGCCTTTTCACAGCCTTCCTCCCTTTCCCTCCACAGCCTCCTTCTCCCCGCATTCCTCCTCTCTTCTTCTTTGTTGCAGGTTAAGGGGTGAGCCCTCGGCTTAGCTCTCCAAGTCTGCAGTCTGCTGCCACATCTGTCTGTCATGATGGACATGTCTCATCCTGTAAGCCCAAATAAACTCCTCCTTCTCCAGGTCGCCTTGGTCATGGTGTTTTATCACAGCAACAGACAAGCAACTAACACAATAACCTATGCTGAATGGGAACTAGTGGGAATTCTCCTGCCTCAGCTTCCCAGGTGTTGGCAACATCCAGCAGCCATTGATGTCTTACTCCACTGAAGCATCTTGCCTTGCAGAAAGGCCTTCCAAATCTGAGTCTGGAAAACACTGGTTCAGAAATATGCCCTGCCACTCTGACTAGGGACAGTCCACACCCCCCTCACTCCACCCTCCCAGATACTGTGTGTATAGACACTCTACCACGGTCTGCCTGAGATCAGGGCTCTGACTCAGGGCTATCCAAGCTTGCCATCCTCAGCCCTGCAATGAATAAACACCATCACACCCCCATCAGTAGGAGCCCCACCCACCCATTCTTCTAAAGCCTCGTGTGGCTGGCTATAACTATACTATATAAAATATAAGTGCTGGAGACCAGAAGCTCACTCGGAAAAGGCTCCACAGAAAGCAGATGAGGGGTGTTTGTGGATGTGGACGTTGCCTGTTCTTGCTTTGAGGCACTGTGGATAGTCGTAGATAATGCCAGGAGAATCAAGCAGCAGCCAGGTAGCTGGGTGGGCGAGTAGAGGGGAACGTCAGAATATTTGGAAAACAGCGTCCAGTGCCCACCAGATGGCGCCTCTGAGCTCTCCTAGGCAGAGCCTCTCAATCCACCACACAGCTTCAAAGAAGAGGCAGCATCTCCCATCTCCTAAACTGGCTTCTAAACCCCAGATTCTTAGTGATTTCACAAGCCCTCTATTTTAAATGCACGTTTTCCCAGTGATGAGGCTGAGTTTCTCTCTTTTTTCTCTTTTGTTCCTCATTTTATTTAATTTTTATTAGATATTTTCTTTATTTACATTTCAAATGTTATCCCCTTTCTGGCTTCCCCTCTGAAAACCCTCTATCCCATACCCCCTTCCTCCTGCTCGCCAACCCACCCACTCCCGCTTCCCTATCCTGGTATTCCCCTACACTGGGGCATCAAACTTTTTCAGGGCCAAGGGCCTCTCCTCCTTTTGATGTCCAACAAGGCCATCCTCTGCTACATTTGCAGCTGGAGCCATGGGTCCCTCCATGTGTACTCTTTGGTTGGTGGTTTAGTCCCTGGGAGCTCTGGGGGTACTTGGTGGTTCATATTGTGGTTCCTCCTATGGAGCTGCAAACCCCTTCAGCTCCTTGGGTCCTTTCTCTAGCTCCTCCATTGGGGATCCTGTGCTCAGTCCAATGGTTGGCTGAGAGAATCCACCTCTGTATTTGTCGGGTACCGGCAGAGCCTCTCAGGAGACAGCTCTATCAGGCTCTTGTCAGCAAGCACTTGTTGGCATCCACATTAGTGTCTGGGTTTGGTGACAGTATATGGGGTGGATCCCCAGGTGGGGCAGAAGTCCAAGTGGGTCAAGGACCTCCACCTAAAACCAGACACACAGAATCTAACAGAAAAGAAACTGGGGAGAGCCTTGAGCACATGGGCACAAGGGAAAATTTCCTGAACAAAATGTCAATAGCTTATGCTCTAAGATCAAGAATCAACAAATGGGACCTCATAAAATTACAAAGCTTCTGTAAGGCAAAGGACACTGAAAATAGGACAAAAACAGCAACCAACAAATTGGGAAACGATCTTTACCAACCCCACATTCTACAAAGGGCTACTATCCAATATATACAAAGAATTCAAGAAGTTAGAACCAAATAACCCTATTAAAAATGGGGTACAGCTGGGTGGTGGTGGCGGCGGCGGCGGCGGCGGCGGCGGCGGCGGCGCACGCCTTTAATCCCAGCACTTGGGAGGCAGAGGCAGGCAGATTTCTGAGTTTGAGACCAGCCTGGTCTACAGAGTGAGTTCCGGGACAGCCAGAGCTACACAGAGAAACCCTGTCTCAAAAACAAAAACAAAAACAAAAAAACAAAACAAAACAAAACAAAACAAAAAACAAAAAGGGGGTACAGAGCTAAACAAAGACTTTCACCTGACTGAGAAACACTTTAAAAAATGTTCAACATCATTAGTCATTAGAGAAATGCAAATCAAAACAACCCTGAGATTTCACCTCACACCAGTCAGAATGGCTAAGATCAAAAACTCAGGAGACAGCAGGTGCTGGCAAGGATGTGGAGAAAGAGGAACACTCCTCCACTGTTGGTGGGACTGCAAGCTGGTACAACCACTCTGGAAATCAGTCTGGCGGTTCCTCAGAAAATTGGACATAGTATTACCAGAAGAACCAGCTGTACCACTCCTTGGCATATACCCAAAAGATTCTCCAACATGTAATAAAGACACATGCTCCACTATGTTCACAGCAGCCTTGTTTATAATAGCCAGAAGCTGGAAAGAACCCAGATGTCCCTCCATGGAGGAATGGATTCAGAAGATGTGGTGTATTTACACGAAGGAGAGGTTTCTAAGACATGGATGGCAGAAGAACCTGCGCATCTTAGGTCTGTGAGGCATGTGCTTCTCTCTGTTGGCCACACGGGGGAGCGAGAGCTCTTCTGTTCTGTGCACCAGTTCTGGGAGATGTGTGGTGTGGGATCCTTGTCTGAAGAGCCCTGTAGCTCACTTTGATCCTCACCATGGCTGTTGCAAATCACAGTTTATATACGGCAAAGGTTACTGGTCCAAGTGAGTTCGTTTAAAAGGAGCCCTCCAGTTCACCACACTCAGCATTCCTTCAGAGACATCGCCCTGACCACTCATAATCAAGACAGGATGTGCATCTCTCACACTCCTCTTTTGAGACAGGAATCCCTGTGCGACTTAGGCTGGCCTTGAACTCAAAATCTCCCTGTTTCTTCCTGAGTAGCTGAGATTATAGGTGTGTGACGCCATACCTAGCTCAACAAGCTTATTTAAGCCTGTGGACCATCAGGTGACTGAGCAGACGTCCCCATGTTTACTCAGGATGTACTCTGGGGCCTTGACTCTTCACCTTTGCCCAAGGCTTGGATCAGAGCATACTTCCTCCAAGAATCATTTCATGATTCCCACTCAGCCCTGGTCAAATTTATCATTTCCCTTCTTTCTCAGACCTTCTGTTCCTCCCCAGAGTCCCCAGCTATCGCTACCCATAACACCCCAGACATCTGGTCTACCTGGCTAAGGCTTCTCCTCACTGGAGCTGAGCAACTCTAATGACTTCTGTTCCCAGCATCCAGCACGTCCACCCTCAATAAATACAGCCATTGCTCTTGCTTTGTAGAGAACAATTCTAAGACAGAGGGGCCAAGCAACAGGTCCAAGTCTCCAACCATGGCACACAGAACCAGACTGCAAACCCACGCTGCAAAGGCGAACTCCGTGAGTCATGGACTCCCAAGAAGCAATAAACACCTGCTGACTTGGACTACTCGCTCGGGACTAGCGTTCGAACTGTTTCTCAGAAACCTTTTTCCCACCACCATCCGTACCAAGCACGTGGGCCCTCTAGGTCCCCCAAACTTCCCCTAACCCACAAACAACAGGCTGAGTGGTGCACTTACTAGACCCAGATATGTTCATGTTTTTACATTCTTCTATGTTGGCCTCGCTGTTAAAATAGATTTTGATTTTCCCACTGTGGGCCGTGTTGTCGAAGATAATCTAGAGACAGAAATGAAGAGGTTATAGTCCAACCAGGCAGGGTGGGGTGGGGGTTGCTTACAAAAGACAGCGGCACCCAGAACTCTGATGTAGAGAGATCTTGGGGATGCAAATGCTATGCACGTGGGTTCTGGTCCAGCTGCTACTGCTGTGGTAAAACACTTGGGGAGGAAAGGGTTATTTCAGTTTATAATTCCAGGTCACACCCCATCCCTGAAAAAAAAATCACAGCAGGAACTGGAGACATGCCACAGAGGAAGTCTGATTACTGGCTTGCTTATAACCTTCACTTAGCCTGCTTCTTGATCCAGCCCAGGACCCGTCATCCAACGATAGAAGAGCATCAATCAGTAGCCAAGAGAATGCCCCGCTGAGAAGCTTCACTGGCCAGTGTGGTCTGGGTAATCCTTCCAGGGACACACTCTCAGGACACCGTGGGCGGTGTCAGGCTGACAGATGAAGCTAATTGGGAGAATGTATTTATATATATTTTTTTAATGATAAAAACTATAGTGTAAAAGATGAAGGTTTTCTGGGGTGCTGGGGATTTGAACTCAGATCCCCATGCTTTATGTATCAAGCCAGCTTTCCAGCCCAGGAATAGGGTTTTAGAGAATTGGAAAAGGCTGGCTCCATCTGCACAGGAAACAGTCTCTAGATCGGGAAGCATCATCACCATCACGGAAGCAGTTCCAGCACAGCAATATCCAACATCCATAGCTGAAGGACTTATCCTCTACTACAAAAGTCCCAGGAGACAGAACAGAGGCTGACATCAAACAAAGACACTTGCCTTATTCTGAAAGAGGTAACAGTCCGGTACCTCTCGGGAATGGATTGCCTGGAGGTCAATTCCTTTGAGGACAAAGGAGATATCAACTTGCACGAGCCTAAATAAAATACAGCACAAGGTTTAACTGTCAGCGTCACTATCTTAGTATCCATGCCCCACCCCCACCCCCACCCCCACCCAGGCCTCCTCTCCTGGATATTGAGACTTGATGCTGTATTTACCGATAAAAATCCAGCTTGAAGAAAGACGTCTGTGCCCAGTCCTCGGGTTCCTTGGTGAGTGCCTGGAGGTCCAGGTGAATGCAGTCTAGAGCAACGGACAGACAGGGAATGGTCACCCTTCAGTAGAGAAGCTAGCGGGGGCCACTTTCACCCGAGGACCATGTTAACATTGCCAGCCTCGAGAAGAAGCAGGCTTCAGGTGCCTCCTGCTACGGCGCTCTGGGAAGGACACGTCACCTGTGCAATATTTCTTCCCCAGCTGCAATCCTGATTGACCAGAGATGCCCGGCAGAGGATGCTCCTCTCCTTTATGTTGTAGCATTCAGGAGAGCACAGATGGAGGCATTCGGGAGGTGGGGGCAGAAGGAGCTCTGCAAGTTCAAAGTTAGCCTTGTCTTGGGTCTCATAGCAAGTTCCAAGCCAGCCAGGACCAGAGTCCCCTGTAAGGATTAGCCTCCAATCTGTGTGACTCTGGATCATTGCTTCACAGGACAAAGAGGAGGTGCAGGGGTGAGCAGTGGCAAGAACATGGAGACCGAGTCATGGAACTCTGTGAAGCCCACGCTAAGGCTAAGGCTGCATCTGCATCTGCTAGGCTGTTTCTCGTGTGGAGAGTCCGGACCTAGGGCAAGCTGGCTTCCTATGGGTTCTCGGGATCTCGGTGCTCTCATAACATGAACTCCTAGCTTAAGTAATACTTTAAATATATAATGGGCTTAATAAAAATGTGCTAACCTGGCCCAAACCCAAGGGCCCAGAACTGAACGGACAGTTCCACAAAACAGAGTGTTACAGGCAGTGAGCTGTGGCCAAGTGTGTTTTCTGGTTAAGGAACTGATCTCTTTAACACTCAGTGTAAATGACGCCATTTTATAGGTGAAGAAACGAAAGCTCCACAAACCAAGCCCTACAAAGGATAATAGGAGGAAAACTCCAATACAAGGAGGGAAACTACATCCTAGAAAAAGCAAGATAGTAACCTTCTCCCTTCAAACTCAAAAGAAGATAACCACCCAAAAACAAAAATAACATCAAAAATGACAGAAAGAAATAATCACTATTCCTTAATATCTCTTAACATCAATAGACTCAACTCCCCCAAAAAAAGACATAGACTGGGCTGGGCGTGGTGGCGCACACCTGTAATCCCAGCACTTGAGAGAAAGAGGCAGGCAGATTTCTGAGTTTGAGGCTAGCCTGGTCTACAGAGTGAGTTTCAGGACAGCCAGGACTACAGAGAGAAATCCTGTCTCAAAAAACCAAAAAAAAAAAAAAAAGAAAGAAAGAAAAAAAGAAAAAAAAGAAAGAAAGAAAGGAAGAAAAGAAAGAAAAAGAAAAAGAAAAAGAAAAAAAAGAAAAAGAAATGACATAGACTAACAGACTGGATACCAAAACAGGACCCTACATTTTGCTGCATACAGGAAACACACCTCAGGGTCAAAGATAAACACTACCTTAGAGTAAAAGGCTGGAAGACAATTTTACAAGCAAATGGTCTCAGGAAACAAGCCAAAATAGCCATTCTAATATCAGATAAAATTGACTTTTAACCTAAAGTCATCAAAAGAGACACAGAACATCACTTCTTGCTGGTCAAGGGAAAAATCCACCAAGAAGAACTCGCAATTCTGCTCTAAATGCAAGGACACCCTCATTCGTAAAAGGAACTTTACTAAAGCTCAAAGCACACATTGCGAGGGACCTCAACACTCCACTATCCTCAATGGACCGATCAGGAAAACAGAAACTAAACAGGGATACAGTGAAACTTATTGAAACTTTGGACCAATTGAATTTAACAGATATATATAGAACATTCCATCCTAAAGCAAAAGAATATACCTTTTTTTTTTTTTTTTTTTTTTTGGATTTGGTTTTTTTGAGACAGGATTTCTCTGTGTAGCCCTGGTTGTCCTGGAACTCACTCTGTAGACCAGGCTGGCCTCAAACTCAGAAATCCACCTGCCTCTGCCTCCCAGAGTGCTGGGATTACAGGCATGCACCACCACCACCCGGCTTAGAATATATCTTTTTCTCAGCACCTTATGGTACCTTCTCCAAAATCGACCATATAATTGGTCACAAGATAGACGTCAGCAAATATAAGAAGATCTAACTAATCCCATGCCTCCTATCTGATCACCATGGACTAAGAGTGGTCCTCAATAGCAACAAAAACAACAGAAAATCCTCATACACATGGAGGCTGAAGAATACTCTACTCAATGACACCTTGGTCAAGGAAGAAATAAAGAAAGAAATCAAAGACTTTTTAGACTTCAATGAAAATAAAGGTACAACATACCCAAATCTATGGGACACAATGAAAGCAGTGCTAAGAGGAAAACTCATAGCCCTGAGTGCCTCCAAAAAGAAACTGGAGAGAGCATACACTAGCAACTTAACAGCACACCTGAAGGCCCTGGAACAAAAAGAAGCTAATTCACCCAGGAGGAGTAGAAGACAGGAAATCATCAAACTAAGGGCTGAAATCAATCAAGTAGAAACAAAGAGAACCATACAAAGAATCAACCAAACCAAGAGCTGGTTCTTTGAGAAAATCAACAAGATAGATAAACCCTTAGCTAAACTAGCCAAAGGGCACAGAGACAGTATCCAAATTAACAAAATTAGAAATGAAAGGGGGGATACAACAACAGAAACTGAGGAAATTCAAAAAATCATCAGATCCTACTACAAAAGCCTATACTCAACACAACTGGAGAATCTGGAGGAAATAGACAATTTCCTAGACAGATACCAAATACCAAAATTAAACCAGGATCAATTAGATCAGCTAAACAGTCCCATAACCCCTAGAGAAATAGAAGTGGTTATAGAAAGTCTCCCAACCAAAAAAAGTACGGGACCAGATGGTTTTAGTGCAGAATTCTATCAGACTTTCAAAGAAGACCTAACACCAATACTCTTCAAACTATTCTACAAAATAGAAACAGAAGGAACACTGCCCAACTCGTTCTACAAAGCCACAATAACGCTGATACCAAAAGCACACAAAGATCCTACAAAGAAAGAGAACTACAGGCCAATTTCCCTTATGAATATTGATGCAAAAATACTAAATAAAATTCTTGCCAACCGAATCCAAGAGCACATCAAAACGATCATTCACCATGATCAGGTAGGCTTCATCCCAGGGATGCAGAGATGGTTCAATATACGAAAATCCATCACTGTAATCCACTACATAAACAAACTAAAAGAAAAAACCACATGATCATCTCATTAGATGCTGAAAAAGCATTTGACAAAATTCAGTATCCTTCCATGCTAAAAGTCCTAGAAAGAACAGGAATTCAGGGCCCATACCTAAATATAGTAAAAGCAATATACAGCAACCCAGTAGCCAACATCAAACTAAATGGAGAGAAACTTGAAGCAATCCCACTAAAATCAGGGACTAGACAAGGCTGCCCTCTCTCTCCATATCTTTTCAATATAGTACTTGAAGTTCTAGCGAGAGCAATTAGACAACATAAGGAAGTCAACAGGATACAAATTGGAAAGGAAGAAGTCAAACTATCACTTTTTGCAGATGATAGGATAGTATATGAGAGTGACCCACAAAACTCCACCAGAGAATTCCTACAGCTGATAAACAACTTCAGCAAAGTGGCTGGTTATAAAATCAACTCAAGCAAATCAGTAGCCTTCTTGTACTCAAAGGACAAGCAGGCTGAGAAAGAAATTAGGGAAATAACACCCTTCACAATAGCCACAAACAATATAAAGTATCTTGGCATGACTTTAACCAAATAAGTGAAAGAACTGTATGACAGGAACTTCAAGTCCTTGAAGAAAGAAATCGAAGAAGACCTCAGGAGATGGAAAAATATTCCATGCTCTTCTTGGATTGTCAGGATCAATATAGTAAAAATGGCCATCTTGCCAAAAGCAATCTACAGATTCAATGCAATCCCCATCAAAATCCCAAATCAATTCTTCATAGATCTAGAAAGAGCAATTCTCAAATTCATCTGGAGTAACAAAAAAACCAGGATAGCTAAAACTATTTTCAACAATAAAAGGACTTCTGGGGGTATCAATATCCCTGACCTCAAGCAGTACTACAGAGCAATTGTGCTAAAAACTGCATGGTATTGGTACAGAGACAGGCAAGTAGATCAATGGAATAGAATTGAAGACCCAGAAATGAACCCAAAGACTTATGGTCACTTGATCTTTGGTAAAGGAGCTACAACCATCCAGTGGAAAAAAAACATAGCCTTTTCAACAAATGGTGCTGGTTCAAATGGAAGTCAACATGCAGAAGAATGCGAATTGATCCACTCTTATCTCCTTGTACTAAGCTCAACTCCAAGTGGATCAAGGACCTCCACATAAAACCAGACACACTGAAACTAATAGAAAAGAAACCGGGGAAGACCCTGGAGGACATGGGCACAGGGGGAAAGTTCCTGAACAGAACACCAATAGCTTATGCTCTAAGATCAAGAATTGACAAATGGGACCTCATAAAATTACAAAGTTTCTGTAAGGCAAAGGACACTGTCAGAAGGACAAAACAGCAACCAACTAATTGGGAAAAGATCTTCATCTGACCCCACATCTGACAGAGGGCTAATATCCAATATATACAAAGAACTCAAGAAGTTAGACCCCAAAGAACCAAATAACCCTATCAAAAAATGGGGTGCAGAGCTAAACAAAGAATTTTCACCAGAAGAAATTCAGATGGCTGAGAAACACCTTAAGAGATGTTCAACATCATTAGTCATCAGGGAAATGCAAATCAAAACAACCCTGAGATTCCACCTCAAACCAGTCAGAATGGCTAAGATTAAAAACTCAATGGACAACAGGTGCTGGCAAGGGTGTGGAGAAAAAGGAACACTCCTACACTATTGGTGGGATTGCAAGATGGTACAACCGCTCTGGAAATCAGTCTGGCGGTTCCTCAGAAAATTGGGCATGACACTTCCAGAGGACCCTGTCATACCACTCCTGGGCATATACCCAGCGGAATCCCCTGCATACAATAAAGACACATGCTCCACTATGTTCATAGCAGCCTTATTTATAATAGCCAGAAGTTGGAAGGAGCCCAGATGTCCCTCAAAGGAGGAATGGATACAGAAAATGTGGTATATTTATACAATGGAATACTACTTAGCAATTAAAAATAATGAATTCATGCAATTTGTAGGCAAATGGTTGGATCTGGAAAAATATCATCCTAAGTGAGTTAACCCAATCACAAAAGAATACACATGAAATGCAATCACTGATACATGGATATTAATGAGCCCAAAAGCTCTGAATACTCAAGGCACAATTAGCAAATCAAAAGACTCCCAAGAAGAAGGAAGGAAAGGACCCTGGTCCTGAAAAGACTGGATCCAGATTTGTAGTAGAGTATCAGAACAGAGAAATGGAGGGGGTGATTGGGTAATGGGTGGAGGGAAGAGGACTTATGGGACACATGGTGGGGGGGAACTGGGAAAGGGGAAAGCCTTTGGAATGTAAACAAAAAAAATAAATTAAAAAAAAAAACAAAAAACAAAAAACAAAAACAAAAACAAAAAAACAACGTATGCCAAACAGGAAGAGCACTGGAAAAAAAAAAATCCCAACTCAGTTCTTCATAGAGTTAGAAACAGCAATTCTCAAATTCATCTGGAATAACAAAAAACCCAGGATAGCTAAAACTATTATCAACAGTAAAAGAACTTCTGGGGGAATCAGTATCCCAGACCTCAAGCAATACTACAAAGCAGTAGTGTTAAAAGCTGCATGGTATTGTTACAGTGACAGGGAGGTGGATCAATGGAATAGGAGTGAAGACCCAGAATTGAACCCACACATCTATAGCCAATTGATTTCGACAAAGGAGCTGAAAACATCCAGTGGAAAAAAAGATAGCCATTTCAACAAATGGTGCTGGCTCAACTGGAGGTCAGCATGCAGAAGAATGAGAATTGATCCACTCTTATCTCCTTGTACTAAGCTCAACTCCAAGTGGATCAAGGACCTTCACATAAAACCAGACGCACTGAAACTAATAGAAAAGAAACTGGGGAAGACCCTTGAGGACATTGGCTCAGGGGGAAAGTTCCTGAACAGAACACCAATAGCTTATGCTCTAAGATCAAGAATAGACAAATGGGACCTCATAAAATTACAAAGTTTCTGTAAGGCAAAAGACACTGTCAAAAGGACAAATCGGCAACCAACAAATTGGGAAAAGATCTTCACCAACCCTACATCTGACAGAGGGCTAATATCCAATGTATACAAAGAACTCAAGAAGTTAGACCCCAGAAAACCAAATAACCCTATCAAAAATGGGGTACAGAGCTAAACAAAGACTTTTAACCTGAAGAACTTCGGATGGCTGAGAACCACCTTAAGAAATGTTCAACATCATTAGTCATTAGGGAAATGCAAATCAAAACAACCCTGAGATTTCACCTCACACCAGTCAGAATGGCTAAGATTAAAAACTCAGAAGACATCAGGTGTTGGCGAGGATGTGGAGAAAGAAGAACACTCCTTCACTGCTGGTGGGATTGCAACTTGATACAACCACTCTAGAAATCAGTCTGGCGGTTCCTCAGAAAATTGGACACAACACTTCTAGAGAACCCTGCTACACCACTCCTGGGCATATACCCAGAGGATTCCCCAGCATGCAATAAGGATACATGCTCCACTATGTTCATAGCAGCCTTATTTATAATAGCCAGAAGCTGGAAAGAACCCAGATGTCCCTCAACAGAAGAATGGATACAAAAAATATGGTATATATACACAATGGAGTACTATTCAGCCATTAGAAGCAATGAATTCATGAAGTTCTTAGACAAATGGATGGAGCTGGAGAATATCATCCTAAGTGAGGTAACCCAGTCTCAAAAGAATACCCATGGTATGCAGTCACTGATAAGTGGATATTAGCCTAGAATCTTGGAACACCAAAGACACAATCCACATACCAAATGATGTCCGAGAAGAAGGAAGGAGTGGACCCTGGATCTGGAAAGGCCAATGCATCAGTGTATGAGAATACCAGAACAGGGAAGTGGGAAGGGGAGAATGGGGGAACAGGGGGAGGGAAAAGGGCATATGGGATCTTTGGGGACCGGGGAACCAGGAAAGGGGAAATGTAATGTAAATAAAGAATATATTCTGGTGGGATTGCAAAATGGTAAAACCACTCTGGAAATCAGTGTGGCGGTTCCTCAGAAAATTGGGCATGCCACTCCCAGAGGACCCTGGCATACCACTCCTGGGCATATACCCAGAGGATTCCTCTGCATACAACAAAGACACATGCTCCACTATGTTTATAGCAGCCTTGTTTATAATAGCCAGAAATTGGAAGGAGCCCAGATATCCCTCAAAAGAGGAATGGATACAGAAAATGTGGTATATTTATACAATGGACTACTACTCAGCAATTAAAAATAATGAATTCATGCAATTTGTAGGTAAATGGTTAGATCTGGAAACTATCATCCTAAGTGAGCTAACCCAATCACAAAAGAATACACACGAAATGCAATCACTGATAAGTGGATATTAATGAGCCCAGAAGCCCTAAATACTCAAGGCACAATTAGCAAGTCAAATGACTCTCAAGAAGAAAAAAAGGAGAGGACCCTGGGCCTGTAAAGATTGGATCCAGTATTGTAGACCCAGAACAGAGAAATCGTGGGGGGGGGGGAAAGAGTGGGGAATAGCATGGGGTGGGAGAGGAACTATGGGACACATGGCGGGGGGGTAACTGGGAAAGGGGAAAGCCTTTGGAATGTAAACAAAGAATATAGAAAATTTAAAAAAAAAAGAAAAAGAAAGAATATATTCAATAAAAAAAAAGAAACCAAAGCAAGAAGGTCAAGAAAGTTTGCTGTGGTTGCAGAATTATTTGCTGTCTATCATGATTGAGACCCACCCATTCTTGCCTCCGTATCCTGAGTTATACCGAGATGGACCCTTCTTCTTGATTTTAGATTCCCGTTTTTGCATACATTAGCAGAAGCCTGCTAATGAGGTACAGCTGTATGGGTGGATCTCACCCACTGCAGGAAGCTCCTTGTCCTTTCCTTGAACTGCTGAGAGAACAATTCTTCCATGTGCCTAACGCCTACGGACGACTGCCTATGTAGCCAGCTCACTTGGTGGGCTAGCCTCATACCTAATTCATGGATAATTAAGTGTGCATTGAGAAACTAAAACCAAACTCAACTTGGTCTATGCAAGCCGTTTTGCAAGTTGAGCTTCAGACCACGGGGTAGCTGCCCAGACAGGCAGTTGTTTGCATTTAAACACGGAAGGATGATTTAATATGTAGCAAAGAGAATGCCACATTTGTGAGTGGCTACGATAGGACAGCATCTCCTTAACTGCAATCACATCCCAAGGGAGTCCAATGCAACCACGTTTACACCGTCTGAGGCCTCCAGTGGTACATAAAATCGACCCACATTTACCTCACAGGCTTTCCCTAATGTATGCAGGAAAATTAAGTATCAGATATTTTTAAAAATCATCATACCTTTTAACACACTGACAGATTCTTTTGACAAGTTATAATTAATAAGTTCAGAGAATGCAATGAATACAGTTAGGTAATCCCTCTTCAGGTCAAATTCATGGTCAACCTCTCTCCATGTACTCTAAAATATTCCATTTACTTATAGAAAGGAAACGAACAAGGTCACCACTAGGGAATAAATAAACCCTGGTTTTCAGTCCCGTCCACCCGCCCTGGCCATTGATACTGACTTTGGCCTGTAAGAAGCCCGGACCAACTCACTGGTTCACTGAGCTCCTGGTGGGTGGAGTCTGTTCTCTGGTCTGTCATTGGTGCCCTATCTGGGACACATATACACTCATGCACATCTCCCTACAAAAGTCACAAACTCCCACACCAATCTCAGGAGAGCAAAACTGCAGAGCATGAAGACCAGGACCGGTTCAGTGGTGGTGGGTCCTCTCCCCAAGGTGGGCTCTAATAACAATCTCGAAGCCAGACACTGCATGGGCCAATATGGCCTACTGACAACTTTCAGGATCCAGAGCCCGGGACACATTAGTTCACACACAGGTTCTGAACTAGCCAACTCAAGGAAACTCATAGGATGGAAAGGTAAAATCTCCATCCTATGAGGGGTCCTCTTGTGTTATCAAAGGACCTCAAGATCAGAATTCAAATATGGCCGAACAGACTGCAGGATGCTGTCATTTAACTGAAGTCCACCCACCCCTGGGACCCCTCCTCCTGAATTGCCAGGTGCTGGAAAGACAAATTGGGTCTAGCTTTGGCACCCTATGGCAGGAAACAAACAGTGAGTGCCTCTGGTTTGTTGACTGAATAGCAAACCTTCGAAGTCTTAAAGCACACACTGTGTGCTCGCATATTCTTTTACATATTTAACAGAATGGCACAAGGTTGCTCTATGTGGTTAGTGGGAAGTTTTTGTAAAGTAATCTCCTAGGAGAAAGAATAATAATTATGACCCATGATTCACCTTTGAAAAACTGTGTATTTTATAAACAGTAGTGCAGATATGGTCACACCTGTGGTTCCGGTGCTTGGAAAGTGGAAGCAGAAGGGTCCGTGGCGAAGAGCACGTACTGCAGAATTTTTAAATGTACCAAAGAGATGCATCAAAGAGAAACAGTGCTCCCTTCCCATCACCGGGAGCACTCAGTGGTCTCCTGAGCCAAGGCCTCTGGGGGCAGCTGAGAAAAAGGCAGCCTGGGTCAGGAGAGCCTGCTCCACTGAGCTCCACTGAGTCATAGCTCATGGAGGCCATTTTGCTCACCACAGGAAATGACAAAGTCACATGATGAAACGGTCGCTGCTGTTACCTGTCTCAATGTCACTGTCGATGTTCAGAGTCTCCTGAGAAGAAAACTTGGCCCCTGTCTTGTAATGTTGCTTACAGACCTTCAAGCCAGTTCTATTGTCTTCACTTTCTCCATAACCAAGGGTGGCCAGGGAAATGTTCTTCAGATGACGATACTGTTTTTAAAAACACGGTTAGATTATAGTTAATTAAACACACAGGTCCTTAAAAGCCACATGTCGTACTATACAGAATGCGCTTTTAGCTGCTTTGATGGCTTATGCAATGCTTTTGGGGAGCAGTGTCCAGATCCACACAGCACAAAGGCATTTTCTATAGAACAGGGACACACTGCCTCATAGAACCAATACCCTGCGGGACACTCCCAATTTCCTCAGCCAAAACCAAGGGCCCACTCCTCTCTCAGACTTATCTCCTACGTGGTCCCTGGGCTCTTCCTGTAAACCCAGCTGTCCCCAGAGCCTGAGGACATCCTTCTACTTCTGGTCAGTTAGTTCCCTCTTCCTGGAACCCCATCTCTATCTGCTTGGTTCAAGAATTCAAATACTGGTCAGATGTCACCACTACCATGAGGTGGTGACTCAGCTCCTCCCAAGTGAGACTCCCTCACTGAGCTCATGAAATCTGTTAACAAATACCATAACCTCACTTTGTACCTAATTGTTATCTTTTAAATCTTTTTGTTTGTTTGTTTGTTTTGTTGTTGTTGTTGTTGTTTTTGAGACAGGGTTTCTCTGTATAGTCCTGGCTGTCCTGGAACTCACTCTGTAGACCAGGCTGGCCTCGAACTCAGAAATCCACCTGCCTCTGCCTCCCAAGTGCTGGGATTAAAGGCGTGTGCCACCACCACCCGGCCCATACCTAATCGTTATAACACAGTTAATTATAGGTCAGTTAAAACAACAAAGCCAGTGAAAATCCAAAACTGCAGGAAACCAAAGACCTCCTTCTTATACCAGAAGTTCCCTATCTCCTTCCTTGGTTCACTGAGGACTTGAAACATCCACATGGCACAGATCATGCTAATATGACTAATACTCTTACATTAGCACAGTTCTGCAGCTGGCTACTTTCACTAATAGGGCCTCCCTAGACTCCACCATATTCATTGCTATGACTTCACTAAGAAACATTTACTACGTTACAGAAATGTTGCAAATAACTACTAATAGTCTCAAGAATATTTAAAAAAAAAAAAAAGCTAAGCATGGTGGAACAGGCCTTTAATCCCAGCACCCACAAGGTAAAAGCAGGTGGATCTCTATGATGATTCTGAGGCTGACCTGGTCTACATAGCAAGTTCCAGGCCAGCCAAGGGTACATAATGAGATCCCATCTCAATAAAACAAAGCCTTATCAACTTGGCTAACAAAATTTTAGTCTCACAACAATTCCAAGACCCCGTGGCTTCACCCATGGTCTTTACATGCTGTGTTCACCAATCTTAAACTAGTACAACATGGTCTTCACCCAATTTTAATCAAGGTTCCTCTTCATGAAAGGACTCCCACCCTACCCAAGGCACCACTGAGCATGGTCAAAGGAATTTCTTCCTTATCGCTGCCAGCAAGAAACTCAGCTGTGCTTAGTAGCGTGTTTTGGGTACTCTGCCTTTAAGGAACCAGCCTTCAATATTATACAACTTATTTCTCTTCATTTATCTAGCTTTCTCTTCTAGACAGGCCAGGGTTTCATCTGTTCTATTCAATGCTTCATCATCAATGTGTAGTACTTGACAAATACCTGGAACCAAATATTTACTGACTTCATGAAAGGGGGGACACTACCTCTAAATATTTTCTTCAGGTCTACCAACCTTACATTATATCAAACCCATGATCTTAATAGTTAGCTAGGATCATTAATGCTACGACAGCACATTTCAGACTACCACAGACTTACAGATTTCGTTTCAAGCATACACCAAACCTGATTTTATAATTGCTTAATGCTTTTTTTCTAAGAGAATTTCCCCCAAAGTAGTGGTTCTGAATCAATAAACTAAAAAGATTAAAACCTAAAGAAAAAAGTATAAATGGACAAGTTCTACTATCAGTCTGGAGGAATAGTAAAGGTCTCAGCAGGCTATATGAAATTTGTATGAGATAATAGTATCTGTTGGTTTGCTAAGACAATGCAGTCACGTTATCTATATAGTTTTAAAAGTGGGTCATTTAAAACACTTGCCTGCTTTATAGCAAAAAAGAGGCTCTCATAGGCGTCCTGCTGAGTGTATACGCTGCAGCTGTAGTCATCTTCATCAACTCCAGAAAATCCTTTCAAAAACAAGTGCTTAAAAGCAACAGTGTTATCTTCTTTGAAAGCCACCACCAACTGGTTACCTAAGCCAAACCGAACAAGCTAGGAAAGAAAACAGGAATTTGGCTTTTACCATTTACCAGGGAAAGAAAAATGGCTTCTGGTTCTCATCAATTCTCACCTCTAAGCATCTGAAGAAAAATCATCCATCCCCTAATTTACACACAAAGGGCAACGATGTCAAACACAGGAGCCACAGAAGAGATCCAACTGAGGCGCTACGCTGCAGTTCTCAGGATGGTACTGTGTCAGGACACAGACAACATTCCAAAGACCGGTGCTTGGGCATGCTCGGGACCTTGAACTGAAGAAGCAGCCTTAAAGCCTCTCCCAGCTGTCTTTGGAAAGACAGAACTGTCACATGCTTCTCTGTCTCACCGGGCAGGGAAAAACAAATGGACTCTAGGAGTGTTGACACCACACCCAGGACTTTGCTCCAGGATGCTCTACCCTTCAGGATGTCTGCTCCCGTATAAATCACTTACTGCTAGGCACAGTGACCACTCCTGGTATATACCAACATTCAGGAGACAAAGATAGAAGTGTTACCGTGAGTCCAAGACCACCCCAGTTATAGAATAAGACAGTGTTTCAACATCCCCATCCTAAAATTGTCCATTTACTGACATAAAGTTAAAGACTCAAAGACTCTCTTCACCAGGAGCAAAAGTTTTTCCTCTTAGACTCCATAAATGGGAAAAGCGGCTAGGACCAAAGCTTTATAAGAAGCCAGGAGCCTACATACAACATGCATGCATCCATGCACACAGGCACGATTCCCCTCTCTTACACATACACACATGTGCACATGGCTGCATGCATACCTTCATCCCTGCACTCAGTCACACAGAGCACACTCTCATTCAAAGCTCCACCCTTCCTACACACATACTATCACAAAGGCATAATCGCTCTCTCTCACACACACACTCACACACATGTGCACATGGCTGCATGCATACCTTCATCCCTGCACTCAGTCACTCAGAGCACGCTCTCATTCAAAGCTCCATCCCTCCCACACACATACTATCACAAAGGCATGGTCGTTCTCTCTCTCACACACACACATACACATATGTGCACGTGGCTGCATGCATACCTTCACCCCTGCACTCCAGAGCATGCACTCATTCAAGGCTCCGCCCACACACACATACCTATACAAGCAACTGTAGTGACAAACCTCAGCAGGCTTACCTCACTCCGTCCCCACTTCCCCACGCTGTCTTAGAAGCCAGGACTCCAGAGTCCTGTGTGTGCTCACCCCGGAAATCATCAGGGCACCTAGGACTGTCTCTCATGTATAAAATCAGAAGAGTAGACTGGGTGGCCCTGACAGTTGTCATATCCTGTGTCACTAATCTTGCTATATCTACACAATGATGTACAAATCAAACAGTTCAGCCTTTGAGACTAATGAAATTGGCAGAAGGCTTCCCAATGGCTTGCAGTTTTTTTGTTTTTATAGTTTGTCTGTTTGAGTGTATGTATGTTGAGTGTATGTTTATATGTATGTGTGGAGACCTGGGGGTTATCTTTCGTGACCATTCTCTACCTTATATATTTAAGGAGAGTCTCTCACTTGAACCCAGAGCTTGCCGGTTAGATTAGTCTAGCCAGCCGGCTTGCTCTGAGACAGCCCCGTCTCCACCTCCCACAGCAGGGGGATTGCAGGCAGGCTGCTGTGCTGTCCTACCTCTACTTACATAGGTGTTTAGAATCAGAACCTGGTCTTCACAGTTACACGTGGACACTTTACCCACCAAGCCATGGTTCCAGTTTTCTTCTGTAACCCACTGACTGGATCCATTTAGTGTTGACTGTGGCAATATTTTTTTTTTTACTTTTATTGGTTATTTTATTTATTTACATTTCAAATGGTATCCCCCTTCCAAGTTTCCCCTCCACAAATCCCCTATCCCACGCCCTTCCCTCTGCTTCTATGAGGGTGTCCCCCCTACACACTCCCACCTCACCACCATAGCATTCCCTTTCCGGGGGCATCAAGCCTTCATAGAACCAAGGCCTTCCCCTCTCATTGATGCCAGATAAGGCCATCCTTTGCTACATATGCAGCTGTAGTCATGGATCCCTCCATGTTTACTTTTGGTGGTCTAGTCCCTGGGAGCTCTGGGGGGTCTGGCTGGTTGATATTGTTGTTCTTTCTTTGGGTTTGCAAACCTCTTCAGCTTCTTCAGTCCTCACCCTAACTCCTCCATTGGGGTCCAGAGCTCTGTCCAATGGTTGGCTGCGAGCATTTGCATCTGTTTTGTTCAGGCTCTGGCACAGTCTCTCAAGAGACAACTATATCAGGCTCCTGTTGGTAAGTACTTCTTGTCAGAAGTGTCAGCAATAGTGTCTGGGTTTGATGTCTGCATATAGGATGGATCCTCAGGTAGGGCAGTCTCTGGATGGCCTTTCCTTCAGTCTCTGCTCTACTCTTTGTCCCTGTATTTCTTTGAGCAATTCTAGGTTAAAATTTTTAAGAAGGGCCGGTGACTCTATCCCTCAACCAGGGGCTGTGACTAACTTCTCCATGTGGTCTCTACAGATTCTCTCTCCCCTTCATTGGGTATTTCAGCTAATGTCATCCCTATTGGGTCCTGGGAGCCTCTTGCTTCCCTGGCCTCTGGGACTTTCTGGTTGCTACCCCCAGTTCCCCATCCCCCATTGCTACACACCTCTGTTCAATTTCCTGACCCTCTGTACATCTCCCCATCTCCTCCCACACTTAATCCCGCCCATCTTTTTTCCTCTCCCCCTCCTCTCTTCCTCCCAAGTCCCTTCCACCCTTTATTACCCGTAATTTCGATTATTTTGTCCTCCTAAGTAGGACTGACATATCCACACTTTAAAGACTGAATAAATAAAACTATAGCCACTGTGTTTTCAGCCACTGCTGTAGGCCAAGACTAACAGCTTCAAGTGCATTGTCTTGTCCACTACTATGACCAGGCCTGGTTATCATGTCACTGACTGTTGCAGCTCAACCTTTACAGAGCTATTAACTGGATTAGCCTTTATGAAACTGCCCTCCCTCAGCCACCTAGCTAAAATGGAAGCCAGGCCCAGCTCTGAAGCTTTTTGATAATGCTACATAAGCCATGCCTTCCTACTAGAAACTTTAAAAGGTCTCTGGGAAGAACTGGATCTTTAGTGCCATCTTTTCGGAATTATAAGAGCAGCTGTTGTTTAAGAAGGTAAACAGGTGGCACTCCTCATTCATTTAATGTCACCAGGTCACATCCCTCAAATACCAGTAACTGAGCAGTTACTAGAAACTCAGCTTCTAAGAAAAACAACAGATAAGATGCCAGAGTCTATTCCAATGTACACAAAGAACTCAAGAAGTTAAGAGTCCAGAGAACCAAATAACCCTATTAAAAAATGGGGAACAGAGCTAAACAGAGAATTCTCAACCGAGGAAACTCGAATGGCTGAGAAGCACCTAAAGAAATGTTCAACATCCTTAGCCATCAGGGAAATGCAAATCAAAACAACCCTGAGATTCCACCTTACACCAATCAGAATGGCTAAGATCAAAAACTCAGGGGACAGCAGATGCTGGCGAGGATGTGGAGAAAGAGGAACACTCCTCCACTGCTGGTGGGGTTGAGAGCTGGTATAACCACTCTGGAAATCAGTGGGGCGGTTCTTCAGAAAACTGGACATAGTATTACCTGAGGACCCAGCTATACCACTCCTGGGCATATACCCCAAAAGTTGTCCAACATATAACAAGAACATATGCTCCACTATGTCCATAGAAGCCTTATTTATAATAGCCAGAAGCTAGAAAGAACCCAGATGTCCTTCAACAGAGGAATGGATACAGAAACTGTGGTACATTTACACAATGGAGTACTACTCAGCTATTAAAAAGGATGAATTCAAGTAGATATTAATGAGCCCAGAAGCCCTAAGTACTCAAGGCACAATTATCAAGTCAAATGATTCCCAAGAAGAAGAAAGGAGAGGACCCTGGGCCTGTAAAGATTGGATCCAGTTTTGTAGAGAAACCGTGGGGGGAGGGGGAATGATTGGGGAATAGTTGGGGAGAGGAATTATGGGAGGTATGGTGGGGGGGAACTGGGAAAGGGGAAAGCCTTTGGAATGTAAACATAGAATATAGAAAATAAAAATTAAAAAAAAAGGATGAATTCATGACATTCTTAGGCAAATGGATGGAACTAGAAAATATCATCCTGAGTGAGGTAACCCAATCACAAAAGAACACATATGGTATGCACTCACTGATAAGTGGATATTAGCCCAGAAGCACAGAATACCCAAGATACAATTCACAGACCACATGAAGCTCAAGAAGAAGGAAGACCAAAGTATGGGTGCCTTGGTCCTTCTTAGGGGAACAAAATACTCACGGGAGCAAATATGGAGACAAAGTATAGAGCAGAGCCTGAAGGAAAGGCCATCCAGAGACTGCCCCACCTGGGGATTCATCCCAGATACAGTCACCAAAGTCTAATACCATTGTGGATGCTAAGAAAGGCTTGCTGAAAGGAGCCTGATGTAACTATCTCCTGAGAGGCCCTGCCAGTGCCTGACAAATACAGAGGTGGAGTCTCACAGCCAACCATTGGACTAAGCATGTGGTCCCCAATGGAGGAGTTAGAGAAACGGCTGAAGGAGCTGAAGGGGTTGGCAGCCTTATAGGAAGAACAATATCAACCAACTAGACCCCCCTGAGCTCCCAGAGACTAAACCACCAACCAAGGAGTACACATGGCTCCGGCTGCATATGTAGCAGGAGACAGCCTTGTCAGGCATCAATGGGAGGAGAGGTCCTTGGTCCTATGAAGGTTTGATAGATGCCCCAGTGCAGGGGAATCGAGGGTGGGAAGGTGGGAGTGTGGGGTGGGTGGAGGAACACCGTCATAGAAGCAGGGAAAGGGTCGGGATGGGATAGGGGGTTTTGAGGGGGTGTGTGGCAAAACCAGGTAAGGGAATAACACTTGAAATGTAAATAAATTAAAGATTAATTAATTAGCCGGGCATGGTGGCACACACCTGTAATCCCAGCACTTGGGAGGCAGAGGCAGGTGGATTTCTGAGTTTGAGGCCAGCCTTGTCTACAGAGTGAGTGCCAGGACAGCCAGGGCTACACAGAGAAACTCTGTCTCAAAAAAAAAACATAATAATAATAATAATAATAATAATAATAATAATAATAAATTTTAAAAACTCAGCTTCTAAAAAAAACATCAGATAAAATACTTGAGTCTATTCTAAGAGGTACTGAAAAATCAAGCAAGCGAGAGTCCAGTTCTCCTGGCATGTGATGTTGCCAGTGGCATCTGCAGGTGATGTCAGTGAAAGCCAGGATGATTTTTGAAAGCTAAAATGATAAACTAGGGAACCCACGCAGGGCTGTTTGGAAGGTGTGGAAGAGGCCAGCCCCCTCCCAACAGCCGGAGCAGTAGCCCTGTAATGAAACTCCTCAGTCATCCTGTGCAGACGGTCCTTCTCCAAGCTAGGGTATAGTGAGAGTGAAATCACACATAGCACTGAACAGTAGCTCATCAGGGAGTACTGGGCATGGTGATTACACACACACACACACACACACACACACACACATATACACGCATATGCACTCACACACACTCACACACACAAACACACATACACACACATACTCTCTCTCACACACACACTCACACATACACACACACTCACACATACATACACACTCACACACACATACTCACACACATACACTCACACACACATACATACACACACACACAAACACACACACCACTCACACACACACACACACACTAAATGTAGTCTGGCAAATGTAGTCATTGTAAAACCAATGTAGGAGAAAACATACTGTGCCCAGTAAAAGTAAGATGGCATAATTGGTGTGAGCGGTATGATGGAAAGATGGAAGCTCAGGGGAGAACGCAGATGCCCCCCTGAGATCATAAATCGCTGCAGAGCACAGCATCTGCTTTTCTTTTTCTTTTTTTACCTAAAAAGTTTCCTGCTCTGAAGCCCTGACTAAATACCTCTCATCTCTTCAGAGCCACTGACATAGGAAGTCTCCCTACCTGTGTACCTGGAAGACAGAACCCATATCCAGAAGAAGACGGCAGGAGAAAACAGGAGTACATTCTCACCGGGCTCAGGTCCCAGCTCCCCAGGGCACTAATGCAAGGGCTATAAGCGAATTATTGAACCCTTTGACCCCAGTTTCTTCTCCCATGAAAAGGGGATTCTCACTGAGCCCATTTCACAGAGTTGCAGAGAGGATAAACTGAGTCAGCACACATCAAAGCCTCCTTATGTCTGGTGGCGAAGCGGCAAACACTGACCCGTGAGCTGTCGGCAGCTGTACAAGGTACCTACAGTGTGTCTCCAACTCAGCACCCTGCAAATTACATGGTTTCTTTGTGGTTTAAATTGGAGAGAAGAGCAAATCGAAGCAGGGCTCAATGGCTAAGAACACTTGCTGCTTCCTTCCTCCCTACCTTTCTTTCTTTTTTAAATTATTTTTTATTTTGTGTTATTCTATTAGTGTATATGAGTGTTTTGTCTGAATGTATGTCTGCACACAACATGCATGCCTGGTACCTACAGAATCCGGAAGAGCATCAGATTCCCTAGGTCTGGAGAAATAGATGGTTGTGAGCCACCATGTGTGTGCTGGGGATTGAACTCAGGTCTCTGGAGGTGCAGCCAGTGCTCTGCACCTCTAAGCCATCTCTGCAACCCCATGCCTTGCTTTTCTTAAGGCTTGGTGAGCTGGAACAGCACACCCTACAACTCAGAGTGAACTTTGAATTTATGAAACTCAGAGTAAAGCTGTGCTTACTGAAGAAACTCTTGTATCCAGACGGAGGCATCCTTTAAATCCTTTATATTAACATTCCAGAAAAATCATCCTTACGCTTTTGGACTGATGGTACCAGTAGATTATATACCAGTGGACCCAAAGACCCCCTAGTCAGTACTGTTTGATTTCCAGACGTGTGTGTTTCCAATGTAACCACCTGCAGAGATGTTGCCACAGATGTCTTTAATCCCACAGCCCAACAGCTAAACAACTCTAATGACCATTTCCACCTTGGTGATAAGTTGATCTGCAGTATGACCCTAAATCAAGATCCAAATGTAAAACTCATGCACTCTTGAGGGTACTCAGTAGTTAGCAATTACTTGGGCACAATGCTACCAATAAAAGAAGGATTTAGCATTTTCTATGTCTGAAGACTTTCAAAGACATCTTAAATAAGGTCTGACGGACTTTTGAGAACACCTTGACTCCTGTGAACCTCACACAGGGTAGGGATGAGTGGATTTAGAAACTCCTTTCTGAATGGACCTTCTCTTATCTGGTTTTTATAGCTCCCGAAGAGATGTAGCCTCTTGATGGCTTATCAAAACCGGGTCATCTGAATTGAACTTCACCCCGCCCTCTGCCCTCTGGAAGCGGTTTGGTTTTAGTTTCACGAACTTGAGTGGTATGAGTCTTGCAGACCAACAAGCAAGTATGGGATACTTGGAAGAAAACAGTAATGGTGTTGAGTTACCTGTGTGGTTACCATGACGATCTTCAAAATCTGCAAGCCCAGTTTCCATGGGATCTGGCGTCTGGCGCGATATTTCTCACAGGGACTCATGAAGTAGAACTTCAGGTCTTCCCTCAGACACTCTTCCCTCACCTCAGAATCAAGAGACGCCATCGCAGGTCTGCCAGAGAAGACGGGTTTCAATATCCCAGAACAGCCTGATTCTCACAGAACTCCTGACCTGCACTTCCCGTTCATATAATTGACCGGGTCGGTTCCACAGACACAGAATTCTCAGACTGGTAAAGCCCTTGTCCCTAGAAATCCAAAAGAGGGTTCCACTCCTGGGCCACCTGCCTTTGCCCATAACCACCTAGTTCACTCAAAATGCCTATAGCAGAATTAAAAATGTTGTCTGCCGCTTCCTGCATATTAATGTACAATGCCTCCTGTTCCTAAAGAGTTACAAGAAAGTGTGTGAGTGAAAGAGAGGCTAAGACTGTGGAAACGTGAGAGCTTCTCTATGTGAGAGTGTATGGGAAGCTGTCGGGAACTTTGGGTTTGAAGCGACTGACATTTGATCTAGGGCAGTGGAATTAAACTATGGAAGAATTAGAGAATCCCTTCCTATGACTCTGAGGAGGATTACAGCCTCCATTTGTGAATCAATATCAATGCTTACAAGACTCCAGACGAGAGAGTTGCAGGGGATAGATATGATTTGTGACACATTACATAGACATGTAAAATTGTCAAAGAATAAATATTTACTTGTTTACTCAAGAAAATTAGAGCACCAGCTCTCTGCTCGTGCCCAGCCAGATTTTGATCAACTTGTTTGTCAACTCCAGACTCAAGCTGGACACATGATTCACTGAGGCCAGAGACAACCAATGGGATGTGGTCAAACAACTGAGACCCGAACGCATGAGACACAGGAAGTCTCCAGGAGGACTGCAAAGCATGCTGGGAGAAACTATTAATGCTTCCATTTTATGTTGCCTAAAACCTAAAAGCATGAATTTTATTAATAAGGTAGCATAGAACACTCATAGCACAAACTGATCTAAGCTATGCATACAGCATAAGAGAATAATGTACAGATTTAACATTAGAATGTAATCAGCATGCTCACGATGGGACCATTGTGATAAACGCTTACTGCTGGGACAGAGTCAACAGAGATCAGAGATGAAAAGCATGGCTGTGGGGGTCCTGGAGGGAATCTCACCACCACAGGGAAAGGAGCTTCCAGAGACTGGAGCTAGTCCAGAAAGTCAGAGGAGCCAGGAAAAAATATCACCAGCATGCCTTCTTCCAACTGTCTCAGAAGCTATCAACCCCACGCTTGAGTTGTGGAGCCTTACATCCCTTAAAGAAGGGAGTGTCTTAAGAGTAAGTGCCAGCTGGGCTGTGGTGGCGCACGCCTGTAATCCCAGCACTAGGGAGGCAGAGGCAGGCGGATTTCTGAGTTCGAGGCCTGCCTGGTCTACAGAGTGGGTTCCAGGACAGCCAGGGCTACACAGAGAAACCCTGTCTCAAAAAAAAAACAAAATAAAAATAAAAGTAATAAAAATAAAAAGGAACAGTTTTCCTGCTGGACAGGAAAACTGTTCAAGCCACAGATTTCTTGGCAAGCTTTTGAAAATGGGGGGTTTATTCTCTTAAATCTTCTTATACAGACTATTTAAACAGTATCCTGTTTGTCTTATGATCTGTGCTATCTACCTTGACTAACAACTTTAGAAGGAGCTCAGAAAGGCATGGTGGGGCGGGACACAAACATCCTGGTGTGCGTGGGAAGCCAGAGGACAGCTTAAGGGAGCCAGTTCTCTCCTTCCGCCTTGATGTGGGGTTGAACCGGGCCTCCACAGCAACTGCCTTTACCTACTAAGCTGTCTTGCAGGTCCTGGTTTTCTGCTTCTAATTTGATCATTTTTCTTTGTTTTTTTGTTTTTGTTTTTTTTTTTTTTAATCTTGCTTCTAAGATTGACACACTAGGTTAGCTAGAGTCCTCCTGCCAGAAATGAAGAAAGAAGGAAGAAGGAAGACAGGAAGGAGAGATGAAGGGAGGGGAAAAGAAAAATGGAGAAAAAAGATAAGGGAGAGAAGTCAAGAAAACACGGCTCGTGTGAAATCCATGTGGCTTGAAGGTGGGTAGGGAAATGCCTGTAAAGACCCGACCGACCATCTAACAGCAGAGAGCTTCTGGGCAAGATTGCCAGATGTCTAGAGTAATGCCAACTGCCATTCAAACACTCTGGGACTTTGGGGGTGCTTTAATGAAAGGGGACCAAGAAACTAGGGCTCAAGACTCCTAAAGCACTTCTGTCTCTGGAAGTAGGTTGAGAAACCACTCCTAAAGCCACCCTGCCAATCAGACAGACTCCATATCCTATTTCTGAAGCAAAGAGGAAATGAAAAAGCCAGCCCGTTCCCAGACATGCCGGTGGCAAACCAGACCACTGGGACTCAGACCCGGGTGACTAGGGGACTTCAGTGGATGGGGTTGCTTGAGTCTGGAGGTTTCAAACTAGAGCTGCCCTTTGTGTCTTAGGACATACAGAAGATGAGCTCCCAGAGACTTGGTGCAATCTAGTGTGTAACTTGTAAGCTGTGCACCCCCCTCCTTTTTAATCATACCCAGACCAGTGGTAATCAAGTAACCAACGAGTTTAGAATGCAGCAGAAACTGAGCATGAACCACTGCGTGCATTAGAACTAGACATCTTAGAAAAGAGCCTTGTTGGGGCTGGAGAGGCGGCTCAGTGGTTAGCAGCACTGACTGCTCCCCAAGAGGATCCAAGTTCAATTCCGAGCATTCATATGGTGCTAACAACTTCCTGCCTTCAGTCCTAGGGGGTGGGAGCCAATGCCTTCTCCTAGTCTGTGCAGGCACTGCACACATATGGTACACAGAGTTAAGTGCAGGTAAAACACCCATACCCATGAAAATAAAGTGAAAAGAAAAAGAATGGCCTTGCTTGCCATTCAACATGGGTAAAATACCTATAAGGTAAACTATAAGGTAAACTGTAATAGACAAAAAAAATAACGTTTAAAAATGAGAAATCAGCTACTAAATGAGTTTCATTTCTAGAGATAAAGTGGGACATTACGACTCAGATCTATCATCTCAGCACTACACAAGAGGATCTCAAGGACTTCTAAGCCAACCTGGGCTACATAGTGAGTCTCGGGCTGGTCTGAGCTAAATCTCAAGAAAGAACTTACATATGTGTTTGCCTTTGGCCTTCCTGACTGAATGAGCACTGACTCTGTGAGCTGGTGCTTGGGACCGGACCTGGGGCTGGGTAGTGTCCTTGAAGGTCACATGCTTCATCTCCGTCAGAAGAGACTAGTGCACACATCATAATTAAGCAAGTGAGCGAGGGCTGCACCACAGTGTACCCGTGATTCCAGGCACAAAGTCCTGACTTCAAGGCAAGGGGTACAGAAAGCAAGGAGAACCCCATCTTGGTCATAATATGCAGATGTCAATGCTACAAGGGCGCCTGACTGGGAAGACGGAAGAACCCAGTTACAAGAATGTATCATCTTCCCTGAGCCTGGGAACAGTATCCTCATAAAGGAGCTTTAGAGCCTGCAGAAGATGCCTGTGAGTGATAACGTTAGTCAGCCACAATCACTTTAGCTCTGTGGAGGTTTGAATATGTTTGATCCATTGGAAATGGCACTATTAGGAGGTGCAGCCATGTTGGTGGACGTGAGTTACCGCAGGGGTGGGCTTTGATGTCTCCTAGGGATCAAACTCTGCCTAGTGCAGAAGAGAGTCCCCTCCTGGCTTGCCTTAGGATCAAGATGTAGAAGCCTTGGCTTCTCCAGCACCATGTCTGCCTGCATGCTGCCTGGCTTTCTGACATGATGGTAATGGACTGAAACTATGCCAGCTCCAATGAAATGTTGTCCTTTATAAGAGTTACTATGGTCATGGTGTCTCTTCACAGCAATGAAACCCTGACTAAGACAAGTGCTAAATGATCCATCTTTATACTTCATGATAAGCTTTTCATTCAATAAACGTGAAAATATGTTCTGGATCCTTAGAATCCTGACATATGGAGAAGCCTTCATGCAGAGAAGGAGAGAGATAGAGAGAGAGAGAGAGAGAGAGAGAGAGAGAAGAAGGAGGAGGAAGAGGAGGAGGAGGAGGAGGAGGAGGAGGAGGAGGAGGAGGGAGGGGGAGGGGAGGGGGAGGGAGAGGGAGAGGGAGAGGGAGAGGGAGAGGGAGAGGGAGAGACTCTAAGAAATTCTGAAGCCAAGCTTGTTTTTGCATGAAGAGCAGTAAAAACGCAAAGCATTTGGTCAAGTGAACATCCGGAGAGCCAACTTCTGCTGGAGACATGTCTGTGCCTTCCAGAGCTCAGGCCACTGAAGATGTGGATGTCAGAAGTACAATTGAGATTTGTCGGGAGCTAGACTGGAGCAGAGACGTCCAGCAAGGTCTGGTCCTGATTCCTCTGCAACCCTAGCTACTCTGTTCAAGAAAGGCAGCTGGTATTCCCATTATCCCAGGACCCTTAGTAAGAAGCCCCAGGAGCTGGGGAGACACAGCTCAGTTAGTAAAGTGCTTGCCTTGTAAGCAGGAGCTGAACGAGTTCCCAGAACCTACAGGGAAACGCCAGCTGTGGTTTGCACACTGTCATCTCATTTCCAGGGAAGTAGAGCAGAGACATTCACAAGACATAGGACTCTCTTTCTTTCTCTGTCTCTCTGTCTCTCTGTCTCTCTGTCTCTGTCTCTGTCTCTGTCTCTGTCTCTCTCTCTCTCTCTCTCTCTCTCTGTGTGTGTGTGTGTGTACCTCTATGTTTGTTTAAATGTGTGTGACAGTGCATGTGTAAGACAGAAAAAGAGAGACAGAGACACAGAAACACAGAGACAGAGAGGAGCCTCGGGAAAAGCCAGAAAAAAAAATGTCAGGAAAAGCAACAAAGATTTTGAAGAACCAAGATAATAAAAAGTTGCAAAGTCTGAAAGTGAAACTAGCCAAGGTTCATCTGAACCACAGTGTCCTCCAAGACTGGTTGCTTAACTAACCCAGTTGGTACAATGTTTCTAATACTGGGAGGGATTAGTGGGAAGGAAAGCTTGTTTAACTCTCCGCAAAAGCTTCTCTTCCCCAAAGCCACGGGATCTGCAGGAGACGGGAAAGCATCAGTGGGGCGAGATCAGCTGACTGGATGGTGAAAATACAGAAGAAAAGGTTAGTTGACATAATAAATATGTTTTTATGACATATCATAAAAAACAAGAGATGATAGCTTTTTGAAACAAATTTCACTCAGATTTTTAAAGTAAGATCCAAAAAATTTTTGGAGAAAAGTAAATGACACTTGGGTTCAAAAATTCTAGTATCTCAAAGAAAACGTTTAAATGTGCAAATTATTGAAATTTTCCTGAATGTTTGTCTTCCCTCTTCCCAGTCTGTAGTTTTCCCTGGCTGCCTGGGTAGGTGAAGGTATCCTACAGCGTCAGTGCACAGCATCTCGCTATAGCAACATGAAGGAGTGCACAGAGGCAGAGAAACTAAAGAAGCTTAGGACATTCTGGCCAGGAAAAGAGAAAGCAGGCGATGCAATGCTTTAGGACATGATCAGGCATTCATTTGACATGCGAGCATTTGCAGTGCCCTCTGATGGGAAACGCCAGATAAGAGATGGAAACAAGAGGCCTGAAAACTGCATTCGCCACTTCACAAGCCCAAACTCAGTGAGAACGCAGGAGAAACACTGCAACTCCCCCCAAAGACGGTAATATCCGCAACAAGCTCAGAAAACCACAAACCCTTCCGGCCGGGAAAGGTAAGAACAGCTCTGTGTCTAAGCAGGTCTCAGGACAATGTCTCATCAACTGTCGCAGCCGTGTACTGACACTGCTAGAAAGATGACAGCATTTACAAACCGTTAGTCCAGCCAAGTCAAAGGAAATGCATGATTCGCACTGTGTGTACACACACGCTTATATATTTATGTGAGTGCACGCATGTCCAGTCCATGTACACATAGAAGCCAGAGGTTTCCATCAGGTGTCTCCCTTACGATGCCACTGATGATATTGATTATGATGATGATAATGATAATGATGATGATGATGATGATGATAATGATGAAAGAGCACTTCCCCCTCCCAGGCCCCCCCAAAAAATCTGGAGCTCACAGATTAGACTAGACTAGCTGGCCAGGGAGCCCTAAGGATCTTCCTGTCTCTGCTCTCCAGCACTAGGATCATAGGCAGGAGCCACCATACCCCTGGCTTTTGTCTTTTTTTTTTTTAAGCGTACATTCTAAGGATGACACTCATGCTTGTATAGCATGCACTTTACTGAGTCATATTCCTATCCCTGAAACGCTATACGCTTACTAAATAACACTGCTGGAAGCCAAATTATCAAAGGTGGGGAAGAAGACAGTATCCTTACACATCAAAACTAGATATGGAATCCAACAGAAGCTGGGTCAGACTGTTAAACAAGTGCTAGAGAAGGCGGGTGTGGGAGGAGCCCGAGGCTGGTCCAGGGTTGGGAAGGAGGAGGAAGCCGCCCACACCTGTGCTGGCCAAGAAGCATGTCTGCCCTTCTGTAAGCAGTTGAGACCACGTGATGTTTGGGCTCAGGGTTATCATAGGACTAAGGTCAATTCTAGGTTTGCCAAGCCAAGTATATGGAAGCCCGAAGTTTTGAAAAAACGGTTACCAATGATGTTTAACCATATTGAGATCACAACCTGAAGTTTCACCAAAGGAATAAGACAAAGGTACTTGACCTTTGCTTCTGAAACATGATACATATACCAACGACGGCATCCTGCTTGCAAAGATACGACCGCGACTGCTTGTTTTGGACTTCCCCTTGGGTGACCGGTACTCTGCCTGACAAGATGACCGACCTGCTTGAGAAGCGGCCTGTTATCTCCTCGTGCTACTGAGGCAAGTTAGGCAGCCTGGGCCTAGATGGGCGCCAATGTGAAAATCGGAGCTTTACTGAGACTCATCTGTTTCTCTTTCTTGATACCCAGTTAGTATTTCTTAAACCAGTGACCTATAGAATGACCAGGGGTGGAAGCAAATGTTGAGTTCTCATGTGTCTTCACTGGAAAACATATGAAATCTGGACAAAATACCTAATTCGTAAATTCAGGAGATGCCCATGCTCTCGTGTAATTAAACTGAGAGGAAAAGAAACCACAGGTCACATGATCTAGAATAACCCAGGAGAGAATGCCTGAGCATGCCCGTGAGGAGTTCACTGAGGTGGGGAAACCCCGCTCTAAATGTGGGTGTCCCTGTTGCCCAGGCTGAGGGCCCAGGCTGAACAACATGGAGACCGTGAGCCGAAGGCCTGCCCACATTCACCTCTCTGTTTCCTCACTGTAACACCACGTGGCGTCTTCCTCACACTCCTGCTGCCTTGTCTTCCCTGCCAGGATGTGCGCTGTAACCTACAACCATGAGCCAAAACAAACCCTCCTTTCCTGACGTTGCCCACAGTAAAGTAGAACCCACACAACTGATCCCCGCTCTTTTCCTCCATAAAACCCAGAGGAAGCACCCTGCAGATGCCCAGCCCTCGGGCTGGTCGCTAAGCACACTGCCCGCTCTGAGGCACAGCCCTTCCCTCAACTTCTGGAACATTTCTTTTTTCTTTTTTTTTTTTTTTTTTTTGGCTTCCTTCCCACACCACCAGGCTACCTCAGTCTCCTGGCCGGTCCTCTTCTGACTTGTAAATGCCAGGGCGTGCTCCAGCGACTCTTCTGGTACCTGTCCTTTACTCTAGAGAGCTTCTCCAGGCCTGTGCCTTCCACACTAAGCACTTGGTGGGGCTTCCCGCCCTCCCCTCCCCCTCCCCCCTCTCTCCTCCTCCCCTCCCCTCACTTCTCTCTTTCCCTTGCTCCCTCCCTCACCCCTCCCTCCCTCCCCCAACCCCTCAGCTTCCAGTACCCACTCCTTTCTGGAAATTCCACCCACGTGTCTAGAAGAATTCCGAACCTCTCCTCCACCCGCCTCCGGCCTCCTCACAGGTGCAGTCACCTGTGACACTCTTCAGACAGTTCTGTGGTTCCTTTGCCCGCCCCACAGGAGAGCCACTCGGGCCCTAGGCCTTGGACATGGCCTAATTGGCATGAGGTATGAAGCGGGCGCCAGGGTGTCAGTTAGAGGTGACAGCGCTGAGAAGCATCTCTCTCATCATGTGATCTCAGGTCCAGTCCATCCAGTCTTCCCTCAGCTCAGCTCGGCTCCTACTGCAGCCTCCCTGCTGCAAGCCCTTCTCTCTCACCCGCTGAGAGGGGCTGGCTTCCCAGGGTCCCACATCTCAGCTAAAGGGGAACACTTCAGGCTGACTCAGTCACCTTTAAAGCAATGACATCCATTTCCTTTACAGCTGCAAACCCCGCGGGACTTTCTCCTCCTCTCAGAACCTGCACGGACCCTCCCACCGCTTCCTGGCCTTGCTCGCAAGACTCCAGCCCACTTCCCACTCTCCACCCTGTGTCCTCACGGCTCCGCAGAGCTACTCCAGGCTCTGGAACATTCCCCCGACCCTGGGGGTTTACACTTGCTGCTTCAGAGCTCTTTGCATATCTGGGTCCTTCCTGCTCAGATGTCACCTTTGCAGACTGGCCTTTGGGGGTTTTCCTTGCAGGACTGGGGACTGGACCTTGAACCTTAAACATGGAGAGCAAGAGCTCTCAGCTCGGCTGTAACTGAAACCCTCTTTACCTTTTATTCCTACATAGGCTCTCACTACAATGCCCAGCCTTAAACTTACCCTGTTACCAGGCAGGTCTCGAACTAGAGCTCCCCCTGTCTCAGCCTCCCAAATGGCAGAGGTTACAGCTGGAGAGGCTTTGCTACTTGTGCCCACATTGCACATGTGGCCTTTCTCTTTCTTCTTATATACCCTTAACCTCCTCAGACTCAAGGTCACAGCTAGTTTTCTCGTGAGAGCTTCCTCAAGTCAGGCTCCACTGTGTCTAACAACACACACCAGACTACCTGACCCACAGTAGGGAGTCAATGACTATCACCTGGAGGAAACGAAATGAAACAATGTATGAGACAACCACTCCGCCTATATAAACTTTGTCTCAGTCGGTGTCCTTTAAAATAAAACCACAGCAACAGTAATATTAGTAACATAACAATAGAAAGTCGGAAATGCTAGAATGAGCCGAACAAAATAATGAGGGCATGCTTAGCCGGTACCATTGGAACATTCTAAGTAGTTTAGGTGTCTGATTTGCTGGTAGAAATGCTACTTTCTGATTTGCTGGTAGAAATGCTACTTTATTTTATTCATTGATCCTGATTTTTTTTTTAAATAGAATCAACTTGATACATTATTACCACTGTGGCCTGTTCTTTGGGCCAAAGGGTCCTTCCAGAAATGGAATTAAAAAAAAAAAAACAGAAAAAAATTAAGTGCATTAAAAAAATAAAATTAGTGTCATTCTAAGTACAGCAAAGCTCAGAAGGCACGGACGTGAGTGACAGAACAAGGTATAACACTTCAAAAAGTAACAAAAGAGAGCGGGCTGGAGAGAGAGCTCAGGGGGGTTGTGCTTGCTGAGCAAGTGGGGCGCTGTTCAGATCCGCAGAAGCAGCAGAAGCCAGGCAGGTGTGAGAAGCATCTGTAATCCCAGCTCTCTGGAAGCGGAAGTAGGGGATCCAGGGCACACGCTGGCTAACTAGACAAACGAGAGTGAACTGGCAATTCAATTCGTAATTAAAAATTAATTTAATGAGAGACTCTATCTCAATAAGCAAAACTTATAGAGCAGCCGAGGAAGACACCTGCTGTCCACGGCAGGGCTACACAGCCATGTGCATCCACATACATGCAAATGTGCACACGCCCACACATGCATACACACATACACACACATAGCAGACACTAACATAGGCAAGCAGTCAAAGGCAAACTCAGAGAGGGTCTGCCCAAACTATTAGTAAGAAAAAGACAGCCCAGACTGGAGAGATGGCTCAGCCATTAAAAGCTAGGCTCCCAAGCAAAACTGTGAGAAAAAGACAGCCCATACAGCTACAGGCAAAGGGTCTGGAAAGCAGAGGGGCGTTAACTCCTAAAATCCTATAGCAATCAGGTTGTCAGAAATCCAGCCCAACCCTTATTATCATATACGGGGGAAGCACTGTATATGGAAGAAATGTAAGTATTAAAAATCAATCTACCCATTATCTATGAGCATTTGTATGATGGAGGAACCAAGGTTTTATGGATTTTTCTGCAAATTTTAAAATAGCTAGATGAGCACGAGGAGTTTTCAGGAATTTCCCTGAAGACAGCTGTGTCACCCACTTCCTATGAAGCCATCCCTGCCCTCCCAGTCGCCCAAGATTACGGGGAAGCAGAAGTAGAGCTCTACCTGCTTATTCTCAACTACCCACACTGGCTCCCTGGGGCCCACAGGAAGGCGCTGCCTCTGTCAGCGCTCCAACGCTGAGCAGCCTAGGGTGCCGGCTGCAGTGAAGATGGTGTGCCCCAGATGTCCTCTTTCCTACACTTTCAGCAAGTAACTGATTCCAGAGTCCCACTGATAGTTCTCTTGCAAAATTAGTTACAAATTAGTTACAAGATGCTTAGTTTACCTGAATTAGCAACAAGCTGTCACAATCCTGTGCTCCCGAGTCTCTTGGTGGGCCACAGTAAATCTCTAGTAAATCTCTCTAGCTGGAACGGACAATATGATTTTCTTTTAAATGTCCATCATTTAAACCATGGGTCTTCAAGAATTAGGACATCAACGACAATGTTTCAGAATGTTTGGCCTTATAAGTTACTATCTGGCAGAAATCAAATTTTAGCTGAAATCATAAAGATGTATTTCAAAGAAAGAATAAATAAAGACAACTTTTGAACAAGAGGAGATGAAGCCAGTTGACTGAGAGGAAAGGAATTATACACACACACACACACACACACACACACACACCTCCCCCCACCCCCCACCCTACACACACACACACACCTCCCCCCACCCCCCACCCTACACACACACACCTCCCCCCACCCCCCACCCTACACACACACACACACCTCCCCCCACCCCCCACCCTACACACACACACACACACACACACACACACACACACACGTGCCTACAAAGCAGGCTCTCCTCCTGGGGCAGAAAGAGCCGGGATGAGGCCCAAAACAGAACAGGGGTTCTGAGGCAAAAGAGCCCAAGAGCCCAAAAAGGCCTCGCAAAGAGGGAAAATGCTGGTTGCAGAAGCAAATGGGCACACATCGACAAGTGCTCCATGCTGAACAGAGTGCTCCATGCCAAAGAGTGCTCCATGCTGAACAAAGTACTCCATGCCAAACAGAATGCTCCATGCCAGAGTGCTCCATGCCGAACAGAATGCTCCATGCCAGAGTGCTCCATGCCAAACAGAGTGCTCCATGCCAAACAGAGTGCTCCATGCCAGAGTACTCCATGCCAAACAGAATGCTCCATGCCAAACAGAGTGCTCCATGCCAAACAGAGTGCTCCATGCCAGAGTGCTCCATGCCAAACAGAGTGCTCCATGGCAATCAGAGCTGTGTTCTGCTTCTCTTAGTGTCTGGGGCAGCAGTGACTGTGAGAATCGAAGTGACTGCTGCTATTCCTCAGGCCCAGAGGATGCTAGAGCACCCCCTTCAGACAGCTCACAACCACACATTACTCTATCCCCAAGGGATAAGAGGCCTCCTTCTGGACACACACACACACACACACACACACACACACCCTACACACAAATAAAAGTAAATGATAATTAAAAGAAAAAAACATTTGGATATAAAGGTGCTTTTCTCCATACAGGGCACGAGGTGTTCTGAAGAGTCGTGTAACCCTTTAGACCTCAGCACCAGGCCCCAGCTGAAGAGGGCGGTTCACTTTAGTTCTTAAGGCCAAATTGGTTTTCTTTGGCGACTGTTTTTATTCACAAACCATAACCACAAGAAGCCACCGGGTTGTTGGTGGTGATTTTTTTTTCACTGGGTTTCAAAAACAGTCTTAATTTGGGTTTCATGTCACTGACAGGAGAGCCTCTGAGCAGAGAGGCTAGCTCTGAATCTATTCAACCCTGATTTTCGGTTTTATTCAAAATGTGTCCCAAGTCTTCTGGCTTTGGCAGACTTCAACATTGTTACTTTTTTTTTTTTTTTTTTAATAAAAATCATCCTTCCTAAGAGAAGAGGATGTGAAAGTCTCCATTTAGGAGGTTACATAAAAGGTGCATGACATTAGGCGTTTTGGTGGGTCATTCACAACTGGTCACAGTCTTCAAAGTTGCTCCAATGTTTTCTTTTCGTGGATGCGTGTGTATTCGTGTGTGTGTGTGTGTGTGTGTGTGTGCATATGTGTGCACACGTGTTGTGCATGTAGGGACAACCATGGGAGTCATCCTCGGGAACAACACAGACCTCTTTTGTGACCGGGTCTCTCACTGGCTGGAGCTCTGAAATTAGGGCTGACTGGCTGGTCGGTTAAGTTGGGGAGGGGGTGTCCTTCGGTCTCTTGCCTGTTCTGCATTAGGATTACAGGTCCCGAGTATTTTTATCTGGCTTCAAGAGCGTTTTATGAGCTTCCAAGAAAACACCTCTCCAGGCCCACCAACATGGTTTTATAGTTCAAAACTGGTCTTTTGAAGGTCTCAGAAGTCAATGCTACCCTTGCTGAAGATTATCCACTCTGGTAGCCATCACAGATTAATTTTCTCTATGATTCAGTTTTCCTTGCTGGCTTTGAGAGCGTCCTGCTGGCAAGGCAGAGGCCGCTCCCTGCTACCTTAGAAAACTTTACCAGTCCGCCACTATTTGTTTTAAGAGCAGCAAGCAGGAGCCAAAGGCCACTTTGTCCGCACCTCCCCGGCTCAATTGCGCTGCTGCAGACATTCAAACTCGGGAGAGGCCGCTTGGCAGAGCCACCTGGCTTAACTGAACATCTTTTCATAGAGCTGGGGAAATCAGGGTTGACCACACCACAACCCTCCCACCTAAGAAAAAGCCGGTTTGTTCCGGAAGGGAAAAAAAAGTCTTATTTTTAACTAAGTACAAGCAGTTAGCATCAGCCTGCTCGAGGTAGCAAGAACTCTCTAGTAGAGCAAACCAGGATCTTTTCAGCGTCCTGTCTCCGGGAAAGAAAAACAAACAAACAAGCAAAACTCATGAAAAGACCCGATCTCTCTCTGTCTCTCGCTATCTCTCGCCTGGGAAACCAGTCAGTTGCGGGGGTGGGTCAGCCCTCCTCCTTCTGAACTTTGCAGGGCTCCGGGAACTGGAGGAGCTAGAAAGCGGGGTCTACTGCACACCCATTTCCTGCCTTGCGGGACAGTGGTCCCCAAAAGGAAGCCTTGGGGCACCAAAGCCTCTTACCCTTCCAGCTGGCGCTCTGATCTCAGCCCTGCTTTACCGAAAGGCAGCTGGGTGCGCCCTGATCGCTACACGTGGCCCTGTCCTCCCGCCACGCCCCCACGTCCCCACCCGTGACCGCTGACTTCCTTCAGCGCTGGGCGACCCGGGGCGCTGTCACGAAGGACTTTTTCTACCTAGCCGCGAGCCGGCGCGCGAGGCAGGATGGGGTCCAGGTGCGAGCGCAGGGGACACCTCGGCGGGAGACATTCCGGAAGGAGGTGACGCTGGAATTCAGAAGGAGATCACACGTGGTGCGCTAGGGGAGTACCCACCTGTGGTGGGGACCCCAAGCCGGGTCCCGAGCGCTGTTCCACGCGGGCAGGTCCAGCGTCTCCTCGCCTCCGGGCATGGCGCGACCCTAGATTCCCTCGGTCCCCAAGGTCCCGACACCCGGGCTCTGCCTGCGGGTGTCTGTGAGAGGCAGGTGGAGTGGACGCCCTTATAAAGGGAAGTGGCCCGGAAAGTCTGCTGTGAGCCCGCCCGTCGTCCACCCCGCCCCCGGCGGCCCTGCTCTCCCGCCTCTGTCCTCTTTCCCCAACAGAGCTCTCCGATTGACTTCTTCTAAGTTCATTGCATTTCTTTAGAGCTCACTATGTGGCCCACACTGGCACCAAACTCAGAGCTATCCTCCTGCCTCAGCCTCCTGAGTACTAGGATTACTAGCACATGCTACCAACGCTGGGCTTGTCCATTTCTTTCACCAGTTTCTTTGGAAAAGTAAAGTACTGGCACTGTGATCTACCGGTTGCAAAAATCGCAGCCCCTCCCTCTAGGAATCAGCGAGTTCCTGGGGATAGGTTTCTTCATTAAGGAGTCTTTATTTCGATAACTCCCTGACAAGTAGTTAGGGTAATAGGGAGCTTGAGGAAAGCAAGACCCCAGCCCCAGCCCCAGTCGGCTTTCTGCAGCCAGTCTGCTTGACCCCTGAAGAGCCAGAACAGCTCACCCCTGTCTCCACCATGCAGTGGCACAGAATTTCCAGGCTATGTGCATTAGCAAGGGCTCGAAAGGTCCCCAGGTTTAGCTAGGGCAAAGGACAGTTTGCAGAGGATTGTGTAGAAGGAGTCAGACAGAGCCTTATTGACCCTTTCTGTAAGGTTTTTGTTTTTTTTTTGCTTTTTTGTTTTTGAGACAATCTCATATAACTGAGACTAGCCTCCGACTTGCTATGAAGCTGAAGCTGGCCTTGAACTTCTGATTCTCCTGCCTGTACCTTACAAGGGCTGCTGGTGTTAAGGCATATTCTGCCCCCAAGCCACCCCACCCCACACGGCCCCATCTCACCTCACCCATCCAAATCTACTCTCTTTTAAAAGTCAATTTCCAAAAACTATTAGGTAAAAATGCTCGAGTTTTGTTGTTGTTTTGTTTTCAGAATTTCTCTTAGTAGACACGCTCACTGGGTATGGAGAGTCTGAGAGACTCAGTCTGAGAAGTCACAGGGCCCGCCATACCTTCCTGCTCAGGAATCTGCGCACTACCCCCACCCGAAATGGCCAGACAGGGCCGGCAAGGTAGGAGGTACAGGTGCTTGTAGCCAGTCCTGGGTCTGACCCAGAGTCATTGGGTGGACAGAGAGAAACCACTCCAGCAAGTCATCCTCTGGTCTCCGTAAACCATCAGTGGTTCCTGTGTGGACACACACACACACACACACACACACACAGAGAGAGAGAGAGAGAGAGAGAGAGAGAGAGAGAGAGAGAGAGAGAGACAGAGACAGAGACAGAGACAGAGACAGAGGATTGTTACTACTCCCAAGTCACAAGTCACATAACCAGCAAGCAGCAGACAGCAATCTTTCTGTTGGGTACATTTGTTCTTACTACAACCACCCACTAGCAAGACACACCATCACAATAGTTGCTGGTGTCCAGTAACTTTCCTCATCGGCAAGTGTTTGTCTAAACAGGTTCCCACCTGTGGCAATCTAGAAACAGTCTCAGAGGTGGAGAAAACATTCATTTTTCTAGATAGTTGCAAAAGGCACATTTATCTAGGTATGGTGTGCCTGTCATTTCTAGGAGACCGGGTCTCACAGCTGACTTCTGGAACTCTGGGTAATAAAACCCTCTGACCCCTTTTCCAAGGCTTTTCCTGAGCAGTCGGTACAGATGTATCCAATATACAAATGCAAAGTGGTTGCCCTGAAATTCTAAATCCTCTTTTTGTTTGTTTGTTTGTTTTCTTGAGACAGGGTTTCTCTGTGTAGTTCTGACTGCCCTGGAACTCACATTGTAGACCAGGCTGGCCTCGAACTCAGAAATCTGCCTGCCTCTGCCTCCCAAGTGCTGGGATTACAGGCGTGTGCCACCACCGTCCAGCCTGAAATTCTAAATCCTATATACAAAAGTCATACTAAAGTGTACTCAACAAGATATATATGTATATATATATACATATACATACACATACATATATATGAAGATATAATCATCAGAAGGAAGTCACCTATTTGAGAGGGACTGAGGGAGACACAGAGGGGTCAGAGAAGCAGCAAAAAATGGGGAAATAATGTTATTATATTTTTATTTTATTTTCCTTTCTTTTTTAATTTATTTTTTATTGAATATCATCTTCATTTACATTGCCATGGTAAAATATTTCCCGATTTCCCCCCTCCTCAAAGCCCCCAACACCTCCTCCCTCCCCCTGCTTCCATGTATATGCCCCTCCACCCAACACACTCCCATCTCCACCCCCCCACCCCCATTTTCCTTTGTTGGGGCCTCTGTTGAGCCTTTACCTGACCAAGGACCACTCCTCCCACTGATGTCCAACAAGGCCTTCCTCTGCCACATTTTTGGCTGGAACCATGTGTGCCCCTTATTTGATGGTTCAGTCCCTGGGAGTCTTGGGGCATCTGGGTGGCCGAAATCATTGTTCTTCCCATGGGTCATATTTTAATTAAAATTTTAAAATAAAATTTAAAGATACATTTGTCTAAATAGCTATAACTCATGAAGCTTGTATCTCAAGTAAGTATAAAAGCATCTATTTAAAAACAAGGTCGGGTGTGGTGCACTATGCCTATGCCTATAGTCCTGGCACTTGGAAGGCTGAGTCAGGAGGATCACAATGAGTTGGAGAAGAGCTTGCTTCACAGAGTGAGTACAGGCCAGCTTGACCTGCACAACACCACACACTCTCAAATGTTAATACAAATAAATGTAGAAATATAACCAGAAAGCAAATTCTTTTTTCTTTTTTGAAAGAGGGTTTTATTTTATTTTTAGTTACATGTATAATGCCGCCCTTAAAGTAGCTGGGGGGGCCCCCAAATGACCACCTAAGCATAGGAAGGAGCTGTGGATAGAGAAGAGGTGAAGAAAAGAAAGATGGAAATCGTTGGAATCAGACGGCTGAACGTTTGGGCTATCGGGTACACCGGTAGACGCGAATTCCGGTTTCCCAGCACCCAGTTAAAACACTCAGGGGTTAGTTCACCAGAGGCTCTTGTTTACAGTGAGGACCCAGGCTCACGTGTGTCCCCGGGTAGCACCAGACATTGCTCTCCGCCTGTGGTGTGGTGGGTGTTTCAGTCACAGGCTTTTGCTCTGCGCACCTGTACCTCAAAGCTCGTATCTTAGCTTTCTCATGACACAAGAGTGTTTTGTTCAGCGAGCAGTGGTGGCGCACGCCTTTAATCCCAGCACTTGGGAGGCAGAGGCAGGTGGATTTCTGAGTTGGAGGCCAGCCTGGTCTATAGAGTGAGTTCCAGGACAGCCAGGACTACACAGAGAAACCCTGTCTTGAAAAACAAAAACAAATAAAAAACAAAAAACAAACAACAACGGAGTGTTTTTGTTCAGCCTTGTACTGTGTATTGTACTACATTTCAGGTTTACTAATCACACTCATGGATTTCTCTTGCAGGTTTCCTCCTTATGACAGTTTCATGAATTCACTACCCTAAAGGGTTTTTTTTTTCTTTTAAGTTATCTAGAAACATGAGCCAAGATAATAGTAGACCTGCAACAGTTTTATAATAAGTGGTCCAGAGCAGTCTCTATTGGGAAGTCACTGTGTAGACAGAACACAGTAAAATAACAGGGAAATGAGCTTTTATTTTTATTTGTGTGGCTTCATGTCTCTGATTTCTTTGTTGATGTGAAGTAAGCTTTGAGCTTTCTACATATAAATCTTTTGTTGTTTTTTAAACACTGTAATCTCTGAACTAGATCTTCCTTGGACTAGGTCTTCTTTTTGAAGGGGGAAAATCCACCTGATACCAATCTTCACGACCTGAGCATTTCTGATGTCTGGAAGGAAGTTTTCTCTTGGGAGCCACAAGTGTTCTGTCTCGTTCGCAGTAGCTCGATTTTATCTGGTGTATCAAACTCTGCTGGGCTTTAACATCATGTGTGACAGGAGGGAAGGCCGACTTAGCTTTTCTGCAGAGAGTAATCCAGCTCCGCAAAAATAGCCTTTAACTCTGGGTTTGGTGATCTTTGTGTTAGGAGAAGGGCAGCGCTTTAGGCTTTGTGGATGGATGGCTCTGACTTGCTTGCTTTAGGCTTGTGGATGCCTCTGACTTGATTGCTTTAGGCTTGTGGATGCCTCTGACTTGATTGCTTTAGGCTTGGTAGATGGCACTGCCTCTGTTACAACTGATGTGTGATGTGAAAACAGGGACAGACAAGACAGAGACAAGAGTGATTTTGTTTCTTTGTATATGGAAATGTCATTATTTTAAGTTTTTAAAATAGATTGTGTTTCTTAGAGCAGATATAGGTTCAAAGTAAAATTGGTCAGAAGGGACAGGGGAGTCCCTCCCACTTGGCAACTGGCAGCTTCACCGCCAGCGCCTTGACGTTGAGAACATTCTAGCTCCCAGAACTGCGAAAATAACCATGTACTCTTTGGTTTAGCGTACTGAGTCATTGCTGCTGTGTGTAGCAGCTGGAATCCACCGAACATTTGCCCTGATAACCCTCTGTGCACCTTCTGCAAACTCCGCACCTGTTTTTCGTCTGAATCTGTTTCCTTTCTAGAATACCATACAGCTGGACTTCTGCATTAGGTAGCATTTTCACACTGACTTCTTTCACCTCATAGGACCCAATTAGGCTTCTTCCGTGTTCCTTCATAACCCGCTCACTCACTGTTTTAGCACTGATGACACCCTCTTGAACGGCCATACCGCAGGTATTGGTCCACTCACTTCAAGAGCACCTTGGTTGCTTGCACATGTTGTAAATTTTGAAGACAGCTCCTTTGAGCATTGGTTTTGTTTATCATTTAATGTGAGCGTGTTTCCGAAATCCTTCGGATAACTGCTAAGAAGCACTACTAATCTATGCAAGTGTAGTTTTGTGAGAAACCACCCGCAGTCCATTTTGAATTCTCCTCGGTAACGAACGAGATCTTCTCACTTCATGCCCTCGCCAATGTTTGGGATTTTCGGTGTTTTGAAATTTGACTGTTACGATGGTGTGCAGTTGATTTCCTTTGCAGTTCCCTGGTGACGTGTGATGTGTATCTGTCCCATATCTGTTTGCCATCTGTATATCGTCCTTAGTAAGGCATTTTCTCCAGTTATTATACCACTTTAAAGGGGCAGTCCGTCCCCTACTGTTGAACATTGAGTTATTTGTGTATTCTGTTTGCCTGTCATTTGCTTGTTTTTATCCCCCAAGTATTCCCTCCACTCGTCGTGTTCTCCTGCTGGTGTCTTTTGCAGAGCATATACCTCTTTTTTAAAAGATCATTGATGATCCAATTTATTTAATAAATATTGCCTTACTCAAACTCTCAATTCCTTATGTAGCTGTGCTGGCACACCCCTTAAACCCAGCACAAAAGCAGGCAGAGCTCTGTGAGTTTGAGGTCAGGCTAGTTACATATCAAGTTCCAGGCAACCAGGCCTATATAGTTAAACTCTGTCTCAAAATAAATAAATAAATAAATAAATGAATAAATAAATAAATAAATAAATGGAAAGAAAGGAAGAAAAGAAAAAGAAGACAAGAAGCAAAGGAAGAAGGAAAGAAAGAAAGAGAGGGAGGAAGAGAGAAAGAAAGGGAGGGAGGAAGGAAGAGGGAGAGAGAGAGAGAAAGAGAAAGAAAGAAAGAAAGAAAGAAAGAAAGAAAGGTATCAAACTAACTACTGTCCCTTGTGTGAATGTATCCCTTGTGTGACTCAGTTCATCTTCTGCTGCTCTAACAGGAATGCCTGACACTGGGTAATTCATAAAGGAAAGAGGCACATTTGGTTCAGGTTCCAGAAGTCCAGACACATGCTCCTAGCATCTGTTTGGCTTCAAGTGAACACTTTATATTGCTTCGGTGTGTGAGAAAACAGAAGGAAAAGGGGGACATGCACAAAGGAGAAGGAACAGGGACAAATTTTCCCATAAGGAAACATATCCACTCATAAAGCCTCCCTCCCCATGGGCCTAAGGCCTCTCAGCAGGCCTAGGCTCGCAGCACACGGACCTTGGAGGACCACAGACAAAGCAGCCTCCACCTCTGCCCTCCCCCACTCACGTATTTCTTGCTGTGCATGCATATATATATATATATATATATATATATATATATATATATCCCAATAATCCCCAAGTCTCCACTGGTTCCAGAATCAGCGTCAAAGTCCCTTGTGTCATCTGAGACAAGACATCAAGGCAAATGCCTGTCAAGCCTGAGGCTGTAAAATCAAGATGAGTCGTCACCTCTGAGAAGTAAAAGCAGGACAGCCTTAGGGTAGACTCTCTCATTCCCAGTGGGAAGAGTGGACCACAGGATGAGCTAATGAACAGCACCTAACGGATTAGACGTGACATCTTAAACCTCAAGAATCATCTTTCACTCCGAGTACAGGGCAGAGGGCGGGCTCTTTGCTTGCAGACTTGCAAGACACAGTTTGTTGGAGCCTGCAGGCAGCTCGGCCCCCACGGTTTGTTGGGGCTCGATTAGCATGGCCGCCCTCTGTAGGGCAGAGGTGTCTCACCACACTGTAAGTAGCTTGTCATGTGAGGAATCACAACTGCAGGGCTGGAGAGATGGCTCAGCGGTTAAGAGCGCCAACTGCTCTTCCAACGGTTCTGAGTTCAAATCCCAGCAACCACATGATGGCTCACAACTATCCGTAATGAGATCTGATGCCCTCTTCTTGGGTGTCTGAAGACAGCTACAGCGAGCGAGTGGGCCCGGAGTGAGAAGAAAAAGTGTCTGAAGACAGCTACAGTGGTGTACTTACATATAATGAATAAATAAATCTTAAAAAAAAAAAAGGAATCATAATTGTAGCTCCCACCCCCACGTCACGGGGTCTGCCATCGTTCCCCCACGAAGCTCCCAGATAGCCCTTCTGAAGTTTGAGCAGAGGGCTCCACACCTTCATAACCCCTGCTTTCCTCCTCCCTGCTGGGTGGGTACTGCCACGGAGTGGGTACTGCCAGCCACAGTGGCCAGAAGTGGCAGTGGCCAGCCAGATGTGGCAGTGGCCGGCAGGAGCAGGCACAGCTGGACCCGCCTGAGACTCAGCATGCTGCCCAGGCTTTATTGATTGGGTGCTTTGGATCTGTGCACAGAGGCGCACCTGGATACCCTGCAGCCACAGCTGGTTGTGGCTGAGCAGAGTCACAGTGGGATGCCGGGAGCGGAACCCTTGGGCCACCAGAGTGATGAGGACACAGAAGACCCTGCAGCCAGTCCTCCCAGGACCACTCTGCTCTGCCCTGCTAGGATTCTGAACTTTGATGAGAGAGGCCGACTCTAAGATTTCTGAAATAGCTCCGGGGCCTTTCACCATCATCGCTCTGATGAGTAAGACCTGCCTCTCAAACAGCAGCGCTTAGTGATATCTGCTGACCAGGCTTGTTTAACTCTTCCATGGCCGGGCTACTAATCTCCCTGGTTTCAATGTCGTGTTTCCCTCTTACCTATGACTTCCAGGGTTAGTGCTCCTTTCCAGAATTCCTCTGGACTGACATTTCCCCGTAGTCCAGTGTTGCCATAACAACGGTCTACAACTTGTTCTTCATCATTTCCTGTTGCTATAACAAAACGCCTGGAGCTGAGTAACTCATGTTTGTTGTGCCTCAGATAGTCTTGGCACTTATTAGCTCCAGACGTTTTAGATGTTGTTACACCCAAAATATCTCAGCTTCTGGTTGGGGCTCGTGAGAGAAATGAGGACGCTAGTCCATGCCATGAGAAAATCAGTCTGTTCCTGAGGGCTCAACTCCTGTGACCCCCAACACCTGTCCCCACTGTGGTAACACTGACAAATTCAGTTTCTAACAGGTGAACTTTTAGGGAACCCACCCCAAACATAGAAGAATTGGTCCATTTTGTGTAGTGTGTCGAGTTGTGCGGATAACTGTAACGGACTTGATTATCCTTTCAATGCACGGACTCCACTGGGATCCTTCCTTCAGTTCTGAATATCTGTGTCTCCATTGCTTTCCTTAGTTCGGTAGAGGCTTATTAACTTTACTGATCTTTAAAACAAAACAATATTTGGGGGTTTGCCGACTTTCTGTGGATTGCCTCTTTCTTGTTTGGCACTCTGATTTTGTTTCTTTCGTACCATAGTTTTCCATGTTCTCTTGCTTCTCTGATTTCCCAGGTAGATGTTTGGATTATGAATTTTAGATATTCCCTCTCTTCTAACATACACGTCCAACCCTAGACTATACCCGCCCCCCCATAGATCATCCCTGACCGCCCTACACCACTTTTTTACCTTCAGTTTGTTTGCTCATTTGTTTGTTTTGAGACAGAGTCACTTTATGTATCTCTGGATGTCCCGAAATTGACTACATAGAACTTTTAACTTCTCCTAGCATTATTTTTTCAGCTTCTGAGATATATGTCTGCCATGTGTACCTGTGTAAGCATGTATACATGTGTGTCTGCATGTTTACACGTGTATGGAGGCCCGCAGTTGATGTCAAGAGCCTCCCACAATTGCTCTCCACTTAATCTATTGAGGCAGGTTCTCTCAATTAAACCCAGAGCTTGCCAATACTGCTAGCCTATAGCTCTTCTCTGCAAGCAAAGGGAAACAACTCCAGGCCCAGCCCTGGCTCAGTGTTTCCAATGAAATATAACTGCTAGTCTTAAAACATCACAAAAAAGGATAACAATAAGGACTTCTCAGATAATCAGCAGTTTTAAAGTTCCTGTTACATTCTAATAAATTACAAAGCAAGCAGGGATCTTCCTTATGTCTCTAGTGCAACATTAATGTGTTAAAATGTTTATTCTTTTTTTAAAGGAACTCTGGTAAAGTCATTATTATACATGATTGAATTAATGTCTGCATGGTTAAACAGTACACAAAATAAATATCATACCACAAAAGTTCCCCATAATTTTCCATTAGAGAACTACAAAATGTAGGGCCTAATTCTGTGCCTTTTCAAGCTACATATTCATTTTTAAAATTTTGAACATGGGTTCTAGAACCTCAAACCATAGAGCCACAAATCCTGACCCCAGACAGGTTTGTGGAGACAGCACAGGCTTACGGAAGGCATGTTGTATCACCAATTTCCCACAGGCTGCTTGGATGTTAATAAAACCATCACTGTTTGATCAAATGCCTCCTTGGCGTGAACTTGGACCTCATTCGTGTATAGAAGCTCTTCCAGCCCTTGTACCTTAACACTGAAGGGCAGAGATTCACTGACTAAGAATCAAATAATGACGGCCCTTCAGAGCCAAGCTTCCCACCCGCAGCTGTGGCGGGGTTCTCTCTATTGTTCCGTCTTCATTTAAGGAGAGACTCTAAGATACAATGGCGTCTGATGTGGAATAATTATCCCAAATCTCGGAGAGGGACGCTGGGTCATCCACAGTTGCTGAGACACCAAAGCTTCTTTTCCAGGGCAGGCACAAGGCGTGCTGTGTGATAAAGGGGGTAGGAAAACACACTCCAGAACTACAGCGACTAAGACCCATTGGCTTCCCTCATCCAATCAGTCATTTTAAAAATGCTAATGTAAGCAGAAAAGACATTAAATATTTTCAAAAGAATATAAACAGGTCCTGCTTGAGTTAACTGAGTTAACTCAGAATACTCGTATCTGAACATACTGCTGTGTGAACACAGGTAATCCATATTGTCTCTGACTCAGCCACACAAGGGATCTTCCTCCCGAGCACAGAGAAGCCCGGCAGTCACTTTTTGCAGCAGCAGAATAAAGAACCCGGGGGGTCGTCTTCTAGTCTGTACTTTCCGGAGTTGGGGAGGTCTTTGCATTCCGCTATAAACTTGCGAAGTTCCGTCTCTGGGAAGCCATCTTGCTGGTAGTGCTGCACAGAAGGAGGGAAACGCCCTGGTTACTGAGGCCCTCTTCAGAAGCTTTCCAGACTCAGAGTGCGGCATTTGGCGGTGGAAGGGACGTCTCCAGGGAGGGCTTGGCACCCCCAGGCATTTCTAGGACAGGCCACTCTGGAGCCACCCAGGCCAGATGGGCCTGGGACTCGGCGGTAGCCCTTCTGTGCCCCGTCCTCCCAGTCCGCCTGGACCCACAGAGCCATGTGGATCTTGTCCGTAACCCTCCCTTGGGAAATGCTTGGCCAAGATGCATCTTAAATCCTACAGTGTCTACTCCCAGTCTGCCAATAACCCCATGATTCCCAGACAGTGTGAAGGAAGCTCCTTGGGTGAAACCTGGTTCAGGTGGACAGAATCCCATGCAATTTAGAACAGCAGAGCCTGGCTGGGATCTAAGCAGTGAGCGGTCCTCATTTCCCACAGGTGCTCCCAGTGAGCATCCCTCATCCCTCATCTCCCACAGGTGCTCTCAGTGAGTGTCCCTCATCCCTCATCTCCCACAGGTGCTCTCAGTGAGTGTCCCTCATCCCTCATCTCCCACAGGTGCTCTCAGTGAGTGTCCCTCATCCCTCATCTCCCACAGGTGCTCTCAGTGAGCATCCCTCATCCCTCATCTCCCACAGGTGCTCTCAGTGAGCATCCCTCATCCCTCTTATCCCACAGGTGCTCAGTGAGTGTCCCTCATCCCTCTTATCCCACAGGTGCTCAGTGAGTGTCCCTCATCCCTCATCTCCCACAGGTGCTCTCAGTGAGCATCCCTCATCCCTCATCTCCCACAGGTGCTCTCACAGAACTTTGCCTGTCTCATATGTCATCTATTTTATACACCCAATACCTACTGACACGTATTAGTCTAATAAGAGATTTTAAAATGTACTTGGGGCTGGAGAGATGACTCAGTGGTTAAGGGCACTGATTGCTCTTTCTGTAGGTCCTGAGTTCAAATGCCAGCACCCACATGGTGGCTCACAGCCCTCTGGAATGAGATTTGATGCCCTCTTCTGGAGTGTCTGAAGACAGATACACTGTAGTCACATATAATAAATAAATAAATAAATAAATCTTTCAAGGAAAATGTACTTAATGGCTAAGGATGTAGAGTTCAAAGGCTCAGGGATTGCCTGGCACATGCCAGGCCCTGGGTTTGAGCCTTAGTACAACTAGCGATGAATAAGAAAGAACTCTTTTTTTTTTAACACAAATACCGAGAAACAAGCCGCTCAACATTCTAGAAATTCCACTTCTCCCTCCCTCTTTTCTTTTCCCCAATTATTATAATTTAGTTGTGTGTCTCTACCGCATCAGTGTCCTCAGTACACAGCTGTGCTGACATACACTCGTTCTAGATGGGCGGTGCCTCTGGCTGCTGACACACCCACCTTAATTGTTTCGTAGGTGTCTGTGATCAGCGCGATGAAAAGGCTCAGAATCATGTATATGAAGAGGCTAATGAAGGAGTACAGGTAGACGCGGCTGAACAGCCAGACCAGGTAACTTTTCTGCTGCATTTTCGCAAATGTGGAAAACATATCGTCTCCGTTTATCAGCGAGAATAGGCACTCGGAGACCCTGTTCAGAGAACGGAACTGGGGGAGGGTCGAGAAAAGTTCAGTTTCTTCTATGTTCCTTCACGTGGGAGATTTTCGTTCCTGACATCACCCTGACCTGGTATGCCAGGAGCCCCTTTCCCAGCAACCAACCCCAGGGAGCCACCGGCCTCGGCTGTGGGGCATATGCCATGTCTGGCCTGCTGCTTTGTCAAGTCCTTCTTTCTTGTCTCTGAGGTGCAGCAAGGTCAGCTAGAGCAGGACAGACGGTTCTGCTCTCTCAGGGCCTCTCAGAGTCAAGCCTCCCCTCCCCTCCCCTCCCCTTCCCTTCCCTCCTTTTCCCTCCCTTCCCTCCTCTCTCCTTTCTTCCCTCCCTCCTCTCCCCTCCCCTCCCTTCTCCTTCCCTTCCTCCCTTCTCTATCCCTCCCTTGCCCTCCCCTGCCCTCCCCTTCCAGCCCTTTGCCCCTTTCCCTGTCACAGAAAGAGACCCTTGAAATGATCTGAAGGCTTCTGCAGAGACGCCCAGGTTCCAGACTCAAATGGCCCTTCATCTCACCCTGAAGCTCATCCAACTCAAGATAACGTCTAGCGGTCAAGATGGTTCTCACAGCAAACTTGTCAAATATTCCTACAGGGTTTTTTGTTTTAATAGTTTTACAGATGTGTATGGGTGAATTCAAACTAACTGAACGGCTCACGCTGGTGATAAAAAGGAACCTACTTATCTAACACATTCCAAACAGCATGTCAGGCAATGGAGCAGATTAATTATTCTCACGAGGTGTTCACTTTTGACTGATTTATAAATATCAGAGACTCGTTATTGGATCTATATGTGGATATAGATATGTTCCATATTTTAAGGCTGAGTTAACAGATCAAAGGAGTTCATGTAAGAAGGATAAACACTGCCTGCATTTGATGGCTGCTGGATGGGGGTAGTCAGAGTTGAGCACATGCCACTGGACGGCCCCCCACCCGTGTGGATATGGGCAGCATTAACTACACCCAAGGGGTTACAAAGAAAGAGAGCATGAAGTTAGGGGGATGTAAAGGAGGATCTGGAAGGGGTCAGGAGTAATAGTAGATGAATATGATCAAAGTATGTGCATGTGCAAAATCTCAAAGAATAAATAAAAGTATTAATATTTTACAAAGGGTAAAATATCGAATTAGTCGTGTTAGCACACCTGCCATCCCAGCACTTGGGCGACAGAAGCAGGAGGGACCAGGACTTCAAGGTCATCCTTGACTACAGACATGAGTTCAAGGCCAACTTGTTCACAAAAATATAAATGAATAAATAATAGTAGTCATAAAAATAGAAGCCATGAACTTAATAATGGCAGGAAGAGAGTTGGCTATCAGTACTTATGGCAGAACGGCGCCCATTAACCCAAGTGTCTGAATGGTTGGCCACAGGGAGTGGCACTATTAGGAGGTGTGGCCTTGGAGGAGGTGTGCCCTTGTTGGAGTAGGCGGGGTCTTGTTAGAGTGGGTGTGACCCTATTAGAATGGGTGTGGCCTTGTTGGAGGAAGTGTGTCACTGTCAGGACAGACTTTGTCTCAGAAGCTCAAGCCCAGGCTCGGTGGTACACAATTCTTGCTGCCTATGGATATAGAACTCTCAACTCCTCCTCAGCACCATGTCTGCCTGTACATTGCGCTGCTTCCTGCCATGACAATAATAGACTGAACCTCTGAAACTGTAAGCCAGCCCCAGTTCAGTGTTTTCCTTTGTAAGAGTTGCCATAGTTATAATATCTCTCCGCAGAAACAGAAGCCTAACTGACACAGTACCTTCTCATGGTAAGGGCCCAGCACAATCCATCCGCAAAAGCAATAGCCTAGATAGATCATAGCAGCGCAGCAACAGAACCGCATGACGTTCGGCAGCGCGGCCTGGAGGGTCAGAATGAGGAGCTGCGGGAAGAAGAGGGGGTGTTAGATCCCTCCGCCCCTCAGTCAAAGTAGTGAATGAAGTAGCTCAAGCGGACTCTGTAGGATTCCTTACGTTGTACTTCGCAAAGAAACCCAGGTATCGGATAACGCCAAGCCACACGAGCATGGTCGAGGTCCCGAGAAGTATGCTACAGACATCGTAGCTTGTGAGGCTCTAGATAGAATAGGAAAAGCTGGTTACATTACAATAGGTCAGTTCGGCAAGAAATATTAAATAGCTGTGTGCCTGGAGCTGTTCTAGGTGTGAAGAATAAATCAACGGAGAAATTGTTTTTTTGTTCTTTTAAACCTTCATAAAGCTTACACGCTAGTGGGATATGTGGAGCAAAACCCAGCGATGGATTACCACAGCCTTCAGTGTACTCACTGATGGCAAATGCTGAGGAAGGTTACGGGTGTGGGGAGAGGTAAGGCGTGGGCGTGAGCTTGCAATTTGGAATAGGATGAGCAGGAAAAATCTCAATGAATAAGAGACACAGAGGCAAAGATCTGAAGCAAGGACAGAGGAAAAAAGTTAGCCAAAAACCTAGAAGAGCCTTAGGCAAATACAAAGGACCAGAGGCAGCAGGGGGGCTGGCAGGAATGAGCAGAGGACCGAGTAGGGGGAGGGGAAGGGTGGGTAGTGCAAGGCCTCATGGGTACTTAAGGTTGTTTTTGTCAGGAAGGGTCAGGGAGATTTGAGAGCCTTGGAGAGGAGCAGCATGGGCAAATGTTGGGGGCATGGCTGGCAGGCTGACAGCAGAGGGCTGGGGGAACACGAGGGTCTTGGAGGATTGTGAGAGAGAGCCCGTGAGGACTGGGTCCCGGCTGCAGCTGTAAAGGTGACCGGCTCCTTCTCAAAGGTCCAACACATAAATTCCCTCTAGGATTGGGCATAGACGAGGGGAGTTTTATAAAGGGGGAGCTTCTGTGAATGCGTGGTTTGAGGCATGAACACACAGCGAGGAGCCGTTCATGGACCGGAAAGGCAGTGGGAGAGGAGGCCTTGAACTGAGGAGGGTTGGGGAGTTCTGAGTTAGGGATGTTGACCCTGAGAAGAGAAGGAGACAGTCAAGATGGAAGGTTGACACTTGGCTGTGCAGCCTGACGCACAGAGACTCCTAAGGTGCAGATTTGACACATGCTGGTGCAGAGGCACCGAAATGTCTGTCTGGGTCAGGATGGCAATACCAAGGCAGCGACAGAAAAAAGCTGCCCAAACAGGATGCCTCCAAACACGCTCACTCTGAGGGTGGGTTGGCCACTTGAATGCTAAGCAGCAAGGAAAACTCTGGATCTGGAGGAAACCTGGCAAGGTCACCTCAGCAGAAAGGCAACACACACTAACCAGACCGGCAGTGGGGAGCTACTGACAGGTCAGGACAGAGGGAAAGGATCCACGGACTGTTGCCATGGCAACACGACACAGCCAGATTGGAAGACATACTGGAAGAAGAGGTAGTAGGGGACCAGACTTATCAGCAAGGTTAGGCACTCCTTCGATATCTTTTATCCTAGAAACTGGAGCGGAGGCTTGGGGGAAATAGTGGGATAAAGGACTTGGGAATTTAATTTTGCAGACGTAAAAATATAGTAGGGGGGGGGACTTACAGGAGACAAAGACTTGCTAGAAGAGAGAACCTGGGGCCAGATCCTGAGGGGCAAGTGAAGGAGCTAGCCTCAGACAGCAGCCTAAGTCATTCACAGTGTCAGAATGGACAGACACTGGAGACAAGTAAGGGGTCTCGCTTACTGCTGCGAAACAGGAAGGGAGGTGAAGCAGGAGGAGAGCGCCGGCGGCTTCAGAAGGGAAGAGGGTGGTCCAGAAAAATGAAGACAATGCGGCACACTATGAAGGCTCACTGAAGGAAATGATAGTTGATAAAAAAGAAAACAAAAAGATGTTATACACGCAGAGTCCCTGGAACCCCAGAATAGGGGAGGTGGAGGCAGGAAGATCAGAGTTCAAGGCCAGCCTCAGCTACATGGTGAGTTTGAAAAGAACCCAAGCTGCATGCAATACTCTCTTAAAACCAATAAATAAATATTAACTATAAATTCACCATAATTATTATTATTTTTTATTCCCTAAAGCCAAACTACACAAAAATACAGCCATATTATGGTAGCGACTAGCTCATGGTGGGCCCCATCTTGCCCCTGCCTTCTTCTTAGGCATCTGTCCTTCTTCCCCACAGCCCCTTGCAGGTGGGTTTGACTAATGTCACTCTAGAACGTGTGAACAGGAATGAAATCTGCTACTCCTGAGCCATGACCACGTGACCCCGGAAAGCTGCCACCATCTGGTATTTTCACTTCCCATGGGCTGGAACCAGTTCAAGAGGCAACCCTGTGTCAATCGTGAAGTCGGGATGAGCCCTTATAGCATTTGGCAAGGAACACGATGCAGAGAGTTAGGTCCCCGGAGGACCTGCAACCTAGAGCCCCACCCTGACTGCTTCAGAGGAGACAAGCAAGCTGCCCTTTGACCCAGCCCCTGTGTTTGGAGACGGCCTCCGTTTATAACCAGGGTCCTGGATGATGTGTAGTTCGTTTTGACAAGACTAGGAAAGTATAAAGCTTTCAAGATTCATTTGAACACTGTTAATTTGTTTTATTTACTTTTGGCAAGAAAGACTAGTTCTAGACTAGATTAATCTTATTTCAGGAGAATATCATCAATGGGAAAATAAAAGTAATATATTTTTACATTGAAAGGACAGAGGAAGCAAAGGTAGAACTTCACAAGATAGTACCTTGACCTCATTCCCCTCCCCCACCCTGCTCCTCCTTCTCTTCCCCCTTCTCCTCCTTCTCCTCCTCCTCCTCCTCCTCCTCCTCCTTCTCCTCCTCCTCTTTTCCTTATGGTTTGGTTGGCTATCTTAACTTTAACGCTTTCTGTGAGAACTCATGACCACTCTTAGCATAATTCCCTCGGTGCGTATACAACTTTTGGTGTGTGTGGCCTGGAGACTTTGAACTCTCTCAATGTAGCTCACAGCTTTTTCCGGCCACTTGGATGAACTGACCTATCAGTTTGTGGATTATGCTTTTTAAAACTCTGCTTGGGAGACTTCTAGTAGCCAAGCGGTGGTAGTGTACACTTTAATCCTCTGCAGAGGCAGGCAGAGCTGTGAGAAAGAGTTCCTAGACAGTCAAGGCTCCACAGAGACCCTGTCTCAAAAAACAAGAGAGAAAAAGAGAGAGAGAAAGAGACCCACAGACAGACATACTTCTAGATTCAAGACTTAACTACAGTTAAGAAACTGCTGTTGTTAGTTTCAAGTTAATTGTATTCAAAGCCTAGAAGAAAGCATTTTTTTCAGAGTCTGGAAAAATACATTTTACCTTTGTGATATTTTATCATTTTGATTGCACAGTTGGGAAGAATAGTTTTACCTTGGCTTGGATTTCCATTTTCAGAATTGATCCAACGATTGTCAATATGTCGCTAATGATAATCATAATGTACCACCCGTTGATGAACTCCATCTGATCAGAGGCTGAAACTTCCTTCTTGTAGTGAAGAAGGAAAAAGTTGACAAACTCCTTTTGGGGAGATGAGAGACACTGTGAGCTTCAGGGTGGCTGAGCGCATCGGCACGGTCTTGGGGAACAGCACTTACCTGCTGAAGCTGAAGACCCCTAATCACAGACCTGGCACAGAGCACCAGTGAGGCCAAGCAGGTCAGAATGACAAAGGCATCAAAGATCATCATGTAGTGGGTGTTCTTCTGAACTGGAAGACAGAGGACCAGGGAAGCATTAATATGATGAGGGGACTTCTTTCTCAAATAATTCAGATAATTTAAACATTTCAGAATGGCAAGGACAGGAAAGTCCCATGAACATTCTTTCCACTAGTATTTTTAAAAAGCTGAAGGTACTTCTCAAAACAAAAACAAAACAAAAACAAATCAAAGATCTTTCATTACCAGCCTATGACCTTTATGCTGAATAGGTTTTCCTTGTAGATGTGATATGCACACCCATTATCCCAGCAGTTGGGATCGAGAAGCAGAAGGACTACCATGAGGTATTGGCTAGCTTGGATATACTAAGTTTGGTGTCACCCTGGGCTACATATAGTGAAATCCTCTCAAAAAAAAAAAAAGTCAATCAATCAGTAAACAAGCCTTCCATCTCATACATTGCTTGATAACATACTTAGCTGGGTATAAAATGTCCACTCAGCATCCTCATGTACCTGGCACTTTTCCAGATGCTGGAACACAGTGGTAAACAAAACAGACAAGGCTCTTGACCTAACAGGAGCATCTGTGGCCACGAGACAAGCAAAGGAGTGAGCAGGTGCATGGGCAAGAGGCACAGATGGAAGGCAACAAAGAGGTGGTAAGTCGCAAGCACACTTCCCGCCTGACTCTGTTCCCCTGCACTGTGTGTACAGGATCCTCACAACAGCCCCTGTGGAGCTGTCTTGAACTTGTGAAAACTGAAACACAAGGGGGTCCCATCATGTGCCTAGGCCACACTGGGGGTAAGCAGCATGGTTGGCATTCAAATATTCACAGCCTGCTTCTAGCACTGCTATTCTGCACCAAATTGTCCTGTTCTGTTTGTTTTCAGTCAAATGGGGAGCATCCTCTAAATGCTGTCGTGGCCCACATGCTGGTGCCATTAAAAGAGGGCAGAGGCAGCAGCCACAGAGTCCACCAAGTTTATCTCTACCAGGCTGCAGTGAGGAGGTAATTTCAGAAAGAGCTGTAATAAAGCATACTGTCGCTGTTTGCCTGGAGGCTTCTAATAGCTGCTCAAATATCTAACAGTGCCTTAGAAAGACTTAAAAAACCAAAAGCAGGTGTTTGAGAGGCAGCTTTAGTGCAGGGCACTCTGGATGCTCCCATTTGACTGAGGGGATGTCCTCAGCTCTTGCCATAAAACTACTGAATCCGAAGTCATGTGTCCCTGAATTCTCTAGACAAGGCTACGTTTCAGAGCCACTGCTCCCCACTGGAGAAGGTAGCCAGGAAAGAGGCCTCACCGAGGCTTTAGCTGAGTCCTGGGTGACAAGAAATGAGCAGTTTCTGCCAAGTGTGGTGGCTCACACTTAAAGTCCCAGCACTTGGAGACCAAGGCAGGAAGATCGTGAGTTTGAGGATAGCCTAGGCCATATAGAGATCCTATCTAAGCAATGGAAGAGGAAGAGGAAAAGAAGAGAAAGGAAGAAAAGAGAGAAGAAAGGAATAGAAGAAAAGAGAGAAAATGCGGGAGGAAGAGGAGTTGGGGGAGGAGGGGAGACCATATTTTTCAGCCATATTGAAATCCTGGAGAATCCTAAATGCCATTGTGGCCCACATGCTGGTGCCATTAAAAGAGGGCAGAGGCAGCAGCCACAGAGTCCACCAAGTTTATCTCTACCAGGCTGCAGTGAGGAGGTAATTTCAGAAAGAGCTGTAATAAAGCATACTGTCGATGTTTGCCTGGAGGCTTCTAATAGCTGCTCAAATATCTAACAGTGCCTTAGAAAGACTTAAAAAACCAAAAGCAGGTGTTTGAGAGGCAGCTTTAGTGCAGGGCACTCTGGATGCTCCCATTTTCCCTATGTGCAATGCTGTTCACCAGTGGCAAAACAAGTCTGCACTCCACATAGGCAAGTCCGTGACAACGGTGAGGCTTGTGATTCAGAGCCCCCATACACTCACACACAACCCCTACATCGGGGACCACCCTCACGTTGGCCTGACACTCACAGTCCAGACCCAGCTCAGATCTACCAGCTCTCTGGCGTAAAGCAGAGGAAAGCACATCTTAGCAGGTGTCAGAGATTCTTCCTCTTCTCAGCAGAACCCGTGTAATCTCTTGTGTTGTGCAATCATGAGCAAAGTGCAGAGCAGCCTACCATCTGGGCTTCTAAAGAGGCCCTAGATAACGGCTCAGGGAAATTCTTTCCTGGCAGTGTTTTCCCCTTCCGGGCAGGACTCATTCTAATCTGAATTTTTGTTTGTGTTTCTAGAACAGATTTTTCTTTCCACATCACTCCGCTTCTTAAGCCAGATGAAAGACCTCTATGACATGTCATAGCTTCAAGGTCAAATCCTCGCTTCTCCCTTGATGTAAGACTTGAGCCTTGGTTTCTTCATCTGTGAACATAAGGATTCTGCTGCTCATTGAGATATTTAACGATATTAAAATGAGGAAAACAGGTATGTGCATGCTTTTAGTGCAGAACTGTGAGTATGTGGTTGGTAAGGAGGAGGCAGGGAAGGACTGTAGAGAAGGTAAGGAGCTGTTGAATGCTCCCAGACATCTACAGCAATCCAATCTGCCTTCAGGATGCCAAGGGCTTGGAACTGGCCCAGTCTTTCACTCAGTGCTCCCTACATCCTGCGGGCAGTAATGTGATGCCTAATGATTTAATTACCATCCTGGGAATGAGTAGGCTTATGACTTACTTGATCCAGAGTAGACCTTATGACTTACTTGATCCAGACACATGCCAATCTTTGCATTCTCTGATAGAAATGTCATTGTCTAGGCTGATTTTGATTCTTCCACTGTGAGCCTTGTTGTCAAATGTTATCTGTAAAGACAGGAAAAGAGGTCCGGGATGCGTGACTGGGTTTGGGAGTCAAGATAGGTGTCTAAACCCACGGGGAAGCAGTTCATCGAAGGACACAAGGCATGCTGATCCTCACTTCTGACCAGCCGGTACTGGTCTCTGCTAACCCCTGAGGAGTGCCCCTTCATTGAATTAGATCTGCTGTAGAGAGATTTTAGCAGGCAAACCCCATGTTTCTAGGATACATTCTAGCCCTGGACACCTTAGCAAACAGGAGTGCTCTCCCTCCTGTTCTAGGTACTTGACTTGTGTGCTGAATTTGTACAGGTTTCCTCTGCCCACCGTCCACCCGACCTTAGCAACAGATAGCATTTGGTGTTCAGGCAAATCATGCAAACACAGAAACACAAGCACAGGAACACGTCACTCCTGTCCTTAGACACCCCAGGTGGAGAGGGGTTTTGCTTTATTTTCCTCCATCACTCTGACATCCCACGCCTTACAAAGGGCTTGGTGAAGAGTCTCTAGCATGTCTTGCTTCTGAGATAACCAGCTGAAGATGTCCGTGCAGGCAGCTCACAGCTACAGTGCAATGCTTTGTGTGATCCTCCTATGTCTCCGTCTAACTCTCATGCTTCTTTAAAGCAGAGAGAAGGAAGGAAAGGCAAGAAAATCCACTTATATTTTTCTACCCCTTTTCCCACCAAAAAAAATGGACAAAGTTCACTGAAAGTCCTTCATTTATAGCTTAGTCCTAAATGAATATCTACCTTACTCCACTCCAGCCCCATGCTCAGTGAATATCACAGAAGGGACGGGGCGGGAAGCCTGTAAGACAATGGGGTGGGGAGGACTGCTGCGAGTGGTGTCTTCTGAACATGACAGGGTGACTGCACCCATGAACTCACAGCAGCACAGACCAAGTCAGCTGACTTTACAGCGTCGACGGAGAAACACATGAGACCACACTCTTAGCCGAGGGGCTTTTGGCACCTAATGGCTACTGGAAGAGGAAACCAGTTTTTGTTCCGATGTGTGGCCTCTGATGAGTTGTTCATGCCCTGGGGAACAACTCCTACCTGTGCATACTCAGACAGCCTCAGCTGGACTAAGTGGGAGGGTTGTAGAACAGGGTCGGGGAAGAGTTAGAGGGCAGCAGTGCTGATGAGTATGATGGAAATACATTGTACTCTTCTATGAAATTCTTGAAGGACTTTTAAGAATGCTCAAAATCGCCAGGCGGTGGTGGCGCACGCCTTTAATCCCAGCACTTGGGAGCCAGAGGCAGGCAGATTTCTGAGTTCGAGGCCAGCCTGGTCTACAGAGTGAGTTCAGGACAGCCAGAACTACACAGAGAAACCCTGTCTCAAAAAAAAAAAAAAAAAAAAAAAGAAAGAAAGAAAAAAGAAAAGAAAAGAAAAGAAAGAATGCTCAAAAATCCTCTGCTGTTGTGTTTTATTGAAGTTTCTCTACACAGAGAAGGCAGACAGAGCTTCAAGTATGAGATTCTAAGTGACTTCAAAGAGTCCAGTCACTCTGTGTCCCCTTGAGATGGAATATCGCCTTCTTTCCCTACACGAGCCTGTCTTCCTCACAGTAGCTGACAAACACAGCCTACACTTCGCACAAGGAGATGCCAATGTCCTTTGATGGGGTGAAAGTCCTTACAAATAAGAAATTATTCTTTTCCACACAAAGAGCCTCGAGGCCTGAGGGGGGCTCAGCAGATATCTTGGGTTCTATTTCAATAAGCCTCAGCAGATGCTGATTCTCCCCGAGAAGCAAGTATGCTAGCTGGGAATTTAGAAGAGTATCATGGGGAGAAAAAAGGTTACTATATTTCAAGACCTGTGCACTTGTTATGCAAGCATGAGAGAGCCCCAGGATCTGTGTGAAAGCTAGGCACACATGGTGGCTGCCTCTAACATTTGAGAAGCTGGGACGAGGGATCTCCTAGGCAAGTGGGCTAGCCAGAGTGGCCAGAATCGGTGAGCTTTGGGTTCAGTGAGGGACCTACCTCAATGCATAAAGGGGTAAGCAATCAAGGAAGCCAGCCAATGTTAACTGTGGACTTGTATACAGATGACTGTGTGTGTGCATACACACACACACACACACACACACACTCACACGTGTACTCATACATGTGTGAACATATATACAAATACACACACACTACACACATCATGTGTCATACACATGTCAACACATATATACAGCACATACACATGCTAGAAAGAGTTCAGATGTTCATGCACCTAATGAAGAATCTCAAAAAAAAAAAAATCAAGTGAGATTTTTGAATGCAAATAAACTATAAACCCAAGTTAGTACATGGGGCAAAATTTAAATACTATTTCAATGAATCTGGTATGGATATTCTGGGGACTTAGATATGAGAATTGTGCCATTGGGGAGGACCCAGATTTCACAAGCATTTTCTTGATTCGTTCAACAAATAATAGGATCTCCTATCACATGTCTGAAGGAAAAGATATGAATTAATAAAGTGGTTGAAAGTTTTAAGGAACTTTCAGCCTAGCACAAATTATGTCAAACACTAGAAAATTCCAGAATAAAGAATGAAGTGTTGACCATATAAATATAAAAAGAGGAGAAGATAAAAATAAAACAAAATCTGATTCAAGAGAACCTAACAGCTCAGGAGGTGGCCTGGGAGATGATAAGAATTCTGAAGTCATGAAACCATCATTTCTCAAACTCAAGATAGAGAAGACTTGATGATGGCTCAGAATCTTTAAAATCAAGTAATTTTGATGATTCATAACTCACTGGTTAATGCCAGGGTCAATATATATAATTCAGTTCAAAATCCTCTTCAGGTTTGGTGCTTTTTCATGTTAAACCACCTCTGTGGTCATTATATTATAGGATGGATTATGATTTCACTCCTATCCTTAAAATTTAATGTTTCACAACCCGTTAATCAAGCCTCATGATTGCTAGCTACTGCAGAGGCCACACAATCGGGGTCATATGAAAAGGGTTTTAAATTCTGTCATATGTAACGGAATGTGTTACTGATACATCTTTTCAAAATCATATTTATTCATTTAGTGTGTGTGTGTGTGTGTGTGTGTGTGTGTGTTGTGTGTGTGTGTGTGTGTGTGTGTTGTGTGTGTGTGTGTGTGCAGCTCCATCCGCAACTGGATACATATGATACAGAAGTGGAGGCAGAAGAAGAACGATGAACCAGCACTCTCGGGAGCACGTGGGGAAGTTGAGGGCAATGATCCAAAGGCTGCAACCACCCATGACGAGGGAGCTCAGCAAGACCCCTTGGGAACTATGGAACGTAATCTATCTATCTATCTATCTATCTATCTATCTATCTATCCATCTATGTATCTATCTATAATCTATGTATTTATATATCTATGTATCTATCTGTTTATCTATGTATTTATGTATCTATCATTTATATATAGCTATGTATCTATGTATCTGTGTATCTATTTATGTATCTATCTAAGTATCTATATATCTATGTATTATGTATGTATGTATGTATGTATGTATGTATCTATCTATCTATCTATCTATCTATCTATCTATCTATCCCATCTACCCATCTATCCGTCTACCCATCTATGTATGTATCTATGTATCTATCTATCCATCTAACTTTATTTCCCCTCTCCCTTTCCCTCTGCCCCTCATCATACTGATCCTTTGGTACTTGGTCATCCACTGTACACCAGGCTTCCAAGGTGCAGAAGACAAAGAGCAAGTTAGCAACATGCAGAGAACAGAGCTGGTTGGAGCAATGGACCGGGCATACTCGGGTGGAACATCCTATGTTTTTGATAGTGCCTTAGCACCAGTATAGAACCATACAGCTAGTTAAAATAATTTTTCTCTAGGCAGGAGCCACACTGAGCACAACTCACACTTACAGTCAGAGTAAAGTCGTAACAGTCAGGAAGTTCCTGGTGGCGAACTGTCTGCAGATTGATGGCTTTGAGCTTAAACTGGAGCTCCACCGTCAGGAGTCTGGAAAGCAGAGCGTGCTTCAGATGACAGTCACATGCTGGGCAGTGGTGGTGCACACCTTTAATCCCAGCACTTGGGAGGCAGAGGCAGGCGGATTTCTGAGTTCGAGGCCAGCCTGGATCGAGCGAGATCCAGGACAGCCAGTACTATACAGAGAAAGCCTGTCTTGAAAAACCAAAAACCAAAAACCAAAAAACAGATGAGGGTCACACATAGAGCTCAGCTGTGTGCCCCTCCAGAGGATGCTTTAGATGAGGGTCACACACAGAGCTGAGCTCTGTGCCCATCCAGAGGATGCTTCAGATGAGGATCACACACAGAGCTCAGCTGTGTGCCCCTCTGTTTTCCTCACCTGTGGAAGTCCAGGCTCAGGTTGAGTTTATTTTCTCCAGTCGTTCCGATGTGGAAAGCTTCATCTGGCTCTATAAGGAAACATTCTGCCACAGAAAGGAACAAAGCCATAAATAAAACTGCACTTCCAAAGGACAATGGTTAAGAGACATTGCTCATGTTGATTTGAGAATCAAGACTGTAAAAACTCAGTATCGACGCCCTTGCCCTGTGTCTCCTGTCTTTAAGACGTGAGACATTTCTGGAGTGGTCGATGGTTTAGAAAGACTCAAACTCCATTGCTCTCTCTCTCTCTCTCTCTCTCTCTCTCTCTCTCTCTCACACACACACACACACACACACACACACACACACACAACACACACACACCAGTTCTCCAATACTTTACCTGCTTGCTTCCCTTTTGAATTCATGAGTTTTATAACAAAGGGTTCACAATAGAAGCTGACACATAAGAACTTCTATATAGTTCTTCCTATGCCACAAGGGCACCGCCCACCAATGTTTACAGAGATGAAGTTATCCCAGGGCTTAGGTATAAATCAAGGAGTTAAAAATAGTAGCTGGTGGTTATAGGGGATCATCACCTGTTTCGACTTCTGGGTCGATGTCAAAGGTATCGTTGCCAGGGCAGATGGTTCCTTGCCTGTAGAAGTACTGACAGATCGCCATAGCCGACTGCTTCGTCCCCTTGTTCTCATAGGCGTGGTTGCCGACAGAGATGTTTCGAAGCTGCGAATACTTCACCCGAAAAGAGAGACAGGAATGGAACACCAACCAGGACCAAAGGGATGCCAGCCAGGGCAGAGGCAAAGCCATGGCAACCTCTCCTGGCCATGTCTCCCCTTGGGGTGCAGACATTCAGGAAACACACTCTTGGGTGCTGCATCTGAGAGGGGGGCTCTAAAGAAAAGTAGTGGAGATCAGAAGGGGTGGCTGCTTCAAAGAGTTTGAAGTCACCTTGTGGGTTATGTGAGGCCCCCACCTCAAAACAACAAAATGTAATGGATTGTTTACTTCCTGCCTCTACTTACCCATTAAGACACATGCACATCTAGTACAATGTTTTACAGATACTTAATACACTTAAAAGTTAAATCTAGGGCGGAGAGACGGCTGAGTGTGTAAAGTACTTATCATCAAATCATGAGGACTTGAGTTCTAATCCCCCCAACCCATGGAAAGTCAGACACAGTAGCGTGCATCTGTAATTCTAGCGTCCCTAGGATAAGACGGGGCAGAGACAGGAGCATTCCTTCCCTAGAAGCTCACAGGCCATCTAGCTTAGTATACGTAATGAGAACAAGGTGAAAGCTGAGAACTGGCAACCATAGTTGTCCTCTGAGCTTCACACAAATACCATGTCACGTCCTGCACAAATATCAAACTCTCTCTCTCTCTCTCTCTCTCTCTCTCTCTCTCTCTCTCTCTCTCTCTCACCACCCTTTCTCACACACACATATACACATAATCTCTCTCCCCCCACACACACATACATACTGTGATGGTTTGCATATGTTTGGCCCAGGAAGCAGTGCTACCTGTTGGAGTGGGTGTGGCACTGTGGGCATGGGCTTTAAGACCCTCATCCTAGCTGCCTGGAAGCCAGTATTCTGCTAGCAGCTTCCAGATAAAGATGTAGAACTGTCAGCTCCTCCCCTACCATGCCTGCCTGCCTGGATGCTGCCATGCTCCCACCTTGATGATAATGGACTGAATCTCTGAACTTATTAGCCTGTCTGTAGAGAGCCTTATTGGGGTGCTGTGCTGCCTGGCAGTAGCCTGACATTGGCCAAAAACAAGGGCTTCAAGCAGGAATCTGACCTTAGGGCATAATAGGGACGTAGGTTACGGCAGGAATTTTTATCTTAGGGTGGAACTTATCTTAGAGAGAAGCGAGCTTCAGGCAAGATTCTGGGCTTCGACAGGAAGTAGGCTCAGGTATTTTGGTCATCCTTACACACCCTTGGAAACAACTGTCACTGAAGTGATGTGGGAATTTGCTTACTGCCTTGACAATTTTGTGTTTACTGTCTTGTTTATTCCTCATTGTATTGATCTTAATTCCTACATGTAATTAAATTGGTATAAAAATGGATTGGAAATTATTAAACACACCTTCAGTCTCAGAATTGACTGGGGTCATGATGTAATTTTGTCCAATTGTGTCTTTCTTTTCAATCCTCACTCCTGCGCTGGAGAACCTGTTGACTGACTGAGCTGGCTTGGTCAATAGCCCCAATTAAATGTTGTCCTAATAAGAGTTGCCTTGGTCATGGTGTCTGTTCACAGCAGTAACACCCTAAGAAACATACTCTATCTCTTACATGTGTACACACATACACACACCAAAATACTCTCTCTCTTATACACACACACACACACACACACACACACACACGCACACAAACTCATACAGTCATGCATACACACATACTCTCTCACATACTCAGACACACACATAAACACACGCGCACACACCACACACACTCACACACATACATTCATACATACACACAGTTATACACACAAACACCAACTCATACACACACTCTCACACACATACTCACACATACACACATGCATTCACACATGCACACACACACACTCACTCACACACACCCTCACTCATGCTCGCACACCTTTTTTCAGTCTCTAAACTTATCTTTATCAATGAGCTACTTGATATTTTCCCTCTAAAACCTAGCAGTGTGGTTCTGTTTACCAACCCCAGGCAGCGTCTGTCTCTGACTAGGCCTCCTATTCGTATGGCTAGCCAGGGTCCTGGCTTTATCCTGGCCACCCATGGCCTCTGTCTGAATAAGCTGCCTCAAGAAATGAGGAGTCTTGGTGACTCCGGGCGTATTTAAAGAAGGGGTTTCATGGCTTTGAAATGTGGTCTGTAGCTAACCTGGGTCAAAAATGCTGACTTCAAAAGCACTTTTATTTACCCCTTCAAAAGAAGTGATTTGGGACCTTGAGAAAGCACTAATTATAGCAGGAATAACCCAGAAGGAAAACTCGAGCCTGGAGGATAAGAACAAGCTTATTTTCAGTGAGGCAGACAGTCAGCGTGACAGAGTGATCACCAGCACGGCATAGAAGCCTTGCTTTTACACGAGCTTGAAGGCCGTGCTCGTTACACAAACTGCAAAATTAATATTCCTGTTGGTTATTATGAGTCTCCAAGAGCATAAGCTTTGAAGACTTAATGACTACCTTGTGTTAGTAATTTCTAATATTGAAGCTTTCACATCAAGTCCTGTCCCTGATTCTTTTAAATGAGTCACTGAAATTCTACCTTTCTGTTGATAGGAAACATAAGCTTTTTTTTTAAATCAATTTTCACTTGTATATGAGTATAGCAATATTTTTTAATCGATTTTTAAATATTTGCTTTATTTTTATGTGTGTGCGTGTGCGTCTGTGTGTGTGTGTGTGTGTGAAGGGTTACCTGCGGAAGCCAGAAAGCCAGATTGCCCTGAAGCTGGAGTTACAGGTGGTTTTGAGCTGCCCAATAAAGATCCCGGGAAGCAAACTCAAGTCCTCTGAGATCAACAAGCGCTCCTAACAGCTGAGCCATCTCTTCAGCCCTTAAACTATATTTAAATAGTTTATTCGTAAGTCATCTCGAAGCAGAACTGTTCAATTCTTGAGTGTTGGTTTCTACATAACCTATCGCTACCATTTTTCCAGCCTGTTCTTTCTCCCAAGAATGTCCACACCCATCTGGATAGCTCACTATTAGAACACTTGCCTAGCTTGTGCAAGGCCCAGAGTTCAACCCCTGACCCCTAAGACAAACGGACAAGATCAGCACCAGCTGCACACAGTCGACCTACCCGGGCCACTGCAAAGAGGATCTGGTCATACACATCACCCTGCGTGTACACCGCATAGGTGTCATCCATCCGATCCATGTATCCTTTCAGGAAGAGGTGCTTGAAGGCTATGGTGTTCTCTTCCTTGAAAGCTACCACCATCTGGTTACTTAGTCCAAACAGGACCAGCTTAAAGAAGAAAAAGAAAACACCATGAGCATGAAAAGTCTGAACGGAGAAGAGATAGAGGTGCGTGGTTCAGGGGGTTGACTAGCAAGAATCTGAGAGAGATTCGGCAGGATCTCCACAGGGCTCTCAGGGAAGGGGCAGGGAGATGGCTCCACGGATAAGAGCACTTTTCTTACAAGTATGAGGACCTGAGTTCGAATCCCCAGAGCCACAGAAAAGCCAGCTGTGTGCATGACTACAGGGACACAGGATAGGAGATATCTGGAAGCTCGTGGGCCAGGTAGCCTGGTGTGCACGGTGGGAAACAACAGATCCTGTTAGAAGGATCCTGTTAAAGGAGTGAGACTTGGCTGTCCTCGGAGCTCTACATGTATGTCTTGTAAGCATGTGCACACATACATACGTACCACATACACAAAGATAAACACACACACAAAGAGATACACAAAGTGAGAAGGGGTGTGTGTGAAAGCTCCTGCCTCTAGTTCCAGCACTTAGGAGTGTAAGGAAGTAGGACTGCACTGAATTTGCAGCCAGTCTAGCCTCCATAATGATTTCCAAACTAGCCAGGGCAATAGATTGAGACCTCATTTCAAAAACAAACAAACCAAGCCGGGCGGTGGCGGCGCACGCCTGTAATCCCAGCACTTGGGAGGCAGAGGCAGGCGGATTTCTGAGTTCGAGGCCAGCCTGGTCTACAGAGTGAGTTCCAGGACAGCCAGGACTACACAGAGAAACTCTGTCTCGAAAAACAAAACAAACAAACCATCTGTTCCTTTAAAAACACTTTCTTAAACACTTTTGTGTGTTTCTTATCAAAAGGTTTAAACCACTGACTAACATTCCTCTGGACCATTCTAGTAACTAGTGGGAGATCAGAGGAATCCTCTAAAAGATGAGGAGTAATTCAGGACATGAGCCTGAGGGTGTGCAGTGCTGAGGGTGCGCAGCTCTGCGCATGTGCAGTGCCGAGGGTGTGCAGCTCTGCGCGTGCGCAGCTCTGAGCCTGCGCACCACTTTCTCTGCTCTGGTCTCCTGTATCCCACAGGGATGCACACGAAGCCTGCTCTCTGTCCCTGAGGCAGAGATGCACCGCTCAGGTCTAGTTAAGACTTGAGCATGAACACACACGTTCCCAGCACTGAGCTTGGCACCCAGCCACCACCCAAATGTACCTAGTATTACTCTAAGCAAATAGCGTTCTTGCCCAGCTGTTACAGGCTCTGCCCCTGAAATGGCACAAATAAGCTTTTCAGTGCTGTGACATATTGCATTATCACCTGGAAATTAAGAATTTCAAATGCGAACTGCCAAGTATTATACTGAGAACTGAGCGCGTTTTCACGGTGATATATTAAAGTGAAACTCTGCCTGCTTCCATGTGATAAGTCATGAGCCACGTGGCCGTTTAAACCTGTAAGCATCAGCACCCTTCTCTGTAAGGCAGAGACTGGGATTCCCCCGATAGGAGGGTGGTGACAATGACATGAACTGCTGTGCCGGGAAGAGGGGTCACCCAAGTCCAGATAAGAATTGCACCGAACTGTCTTAGTCTACTTGTCCTAAGAACTTGTTTCCAATACGCAATTAATATTAGCAATCTCAATATTGAAAAACACAAAACAAAAAAATTTTTTTCTTTCAATAGCAGGTGTTCACCAAGAAGAGAGAGAGAAAAAAAGCAAACCTAAACTCTGTCTTCGTTTTTTCTTTCTGCTTTTAACAAAAGATACTTCCTCTCACCAGCAGGAAAAGCCACCTCCTTTTTTTTTTTTTTTTACATTTTTTCCTTTGTGAGCACACATGTATATGGCGGTCAGAGGACAGTTGGCAAGTGTCAGCTCACGCTTCTGCCATGTGGGTTCTAGAAATCAAGTGCAGGTTGCCAGACTGGGTGGCAAGGACCTTACCAGCAGAGCCACCTCGCCAGTCCCCAGACATGTTTTAATAATAAACCACACCCGCATACGCAACTATCCCAAAAACATGATTCCGGAAAAAAAAATTTAAAGAAGTTATGGAAAATAGATTGACATTTTCCTTTCTAACAAAAACGAAGGCACACGTGTCACAGGCCGATGCAAGGCCCCTGCTGCCAACGACTGCACAGCCTTCATGAGTCGGGCCTGTAGGAATCCAAGAGGTTGCCTACAGCAAAACTCCATGCAGTTTCTAGAGAAAGAAATGCTCATAATATTAGGAATAAAAGAAAACCTCGTGTTGGGACTCAGCTAATATCTGTGCAAGATGTAGATACCTCTTAAGATATGTCTTCATTAGAATCCAAATGCTAAAAAGAAAAAGAAAAAGAAAAAGAAAGAAAGAAAAGTTTATTCCTGAAAATAACAGCATTTAATTATGGCATTAAAATTATAATAATGAAAAAGTTAGAAAGAACTAGGTGTCCTGGTACACACTTTACCAACACTGGAAAGGCAGAGGTAGGTTGGTCTCTGTGAGTTCAAGGCTAGTTTGGTCTACATAGGGAGTTCAGGGCCAATTGGATCTAAATAGCGAGCCTGTCTCAAAAAAAAATTTTTTTTTAAGAATCAAAAGGGAGAAAGAGAAGAGAAACAAACAAAGAAACAAAGTCGAAGGGAGAAGGGTTTAAGTTTGTATCTTTATTTATTGTCTGTCCTTACAGGTGCAGTTAAAAGTTGTTAGATGAACCAGTCCCGCCTTCTCTGATATGCCAAGAGGCTCCACCTGGATGCTTACCTGGATGGTCACCATGGCGATTTTCAGAATCTGTATGGCAAGTTTCCAGGGCTTCCTACCCCGAGCCCAGAACTTCTCACAAGGATTCATAAAAAAGAATTTGAGTTTCCGCCTCATCTGGTCCTCTAAGAGAAGCTGCTCGGACGGGGACGAGCTGGGGTGGAAAGAGCAGGAACCTTCATCCGGGCGCGAGCCGCAGCTGCTCACCGCCACCTCGGGAGTCGCCATCTCTAGGGAAGGAAGCAAACACGGCCACTCAGCTGGGAGAGGCACCAGCCCAGGGTGTTTGCTACTGCAGACTCACCAAAGCCTGAGCAAAAGGTCACAGTCGTGGGTAGCTGGGTAGAGGAGAAAGACCCGGGAAAGAGGGGAAGTGGGGGAGGGGAAGGAGGAGGGGGAGGGGGCGGGGCAGGAGAAAGGAATGTGACTTGCTCCTGTGCGGCTCCGGGTCGGGTCGGGTTCAAGCCTCTCACCAGCGTAGTCAAACATCCAGCCACAATGAACGCTTAAGGCTTTCCTCCCTTTCCGACCGTAAACCTGCCACCAGTCTGACCAGGAAACCCTCCTAACGTGTACTCCTAGGAAAAGACCATGTATGAGCCCTTTGGGGGACCGTGGGGGCTGTCGGTGGTTTTGCTTTGTTAGATTATAATTCCATCTAAGATATCGCTGGAGCCTTCTAGCATCGTCCTTATCAGAAGGAGAGAAAGAAAAGAAGGTTCTTTTAGCAGCGCGTTGCAGTGTGACTAGGTATCCACCAAGCCGGTACCTGAAGCTAATGCTAACGTGACCCTCTCTTGAGAAGTCCATGCCCACGCCCGAGGGTTTATTACTCTTCCTTCTGGGGCCCCTCTCTTTCTCTTTTAACCCACATGCTCAAAAAACTAGGTTAAAATGTCTTTAATAAACTTCGCCTCAGCCTCATGTTGGCTTGTCTCGGAATTCTTTTTCCGGATCTGGGTTTTACCCGAATGGAAGTTCCTGAAAGATTATGAATGCTCCTTGGGCCACTGCGGGTGACAGTGGCAGAGCTGTGCTCCCCAGACATAAAATCTACTTTTATGGGACTGTTAGTTACTATGTCCAAGGAATTCTGCGTGGCTGCCCCAGCGTCTATAGGTAGGGTTGTCCTGGACGCCTAGACCATATTAGGTATGCACAGACCAGCACAGAGGATCCGTTCCCCACTGGTTTCGACTACTTAAGTGAATTCTCACCTAGGTGAAAGCAAATTCAAGGACTGCTCCGATCAGTGAAAAATTACATGTTTATACATATGGCTGTATACCATTTAAGTGCACTTCCCAGCTCGATGGGTAACAGATACAGTCAGAGCCAAGATCGGAGACCTGGGAGGCTGAGAAAGGACTTCAGAGATTAAACGGACCCTGAAATGATATGCAGATTTTTTAGGTGGATATGGTCACCCATTCCCCTCTCTAGGGAGAAACAAAAACATCCACATAATTATTAATCAATAAGTAGGTTTTACACAGAGTCAAGAACCAGTTTGGGTCTTGATACCCACCTCTATGACTTGAGTCAGCCCCCTCAGCCTGCATGGGGCCTCCGTCCTGCAAAAGGGTAATAATATCTATCCTCCTAAGATTATAGGACACATTAAATTAAATGCAAATAAGGCCTTCATGTGGAGCGTAAGCAGCCGCTTACCCTCTGCCTCCATTAGTCAGGCATGCCTCCTAGTACCAGTGTAGGGGCAGTGCGAACCTCCAGAACTGGGCTCTGCTACACCAGGGAGAGTGGGTTCTCAACTGCAACCCAGTTCCCAGAAGACCCACCACTTGTACTTTCCAACACACCTTACCTTTTGAAACTCGTGTGTGCGCGGGCGCATACCTACTGTTTGGTATACCTCTTTGAAAGGGGTAAACAAACAGTAGGCTTTTTCAGACAGAGGAAAAAGTCTCTCCAGAGAATGGGAGTTATCCAGGATTTTTCCCTTAGGCTAGCACTGATACCATGGAAACCCATTCAAATAAAATAACCCTACACTCACCAAGACAGTAGAGTCCTTCCACACAGAACAGAAAGCCCTTCCGAGTTTTCATAAAGTTTTCATAAAGATTTACACCGAGCAATGAAAGAAGAAGAAGAATTTAGCCTGCAACTACACAGCATCTGAAGGAGCCTATCTACGGCTTTCCAAGCCTGGAATCACACATTTGAAACGGATTACCACATTCTCAGCAAACCCAGCATTCCTGAAATGTAGATGTGAGCTATAAAAACCAGCCATGGGGGAACATTCTAAATTCCTGATTAATAAAAAGATTAATAAGACCACTGCTGAGTGAGAAAATAATGCACAGCGCACGTTACTATGCAAAAAATGCACTGGGTTCCTTCCAAATAAAACCTCAATGGCGTACATTAAAGTCCGGCTCTGTCCCGGTGCCACAGTACATCCCAAAGCATGAGTGTATATATATATATATATAATCTCCTCAGGGAAGGGCATAAAGGGGGGTGGGGGAAAGCCATTAATCCTTAGGGGTTTGCTCAATGTCTCATCTCCTCCAAGAGTAGAACCTCCAAGGGTATATGACTGAGGAAAAGAGAGCTGGTCTTATATGGACAAAGCTCTGGTCTCTATCCCCAGCATGGCAAAAACAACAACAATATAAAAAAAAAAAAAGAAAAAGTGGGATATTTTAGACAGCATTTGAGGAGACTATGTGTGTGAGTTTGTGCTGGTTGGTTTTTGTCAAGTTGACACAAACTTGAGAGGGAATCTTAAAGGAGAAAAGATCTCTGTAAGGTTGACCAGTAGGCAAATTTGTAGGGCCTTCCCTTGATTAATATTAATGTGGGAGGGCTCAGCCCACTGCAGGCGGAGGCGCTATCCCTGGGTAGGTGGTCTTCAGTGGTTTAAGAAAGCAAGCTGAGGAAGGCCTAAAGGGCAAGCCAGCGAGCATCATTTCTTGGTGGCTTTTCCTTCAGTGCCTGTCCTGTACCCCTGTCTTGACTTCCTAGTGATGGACTGTGACCTGAACATTACAAGCTGAAATAAACTTTCCTGCCCTGTTACATTTGTTCACGTGTTCTATCACAGCCAGAGAAACCCTCACGAAGACTGACTTAAAACAAGTTCTGTTGGTGGCTACACATGAATTACTGCAATATTGAATTTGCTGAGAGTGAAGTGTTTGTGAACTACCGATTTGAAATCCCACCAGTCCCTTTTCCATTTTATTACAGAGAAGATTAGACTTTAAGCACACTAGATAGGCATGCACTATGTAACCGTAATCTAGGGGAACAAAGAGAAAACAGCCAACCACTGTTAATTTATTCAAAACGCTGCTCAAGTTGTTCTGGAAGGCCAGCTCTCAGTCCTGGGCTGACTGCAGAAAATTGCAAACGAAGGCGGGGGCGGAGAGCCTCACGGGCTGACCAGGTACTGACAGCTGCCCGTTTGAAGTCAAGGGCAAGTCTTTGAAGTCAAGGCGTGCAGGAGTTCAGCAGAAGTCTACCTCAGGTGTCAGGTGCCCTAGACAGACTGTTACTTAAAGCGGCCAGAAGCTAAACTGGGTTGAGCTGCAGAAAGGTAGCAATAGAGAGGGAAGGTATAATTGGAGAGAGCGCGACAAACTGCCACAACCGGCCTCTTCAGCCTTGTCTCGCCTCACCAGACAATATTTTTTCTATCCTGCCTTCCTCCCTAGTCTGCAATTTGGTAAGTCTTTGACTTTAGTCTCACACGGAACCTCCATCTTTGCTCCTGCAAAATGAGAACAGTGCTATTCTCTCTGCAAGGCGCGCCTCCTTCCCTTTCTCCCACGCCCCGGGACTACCTCTCTGGTGCTGGCTCCTGGCCAGACAGCGAGGTCTGGCCTGCTGCTGGGGTCTGTCTGACAAGGGCAGAACCCAGGCGATCGCCCCCATTTCTACCCCTGGCCAAGGGCCCGTAATAAAGATCGGGAGTCCAAGTTTAGAGCAAACACAGTCGTCGGGGGGTCATCTCTGAGATTCCCAGGTTTCCCAGAGAGAACGAACCCTCGGGGGTTAGGGGTGGCATCCGGCTTTGGATTCTCACAGTCAGGGAAACAAAACTGGCACAGACAGGTAGGACTCTGCCCGTCACCTCCAAACCTTGCCGAGTGACACAGCGTGTCCCAACCCGTCAGGCAGGCGCCCCACTGACCTGTGATCCGTGGCAGAGCCCCGGTTGTGCCAAACCGGTGCATCTCACACTCCGCTCCCCTCTGTGTGCCCTCCATGGCTCAGATGTCCTGGGCCCCTACCCTCCTTCTTTGTGTCACCCACCGCTGGAGACACAAGGCTCCCTCCCGGAGCGCAACAAGGCAACGTTCCCAGGACACCTGATGCCCCGGGGCGGCGCCCGCCTAGGCTCACCTGAGGCCCAAGTCACACCGAAGGGGCACCGGCGGGGACGACGGGGACCTGTGCGGAGACTTCAGGTCCTGCTAGCCGCTGAGGGACACGACACATCAGCGCAGGGTCACCCTCTGCTCCAAGCCTCACAGGCTCGGGCCATCCTCCTTCCTCTAGCCCCAGCCTCGTGACCCTCCTCCCCAAGGCTCGGGTTCCCTGCCACGCCCTTTGTAGGGCGGCCTTTCTCAGCGACAGGTGGGGAGGGGAGGCCGTCTGAAGGAGTGTGGCTGTGGCTCTGTCTTCTCTCTCCCACCCTCCCAACAGGCCATTCCCCTCGCTTCCACCGAACGTCCCCACTGGCTTTCTCTGCGCTGGAAAACGACTGGTGAAGTGGGGCACTCAGGGACCATTGCAACGGATGGCATGGAGCTGGAGCTGTAAACTCGGTGTCAGACACACACTGCAGCTCACCCACGAGCGAGCATTTACCTGGCTCCCAGGATTGCCATGCTGACCTTTGCAGACAAGGTGAACTCAGAAAAAACAAACAAACAAAAACAAAAACAAAAACAAAAACAAAAACAAAAAAACGAAAGGCATCCATCCATCCAGAGCCTTGGACCGTCAGTCAAAGGATGGGAAATGAATGCTGTTGACTCTCTCAGGACTAGGGCACAGGCAGAGCCTAGGGGAGTCCTGTGATGCAATGTAAATCTAAACATGTCAGGCAGGGCTACAAGGGTGCTTAGTCAGAAAAGCACTTGCCTTGAAGTTCAGCTTGAGGAACGAAGTTAATCCCTCAAATCCATGTGTCACCCACAATCTCAGTCCTGGGGGAGGTCAGAAAGCGGGGGATCTCTGAGTTCATTGGCCAGCATCCCTGGTCTAATTGGTGACGCTGTCTCCCTGGATTCTTGAGAGAGGCACCACATAGGGCGTCCTGTGGCTGTCACAGCCATGCCTGTGCACCAGCTTGGCGGTACATCTGTGCATCTCACACAAACTGGCACACGCTCGCACGTGCTATTTCTAAGTGCCCAGCTGGAGGAATGGCTCAGCAGCCAGCAGGAGCACTGGCTGCTTTGTCAGAGGACCCAAGTTGGGTTCCTAGAATCCGGTAATAGCTTCCAACATCTGTAACTCCAGTTCCAGGGTACCAGGTGCTGTGTTCTGGCCCCTGAGGACACCGGGTAGACACTCAGGTGACCATCCAAACAGAAAGTCAAAGCACTTACACGTGTAAAGTAAAATTAAATCCTAGATGCAAATGCTTGGGAGCAGACTTTAAACCGAAGCCTTTTCTCCACGAATTCTCTTGAAATGTATAATGCTGGGTCTACTACACGCCAGGAACGGCAAGAACTTTAGCTAATTTTAATTACAATCATTTGAGAGTTGTTTTAATTCATTGTTTTATTTTTATTTATCTTGGGGCATGAATACTTACTTGGAAGGGAAGCTACCATAATCAAGAGGGCGGTCTTCCCAGGGCGAGGCTTATCCACTGCATTTCAGATATCCTGACCTCATGGCTTCCCTAAATGTGGGAAAAGGTATAATTTGTGGTAGTGGGCAATTGTGTTCAAGCCTTCCTTTAAAAAACAAAAATAGGCCTTTTATCGCAAAATAAGTAGAATTTTCTAATAGAGTATCCTACAAACTATATCCAGAGCAGACAATTTTGCAAACTTGTTCTTTCAAATCCTAGATCAGTTCACACGGGCAATTTATAAATGGAACTGTCTTCTTCTGTGTCTTTTTAAGTGTGGAAGTGTTTTCTAGACTTGTTTTGCGATGGAGTACAAAAGTTTGTTCTGTTCATTAACCTGAATCCCAAGTGTGATGTACAGACAGTTCGATGCTCAGGGATATAATTGGCACTCTGTATTCTCAAGTGCAATTTGGAAGAATAATTTAATCTCTAATGCCCCTGTGTCTCCACACAGTCTAACACTGTCTTCTTACGTACTGTAGCTGACGTTATCTTTATAGCGAGTATTCAAAATGCACAATTGTTCAGATACAATCTGAATTTTGGAGAGGTTTGCAGAAATGTGCCGTGCTTTCCTCAGCCCTGGTGCAGTCAAGCGCTCTACTGACTAGGGAACAGAAATCACTTGGTTTTAGAGTCAGTTCGGTGAGGCCCAAGTTCGTCTATGTCACTTATTGACTTACGTGTAATAAATCATTGACTCTCCCCTGCTCTCCTCGGCCTTTCATGCCCAATCTGCCTAACGCAAGGAATGGTGGCTGTTAACCCGTACGACACACGTGAAGCACTCATCCTTTCTGTGCTTGGAGGTGTTTGGCCTTGGCTTTTGGACAATCAAAGTGGATGGAAAAATTGACCGTGCTCACGAGTTGTTAAGACTCAATAGCGTTAGGATGTCAGTTTTGGCTCAGTTCATTTATAGGTTGGCTCCAATCCGAATGGGAATTCCAATAAGTCGTTCTTAGTACTCATAGGTCAACGCAAAGAACCTAGAGTAACAGAACAATTTTTATAAGATCAAAACCAGAGTATTTGCCAAACCGAATACCAGGACTCTTAGAGCGCCCGAGCAAAACTGTTGCATAATATACAAAAAAAGGCTATACCTAAACACTGGATCGGGGTCCAGAAACAGGTTCTCAGGCATGCATCTGGTCTGCTGGCTTTTGATGAAACTGTCACAGCAATACACAGGGGGAAATTAACCTCGATATTCTGCATAGTGATGTTATTGGTTTGATAGAACACGCCGATGGGAGATGGCTCAGTGGATAAGCATTTACTGCCCTTACAGAGGAGCTGGGGCCAGTTCTCAACACCCACACAGCAGCTCCCAGCCAACCAACTCTAACTCCAGCACCAGAGGATCCCACGCCATTTACTGGTTCTCCCTGTGCCTACACACATGCAGTACAATGCACTCATGCCTGCACACATGCAGTACACATGTACTCATGCCTGCACACATGTAGTACACATGTACTTATGCCTGCACACATGCAGTATACTTGTACTCATGCCTGCACACATGCAGTATGCATGTTCTCATGCCTGCACACATGTAGTGCACATGCACTCATGCCTGCGTGCACACATGTAGTACGCATGCACTTATGCCTATACACATACAGTACACATGTACTCATGCCTACACTCATGTAGTTTGCATGTACTCATGCTTGCACACATGCAGTACACATGCACTCATGCCTGCATGCACACATGTAGTACACATGCACTTATGCCTATACACATACAGTACACATGTACTCATGCCTACACTCATGTAGTATGCATGTACTCATGCTTGCACACATGCAGTTATGCATGCACACATGTAGTATGTATGTACTCATGCATGCACACATGTAGTATGCATGTACTCATGCTTGCACACATGCAGTGCACATGTGTGCAGTGTACTCATTCTGCGTGTGTGCATTCACACACACACACACACACACACACACACATGAATAAAGACAAAGCTTTAAAAACAGTCAGAACACACTGATATGAAGCCTAGAGAAAGACAACATTAGTATCAGAGTCAAATGTTTGGGAAACATCTCTGAAAAACAGGGCCAAAGTAAGAAAGAGAAGCAGCAATTAGGCCAGTCAGTCTTGCTTTTAACCTTTACCATGTTATAAGCATGTGTTCCCGGACCAGCTGGTACTTCATCCTCAAATCAAATAAATATGAATACACTCACATGTGAAACATATACTATTAGTCCTATGAATGGTTATTCCAAAAAATAAGTTTTGGAAGTAATGTAAATCTCTAAGTTGCCATTTTAACTTGAGATTTTGTGTCAGCGTTGCTAGGAAGGCACCGTTTCGTCAACTCCATCTTTGAAGTACATATTGCGTGAGGATAATTTGATCAACTACAGACGACATGGAAGATGGCGGTCCCATGAGATGAAAGTAGAGCTGGAGTACTCCCATGACCTAGGGATACAGCCATCACATCACATTTTATCTCCACACGCCTTTGGGACGATACAGGTATGAACACGATGGCTGTGTTGCCAGTCATACAAAACATAATCACACTCACGTCCACATAATACACGGTGTGACTGAGAAAGTCCACCAAAGCTCCTGTGTTTGAACACTCGGCCCCCAGCTGGTGGCACTGTCTGGGGAGATTTCTGAGGTATGGCCTTGATAAAGGAAGTCTGCCAGTGGGGGCGGGCTTTAAGAGTTAAAGCCTTGAACCACTTCCGGTTTGCTCCAGTGGGGGTGAGCTCTCTCCGTTTCCTTCCGCAGCTACCATGTCTAACTGCTGTCCCCACCCTGCTGTTATGGAATCTAACCTTCTGGAGCCGGAGCCGTGGGTAAAAGTAAATTCTTCTACAAGTCTCCTTGGTCATGGTGCTTTTATCACAGCAACAGAAAAGCAACTAATTGAACATCCGAGAGTGAAAAATGACATGTTCTCATCGTTTCCTGTATTTTCAAGTGTACTTACTATATTTATGAAGAAAAGGTAACTGTTGTGTTAGAGAGAGAGAGAGAGAGAGAGAGAGAGAGAGAGAGAATATGTTTGGTGGATATTGGTTTGAGTCATGTGGGGGAAGGGGGTGACTCGTTGGGCACTCTGAGGCATCCCTTCCCCCTGAGGGACCAGCCACATGATGGTATAGTAAAGAATAGAGTTTATTCAGGGTATGGGGAGGGGAGTTGGGAAGGTAGTAGAGACAGAGAAAGGCAGAGAGAGAGTAGAGGAGTAGAGGCTGGCCATGAGGAAGTGGAGAGAGAGGGGGAGGGGAGAGAAGAGGACAGAGCAGGAGCGAGAAGGGGAGGGAGGGAGGAGGGGCAAGCAGCCCCTTTTATAGTGAGTCGGGCACACCTGGCTGTTGCCAGGAAACTGTGGGGCGGAGCCTAGATAAAATGCTAACAACTGTGACAGACCCCTGTAGGAGGACCCCTTTTGGAAGGCTTTACACAGAGAGCATCAATACCAGAGGAGACTGCCCCTCAGTGCAGGGGCATCACCCTTGCAAGCCCTCTAGTAGGACAAGGCTTCCAAGTAACGTAGAAGAAAATAACGATCTTAACTTTGTATGGTCCTGGGTTCATGTATGGTTTTGCCTTCATTTTTAAGAAAAAGTAAGCAAAGACAACAAATATGAAATATATTTTAGAACAAGGATATAAAGAATATATTTTCTACAGCTGCACAGCCTGCTGGTGTGTTTATTTTATGATTATTGAGAATTTATTTTCTATTACTCCCTTCTTTTAATTACTATTATTACAAAATGACTACAAAATAGTGATTATGTGATTGAAATAAGAAGGTTTTTTTGTATACCATTTTGATTTATTTTTTGAGAATATCATGTGTATACAATATGTTTACATCATATTTGTACTGGCTGGTTTTGTGTGTCAACTTGACACAAGCCTGAGTTATCACAGAGAAAGGAGCTTCAGTTGAGGAAATGCTTCCACAAGATCCAGCTGTGGGGCATTTTCTCATTTAGTGATCAAGGGGGGAGGGCCCCTTGTGGGTGGTGCCATCTCTGGGCTGGTAGTCTAGGTTTTTGTAAGAGAGCAAGCTGAGCAAGCCAGGGGAAGCCAGTGAGTAAGTAACATCCCTCCATGGCCTCTGCATCAGCTCCTGCTTCCTGACCTGCTTGAGTTCCAGTCCTGACTTCCTTTGGTGATGAACAGCAATGTGGAAGTGTAAGCGGAATAAACCCTTTCCTCCCCAACTTGCTTCTTGGTCATGATGTTTGCGAAGGAATAGAAGCCCTGACTAAGGCACTATTCATCCCTTCTCTTCCTCCTGCTCCCACCAACCTGCCCCCACCAACTTCATATTCTCTTTTTTATCTTTATAACTCATGGAGCCTAATTAGTGCTATCTATAAAGCCTATAGGTGAGGGACCATGCACCAGAGCATAGACAGCCCACCAGTGGCCATGCACACAAACATACTCTCCCTCCACAGTCATCAGGGGCCCAGAGCTCCCCAGCTGGACCAGGACCTCCTGAGCTTGCCCCTCTCCATGGGACCACACACCTGCAATCCTAAGAGATGGGAAACTAAAAGATTTGGAGTTTGAGTTTGAGACCACTCTGGGATACATAGCAAGAAACTGTCTGAAACCAAAATCAATTATGAGCAATGACTCTTAAGCTTACCCTGGGCAGTCAAGAAAATAAAACCATTACCTTGGGGATGAGAAACGCAGGGAGAGAAGCAGTCAGCAGACTCAGGAGGTCCAGTTGGAGTGCGCACTTGAGATGCTGGAACAGGTTTCTTATGTAGTTTAAGGGCTTGTTTTCATTTCCTTCACCAGTGGGTTATGCTAGCTCTAATACAAACTGCTGTCCATACAGTACAGATCACACACAGGGACAGTCAGGGTATGAGTCATTCTGAGTCTCCGCTGGGCTCAGCCACTCTGGAAAGGCCAGTGAGAACGCCTCTCTCCTAAGGAGCTGAGATACGGGCATTTGGTAAAGGAACCCCAACTTTGTTCAAATGTAGTTACCCTCAAATGTCTATAAAGTTATTTTTAATGCTTTCAATACTTCTTACATGGCAAGAGTTACAAATGTTTCATGGACCGGAGACAAATGTCGTTGGGTGGCACTGATCGAAAGGACATATTGTGGATACGTGTTTGTTATCTTGGAGAAACGCCTAGTAAAGGTGGGGTTTGACATTCAAATTTTCACCTAATCATCACCAAAGAATTCACTTACAACAGAAGATTATGATGGAACAACAAATTTACTGTAAAAATCCACAGAGAGATGCTGAGCTTCCTGTAGCAATGTCAAGCAAGAAGGGACAGATTAAGGTCGACCAGAAGTCTAGAAAGGCTAATATTTTGGCATCTGGTCTTCCTAATACTATAAAAAACACATTCACTCTTTGAGAACATTCAAACTAGGTAACTTTGGGGACAGCACACCAAACTGTTCAAGAGTGGGAGAGCAACACTGGCTAGCCTGGGGGGGGGGGTGAGAAATCACCTATTGATTGAACCTTATGACTTGTTCCCTCACATGACAAAACTGCTTAACACAGATTTTATTTTAAATTTGAAGCTGTCTACTTGGGGGAGAGAAGAATAGGTTCATTCTCCCTCTGGCTCCCTCTCCCTCTTCTTCCCTCCCTTTCTCCAATAGAAAGTTCTTTGTGGGAACCAGGGCTGGCTGAGGAGCCTGCCTGTGATCTGCAGGAAAGCCCCACTCCCCCCATCTTTGTCTAGGTTCCTCTGAGGGAAGCACCGTCACCCCCTCACTCAGATCTAGAAAGTTTAGCTTGTCAGTGGCACTTTCTCAGACAATAACAATTTTGGCTTCAACATAATTTTCTTACTTTAAAGGCAATATTATTACTTTAAAAACATTCAAAATGCCCTAAAGGTTAAAAAAGAAATAGACTTATCTGATGATGGCTCACCAGCCCTCAATGCCTGTGAACACCACAGGTCTTCACACACATCAGCATGCAGTGACTCTCTTCCTCTCAGCTCTTTCTGAGAGTTTGAAGACCTATACATTACAGTGCGCTCCGTTTCCATAGGAGGCTGTTAGCTTCTGGGCTCTGGCACTGGCCTCTCTGTAGACACCTGCCACCCATACAGTACAAATCTCACGCTCAGGGGCAGACAGGGCATGCGTCATTCTGAGTCCCCACTGGGCTCAGCTACTCTGCAGAGGCAGTGGGAACGCCTCTGTTTTAGTTTTTGTAGTTTTACTTGTTATAATCACTACACCTAAAATAAGGTCAGGCATGTGGCGTGCAAGCGTGTGTGTGTGTGTGTGTGTGTGTGTGTGTGTGTGTGTGTGAGAGAGAGAGAGAGAGAGAGAGAGAGAGAGAGAGAGAGAGAGAGAGAGATCCTGGTGTTGGGAGGGCAGAGGTGAGTGGATTCCTAGTGCATTACAGTCGCCAGTGCAGTCTACTTGGTGAGCTTCAGGCCAGGCTGTCTCACAAACCTCTATGGACAGCTTGTGAGGAACAAGATTGGAGACCGTCCTCTGTACATGTATGCATATGCATGCACACACACATGCACACACAGGAACTTGCCTGCACACATGGGTATTTACACATACACACACACACACACACACACACACACACCATATTTATTAGAATTGGCTCTTTCCATCAATAGCTACAGCTTTGCCACCAGGTCAGGCCTCTCTAACTGATTTTCTCATTGCTGAGAAAGAATGCTGAGAATTCACTGCGGGATGTTCCCGTGTTCTCTCTGACACAGACTAAGGCAGGAACCCAGAAGTGATCTCAGAGCTCAACCAAGGCCCCTCCTTTCCTTCTTCCCTGCCCTCTCTCTCAAGCAAACTGATACAAACAATGGCACAGAGATTGCGGCCCTCCCTTCCAAACTCTTTAAAAAACAAAATCAGTAAAAATCAATCTTATCTCTGACTTACCAGATTTTCTGCAGTAAACTTGAAATGTCTCTAGCGGCAATTTCCCATTGTTATTCTGCGACTCACTTACCTCTTTGCTTAACTAACAAAACTAAAACTAATTTTGAATCTGTTCAAGTTTGAGGCAAATTTAATCCACGTCCTCTGAGAGTGCTTAGGTGTTCACCAGTCATCCTGAGCCGTCTTCTGGCCACTCCCACCAGAGATGTCAATCATGAGTCTGCACCGTGAAGAAGTCACTCAGCACTTCCCGTTTCCTTTTTTACTTTCTTGGTATTGTGACTGATGACTCATTTCTTGGGGTGTGTCTAAAGGAAAGATGACAGCAAACCCCGTGTCTCAGCCAAATCACAAGATTATGGTCATCCTGAAATCTAACAGGATTGTGGGGAATTTTTTCCAAAGGAAAATATATCGTTTGAGGAATACAAAAAAAGCCTTTGTTAATTTGTCTTGCGTTTATCAGAATAAGCAACTAAGCAATTATATATTTACATATAATGCACATAATATGTACATTGTCTATTATATGTAATATATATTATACATTTGTGTTTATGTATCCATTATGTATTTAACATACATATATTTATTATATATACATATATATGAATGTGTCAGGAACAGTGTTGGATGGTATCAATTTAAGCTAATGAGGTATTACCCCAGCCTTAAAGCCAAGAGTGGAGATATCATGTAAAGGGGCCTCAGAGACACAGCGTGTCAGTCAAATGGAACAGCTTACCTGGCTTTGCAGGGGTTTACAAGGCTTTGTATTTGAACTGAGCCCGGAGAGATAAAGCCCTTATGGCACAGTGAAGGTGGGGAGAAGTGCACCGACTGAGGCAGGAAAAGAAGCCATACCTTGGTTTCAAGAGGAAGAGGCATCCTCGGGGAGCCGGCAGGGGCCACTGGGGACACTTGAGTCAGAATGTCAGGGCTGCAGAAATCCAACAGAGGAGCGTGCCGTGGCTGCCTGTGCTTCGTTTTCATTCAATCTCGTGTCTATTTTAGTTAACGGTGATTTTACACACTTTAAAAATCGACATCAACATGACCATATGTTGTGGAGCAGAATGTCAAACCCTTTGTGAGAGTGGATCATATACCAAGTGCCCATGTGCAGACCGGAGGACATCAAGGCCGTCACCTCATCTCGCTGTGTGAGCACGGGGATGTGGGAAACCGAGGAAGAACAGTGCCTGGCACCTGCCAGCCGCCTCTCAGGTCATGATCAGGGTTTTGCACAAGTTTTTACACACACCCTAACACATGCAGAAAGAGTGATCTGGGGCTTGAATCCCTGATTCAGATCACTCGGGGTAACTTAGAGGGGATTAGAGGGAAGAGGGTGGACACGCCCAGGCACTGTTGTTAGCTAAGTAACAGATGAGAGCATCAGAAATAAGGAAAAGGCAGAAGGCAGCTATAGATGCTTTATTGGTGACATGTTCAGGGAGGAAAATGGTAAAACTCACTAATAGGTTGGCTCTGGGCAGGGCAACAGGAGTCAGGGGGGGTGCCTCTCAGATTTCTAGCTTTGCCAGCAGGACCAGGATGCTACCACCTAGGGGAGAAACCTGAAAGGCATCTGGAAGATGGGACTGCGAGATGCTTTAGTGCCTTGCAAGTAAGTGTTAGGAACTGTGTTGGAATCCCCAGAACCCGTGTACAGCTGGGTGTGGTGGTGTATATCTGTAATCCCATGTCCTACACACAAAAACAATGACCGGGTGTAAGGCAAGGACCAATACCTGAGGTTTTCTTCTGACCTCCACATATACATGGTGGTACTTGCCTACATAACACACACACACACACACACACACACACACACACACACATACATACACACAGGGGGGAGGGGAGGGGGAGCAGGAGGAGGAGAAAAAGAGGGAAGGAAAGAAATTTTAAAAGATATCTAGAGACAGTAAGTTAATTTTGGCTCTGTTAAGCTGTGGTGGCATCCATCCACTCACCCATCCATCCACCCATCCATCCATCCACCCACCCATCCACCCATCCATCCATCCATCCACCCACCCACCCATCCATCCACTTATCCACCCATCCATCCACCCATCCATCCACCCATCCATCCACCCATCCATCCATCCACCCACCCATCCACCCATCCATCCACCCATCCACCCACCCACCCACCCATCCACCCATCCATCCATCCACCCATCCACCCATCCATTCATCCATCCACCCACCCACCCATCCACCCATCCATCCATCCATCCATCCATCCATCCATCCATCCATCCACTTATCCATCCATCCACCCACCCATCCATCCATCCATCCACACATCCACCCATCCATCCATCCATCCATCCATCCACCCACCCACCCACCCACCCACCCACCCACCCATCCACCCATCCATCCATCCTACAGAGGGATTTCTAAGGCAGCAAGATCCTGTCTTAAATAAAACTCTTTCAATATTGTTGTGGTCAACTACATTACTTTACTAAATTTTGCCAGATCACAAATTAGCAGTTTTAATTTGTATTTTTAAAGAAAAGAAGGAAAGCTGGCGAGAGGACCCTCACTCTAACAACCCCAGAGGGCCCATAGTCAATGATCCTTACAATAAACAGCAACCCTTTGGGCAGTCCCTCTGAGACTTGCAGTTCCGGCTTGAGTCAAACTCTATACAAAATTCTTTGAAAAAAAAAAAATGTCCCGTAGTAGTCAAGGACGTCCAGGACAACCTGAATGCAACCTCTACTCCACTGTCCACCTTTGCACAGGTCCTTAGGTGCGTCCGGCTTCCTGCAACAGGGGAGTCAGGTGGCTGGCCTAGGGATTGCCCACCCGCACCCCACGAGAACTTCCCTTTGACTAACGCCGCAGTGGGTGCAAGGCAAGGCAAGGACTTGGGTCAAGAGGGACCGCTGCAGCGAACAGAGAGACCCAAACCGCTAGCACTTTCCTTGCTAGTGGAAACTGGGCTTCTCTGGGATTACGTTGAGTGACGTCACGACCCAACAACCAATCACTAGCCTTCTATGAGAGACACTGTTGGGGAGCCGATAAGGTATTGGTGAAGGCCTTCTGTCAATCTCCACAGTCTTTTTTTTTTTTTTTTCTTAGCAACGGACGCGTCCTAGCAACAGCCTCCAGTCCGCTGTTGCTGGAGATTTGAGATTTATTTTTCTGAACAAGAAGAATCAGACTCCCATCTCCTACTCTCGAAGGAGCGTTTCTCCCGGGATTTGCCAAGAGGCTGCTTTCTTTTCCCTTTAGTGATTCCAGGTAAGGGCGGTTCAGAACGGGAAAGGAGGCACGGGAAAACTAAATATCTCATTACCATATCAAGGGTGTTTGGAAACTTCCCAGAAAGTGCTAGTGGAGGTGAAGTCTACGAAATAAAGAAATACTTTTTTCACTACTTTCGACAAGTTTGCAGCCCAAGGCAGTGAAACAAAACTGAAGAAAGCAGTTAACGGCGATCTAAGAATATTAGGAAAGGAGGGCGGGTACGGTCTGCTCCTGCTCTCGCGTTGCTGGGCACGCTGTGGGAGCTCAGTGCATTATGCAGAAGTGAATTTGAGAACGAAGTGATCCTGGTTAGTGATCAACACAGTAGAGGATTAATGTGGACTGAGGCGTACCATTGGGGGATGGGGAGGGCTAACCAAGAGGATGACGGGAGAACAGAAACGCTTTGAAGGAGGTTCTTGTCTTACTCCCCTAGAGATTAGTTTATCAAGCACTTAATTGCTGCTCAGAAAGACCTCTCGTCCCCTCGAGGCGCACTGCAGGCTGAACGCTGAGTGAATCCACAGCCACCCTTCAGGCAGCCTTGTGTTTGAGGCCCCTGTGTCAGATCCTCTCAGCACCGCTGGAATAAGTCAGAACAAGGCTGGTTGTGGCAGAGTGAGAAAGCGGACCCCCAGAGGGCAGCACCTTCTCATAAATGCTTCTGAGATTGCAAAATCCACTCCTCGGAAGTAAAAGGGATCTTTGTATAGAGAAGAAACTTTATCATTTTATGCATATGTAAATAACAGTATTCATTGTATAAAATATGCCATTAACAATAATGGTGGTGGCAATTGTGTGTGTGTGTGTGTGTGTGTGTGTGCGCGCGTGTGCGCAGTTGTATGGAGCTGGGAGATGTTTACAGTGTTGCTGAGTACTTTTGGCCAAATGAAACTGGAATAGAAAACAGAGAAATAAACTGATGAGAATGAGGTCCACCACCTGAATCTGTGATTCTGAAGAAGGGGGTGAAGAATCCTCCGTCTGAAAAGCTGAGACAGCCATTTATTGCACTATTTCTATTTAAAAAGTAGACATTTGGACTGACAGGGTGGCTCAGCAGGTAAAGGTAGGTGCCTGCCACCAAGCCTAATGCCCGGGTTTGATACCAAGACCCCACAGGGTAGAAGGAGAGAACCAACTCCAGTACGTTGTCCCCTGACCTACACACACACACACACACACACACACACACACAAACAAACAAATAAATAAATAAATGTAACTTTAACACCTTTTAAATAGAAAGTTCAGGGCTGAAGAGATAATTCTGTTGGCCAAATGCCTGCCTTGCAGCTGTGAGCCCCTGTCTTAGTCAGGGTTATAGACACCATGGCCAAGGCAAGTCTTACAAGGACAACATGTAATTGGGGCTGGTTTACATGTTCAGAGGTTCAGTCCATTGTCATCAAGGCAGGAGCATGGCAGCATCCAGGCAGACATGGTGCGGGAAGAGCTGAGAGTTCTATATCTTCATCTGAAGGCAACTACTGGAAGACTGACTTCCAGGCCTTAGGCCCACACCCGCAGTGACACACCTACTCCAACAAGGCCACACCTCCAAATAGTGCCACTCCCTGGGCCAAGCATATTCAAACCATGACAGCACCTGAGTTTGACCGCCAAAAATCCAGTTAAAAAGTGTTGTGCATACACGTAGGGCAGCGGTGGCGGCATCAGGAGTGGGGAAGAGGGAGAGAGACTGAATAGAAACATCAGAATCATAAAGTACTGATCAAAGCATCGATTGTACCTCTGTCATCCAAGACCATTGTTTTAAGTGGTTCTATTTGCATGCTGGATAGTTGTGTGTGTGTGTGTGTGTGTGTGTGTGTGTGCTGGATAGTTTTATGTCAACTTGGCAAAAGCTAGGGTCATCTGAGAGGAGGAAGCCTCAGCTGAGAGAATTCCTCAGTGAGATCCAGCTGGGGGGCACTTTCTTACTTAGTGGTTGATGTGGGAGCATCCAGACCACTGTGGGTGGGGCCATCCCTGCACTTGTGGTTCTGAGTTCTATAAGAAAACAAGCTGAGCAGTCCAGCAAGCAGCATCCCTCCGTGGCCTCCGCATCAGCTCCTGCCTCCAGGTTCCTGCCCTGAGGTCCTTCAATGAAGGACTGTGATATGGAAGTGTAAGCCAAATAAACCCTTTCCTCCCCAACTTGCCTATGGTCATGCATGGTGTCTCACCACAGCAATAGAAACCCTAGTTGTGGTATATTTATAAGAAACATAAACATTATATATATATATGTATATGTATATATATGTGTGTGTGTGTGTGTGTGTGTATGTATATATATACGTATATATATGTATATATACGTATATATATACATATACATACATATATATGTGTGTGTATATATATATATATATATATATATATATATATATATATATATAAATCTGAGGGATGTTGTGGTATGGAGGTTAAGAATCTGTCCACTGCTCCCCAAGCCCCCCACATCAGTGACCTAACCTTATAAAGTGAGGGTGAAAAAAAATGACCATACTAACGTGTGACCAAGGTTAAGCTCACAGAAAAGCTGAGGCAGGAATATCCTAAATTCAAAGCCAATGTCAGTAGGCAAATAAGGAAATCCTGCCTCAGACCAAAACAAACAAACAAACAAACAAACAAACAAAAACAAACAAAAATTCGCTGAGCTTAAAATGCACATGAAATCAAGAAATTCTTCAAACCGCCTGACATAAACACCTGTAAGTGTGCTTTGTAATTGCTGATATTTAAAACACACATACTGGATGTCCCAGGCTCAGCATGAAAAGCACTTGCCCCGCAAGCCTGGCAGGATGGTTCCCCAGAGCTCACATAACAGCGGAAGGAGAGATGTGACAATTGACTCCAAATGTGGTCCTTTGAGTGTCTCACAAGCACAGTAGCACAAGTGGCATGGCCACCCCTCCCCCCACTTCATGCAGGTACACACATGCACAATGGTGACAATAATGGTTTCAGTGCATGCAAGAGAGATGTAAAAGTGTAATAAAACAAAATGGAGAGAGAGAGAGACAGAGAGAGAGAGAGAGAGAGAGAGAAGGGATTTATAGGCAAACACACAAACACCCATGCTTTGGTCAAGATTTTGCAATGAGTGGACTAAATAATAACGACAGGACCTGGTGATGTTTTAGCCATCAGCTATAAAATAATGCTCAGTCTACGTTAATGTTAGTTTACTAAAATAAAACAAATGCCATCGTGGGGACTTAATGATGATGTGATTTTTTTTTTTTTAGCATAGAATAGAGTTTATTCAGGGCATGGGGAGGGGAGTTAAGGGTGTAGTAGAGGCAGAGAAAGGCAGAGAGAGGGAGAGAGTAGAGAAGCAGAGGCCAGCTATGACCACGTGAAGAGAGGGGGAGGGGAGGAGGAGAGAGAAGAGCCCACAAGGGCAAGAGGGAAGCTGAGAGCGAGAGAATTTTTATTATTATTATTTTTATTGAGCCTTCACAGCCACCTTGTGAGGTAGATGTTATCATCCCCAGGAAACAAAGAAAGAAACCGAAACTAAGAAGATCTGTAGTTTGCCCAGGACCACTCAGCTAAGAAAGCAGAGACTAGTGTATAGACTCATAAAACCACAGGCCTCATCCTGTAGCCCAGGCTGGCCTCAGATGCCTGACAATCCCCCTGCGTCAGCCTCCCAAGTGCTCTAATTTTAGATATGGCTACTGTATCTGACTCTGAACGCACACTTTTGACCATTTAATAGGACAGGCATCATGACAGGGATTCAAATGCCATGCAGAGGACCTTGTCCAGTGTTAACATCCTGTCCAAGCACCCTGGAATGTCACAGCTGAGCTCTTAATGGTTATACATGATCACATGGTAAGACCTATATGACTTAGATTATGCTCATTCAAAAATGATGTCCAGATGTGCATACTGTGGACCCACGTGTTAAGATGACATTCAGATGTGTGTGCTGTGGGCCGGATACATCCCAAGGGCTTTAAGTGCATCTGTGCAGCTGAAACACCTATGAGAACACAAAGACAAGGCAGCACTGAGCACCTGCAGAGACCTGGACCCCTGGGAAACAGAGGCGGCGAGGATGCACCTCAGTTAACAGCTTCGTAGAAACAGGCTCAGATCAATCACACTGTGGCCGCATTAAAACCTTTAAAGTCACGGAACATGAGTTCCTGTTGAAAATGGATTGCTGATCTAGTCCAGGCCCCAACCTAGGAAACACTATGTGCACTAAATAGGAATGCTTCATGCCTGGTAGCATAAACAAGGATTTACTAATGATTTCTCTTTTGGCAGCCTACATCAGAGCCATGGCAACAAAGGCACAGAAGAGCCCCAAGGGCCAGAAAAGGGGCAAAAAGAAGTCGAAGCCACAATTATCTGGTAGGATTGGTGGTAATGGTTGTGGCTGTTGTTGCTGTTGTTTTTGTGGTTGTTGTTGAGTGCTATGTAATGTATACTGTGGCTTGACCTATCAAGTTAAATGAAACACTTTTGCTTCTCTGAAGTCAGACACTGCAGTGTTGAATGTTCAGAGGCTAGCCTTTCCCCCCTTGCCTCACTACAGTATCACTGACATGCCACAGCACCTGTGATACTGAAGATGACTCTGTGACAAAGACCATTGCCTGCTTCATCTTAGCTGGTCACATGGTACTTGAGTTCTCCAGCCCTTGTGTGTACTTGCATGCAATGCTCTGATGTTTTACAATTTTATAACCAAGTGAGAGACAACGTCATTCAAAAGGTGAAGTCGATGTTTCTTTGTGTTTTAGTTACTGAGGAAGAGGAGCCGATGAACATGGAGAGCATGGGTAAGTGGGAATAACAGCGTTGGGTGTCTAGAGTCTCACTGTGCAGCCCGGACAAGCCCCCAAACTCAGCTCTGCCTGCCTCTGCCTCTGCCTCGCCCGAGTGTTTGGATTGCATCTCCACACTTGGCCTGGAACTTTTAAAGCAAATAATTAAAAAACAAACAAAAACAAAAACAAAAAGGAGGAAGCAGAAAGTAAACTGAGAACTAGATTTGGACAACACAGTCCTTTAAAAAATAAGTACTGTCGGAGTATTAAGGGGCTGACAATATTGCTCTGTAAATACAGCACTTTCCAGACAAGCCTGACAGCCTGAGTTTGATCCCCAGAACTGCACCACCACCCCCCCCAAAAAAAGTGAAGGAGAGGCTGGAGAGATGGCTCTGTGTTTAAGAGCACCAGCTGCTCTTCTAAAAGACCTGGATTTGGTTGCCAGCATCCATTTGGTGGCTCGTGACCATCTGTAATGCCAGTTGCAGAGGGATCTGATGCCCTCTTCTGGCCTCTGAGGGCACCACATGAACTTGGTGCACAGCGTGGTGTACATGCAGGTGAAACACCTGTACACATAAAATAAAAATAAATAATCTTTAAAATATTAAAAATTGTAAAATAACATGTAAGGAGAGAAAGCTTGCTGTGTACTCTTACCTACATACATACATACATCATACACTGCTATGTACCCACGACCACACACATACATCATACACTGCTATGCATTGACACTCACACACATACATCATATACTGCTGTGCATTCATGGCTACACATGTACATCATACACTGCTGTGCACTCACTCCCACATACATACATCATACACTGCTGTGTACTCAGACACATATATTGTACACTGCTGTGCATTCACACCCACATACATACATACATACATACATACATCATACACTACTGTGCACCCACACCCACACACATGCATCGCACACTGCCGTGCATTCACACCTACACACGTACATCATACCCTGCCGTGCATTCACACCCACACACATACGCCATACACTGCTGCATACTCATACATCACACACATACCTGGTAATAAATTCTACCCTATCATGAGAGTATTGAAAGATCTTTTGTGGGATGCCTGCAAATTACGGCTTCCATCAGAATAGCATCTTTCAAACTGTAGCCCAAAGGCAGAATTCGTCTGCTACTGGTTCATTCTTGTTGAGCTCATGGCCAGCAGCCCTGTAGCTGACACCTGAGTGAAGCCCCAGCATCCTCCTCTGTCCCCGGACCTTCCTCAGTCTTTTGGAGCTTAAGCTCTAGGCTCAAGTGAGTGACTCTCATTGCCGATCTCCACAGCTCGTGGCTTAAAGCTAAAGAGCGGCCATTCTCATTCAGCTTTGCCACAGGCCCTGTGGGTTGGCAGCATCCTTGGGCCTTGCCTCATTCAACCTGTTATGCTGGACCACAAAGGCCCTGGCCTAGAGAGGATGCACACCCAGTCCAGTCAGCCACCTTCTGTTCACGGTGATCCTCACTAGCCTACCCCATCACTAGCCTACGCCAGCTGCAAATAGCCTATAACGTTCACTGACTTCTACAAAAGGAAGTGTTAGATCCTGTTTTTAAATTGCCTTTAAAAATGCCCGGTCAGTGGAAATGGACCATTGTTATGAAAAAAACACCAAGCCAGTAGAATCAAAAACACGTGTCTGGTGGGAGCAGGAAACATGAAACATAATCTTGAGTCAGGAGGATCGCCTCAAATTCAAGGCCAACCTGGTTTACATAGTCAGTCCTATTTAGGTCAGCCTGGAATTTTACAGACTGAGAACCTGCCTGTTTCAGATCTTATTTTTGTTGCTGTGATAAAATAATCAGGCACAAAAGCAGCACAGGGAGGTTTATTTGGCTCACGCTTCCAGGCTAGCCCTTCAGTGAAGGGGAAGTAAGGGCGGGAACATCAGAGAGCTGCTTCCCTCACATCCACAATTGCTGGCATTACAAGGGTACCCCACCACGCCCACCTCTGCATGGGCACTGCAAAGAGAACTCAGGTCCTCGGGCTTTCAAGGCAAGAGAGTGATTGAGCAATCTTTACAGCCTGTGGTTCAGATGTTTATAACAAATGTAATTGCTTGAAACAAAAGAACAATAAATTTAGAGTCTCATTTTTTTCTTTTTTGCTTTTGTTTTTTTGTTTGGTTGGTTTTTTTGTTTTTGTTGTTTGTTGTTGTTGTTATTGCTGTTGTTGTTTGAGACAGGGTTTCTCTGTGTATCCCTGGCTGTCCTGGAACTCACTCTGTAGACTATGCTGGCCTCGAACTCAGAAACCCACCTGCCTCTGCCTCCCAAGTGCTGAGATTAAAGGCGTGCGCCACCACCACCCAGGATCTCATTTTTTTTCTGAACAGCAAGGGAGGCCTTTATTCTGGGGTCTCAGGGAGCCCAGAATAAAGAATGTTTATTCTGAATAAAGGTGTTTGCATAGAGAGGACCAAAGGAAAGAAAGGTAGAGCCACCCAAGGAACCACCAGGTTGGAGGATGAGCGGGAGACAGAAATGCTGACTCGGCAGCATCTGTGGTGGCAGCTGACTCCCACTTTTCTTTTTTCTTCCCTGACGTTTAAGAGGAGATGCTCCTGTAGTGTAGGCATGCTGCCCTCCCTGGGCACTTGTCCCGACCCGCAGGACAGTCAACAGGGTCCCCGGACCACCTAGGAGAAGGCGAGAGACAAGAGACATGAAAGATGGACCGCAAGACAGTATTCTGATCAAGCTGTCAAATTTTATTTTTTTTACACAAGGCAATTTAAAGGGAAGCGAGCAGGTGTAGGGAGGGGGAAAGGGGGAAAGTCATTGTATTCGGGGAACAATCTCAGGGGCCTAGTATCATTTCTCAGGAACAGTTTCTCAGAATTATCTCTCAGAATCTCAGGGAAAAGCTGGCGAATGCTGTAGGAACTTGGCCGGAGAAATTGATCATGAGGAGGTGAGGTGGAAAGGAGTTGCTATGGTAACCTAACCACACGTGAGCTTTCGTTTCTTCTAGCCCACTCGGGTGAGCTCTGCATGTACTGACCATCTAGCTTACTTGGCTAATCTTTAAGCTAGTACCTTTCCTTCTAAAAGCAGGCTAGGAGAAGCAGGCTAGAAATGGCTGAAAGGAGGGGGTGTTGAGATGTATGTGAGAATGGCTCCTGGCAGGTGCTGGCATCAAGAGCCATCACAGGACATCTTTACAAAGACTTCTGGATAAAAAGTTCTGAGAGAAGAAAGCAGAGAAAAAACAGGCAATGTGAGTAGGGCTGTCACTCTGAAGTGAGGTGTACCACAGAGGCGCAGCAGGGGAGCACTGAAAAATCAGCAGAGAAGAGAGCCGATGTCTGGGAGCTTTTTTATTATTATTATTATTATTGGATATATTCTATATTTACAATTCATTTCCCTTTTTCTGGTTCCCCACCCCCAAAGGTCCCACATGCCCTTTTCCCTCCCCCTGCTCCCTCATCCACCCCTTCCCACTTCCCTGTTCTTGTATTCCCCTACACTGATGCTTTGGTCCATTTTAGCACCAGTGTCCGTCCACTCCTTTCTTCTTGTCAGACATCATTTGGTATGTGATTTATGTCTTTGGTGTTCCAAGATTCTAGGCTAATATCCACTTATCGGTGACTGCATACCATGGGTATTCTTTTGAGACTGGGTCACCTCACTTAGTATGACGTTCTCCAGCTCCAAAGTCTGGGAGCTTTGATGGAGCCACGGGAGCGGGAGCGGAGGGAGAAAGGCCTCCTGGGACCATCTACAGCGAAGCCCCGTGCTGTGGCTGGAAGAATGCTTTGGCTGTTTCTTCCATATCAGAAGACACGACTTCTGATAATTCCTAGATGTGGTGATACCATTTCCTTAAGTCCTTCTAGAAAGCTCTCACAGGGTGACAGGCAGGGGAAAACATGTCAAAGAATGACACCACTCAGCCCATCTTGAGGCCCCGGGTGGGGTGCAGACAGAAGCTCTCACACCCTTTCTTGGCCTAGAGCAGCATCCCTAAAGGCTCCAGACCACAAGGAACTGAGGCCCTGAGCCATCTGGCTTTCAGAGAAAGCTGCCTGCCCAGTGTCTGGGGATTACATTTCCTTCATGAAGTCTTGCTTCTGGGGAATGTGCAACCCCAAGAGGCCCCTCCCTCCCGCACATGGGGAGGACAGCATGTCCCAAAATTCTTGGTCTTCTTCAACAAGGACAGAATCACCACAGAGAATGGTCTCTCACTGGTGAGAGAGAGAGGGACGAGGGGGAGAGGAGAGGGTGAAGAGAAGGGGGGCGCGGGGGCGGGGGGAGAGAAGGACGGGGAGAGGGAGAGGGAGGAGACAGGAGATGACAGGAGACAACCCACCAACTGGAGATAGGAGACAGGAGAAACAGGAGAGAGAGATGGGAGAAATGAGAGAGGGGGGAGGGGTTGGGGGGATGGGAGAGGTGGGAGAGACGGGAGAGACAGGAAAGATGAGGGAGATGGGGGGGGTGGGGAAATGGGAAAGACAGGAGAGGAGAGAGGGAGAAAAGGATTGGGAGAGACAGAGACCAAGGTGGTTTTGTCTGCAAGTTGTCTGTCTGTCTGTCTGTCTATTTATTTATTTATTTATTTATCTATCTACATACCTACTTCCCTGCATATGTATGTATGTATGTATGTATGTATGTATGTATGTATGAATCGATCTATCGATCGATCTATCTATCCATGTACCTACGTACTTCCTTATTTTAGGAATGAAAGTTGTATTCATGCATGGTGTGAAGACTACAGTCCACCAGGGTGAGGGAAGCACACAGCAGGAAGATGGGTCACATGGCAGGTCACAAGGCATCTGTGGGCAACAAGCAAAGAGAGGTGGAGCTAGGTCTTTGCCTTTGTAATCAGTCCAGGACCATTCTGTGGAATGGACGGTGCCACCCGCACTCTGGATGGATCTTTGCTCTTCAGTGCGATCTCTCCAAAGACACCCTCACAGACAGACACGCCCAGAGGCGTGCATGCTGGGCGATTCCAAACGCAGTCTCGTCAACACTGAAGATTATTAGTCACTGTGCAATCCTCCCATGAGCCGCAGTGCTGCCTGACTCTGTGTGTGCGTGTGCGTGTGCGTGTGCGTGGGGGGGGTGCAGTGATGTGGGGTGTGGCCCTTCCTGAGTGATTCTTCTCAGTGCTGAGACTGCTGTGCTCAGGATCTTTCTCAATGAACCTTTCTTTAAACTTTTTTTTTTAATTCTTCTTGAGTTTCACATCATGCACCCCAGTCCCATCTCTCTGTGCCTTCATCCCCATCCTCTGCCCTTGCAACCTCCCCACAAAAGAAAACAAACATTAAGATAACCAACAAATAAAAACAGCTAATCTGGCTGCGGACGCTGCCGTGGGCCTCACAGTATACTCATTTGCCCAAAGAGCTTTACTTGCAAATGCTCGTTGCGATGAGTCCTTGGTCTGGTTCAAGGCCCCTGGCGTCTGTTATACCATCAGTCCTGGATCCTCACCAGGACTCTTCTCTGACATCCTGTTGTTGCCCTGAGTCATGGAAGTCGTCCTGCAGCTTTGGATCTGCAGGACCAGTCCCTTCACATGCCCCCCTCCCCCCGGCAGCTCACAGATGGGTTAACTGTCATGGTGGGTCAACTCAAAGTGCTGGATCTGGGTGTGAGTGGAAGCTGACTTGGTCAGCCTGCTAGCTCTCCTCTGACCACGCCACCAGGGCCAGCTCTCCCAAGTGCTGCATCTGGCAAAGAACGGGGGCCAGGTCTCCCACCCTCACATCCTCAGGGCCCGGTTCATCTGCCTGCTGTGGGCCACACCTCTCCCACACTGATGGCAGATGAGAGGCAGGGCCACAGCCAGAGTGGGGCAAGCTCTCCCACCACAGACAAGGGGCTGGGCTGGCTCAGTACAGCACTCACTCATCAGCATGGCCTCAGGCAGCTGCCCAGACCACGCACTTCCTCCTGGCGTCGGGTGGTAACACAGGGCCTCAGACATCAAAAAGATCCTGGCCGTGAAAGGAACAAGAACTCAGACATGGCTGGCAGCAGCCCAGACCTGGACATCACCACGGCCTCAGATGGTTGCACCATCTCCTCGTCTCCATGGCGTCTCCAGTCCCACCTCTCTCCACAGTACAGGAGCCACTTGGATTTCTCCCTCATCTCTCTACCGCTCACTCTGCCTTTCCCTCTCCTCCACCACACACCTGTTCGTCATGGCCACGCCCACCTTGGAGCCCCGTAGGCACTTGGGTGTCTTTCTTCTGAGTCTCGAATTTTCAGCCAAGAAAACTATTTAAAATTAAACAGTCAAGCATTTCCTGCTGCTAGTAGTTTAAGTAGTGTTTAATGTCCACACTCTACTTTGTGTTCACAGGCCATCCAGAGATTTACCCATTAGTGTTAACTACCAAGACCCAGGAAATATTCAACTGCCGAGTAGAGGAAGATATGACAGACGAGCAAACGTATAAGCTCATCAAAAAGGAAGATATCTTGGCAGACCTGCAAAACCGAGCCGCAATATCTGACTTCCACCCAGTCAAAAAAATTGTCCGGGTAAATACAAGCTTGCTCTTTGCTCTCAGTCCTAACTCCAGAATTTCCCAGAATACAACATGAGTTAGGAAGATTTTGCATTCAACGCTGTCACCCCTTTACCTTCAGCCTCTGGGAGTCCGGTGTGAGGACCACAGATGAAAGGGTCATTTTTACCCTGTTAAAATACCTATCTAGCTGGGCATGATGGTACTTCGGAGGTCGAGGCAGGAGAATCACAAGTTTGAGGCCAAAGTGGAATATTTAACAATTTCAAGGCTACCCTGAGCTACAAAGACCCTGTCTCAAAATATTTTTCTTATACTACTTTAAATTGTTTAGTTCATTGTTTGGTCCTATTTTGCCTCCTTCCATATAGATTACACCATCAAACAATACTCACCCTTCCTTATTTTTTCCGTGTGTGTGTGTGTGTGTGTGTGTGTGTGTGTGTGTGTTGGAGTGGGGGGAGTGGGTAAGTGTACCTCTGTGTATGTAGGTGTATGTGTGTGCATGTGTTGTAAGAGGGGTGTGTGTGTGTGTGTGTGTGTGTGTGTGTGTGTGTTGGAGTGGGGGAGTAGGTAAGTGTACCTCTGTGTATATAGGTGTATGTGTGTGCATGTGTTGTGAGGTGTGTGCGTGTGTGTGTGTGTGTGTGTGTGTGTGTGTGTAGTAGGTACATTCACCTCTGTGAGTGCACCAACCTCAGGCACCTTCCTCAACAGCACTCCATTTTGTTTTTCTACACAAGGCCACTCACTGAACCTGGAATCCATCAATTAGTCCGGACTGGCTGTCCAGTGGGTTTAGAGAAGCCTCCTGTCTCCCCCGACCCCAGCACTGAAATCACAGAGACGAGGAATCTGAGCTCAGTTTCTCATGTTTTCACAGTAGACCCTTCAACTTGTAGTAGAAAATGATCACAATCTCGGCTCAAGGTTCCTTTGGTTATTGAGTTCCCAGATTTAAAAAAAAAAAAAATCACACACACACAACCTTTATATTTTTAACATGTCTTAAGTAACACAATAGTTGGGCAGCTGCCCACCCTCCATGCTGTTAGAATCCACATTCTTATCGATAACCCTAAGTCATTACTTACTATTAACTATGTTCCGTCTGGGCTGCTCTTCGCTCCAATTGGGCAGCCCACACGGCCACACTCTCGTGACCCTGCTCCCAGAGCCACTCCTCCCCTCTCCCCTCTCCCCTCTCTCCCCTCTCCCCTCTCCCCTCTCCCCTCTCCCCTCCCCTCTCCCCTCTCCCTCTCCCTCTCCTCCCCTCTCCCCTCTCCTCACGGTCCTCCTTTATCTCATGGCGGCTTCCTTCCTCGTTCCTTTCCTCCTGGTCCTTCCTATGACCCAAGCCCGAAAAGCCTCAACCCCACCTGTGTCTCTTCTGCCCAGCTATTGACTGTTGACATCGTTATTTACCACTCACAATTAACTGGGGACAAGGGGCAGCTAGCATCTATGTGTGAACTCTCTTGTCTCTGGGGCAAATAGTTCTGGGCACTCAAATTAGCCTTAGACGCACGCCTTTAATCCCAGCACTTGGGAGGCTGAGGCAGGCAGATTTCTGAGTTTGAGGCCAGCCTGGTCTACAGAGTGATTTCCAGGACAGCCAGAGTTACACAGAGAAACCCTGTTTCGAAAAACAAAAAAAAAAAACAAAACAAAAAAAAAAAAAAAAAAAGCCTTAGAATATAAACTGTGCCAGGCCAACCCACTTACACCAATGGAACCATTTTCCTCAAACCTGATGTTTCCCTCTTTCTGTTAAACATAAAGTCCTATGGTCACAGGCTTTAGGGCTGGCTTGGCTGTTCAGAACACTGACTGCTCTTCCCAAGGAGGCCCGGTTCCCTTTGTCCTCAAGGTGACTCACAACAGGAGAACTCCAGTCCCAGGGGATCCAGGTCTCTCTTCTGACTGTCATGGAAATGAGACATGCACACGGTGCATACAAATTCATCCAAACAAAACACTTATAAAATAAAAATTAATAAATCTGTTTTTTTTTAATCATATGGTAAAATTTCCCTGGATCTGTTGTTGTGGTTTTAACCGAATAGTTTGGACGTTGGCTCTAGAAGGCAGATTATCAGCATGCTTACCTTTCAGACTGTCAATCTGAATGAGCACTAACCCTCACCTGCCCACTGCTGGTGTCCCCACAGGAGTACCCAGGGGAGGAGCTTCTCCTCGTTTACGACAAAGACTTCAAATATGGACTTAACTTTTATCTCATTGGAACAGAGGAAGGCAAGGAAAACTTCTTAAAGGTCAGTAAATCCAAAGGCCCTGCAGGTTGGCTGCTTAGGGAGCAATACATCTGTGGAATCCCTCGGCCCCTCGGCCCCCCACCCCCACCCCTTGGCCCCTTGGCCCAGGTCCCGTTCCCCCCCCCCCCACCGGGCTCTGCTCCCTGAGCACTCCACTTCAGAATGCTGAGCTCTGTCCTGAGCTCTGTCCTGAGTCTGTAAAGGAACTTGGGAGTACAAATTTACACAACCCTGGGTTCTTCCTAATAGAATGCACCCACACACACACACACACACATACACAGATACACACAGAGACTCAGACACACACACACCACAGAGACACATACCACACAAACACACACACATAAGCACACCACAATCAGACACATACACACGGAGACACACACAGAGAAACAGACACAGACAGACACACACACACATGCACACACAGCATAAACAGAGACACATACCACACAAACAGACACACACACCACAGACACACACATAGACAGACACACACACATGCCACAGAGATACATACCACACACACACACACACACACACACACACACCACAAACAAGCATACATACACTCTACACAAACAGATACACACAGATACACACACACACATTTATATACACATATACATGCATATGTTTTTTCCTTTTATCAAATAACCCATCATAAACTCAGGGAAACTGAGCTTCACACTTTAACCATCTAACTTAGCTCCCTGTGTTATTTGCAAAGGCATTCAGTAAATGCTGCTTTCAGAACGTGAGGTGTTCTCCTGTTCTCCCTCCGGCTTTGTCTTACCTTGTCATCTGCCTGTGTCCCGATGTCTGTCTTTTTAATTCTTTCTTCTTCTCCAACCCCTCCCCCACCTTGTGGCTCCGTTCACTTCTGAAAGCATAAGACGACAAGGACACGGGAAGCGCCCCGTGCCACCCACACAAGAGGCCACGCTCATGGTGAGAGACAGCATACACTCCAGCGTAACCTTTCGTTCTGCTCTAGATACCAGAAGTTCCAGAGGAACAAGAAGAATACAAGGAGTATGTCCAGGAAGAAGTGTACACCTACAAGCCACCGGTCTCCAAGCCGTGGCTATCTCTGGGCAGCGAAAAAGAAATTGAGGAAGAGTCTGTCCAAGAATCGGAGAAGCGGGTTAGCATCTTCACGGTGCTTTCCAGCCCTTCCCTCCTCTAACTGGATATCGTTCTTTCCAGAAAGACCCCAAGCTCTGCTGTATGTGGTACTGGAAAGTGCAAGGGTTTTTTTTTCTCTTTGTTTTGTTTTGTTTGGGGACTGGGGTACTGTCCTTGTTGTTTTCTAGTAGAAGAATGGTCTCTTTCTTTGGTAGGTGTCATGGATTGAATCTGTTTCCCAAGAAAGGCTATCTTAAAGCCTCTTGGCCCCTAGTACCCCAGAGTGTGCCGCGGCTGGTATGGGGAGTGTCTTTGCAGATATAGTTAGCTATAATGCGGTCACAAACAGAACAAGCCCCTAATCTGCTTTTATTGGCGTCCATGAGGAATTGGTTACATGTAGATGTAGACAAGGGTGCCTAAAGAAAGAGACTGAGGAGGGGACCTCCAGCCCTCAAGGCCCTGGCTTCAATGCCCACACATGGGCTTGCTCAGAGACTGTAGAGCCCTGAGGGGAGCACCAGAGACTGTAGAGCCCTGAGGGGAGCACCAGAGACTGTAGAGCCCTGAGGGGAGCACCAGGCATGTGATCAAGGAGCAGCGAAGGTTGCTAGCTGGCAAAGTCGAGGTCTCCACTGGCCCTCAGCAGGAATCCTCCCGACAGTCTCAGGTGTTTTGCCTCCACAGCTGTAAGACCGGAAGCCCTTGTTTTAAGTCACCCCAGTTGCGGTAGTTGGTAATGGCAACAGTAGGAAATGAACACATCGGGGTTCTCTCCCCTCGAGCAACCCCTGAGGGGAGGACCTTGAACAAATGGCTTGGGAAGGTGCTGGACAGGAAGGAAAGAAGCCCTCAAAGGGGCCAAGTTGGCCATAGTCTCTAGAAGGAAGGCTTTGTCCTGAGTCCCAAGCGGAGCTCAGAAACACAGATTACACTCAGGGCTATCCCAAGCAGGAGGTCTTCCACATGCCTCTTATCCGTCTCCTGCGGGTCCAGATGTAAAACCCCTGTCACCTCTTGTCCTTTTTGCCTCTGTCACGGTAAGCATAGCTTCACTGAGGCATAGTGGCTGCAGGCTGTGGGGACAAAGGTCACATGGAGCTGGAGAGGCACATCAAGGGTCCAAGGACCTCTTAGAGGGCCTGAGCATACGCACACCGCGTCGCACATCCACTTTTCTCCGTGGACTTCGTTAGGTTTCCTTTGCTGCTTACGTGTGTTTCAGGTGACCTACATGATTTCCAGAAAACGGAGTGAATTCGGTGCACCTGTGACTTTCAGGGACCAGAATGCCTCTAGCATAAAAGACGCCTACATTGAGTGTCCATCTTACCCCGACAAAAATTACGCCCTCACACAAGTTGAGAGAGATGTCGCCTTGCAAGTCATCGCAGAAGTCAAGGACACAAGCACACAGACAAAATGGTACGAGATGATATATAATAGACACACACAAGCATGCATCTGATTTGGGAAGACTGGCCCGTTCCCAATAATGCTCTTTTTTTGAAACCTCAGAGAACAAGGTACAAATTCATGCTAAAACCCACGAAGTAGGAAAATGAAAAATGGTGTTGTCATAGTGCTGGCTGACTCACGCATGCAATCTTACTGTTGTCACCTAGAAACTCTACTCCTCCTGCTCAAAGACTTTGTGATAGGAGTCTCACTATTTAGCCCAGGCTACCCTGGGACTTGCCATGTATTTCAAGTCGACCCCCCAGTTGCCTGAGACACACAGGACGTTGGACTCTGTCCCACTCACCACAGACACAATAAAGTCCACACACACACACACACACACACACACACACACACGCGTTTATAACATATTTTAAACCGAAGTACTAATGAATAGTTTTACTGAAAAGCAAAAGCAAAAATCACTTTGAAGAATAAGAATGACTCATAATTGCCCTGCTACTTTCATAAAGCCACAAACATCTTTTTTTTTTTTTTTTTTTAATTTCTGCCTTGAGGTCCAGACCCAAGTCTCTCAGGTTTCAGAATCAACATCCCTCCTCACCTCTATCCTGCATGCTACCACAGATGCCCACACAGGTAGACAATAAGAAGAGCACGCTGTTCTATCAAGCATCCTCCGAACTCTCTGGACTTTGCTGCCTGGTTGCTGTTTAATCCATTTGTAACCCACAGCAGCGATTGATGGATACTTTTCAATAAACATGGATTGGATGCCCCAGACTCTACTGAGCACTCTAAGCATGCTGGGAACTCTCTTCGGGGCTCTGCACACACTCACATAACACACCCTGACAGTGACTCGGAGATGCCTTAAAGGCTTCTAGTCACAGACAAGAAAACGGGCTCGGAGATGTTAGGTAATTAGCCAAGGGTCACATGGTAAGTGAACCAGGCTTTCAAGCCAGACAAGCTGCCCTCAGAGTCCACACGGATAGTGATTGGGCCATCCTCCCGTTTCCTGCCTCAGATCTAAGGCTCACCCAGTGGGTCAGCATAGTGTGACACAGTTACAGCGGAGGTAAGTCAAGTAGATAAAAACATGTCTCCACTGCCGTGGACGCCGCCACTGCCCCCATCGTAGCAAACCTCTGAGAGCAGGGTCTCCCACTCGATGGGCACCGGAAGCCAAGTACGTCTCTGCAATGGGATGGTTTTATTGTGCTTCCCAGGGTGTGTACCAGCCTCTGGACTCTACCACTAGACCTGAGCAGCATTTGCCGGCCGTCCCTTGAGGACGTGGAATCGACCGAGCTTGATTAAACACACAGACCCAGGGCCAAGGACTCGCTGTGCAAGGATGGGGACCTAGATTCCAAGCCCCAACAGCCTCATAAAAAGCCCCGCACAGCAGCACCCCCACCCGAAACCCTAGGACTCAGGAGGGCAGTGATAGGAGTGTGGCTGAGGCTGGCTGGCCGGCCAGCCTAGCTGAAGAGCAGTGAGCTCCATACGGAGGGGAAGACACTATCTCCAGGGAGTTACACCATCCACAGACAGCAGAGAGAGAGAGAGAGAGAGAGAGAGAGAGGAGAGAGAGAAGCAGAATGAGGTAAATACTATAAATATCGACTTAAAGAGGAAGACAGTTAAGTAAACTTGACAAATATTCATTATAAAATCTAGGTAAAGGACGTATAGAAATCTCTTTATAGTTATATCCTTTCTTACAATATTTTCTATTTTTTTAAATAATTTCTATATCAGATTTTACAACCTAAGGACTCCCCCCTTAAGGCCTTTTTTTTTTTTTTTTTTTTTTTGGTTTTTCAAGACAGGGTTTCTCTGTGTAGCCCTGGCTATCCTGGAACTCACTCTGTAGACCAGGCTGGCCTCCGAACTCAGAAATCCACCTGCCTCTGCCTCCCAAGTGCTGGGATTAAACGCATACGCCACCATAAGGCTATTTTTAATGCAAGCACACTGTCCATAGATCTGGGTTTCAACAGGATGTAATTACTTTGACCATGTTCTCTTCTTAGCTCTTGTGATTTTCCATACCTCCTGTTAGCTCCCAGCGCTTTTTATATTATTATTATTATTATTATTATTATTATTATTATTTTGGAGAAATGTACATGCAGACTTTGGTAATCAATATTGATTTTTTTGATAAAGAAAAATACTAAAGGTAAAATATTTTGATATAGGTATTCTGACACCACTGCCATGGAAATAGACTTTTAACCCGGTATAACTTATACTTGTTTTCCTCTGATTCAAGTTTTGCTTGTTCAACTTTTCTTTTATATATTAGGGCATTTCCTAAAAATGCTACCACACAGTATTATCCAAGAGAATTCTCAGAAGAGGAAAAAGACATCATCAGAGAATCAAAATCTTTCGCCGACTTCTTCAACACTGTGTCCACAAGGTAAGAAAGGGCATATAAAGAACTTTAAACCCACCACACACACACATGCTTACTTTTAATATTGGCATCTTGGGAAGCAGGTTCCTGTGTGAGCCTCAGACATGTGAAGACAGTCATCAGCGAGGGCCGAGCAGCAGAGCCTCAGAGATTCCTCTGCTAAGTTATCATGGGCCTTTCATGGTAGGGCTGTACCCAACCCAGCAAGGACAGCCAAGTGTGCCACGATGTCTTCCTAACTCCAGATTGGCACTTAAAAGCTGAGCATTGCTTATCTGAAGGTTTGAGGCCAGAACATGACAGACTGTAGGTGGGACAAAAGTCCAAACCCAGAATTCATTTCTGCTTCCCACACGCCTTCTACACATAGGCTGAGGTGACGTCACGCACAGGAGGGGCTGACTTTTTCATAGCCTTTCAGGGGTAAAGGGACGTGTTTCACACCACGTGACTTAGTTCTGCCTAGAATGGAGAACAAGGACCGGAGAGCAGCTGGATGCTACGAACTGAAAGCTGGTCAGTCACAGCACAGACGGCTTCTTAACTGTTCCAGAGAGAGGAGCAGGCAAGCGTGGCCTGACTGGGGCTTTGAGATCAGCAGGTGCAGGCCCGCGCTCTAACACGAAGGATCTTCTCTAGTTCCTTCCCTGTTATAAAGGAAAGAGAACACAGACCCAAAAGAAAGAGGAAAACATATAAGAGCTGTAGCAGCACTGGTCAGAGTAAATAAGAAACCCAGAGTAATATCAGTTTTTCTTCCCAACTTTAAAACTGTTTAAATATTATTTGCGTTTTTAAGTCTGTTTAAATGGGATTTCGGGTTGGGGGCAAGCACTTTCAAAGAAGTGAGTTTCTTTTCTCTCGGAATTTTATCTAAAATAAACCAAGTGTGGCATCATTTCCCACAGAAGACTGTGGGAGAAACTTCTGAGGGGTCACACCGCGCCAGCTTTGGGGTTATAAGCAGTAACGGTCCTCATGTACGTGCATCAACCCTCTGATGGCAGTGGCAGTGTCACTGGAAACTAACATCCAACATGTGGGATACTTCTTTCTTTAAAAAATAAAATAAAACAGCGTCGAAATAGCCCTGCAGCAAAACGAGATCATGAACACATTTATCGATGACTGGAAGAACCTCGCGGAGGAGGAGAGCACCTTTGGGGACAAGACCGACACCCATCTGAAGGAGTACCAGTCCTTTACAGACCTTCACAGCACCATGGAGAAAATGATCACCTGTGTCTCCTGGCACCCAACTATCTACGGTGAGGAAGAAATGCTGCCCCCACCCCCACCCCCAGGAAGAAATGCTGGGCCCTCCCCCCCCACCACCGCCTTTCGTACAGACTTTGAAAAAGTCTTGCTTTAGTATCTAAAACTTAAAATGAGATTGATTTTAGCTAAACATATAAGACTTGCCGAGTGCCAGCCCCGCCCCCCACCCCCCCTCCTCCGCCCCCCCAGCAAGCGCTCGTCACACCTGCACCTGGGAGAGCTCCAGCCTAGGTCAGGGAGCTGTGAACTAAGAACCTGCCCTTGCCCATGGCTTGCCTGACTCCGGTGCTGAGTTCTCTCCCCCTAGCACTCTGGAGAGACCCCTGTAGAGAGCTCAACAGCTAAGGGGAAAGCAATGTGTCCAGGAACGGCCAGGAAAAGAGAAGCCCCCCCCCTTCTCCCTTCCAACCCTCCTCACTGGCCTTTTTGTTATTAAAAATACTTCTTGCAGGCTGGAGAGATGGCTCCGTGGTTGAAAACACACACTTAGCCCCACATTCATAACCTACATCCACCTCAAGAGGCTCACAACTCCCCGCAACTCCATCTCTGGCGGATCCAACATCTCCTACCACCCACCCCCCCATGATAGCTACACTCACACTGCACTTGTGCACATAGCCACATGGACCAACACGCATGTACACACAATTAAAGATAAGATCCTGAGGGTTGTTTTGGGGTTTTTTTTTTTTTAATTACCAAACCTTGCAAGTATACCATGCGTGCTAACCACACATCCCAGCGGGAACCAGCTACATTTCCAGGGCTGAGTGATGTCTGCCTCACCCGTGAAATCTGCTACAATGACAAGCGCCAGCTGGAGGTCTGTCTGTGGCCAGCAGCTGCTCACTGCTCTGCACCTGTGTTCACCCAGGGCTCATAGTGGTGTCGGTGGCTGTGCGCCTCTCCTGCGAAGAAAGAGTCCACCATTCAGGTAAACTCCTGCTACAGCCGTCACTGATTCTCTTCTGGAGTTTCTCCGACCCCATCCACCCTCAGGTAATTACTGGAAGCTACACCAGACGCCTACCTTTTTCAAATACCACATTATCACGTCTCTAGAAGAAAGCATTAGCTGCGAATTACTCTATGATCTCCTAACATCTTAAACACTTAGAAAATACAATCTCTCTTGTCACAGCCTGCCATCATTTAATCTGAACAAAGTAAAACTTTGCGTTTACTTTATGGAGCGTGTATTGGGCGAGTCACTTTTTTTTTTTTTTTTTTTTTTTTTTTTTTTTTTAATGAAGCTGTTGCGGCTGGGGAGATGTCTCAGTCCGTAAAGTGCCTGCCGTGGAAGCATGAGGACTTGACGTCAGATCCTCACGAGCCGGACTGGTTGTCACATCTGTAACCACAGTGCTCGGGGCAGGAGGCAGGAGGATCTCTGGGGCTCATTAGACAGTCAGTTTAGGCCAACAAGTGACCTTCAGGTTCAGTGAATAAAAAAATAAGGTGGAAAAGTAACTGAAGAAGACAACAGACCTCTAGCCTACACATATACACACATACAACTGCACATATGTGCACACACATGCACATGCATGCTTGGGCACACACACACACACATGCACACACCTCTCTAATGGACTGTATTTGAATATGGCGGTATTCAGATGCACATAGATTTTTAGTTTCCTAAGAATTTGCTCAATTCTAAGGATTGCCAGTAGGGGGCGAGAGAGAGTAAAAATAATTGTGTGGGAGCATATGGGAACCAAGATTGCAAAGGTGAAGGGCCCTTTCAGCTCTCTGTGCAGCAACGCATCATCACAGGAGTCTGAACTGGGTTGTAACTGGGCATCTTACTCTCCAAATTTTAAACAGTTTAACTAAAACACACTCACATGAGCATGCACACACACACACACACACACACACACACACACTCAAACCAAATCCTGAGTCAAGCCACATAAAAGGAGACAGGGCTGGATTCATTTCTTGTTTCCATTTTCTGCTCAGTAAGAGTTCTTACTTCGAGGTGCTGTTAGTATTATATTATTTCAATGCTCTTAAATGTAATAATACCCCATTCCTCTGAGGTTCTTAATTATTGCAGAACCAAGACTTCCCTCCAAGGGTCATTTTGTCCTAGTGGGCGGAATGTGTTTTACTGTAGTTGCAGAGAGCAGAATGGTAGTTATTTAGCCCCACCCCCACTGCCCCCTTTTTTTAACCACAAACTAGTGCAAGTCTCTCTCTCTCTCTCTCTCTCTCTCTCTCTCTCTCTCTCTCTCTCTCTCTCCCCAGAGAGAGCACCTCCTGGTGCCACTGCCCTGGAGGGCTACTCTCCACTCTGCCATGGAAGTGCAGTCAAGTGCCTAGTCTGTTAGGATGCTTAAAGAAAAAGACTGTTTACCTGCGTTTTAAAGATAAGCTATTTATTTATTTATTTATTTATTTATTTAGAGACAGGGTTTCTCTGTGTAGTCCTGGTTGTCCTGGAACTCACTCTGTAGACCAGGCTGTCCTCGAACTCAGAAAGCCGCCTGCCTCTGCCTCCCAAGTGCTGGGATTACAGGCGTGCGCCACCACGCCCGGCTCAAGATAAGCTTTTAAAAGACAAGAATGAGCTATGGAGACGGGCCTGTGGGTAAAGCAGGTGTGAGAGGGTGGAGAACTGAATCCTGGTGCTCTGGAGGCAGAGGCAGGGGACTGTGGGGCAAGCTGGGTAACTAATGTTAGCTAAACTGGCTGAACTAGCTGGCTCTGAGTTCAAGTGAGAGACCCTGTCTGATAGGTAAACTGGAGAATGATCAAGAAGATGTTTGACATCACCCTCTGACCTACACTAACATGCATGTACACATACACACATACACACACACATGCACACCACACACCACTCACACACCTACACATACTTATGAACATGTATACACATGAACACATATAGATGCTCAAACACACACATACTTATAAATATATACACACATGCATACACATACACACATTTAAGAACATACACACATGCACACACATATTTACAAACACACATACACATACATACTTATAAATATACATATACATACACACACATACAGATACTTACAAACACATATACACACTCATATTTAGAAAGACTCACATACCACTCACACATACATTCACACATAACACACACATACACATTCCGCACATATGTGTACACATACACACACATGCACACACAAAAAGAAGATACTTTTTAAGAGATAATACAAATGATCTACATTTCCTAATCAAAGCCATGATAGCATTAGTATTTTTATTTTCAAAAGCAAAGCTCTCTCTAAAATCCAAAGAGTGCTATAAACTAAAATAATTCACCCAAGCCCATTTGAAAAATCAAGTTAGACCAGGAGGGGGAGAGGTGTTGCACCCCTTTAATCCCAGCACTCAGGAGCAAGGGGCAGGTGGATCTCTGAGTTCAAGATCAGCTGGATCTTCAGAGTGAGTTCCTCCACAGGCAGGGTTACACAGAGAAACCCTGTCTGGAAGAACCTTGAAATATTTACCACCATTACTTCCAGATTCTCCCACCCAGCAAGTTTTCTGTTTGACTGCACACTATATGCCTGAGTAGATACATAAAGAAGAAAGACAAATATCTCCTCCTCCCTCAGAGTTTATCCTCTTCATTCCTCAGAAACACCAACTTCGTATTCTTTTGTTTGACATAGGATAGCATGCCCCCGATAATTATATAATCCTTGGGAACGTGATGGAAGAACCTAGATCCCTGAGAGAGGCCACGAGTCTCATAGGTGGAACCAATGTCCGTGGTAAAATTCAACAAAAGAACCTTCCGTCCCTGAGGGATGCCTCAGATGTGTGTTGCCTATAGACAGTTACAAAATTAGACGTCTGACCATCTCAATCTCATTTAATACCTTTTTTTATTGGTGGGGTTGACTTTAGTTGATGCTGGAGAGCCCCGATGACATCTTCTGCTTCGAGTTCTGCCCAAGCGACCCTAATATCATCGCTGGAGGCTGCATCAATGGACAGGTACTTGGGGAATGTCTTTAGATGTTTGTTAAGGCTGGGAGACAGTGTAGTGTTGGTAGTTTTAGAACTTAAGTGTTCAGTGTGGCCCACGGAAGTCATATTGGCCATGTGTTAATCACTATACCAGAATTTGAGTAGAAAGAAATGTCAGACACGGGGTTGGAACTGGAGGTGTTCACAGTCAGAATAAGCAAGCTCAATCTACTCTGTTTCTTTCACTTACACAGCCCAGACCCACCTGGCTAGAGTGGGCCCTCCCACAGTGGGAATGGCTATTTTACATCAATTAGCTATCAAAAAAATGCCTACAGGCACACCCACGGGCCACTCTGACCTAAGCAACTCCTAGGTTCCCTCTTCCCAGATGTCTCTAGTTTACATCAAACTGACAAACAGTAACCGATGTAGCAAGCCACAAACACCATTACCTCTCCTAAGAGACCATTGCTGGAATTCCCCGAGGCTATTTATGAGTTATGAAATAATACAGAATTCAAATAGAAGCTCATTGGAAAATACACATCATTGAAGTTGGATGTGCTTGGTACTGTGTCTGCTTTGTTTTTCTTCTTTTTTTTGTTTTTTTTTTTTGTTATTGTTTTGTTTTGTTTTTGTTTTTTGAGACAGGGTTTCTCTGTATAGGCCTGGCTGTCCTAGAACTCACTCTGTAGACCAGGCTGGCCTCGAACTCAGAAATCTGCCTACCTCTGCCTCCCAAGCGCTGGGATCAAAGGCATGAGCCACCCCTGCCCGGTGATTTTTTTCTAAGATATCTAACTTCTACCACATTGAGATTCTGCCCTCCAATACTGTTGTATTAGGGAAGCAAAAGTAAAAGCCTCTAAAGCCGTTCTATGATCTAAGCTTAAGGTGCAGGATGAAGCTACAGAGGGTCTCAGCGTGGGCAAAGTTTGATCTCCTGCACTTCCTAAACAGAGTATGCGGGCACACCCCTCTACCCCAGCACTTGGGAGGTAGAGGCACCGGCATTTTAAGATCATCTGTCTTAGTCAGGGTTTCCATTCCTGCACATCATGACCAAGAAGCAAGTTGGGGAAGAAAGGGTTTATTCACCAAATAAAGTCAGGACTGGAACTCAAGCAGGTCAGGAAGCAGGAGCTGATGCAGAGGCCATGGAGGGATATTTCTTACTGGTTTGCTTCCCCTGACTTGCTCAGCTTGCTTTCTTTTCTTTTTCTTTTTCTTTTTTTTTTCTTTTTTTCTTTTTGGTTTTTCGAGACAGGGTTTCTCTGTGTAGCCCTGGCTTTCCTGAACTCACTTTGTAGACCAGGCTGGCCTCAAACTCAGAAATCCTCCTGCCTCTGCCTCCCAAGTGCTGGGATTACAGGCATGCTCCACCACCGCCTGGCTCAGCTTGCTTTCTTGTAGAACCCAAGACTACCAGCCCAGGGATGGTACCACCCACAAGGGGCCCTCCATACTTGATCACTAATTGAGAAAATGCCCCACAGCTGGATCTCATGGAGGAATTTCCCCAACTGAAGCTCCTTTCTCTGTGATAACTCCAGCCTGTGTCAAGTTGACACACAAAACCAGCCAGTATAGTCATCCTTGGCAAGATCAGCCTAGACTACATGACACTGAAAAAGCCCCAGCGCCCCACGCCTTGGAAGGCCACACCCCAATCACTCTCGAGAAACAGTCTTGATGCAACAGCAAGAGGATTTTTATTCCAGAGCCTCTGAGGTTCACAGTCGTACACCACACAGGGGTAGAGGACTGTGGATCCCAAGTGCAGAATCAGGACAGCTTTTATAAGTTTATAACAAAGCCTGCACATTGCAAGCCAATCAATTTGTACTACTCCATAGCTTCTAAGCCAATCAGTTTAAATTATTCAAGCCTCCTGTGCTCCAAGGACCAATCAGTTTTGTTTTTTTTGTTTGTTTGTTTGTTTGTTTTGGTTAGACATCCAAAGCTTCATACATTGTTTTATTTAGAAGCCTTTTAATTATTTATTAGCTCGAAAAGGGGATTTACATAAGGCAAATATTTTACTGCAGGAGAGCTTATAATAGTCTACCTTTTTTTGTGGTTTTCTAATTTTCTTTTTTTATTTAATTTTTATTTTCTATATTCTATGTTTACATTCCAAAGGCTTTTCCCTTTCCCAGTTCCCCCCCACCATATGTCCCATAATTCCTCTCCCCCCCCCAACTATTTCCCAATCATTCCCCCCCCCCCACGATTTCTCTGTTCTGGGTCTACAAAACTGGATCCAATCTTTATAGGCCCAGGGTCCTCTCCTTTCTTCTTCTTGGGAGTCATTTGACTTGCTAATTGTACCTTGAGTATTTAGGGCTTCTGGGCTCATTAATATCCACTTATCAGTGATTGCATTTCATGTGTATTCTTTTGTGATTGGGTTAACTCACTTAGGATGATATTTTTCCAGATCTAACCATTTACCTACAAATTGCATGAGTTTATTATTTTTAATTGCTGAGTAATATTCCATTGTATAAATATACCACATTTTCTGTATCCATTCCTCCTTTGAGGGATATTTGGGCTCCTTCCAATTTCTGGCTATTATAAACAAGGCTGCTACAAACATAGTGGAGCATGTGTCTTTATTGTATGCAGGGAAATCCTCTGGGTATATGCCCAGGAGTGGTATGCCAGGGTCCTCTGGAAGTGACATGCCCAATTTTCTGAGGAACCGCCACACTGATTTCCAGAGCGGTTTTAACCATTTTGCAATCCCACCAACAGTGGAGGAGTGTTCCTCTTTCTCCACATCCTCACCAGCACTTGTTGTCTCTTGAGTTTTTAATCTTAGCAATTCTGACTGGTGTGAGGTGGAATCAGTTTTCTATAGAAGCCAGATAGCAATTAGTTAACTAATTTTCCCTTATGGGGCCAGGATCACATACTCAAGGCCTTTTTATCTAGTTTCTAACAAAGAGCAGGGTCTGGAATTTGAGGTATTTAGGGCTTCTTAGGAGGCTGGAGTTAGAACTGTATTTTTCATCCTTTTAATACCTTGTTCCAGTTAATAAAATAAACTAAAGGTACCTGGTCTTTCTGTGTGTGGCTAAAAAAGCTTCCTTACCTGAGATCCAGAAAGGAGACGCTTCCAGTTTCATTTCTCCAGAACAGCAGGAAAATTAGGAAAACAAATGTCTCCATGGATTTTGTTCAACAGCAACTGAGGTCGTAGTAATGGCCCAGAGTCATTTCCTCAGTAAAGAACACCCGAAGTGCCTTTGCCTTTGTGACAAGAATGGTCTAGTTGTTTTAGCGTATTTCGGAAAAGGGCATGATAAAATAAAGTCACCCGTGGCTCTCCCATATTGGCCTTCGTTAACACCTTCGTTCTGACATGCTATTTAGCCACTGACAACTGCCCTGGCTTCCTGTTATGTATTCTACTTTGTTCTTGTTTTTGAAAGAACGACCATCAGACACCATACAAATTCTGAGTTAGCCGTTAGAGACAATTACGATAATTTGTCTGCCTTTCTTCCCCCATGGTTGGATGTTTGTACTGCATTCTTGAGAATTTGGAAGTGTGTTCTTCCCCAGGTCCGAAGCAAGCTGTACCTATATCCAGAGCAGAACAAAGAAAATCTCCCCAGAGCACCGGGAAGTGCACAATATTTGTCCTGCATTTATTTGCTCAGTAATAGCATTTATTAACACAAATACAATGAGTAGGGGATAGGAAAGAGAGATGAAAATATTCCCCTCAATATCTGATCTAAAAGAGGCTGAGTTACTTTGGCTACAAGTTAGGTCAGATTACGCCCTAAGGCAATTGATGTTCTTCGGCTACAAGCTCGGGCTGGTTGTGTAATTGATCCGGTGGTACACCACCAATTTCCTAAAAAGCAGTCTTTCAGACCCAATGCTCTGTGTCTTGAAAGTGCTATGCTGACACCTGTCTCCATTTTAGATCGTCATGTGGGATATCACGGCACACGCGGACCGCATCGAGAACATCAAGACGGGCAGCAGCAGAAGTAAAAAGGCCTCGCTCAAGGTTTGCTCTCTAGATCCTCCATGCGAGAGTTTCTCCAAAACATACACAAAAGACCCACCATGTTCTTAAAGACTCAGTGTAAGAAGTGCAGCTTTCTTTCTGCCACCCTTCACACCTGTTGGTAGGCGCGTCCTTCACTCACTAAGCTCACAGCGACTGGTCTCACTGGCCAGCACAGCAGTGTGCAGGGTCTGGTTGCTGTATTTATTACTAAGGGAAATGAAGGATGCAAACACTTTGTCTAAAGTGATTTTGTGGAAGGACCCCAGGATGGAAGGATGGACAATCGGGGTACCAAGAGAAGCTGCCTCACAGGCGTTGGACGGGCCACCTAGCCTCCCCAAGAGGCAGTTCCTGTGTGTGTGAGAGGAAAGAAAGACACTGCTTTCTGATGAAAATATGCTACCAATGGGCTGGCAGGATGGTTCAGTGGGTAAACATACCAGTCACCATGCCCACTGACTTGAGTTCCATCCCTGAGACCCAAACAGTGGAAGGAGAGATCTACTCCCACGAGTTAGCTTTTGACCCCTACACTCACTCACACACACACACACACACACACACACACACACACACACACACACACAGGTGTACAAAACAGTAACAAAAATTTTAAGTTAAAAAATAATGTGCCATGGTTCTGTGAGGCCATGGATTCCAGTAAGAGCACTGGGAAGAGCAGCCAACATCTAGGCGAGAGTTCACCCTCCGTGTCACAGATCCCCTCCAGCCCCAGGCCTCCAGCCTTGCCATCCATACTTCTCTCTCTCTCCCCAAGGAACGGTAGGATGTATGCATCCCTGTACCCACGGAAACACGCCTTCATGAATAGCTTGGGTTCATAATCCTTGTGAAATGTTGTGGCATGTAATAATTTAACAACAAAACAAATCTACACTCTCACCAGCTACTCGTCTGCTCCGGTGGTCTCCCCCACCCCCAGGCTCACTTGCCACTGAAGTGCTGTTTTCTAAGTCATCCACCCCCTGTGGCTAGCTGTCACAAGTCCCTGTAACCCAGTAAAACCAAAACTCCAGAGGCTAGTAATTTATCCGGCAGATTTATATCAGTAAATTCTCAACCCACAAAACACCCACACAATGAGCTCAGAGCCAATTGATATAGATACAAGCTGCCCACCTAGATTGGACAAATTGCCCTATATTATTCGATTGCTCTTCTATGATATCACAGATACTTGTGGCCATTTCAGGCCACGTGGATCGGGTTGGTCCTCTTCTCTCATCCTTCTGTCCTCTGTCTCCTGTCCTGTCTCTCTGAAAAACTTAGCCCTGCCTACCTTTTTCATTGTCCACTCACAGACTCGATTTCACCTGCCCTTACCTGTTTATCAACTGTAATCCACAAAATGTAGGTATTATACTACTTTTTCAAAAAGACTTATTTATTTTATATATATATATGTATATGTATATGTATATGTATATGTATATGTATATGTATATGTGTATGTGTATGTATATATATATATATATATATATATATATATATATATATAAACACTATAGCTGTCTTCAGACACACCAGAAGAAGGCATCAGATCCCATTACAGATAGTTGTGAGCTGCCATGTGGTTGCTGGGATTTGAACTCAGGACCTTTGGAAGAGCAGTCAGTGCTCTTAACCACTGAGCCCTATATAATACTTTGAAAGGGAAAGTTGGTAAGTCTGACACTAAATATGTAATATAGGGCAACACTAATTTGTGCTTTACCTTAACTGATAGAACTCTGCATTTTTTACATTTTAACTGGAATGGTCAGTAAAGGTGCCTGTCAGCTCTCTGAAATGTAACTTTCTTTTCACCTTTATCCAGCCGATGTTTCTCCTCGAACCAGACAGCAACAAAGAAACCATGTACATCAGACACTGTGCGGTGTCTTCAATCGAAAATGGCCACAGGAAAGTAATCACAGACATACACTGGCTGCCGGACTCATTTGAGGTCAGTTTTGATGGTGATGTGGGTGAAGGGGATCAACCCTGGGCTCTCTAGAAGAGCAAACAGTGAGCTTAACCACCAAGCCATCTCACCAGTCTGGATTCTGTTAGATTTGTTTGCTTTGTTTCATTGTTTTGAGACAATGTTTTCTGGAACACAGACTGGCTTTGAACTTACTAAGTAGCCAAAGATGGCTTTAGATTTCTGATTGTCCTGTCTCCGCCAAGTGTCGGGCTTACAGATGTGGGTACCTTATCCAGTGTATGTGGTGCTGCTGGAGATCAAACCCAGTGGCGAGCACTGTGCCAACTGACCTACCCTCCGTCCCAGTTTAATTTATAAAGTGTGGTTTTTTTTTTTTTTAAAGCTTCTGAAATAATATTGTGGCTTTAGGAGTTCACTCTAGCTTCATTTCTATTGTTGTGATAAAATGATTTGACCAGAAGCATCTTAGGAGAGTCAAGGGTGTATTGGGCTACACTTCCAAGTCTGTCCTTGAGGGAAAATGAGGCAGGAACCACAGAGGAACACTACTCGCTGGCTGCATCTTTAGACCCTTCTCAGGCTTGTGTTTAGCCTGCTTTTCTCACACAGCTCAGAATCACTTACCTGGGGATGCTTCTCCCACAATGTGTTGGGCCCTCAGGGCCCCAAGTAATAAGGTAATTTCCCACAGTCATGCCCATAGGCCAGTTGGATGCGGGCAATTCCTCGACCAAGGCTTACGTCTCCTTGGACAGAGATAACCAGAACAGAGTTCTAAATCTTTACAATGTAAAGCCCTGGGTCTCTGAATCTGTGAGACCCTAGGGTTGTCCTCTGGAGAGGGAGAGATTCTTAAGCTGTCAGATCCAACGGAAGTCAGCATCCAGCCCACGGCCAGCTGATCATGAAAAACTGAAAGAGTCTGCATTTCTAAAACTAGTGAATAATGAGATGATATATATCATCTGCATTTTATAAAACAATTTAACATAATCTGTGAACATGCAGATAAAATTCAGGTCATGTAAACTGAAAAAAATCTGAGAATCAACATTTACATGCATCCTAACTAAAACTCTATAAAAATATTTCTGTGGACAGAGAATGGATAAAAATTCCAAGTAGAGCAGGCAGGGCGGGGATGGATTAGGGGGTTTTTGGAGGGGAAACCAGGAACGGGGACATTTGAAATGTAAATAAAGAAAATATCCAATTAAAAAAAGAGAAAACACCAAAAAAAAATTTCAAGTAGAATTGTGTTGGATCCTAAAACCCAGATTCCAAACTTCTATGATAGTTTTAACAATAATTTAACAAAACTTATTAGAAGAAAAAAATTTAAAGGAAAATGCGTGTAAGAAAAATTAATTCTAGCTACTTAGAATTTACCTTTCTCTAATAATAGTTTCTATGCTTTGAGAATTTTATATACATATATCTGATAAAATGCCCCCATGGCTAGGGAGGTCAGAAGCAACCTTAGAAGGAACCTGCTATTGTTAGTTACAGAATTTTCTTTTCTTAAATAATTTCAAACAGATTAACAGGATGGGATCTGTCTTTGAGAACCGAAGTGGAATAAATTGCCAACTGGTCACATGCTCAGCAGATTGGTACGTCTCACTGCACACACTGCCTGGACCCCTTCCCAGGCTGTGTTCTCCCGGCTTCCGTGTTCCTAAAACCAATGTCTCCTTCACTCTCCCCTAATTGTTAGTACAGCGATTTAAGCTAAAGTAAGTGAAGGAGAACTGCATAGATTATCGCTGGTCTGGGTGTGGCTGACATTTCAAACAAAGCCAGGGTTTGACCTGGAGCAGGTCACGCCCTGATCCCAGCTCTCAGAGGCTGGAGCCAAATTCTATGAGGACAAGTCTACACGGTCTACACATTCTAGACCTACCAGGGTTACATAGTGAGATCCTGACTCCAAGGAAAGCAACCAAGCTTTTTATGGGGATAAATTTGGAGATGATAAGAAAATGGGAGGTAGAAAGAAGTCTCAGCTGATAAAAACCATTGGCAGCAAAGCCCGACAACTGGAGTTTGACTCCCAGAACCCGGGGTAGAAGGGGAGAGAGAGCCACTCTCCAAAGTTGTCCTCTGCCTGCCACACATACACCACGGCACGCTAGGGACCATGCACCACAGCATGCTAGCAACCATGCTCAGACATGCACCCCAGCATGCTAGCAACCATACTCAGACCTGCACCACAGTGTGCTAGCAACCATGCTCAGACATGCACCCCAGTGTGCTAGCAACCATGCTCAGACATGCACCACAGCGTGCTAGCAACCATGCTCAGACATGCACCACAGCGTGCTAGCAACCATGCTCAGACATGCACCACAGTGTGCTAGCAACCACGCTCAGACATGCACCACAGTGTGCTAGCAACCATGCTCAGACATGCACCCCAGCATGCCAGGGACCGTGCTCAGATATATCATGTACACAGTAATAATGATAATAATAGTAGTAAATAAAATACTTTTGGAAACAAAAGTATTTTAACGAGGCATGGTGTCCGTGCACAGCATTAGGCTCAGATGCTCTGCTTCTTCATGCCCCATACTCGGAACTTTATGGTGTATGCTGTTTCCCTTCAGTTAATCTCACAGACACGAGGGTTGTCACACGCAGCGGGAAGGCCTCTTAAAAGCAGAAGAGCATCTACTTTTCTTACGCACATCTATATAGAGTGTTGTTATAACACAACACCTATGTTGAAATCTGCTCATTATAGCCTGGCGTGGTGGCGCACTCCTGTAATCCCAGCACTTGGGAGGCAGAGACAGGTGGATTTCTGAGTTCGAGGCCAGCCTGGTCTACAGAGTGAGTTCCAGGACAGCCAGGGCTACACAGAGAAACCCTGTCTCGGGAAAAAAAAAAAAAAGAAAGAAAGAAAACTGCTCATTTAAATGAGCTCATAGCTGCCGGATTATAGAATTAGCTCACAACAGTGTAGGACATGTAACACTAACAAGAATGCTTACCTGGACTCCAAAACTTGAAAATGTTACCACTAAAAGCAGTTTTGAAGCTCATAATCAAAGCACTCAAAACACTGAAGTCTGAGAGTCATGGATTAAGGCCAGCCTCAGCTGTAGGGAGAGGTCCCATGTTTAAAACAAAAAACAAAAAAACTTTGAAGTTGGATGCGATAGTGATAGTGCAAACCTCTAATCCTTTAAAACTTTTGCACTTGGGAAGCAAAGGCAGGATGTTCTCTGTGAGTTTGAGGCTAGCCCAGTCTACATACTGAGTTCCAGCCTCAAAAATAAACAAACACAAAACAAAAATTCTTTGATCCCAATAGAAATAATGGCATCTTGTGCGAGGGGAGCAGACAGGAGCAGGGGCTGTGAGGTCCAGGAAGAGTCTGGTTACCTTAACAACCGCCACCAAAACTATACAGTATAAAGAGATGAACTTATCATGCATGAGACACATCTTAATAAAGCACTTATATTCCCTTTTAAAGTCATCAGTTACAAACTGGATCCCCACGTGTTACCACCAAGACAAAGTAAATCATCAAACATCCACAAGCACGGTGTGATTCTGTAAACTGTGAAAGACTGTGCTGGCTAGAGGGGTTAGTGTACGGGCTGCTCTGACAGAGGTCCCAGGTTCAGTTCCCAGCACCCACATGAGACAGCTCCCCTCTGGGAATTCCAGCTCTCAGAGATCTGAGGTTTTCTTCTAGCCTCTATGGATATTACATTCACATACACAAAGTCACACACAGCCATGCACAAATGCAGATACTTAAAAATCGAATCTTTGAGAAAGCAAAATGCAGAAAGGCCTTGTTTCATAAAAGCTTAAAGTTTCAGAAACATTAAGATGTTGCCATTGCCAGGCGGTAGTGGCGCACACCTTTAATCCCAACACTTGGGAGGCAGAGGCAGGCGGATTTCTGAGTTTGAGGCCAGACTGGTCTTGAGAGTTCCAGGACAGCCAGGACTACACAGAGAAACCCTGTCTCGAAAAAACAAAAACAAAAAAAACAAAAAACAAAAAACAAAAAAAAAAGATGTTGCCATTGTCTCCTGTAGTATCTGGATACCGCGCCTCTTACTTGGTCTTAATTTAAAAAAAAAAAATGTTCTCTTTTAGCACAATTTGTTTTTGGGATATCCGACCCCAAAAACCTGCAGTCACAGCTGCAGCTACAGCTGCAGCCACAGCAGCCGCAGGCACCAATAGTGCAAACCCCCAACAACCACCAGCAGAGAAGAAGAAAGAGGAGAACATTGAGATTCCTTTTGATGTGCCCTCGACTTTCCTGCACCTAGATCTCTCCTGGAAACCCCTGTCTAGGGTAAGTAACATAGGCTGGGCTCCGCCCTATACACCATATATCACATAAATCACACCCATTTACCCACTCTTCAAATGAAGAATGGCTTGAATTAACACAGGACCACAAGGTCTGTGAATCCATCCATCCATCCATCCATCCATCCACCCATCCATCCATCCATCCATCCACCCATCCATCCACCCATCCATCCATCCATCCATCCATCCATCCATCCACCCATCCATCCACCCATCCATCCACCCATCCATCCATCCATCCACCCATCTACCCATCTATCCACTCATCCATCCATCCATCCACCCATCTACTCATCCATCCACTCATCCATCCATCCATCCATCCATCCATCCACCCATCCATCCACCCATCCATCCACCCATCCACCCACCGACCCATCCACCCATCCATCCATCCAGCCATCCACTCATCCATCCATCCACCCATCTACCCATCTATCCACTCATCCATCCATCCATCCATCTACTCATCCATCCACTCATCTATCCACCCATCCATCCACCCATCTACCCATCTATCCACTCATCCATCCATCCATCCATCTACTCATCCATCCACTCATCCATCCATCCATCCATCCACCCATCCATCCACCCATCCATCCACCCATCCACCCATCCGACCCATCCACCCATCCATCCATCCACCCATCCACCCATCCATCCACTCATCCATCCATCCATCCATCCATCCATCCACCCATCATCCACCCATCCATCCACCCATCATCCATCCATCCATCCATCCATCCATCCATCCAACAAACTCCTTGACTGATGGTAACTGATGATTGCCGATACCAAACCAGATACCCAAAGCACAGTGACCTTGGCTGGGATTGATACTTCTTGTGTAAGTGAGCCACAACTTACAAATGGCTGTGTGATGATTCTTTAGCTGCATACTGACTCCTTGACGATAGCATCTCAGGTGGTCCCAGGAAAATTAATTTCCCCTACTTCCACAGGAAAAAAAACCAACTGTGCCCATTTTGAACATCTGTAGTAAGAAGTGATACTATAATATTCCTGACCTAACAGAACTGGGAAAGCATTGAGTTTAGCTTGAGTCAGCCACTCGACTTTAGAATAATCCGGCTGCAGCTAAGGGTGGATACAGTGGATGGTGTGGGCGGGCCTCTCCTTTAGAATGTGTCATTCTAATCCCAAACTTAATATCTATCTTTTCTTTTGATTTATGAATATCATGTCAACATTCCTGGGTATTTGCTCCCAGAGAAGGAGGTTGTATGGGTGAGAATATTTCTGAAGTAACTAGTAAAGAACAGGAAAGAAAATGTTAGAAATTGTCTGGGGTCAGGAGCTGGAGAGATGGCTCAGTGGTTAAGAGCAGTTGCTGCTCTTGCAGAGGACCTGGGTTCAATTCTCAGTACTCACCTGGTGGCTTCCAACCATCACTTACTCCAGTCCCAGAGCATCTGATGTCCTCTTCAGACCTCTGTGAGCACCATGCATGCACACTGTGCACAGACATACAAACAAGCCAAACACTCATACACATAAAATAAAGCTAAAAAGAACTTTTTACAAGGAAAGGAAGAAAAGTTGGTGGGGTGGGGGTGGGAGGTGAAAGGCTTACTGAGTTGTTAATAGTTGAAGCAAAACAAATGAATACGTAAATGTACCAAGGAATAATTGCATAGCAAGTGGATAAACATCCAGGAGAAAACTGGGGAGACGGGTGTAGAGGAAGACACCTAAGGGTCGCTTATCATTCTAGCCAGGAATACATGATGCAGGCACGGGGCTACAACTGTCATTCAGGGTAAAGTATGTCCCTGAAGGGACCTCGGCCATCCAGGTAAAAGCAAGGTCCCTTCCTGAACCTGTGTCCGACCGAAAAACTTAGGGAAGAAGGGTAGTAGCCCCTTGTTCATTCTTACACTGCAGCTCATAAAGATGAATTTTAGAATACAATATAAAATACATAAAGAAAACAGCACTTTTGGGATTGGGAAACATTTTCCCAGGCAGGCTTCCACGGGTAGCTTGGTTATAGAAATGGATTGGGTGGCTTTCATGGGGGGGGGGAATACTGGGATAAAGGAGGGAGTGGGGTGTACAAGGTCAGTTTCTAATGATGTAGGAGCAGAAGGGACAGGCCAAAAAAAAAAAAAAATCTAAGGGTTTTCTAAGAATATGTCTTTCTTTTATTTTCTTCCAAAAGATAAAACTGTCGAAGGGTGACACAAGTTTAGACCACTGTCCAACCAAGCTGAGCCTGGGCGAAGACCCCTTCCTTTGCAAAATACAAGGTAAGTAAAGCGCCTCTGTCTGTGACAAGGGCGTCTTGGAGCACTGCTATCCATCTAGGTCTAAGGCGGGTTTCCTGCTAGAACTGTCTGACTCATAAGAGTGCAGCTGATGGAGCCTCCAGGTTTGAAGTTTATAGTGAAAGTTTGTATCTCCGTATGAGAGAGACAGCTTGTACTGAAGCCATCACACAGAATCCTGGTTCCGTCCTGTAAGCACTGAACATGTGTGTCTGTGCATCTGTTCTGTCTCCTGCTTTAGTTGGCCTTGAACTCTCAGACCTGATTAGAACTTCTCCCTTGGCCTCTGAATTAGATAGTGCCACAGGGACATGCCTCCGAGGCAACTTCTGCAGGTTTTGAAGCCTCGAGTCATTGGCTGCTGAGGAGGAGATAGTTTTCCTCGGGGGATATGTCCTCTCTAATGTCGCCCGTACCCTAGTGGATGGTCCTATAACATCCTCCACATACACGTGGGTAGCACTAACTGGAATCGGTGTGTAATAAAGAAAACGGGAAACAGCATAGGATTGGGAGGTGCTGGAAGCCGAGGGACAGGCGGCGCGCTGGCTGATTTCACGTCAGTTTGACACAGCTTAGAGTCATGAGAAGAGGGAACCCCAACTGAGAAGACTCCTCCATAAGACAGAGCTGCAGGCAAGCCTAGAGGACATTCTTTTAAATTAGTGATTGGTTGGGGAGGGTCTGTTCCTATATGTGTAGTGCCACTCCTGGGCTGGTGTTCCGGGCTTCTATAAGAAAACTGGCTGAGCAAGCCAGTGGGCAGCACCCCTCCGTGGCCTCCATATGATCGCCTCCCTCCAGGATGCTGTCCGGTCTCACTTACTTTCCTAACGCCTTAGGTGACGAGCTGATACACACAAATGTGAATGAAATAAGCCCTTTCCTCCCAAGTTGCCTTTGGCTGTGGCATTTTATCCCAGAAACAGTAACAAACAGGCAGATACCTTGTGTACATGTATGACATGTCCAAAGAACCCATTTTAAAATTAAAATTTTAAATGAAGGAAGCCCAGCTAAGGAATGTGTAGTGTTCAAAGAATAATTTTTCTGAATGAAACGTACCTCAGGCATAACAAGATAAAATATGAAACACAAAGAAACAAATTTCCATAAGTTAACATTCTAATTCATAGTTTCACAGTGTAGGGAAAATGAGCTGCCCCCCCACCCACCCCCCAGGACCCATGTAGGGAAGGGTCCCCACATCAAAGTGCCATGAAAAACTAAAGTGGATGGAAAAGAAAAAGGTCCTTTTTTATTTATTTATTTATTTATTTATTTATTTATTTTTTAATTTTATTTTATTTTATTTTATTTTATTTTATTTTATTTTATTTTATTTTGGTTTTTTGAGACAGGGTTTCTCTGTGTAGCCCTGGCTGTCCTGGAACTCACTCTGTAGACCAGGCTGGCCTCGAACTCAGAAATCCGCCTGCCTCTGCCTCTGCCTCCCAGAGTGTTGGGATTACAGGCGTGCATCACCACGCCCGGCTTAAGAGTCCTTTTTAAACCTAGCTGGGCTCAGTCCCTGCCCCTTTGGAGTGTGACTGAAGGATGCACTCAACCTCTCAGAAAGGTTTGCTGAGTGGTCCGACTGGAGAGCAAAGCCCGCTGAAAATGAGCACAAATGTATAAGCTAAGTAGCAATTGTGGTATTTTTAGACACTTACCTTGCCTCCAAAGATTTCTGTTGTAAAATTTCCAAACCTTGAGCTTGCTGGGCAGGCACTCTACCTCTGAGCTAAATCCCTAACCCCAAGTTGTGTGTGTGTGTGTGTGTGTGTGTGTGTGTGTGTGTGTTTTATTTAACTTAATTTTCTTAAACTTTTTTTTTTTTTAATGTAGGCAATGCCCAGTTGGAGCAGAATTCTTTGGGCTGGATTAAAAAAAAAAAGGGAATCTGGATTTGGGGGCATTTAAAAAACATAGCACGTTTGTTTCCCTTTGGTGTCCAAACAAACATTTTAAAGAAGCTACAGAGTCTTCTTTCTCTTCCTTTTTTGGATTCAGTTTACCAATTGTAATGGACTGAGCTCCATCTGTGGGTCAGGGAAGGTGCTAATAGAATACGTGCCTTCATTCTGTGGATCAGGGACTGTGCTAAGATCACCCATGCTTTCCTTTATCTAACACAGTAAAGGTCTCACTGTGAGGCTAGTGTGGTGAACAGAACCAGATGCCAACGCTCGAAACAACCCGCAAGCTGGGAATTCTCATTAATGTTCTATAATTAGGAAAACCAAAGCCGAGAGGGGTTAATGCCACTTGCCGAGCAATTACCTTGTGTTTAATATCTTAGTATATTCCTCTTACTGAGTAGCCCAGGATGGCCTGGAATTCTCTCTGTACTCGAAGCTGCCTCCAGTTTCCAGCAGCTCTCCAGCCCCAGCCTTGGAAGGGTTGAGTTGCAGGTGTAAGCTTCCACCCCCAGCAACCTACTATCATTTTCTAAAACTGGGTAAATAAAAGTAGTCATAACGATGTGAATACTCTATCCAGTTTAGAGCATGGATATTAAACTTTTTTGAGTGCGTAGAATTTTATTTGGCTTAATAGCCAAGTTATTGTGGAATAACAGAATAATCTATAAAATATTATAGTAAAATAGAATAACCTATTATTGTGAAATATAGAGATAAGGAATAAGGTATAGTGTACATTAGCAAAGAGCTTGGCAGGTCACGCATGCGCACCTTGGGCACACCGCCACAGCCACCGTACCGAGCACATTCCTCACTTTGTCATCTCTCCTGGCTTCCTGCTACTAGTCAGCTGTTCATTATATTTGTTTGTCTGTCTGTTTGTTTGGAGGGGACAGTTTCTTACTATGTTGCCCAGGCTAGCCTCATTCTCACAATCCTCCTGCCTCAGCTTCCCTCCTGCTAGGATTACAAGTGTACTCTCCCGCAGTCAGCTTTGGCTGGCCATTCTTACCTGGGGGCACTGTTTATGGATTTATCCATGTTACCTATATCCCTAGCCCATTCCTTTTTATTACAGACTACTTTACTTTGCTTCTCTGTTGCTGTGATTAAGACACCGTGACCAAAAGTACCTTGGCGAGGAAAGTCCATCACCCAGAGAAGTCAGAGTCTAAGGCAAACACCTGGAGGTGGGAACCGAAGCAGAGACACCCAAGGAAAGCTGCTTACTAGGCTGGTCTCCTCAGGCCCATGATTAGCCAGCCTCCCAGGCCCCACTTCCTAGGGGTGGTACTGCCCACAGTGGACTGGGTGCTTCCACTTCAATTAGCAATTAATAAATGCCCAGAAGCCATGCCCATAGGCCATTCTGCTGGAGGCAACGCTCTAACTGAGGGTCCCCATCCCCAGGAGTCAAGCTGACAACCAGGATTAGCCATCACACAGACAAATATTCCATTATCCAGATAGACCCTGTCAGCGGTGTCAGTTCAAGTGTCCCTGTGTCCTCACTGGCTGTCGATACGGTGCATGTTAGCACTGAGAAGTCTTAATGTATCACAGACACTAGTCTGTTTTCCATTATATGATTGTAGGATATTTCTGTCCAGCTTATGCTACGTTGTCTTGTTCTCTTAATAGTCTTTGTAAAATCAAACGTTTTCCATTCTGAGGAAGTCCAGTTTATCAGTGGGTTCTTCTGTGCATTATGAACGTGGGCATTGCGATCTAAGACATCTTTGCCTAACCTAAGGCAGCAAACATTTTTTCTGGGTATTTCTGGTGCTTCCCCCTTAGACCTGTGATCTCTTTTGAGTTCAGTTTGATATGGCATGGGTTATGGATATCACTTCTTGTTATGTGTGTTCCTACACGCTGTTGGACATACTCTCCTTTCTCCATCAGCTGATGTGTGTTTGTCGAAAGTCACGTGCCCAAGCTGGGTATGGTGGATAACACCTATGATCCTAGCACTTGGGAGACCTCAACCAGGAGATGGCTTCAAGTTCAGGGCCAGCCTGAACTACATAGTGAGTTCCAAACCAGCCTGGGCTATGAAAAAACAAAAGTCGCTTCTCTGCATGTTTAAGTGTACTGCTAACATTTGCCTATGTGACAAACAGAGGCCAAATTCTGTCAAAAAGCGTTCTCTGCGTCTTTTGAGATGATTTTATATTGTAGGGAATTCAGGGGATGCTTTTATACATAGATTTATATATATTGCATATTTTATTATATATTTGCTGTTTCAAGCTTGTTTACATGGTCAATTACATTAATTTTAAAAAATCTATTACACACACACACACACACACACACACACACACACACATATATATATATATATATATATATATATATATATATATATATAATATATATATTAAGGGTTTCCCTGGATATATATAAGAATGTCATGTATCCTTACAGGCCAGAAGGGAACAATTGTTTTTATTTATATCCTTTTTCACCCAAGAAACTTTTACACAGTCATCTATTCAGACACAGACAGACAGACAGACAGACAGACATATATATGTATAAAATTGATGTGCAAATCAAGTATTTACTGATGATAAAATATACAGAAATATTTTCGCAACAAGTCTTTGGCATGTTTGTAGGTGAGTGTGCACATCTAAAATGTAGTTTATCAAAGATGAGAACAGAATTGTGAAGATGGATGTGTGTGTTGGTTCATACAACACAAACAGTTGAGTATTGTCAGTAGTGAAGCCCTGGAATTCTTTAAATCCACAACCAAACCATCGTGCTCACGCGAAAGCAGAACACGCTGTATACACGGTAAAAGCACTGTCATTCTCAACGTACAACAGTCTCAAATCAGAGCCCAGGTGTTTCAGGCAGCTGTGCTGGTGTCAAGCATCAGGACAGCGTTGGAAATACAACTGAGGACCAAGGCTGCACCAAGCCGACACAGGCTCGCAACACGGGGAAGGCTCACATTTCATTAAGCATTCGATTTTGAATTGCTTTTTGCTCAGTTCTCATTCAAAAGCCCTTTTGGGGGGCGGGCGGAAGGTTGAAACAGGATCCCGTTGTGTATTCTTGTCTGTCCCTGTGGAGATCAGCTCACAGAGATCCACCTGCCTCTGCCTCCCAAGTGCTGATTGGAGGTGTGTGCCACCATGCCCAGGATCAGAGACTTTTACCAGATTTTACTAATACCCACCCCAGGCTCAGTTGCGATGCGGGGTCATGACCTCAACTTCAAGAAACTGTGTACGAGGCCCAATCAGCTAACAAAGCAGAGATACTCCCATCTGTGACGGACATGTTCCAACGCCTACTCTACCCAATTCAAACCGCAAAAGCACAGATTTATTTCAAAAACAAGACAAAGTTGGCAAAGTCACCAGTCCTATTAATAAAACGTGGAATTACAGCTGTATCCTGGAATAAAGGTTCCATGGGTCAGTTCCTGAACCCCCTGGGTTGTGCTTCTGGGTTTTCACTTGAAAGTGTTTCCACAGCTTCTCTTCACTGCATCTGGGTAAGCAGCACCACTGTTCTCTGGGATTCTGGGACCATTAGTAAGTTAGAGGTGGGAGGGCATGGTAGGGAGAGTGCTGTCCCATGAGCTCAAGCATGGCCGTCCTACAGAAGCCTGTCTGAGTACCAAGGAGGCCAAGTGGATGACGGCTGGCGGGCAGGTGGCATGGGCAACATGGATGCTCCGCTCCCTGGGCAACGCCTACCCTAGCAGCAAGCACACAGGCAGCGCAAGGTCTCACTGCCCTGAGGAGACTGCCATACAACCCAAAACTCAGAAGGGCTCCATTTCTAGAATTTAACATTTGCTGTTTCCTGACATCAGTTGGCCTTGAGTAACTAACTCAAGTTGCAGAAAGTGAAACCACAGATGGGGAGGGGGGCTCCTTCCTGGACCCCAGTCTCCTTGTCCTAGCGACTGCTTAGGGACAGACGCGTGGTCCTCTGACTGTTGACCCACGAGTGTCTAATTCCCTTCACTGCCCTTCAGCTGTTGCTTCAAGTATTTTACAGTTCTGTCTTTAGACACATAAATCCTAAGATTAAAATGTTTTCTTTCTTTCCTTCCTTTCCTTTCTTTCTTTTTTTCTTTCATGCATGCTAGATGCCATGTTCACAGCACCAGTGTCAGGTGGCTCACACCTTCCCGACTCCTGCTCCAGGCCTCTCACACTCTTTTGGATGTGCACGTGTTCATACACACATAATTTAAAATCATAAATATTTTTTTAAGATAAGTCTTTTCATAGACCTAATTTTCTCATGGGACAGATAGAAAATACATTTACACGCACTTAAGGAAAATCCTTTCATTAAAATAAGCAGCTTATAGAACACCCTTATGTCGTCAAACATGAAAACACGTCATCCAAATATTTTCTTTCTGCACGGCGTGATGCTATATATTACTCTTAAAGACAAGCATCTGGGATAAACTGTCATAGAAAGAATAGACATGTTCCCAGCAGAAACACAAGTAGACCGTCAAGAAATTCATGTTTCAGGCAATTCCATGGGTTCAGAAAGGATCTGGGGGTTCCTGCCTCCTGTGAGTAACCAGCTTTAATAATTTTACTAGACACCACCTGAGGTTTGGACACACTGCCAGCACAGCGTCTATTCTGGCCAGTCTCCGAGCTGTTCAGTAGAACTCACACATGGCTTCCCTGGGACATTCTGCCTATTGATCCAACACCGGATTCCTTGGACCATGAATCACAAGCACCAGTCGAACCTGCCCAGTCTTTCTGGTACTCTGTCGCCATCTACTGATCAAGGACTTCCCCCGCCCTCCATCATTTTAGATTTCAAACGAGTTCATGGTCTGTGGACATAATCTAGTAATTTTTTTTAAAATTCTGAGTGGTTTTTTTGTTTTGTTTTTGTTTTTGTTTTCTTTGTTTTTTCAAGACAGTGTTTCTCTGTGTAGCCCTGGCTGTCCTGGAACTCTGTAGACCAGGCTGGCCTCGAACTCAGAAATCTGCCTGCCTCTGCCTCCCAAGTGCTAGGATTACAGGCGTGCGCCACCACGCCCGGCCTGAGTGTATTTTTAATTAAAAATATTCATCATCTAATATGAACATGAGTTTCCCGCCCCAGATCCTCCAAGATACCTCCCACCTCCAAACCCAACCAAATCCAATCTCTTTCTTTCCTATCTCATTAAAAACAAAAAGACAACTAGGACAAACCAGAATATGAACCAAATGAACAGAAAAAAGGTTCCAGGCGGGAGGAAAATACAGGCATAGAGACACACACAGAAATCCCATAAAAAAACACAAAATCAGAACTCCTGTAAGAAGACCTTTAATGTTAAAACAAACAAACAAAAGCCAAAACAAACAAACAAACAAACAAACCACACAACTAGACAAAGCATTAAAAAAAAAAAGCCTTCAAAATATCCAATAACACTCCACTGGAGATTGGAGAAAACTTTTTTTTTTCATTTGTGAGCAGTCGTCAGTTGGAAAGAGCTTCTGGGCTGGGGGTGGGGGGAGCTTGTGTGTGCTTCCTTCCCTGCACTGGGATCCCATCTGGTTTAGACTTCTCCAGGCCCCGTGTGTGCTACCTCAGTCTCTGTGAGTCCACACGTGCATCAGCCCTGCTGTATTTAGAAGACCTTGCTGCCTTGGGATTGAATGAGGAATTCCACTAGGATTGGGTGTCCCAAGACCTCACATCTGCACATTGTCCAGCGAGGGTCTCTGTATTCATTTCCACCTTCCTCAGGAGGAAGCCTCTCTAACGACGATTGAGCAAGACACCCATCTGTGGGTATAGCAGAACGTTGCTAGGAGAGATTTTTCTATTGCTGTGTGCCTTTAGCAGAACAATAGTATTTGGTTTGCCCCTAGGCCCCTGGCCTATCTAGTCTCGAGTTCTTGGACAACCAAGCAGTGTGCGACCTGGGTTCCACCTCACGAGGTCAGACTTAAATACAGCCAGTGACTGGGTACTACCACCGCACAGCGCATCGTGCAGGAAGACCATTGCTGACTGAAGGGTTTACAGCTGGGTTGGTGTTTACCCTTCTCCCCTTGTAGCATTCAGAGCATCTCCCAGTCCCATGAGATCAGTCAGCAGGGACGAAAGCTGTAGGTAGACACACCAGCTCGACTTCTCCACGAGAAACTGCGTGTATTTTAATGAGGAAGGCTTTGGTCTAACAGCGTTTGGATTCTTCTAGGGTAGCCTTCAGAGCCTGCCACTGCTTCTAAGCAGCAGAATGGTGGTTAAGAGTGGATTCTGGTGTCGATGGCCTGTGTCTAAAAATCAGTTTATTATTTGGCCAAGTAAATGTCTGTGCTTCTTTATGCCTTACCTTCTCTCTATCCTGTCTGGGGGAAAGGTGAGAAGATAAAAGGAACAGATAACAGAGGTAGCTACCTCAAGGGACATTGTACAGATACATTAATATAGAGGAATATACACAATTTAGTGCCTGGCTTGCAGTTAGTTGCAGGAATTACTAACACCAAAAGACTGAGGCTCTGTGGTGCATAATGAACGCTTTGGAGTCATTAGATATCCAAGGCTATCCCGCTGAAGTCGGAGTAAATGCAACTGATGGAAATATTTTTCTCTGGCCTCTCCAACTCCATAGCATGGAACTGTCTCATTGAAGCATCAAGACAGTACAGCGCTTACAGCACAAACCGGAAGACCTGAGCTCCATCCCTGGAACTAACGTGCTTGAAGGAGAGAGGGGTTTAAAGTTGCTCCTGATTTCACACTAGCTATGCACGTGTGCGTGCACATACACACCCAGACTTTTTTTAAACACCCCACTATTTCCTTGACGCTACCTTCCCAAGTATTTCTGTGGCTCCTATCTTCCCCTCTTCTATTCTTCCTTACCTGACTCTAAGAGAACAAAGGAGCAGCACATCAGGTTAAAACAGAATATGATCCCATTTTAAAAATATTTACTCTTTTTTATGCATATGGGTGTTCTGCTTGCGTGTATGTATGTGCACCACATGTGCGCTGGGTGCCCACCGAAGCTGAAAGAAGTCATTGACTTACCTGGCGCTGGAGTGGCGAATAAATGGTGGTTAAATGTCATGCGGGCGGGTGCTGGGAACCAGGCCCGGCCCTTTGTATGGAAGGCCAGCAGGTGTTCTTAGGCACAGAGCCACCTCTCCAGGCCCAGGATACAACCCACTTACTACCAAGCCTGTTTTATGTGTAGCCGCAGAAATTTCCCCAGGGAGAGACACAGCCGCTCTTCAGCGGTGCCCGGCGTTAAATATTCTTGTTGTTTGAGTCCCGTTTTTCTCCATCCTCCAAAGCCTAACAAGATTTATAAATTGTCCGTCAGAAAAAAACTTTGCTCTAAAATAAAACTATAGCGAATATTTGGAAGAAAAGTCCTGGTATTTCTGCCTCGGCTTTAATATGTAATATATATATTATGATACAGTGGGTGGTGGTCTAAAAGGGAGGGAGGTCCCTGCTAAACTGACTGAGTCATGCCATGTTGGAAAGGAATGAGTGGAGAAGACGTGTGTGGAGAGCAACAGAAAAGGCAATCCATGTTCTTAAAGACCTCTCTCTAAACAGGCACGTCTTCCATCCACATTCTTCTGAAAGACAAGATGTTAAGTCAGATCAAGATGGTAAAGACAGCAGAAATTAACCCCTACCAAAACCTGGACGCAGGGACAGCCAATATCCTCAAGCCCATAGAGGACTTCTGCACAAAGTTCTTCGTGGGAACAGAGGTAAAGGAGAACGGTCAGGCTCTTAAATTGCACTCCCCTATTAGGTTTTATGGGCTCTATCGCACGTGTCCGCTCTGTGAAGACTTACAATACGCATTTTCAAGTTTTAATACGTTCCTTTGCATTTAAGATTTTTAACTTAGATGTCTCGTAGACTCGCACTTGAATGTTTCTTAACAGGCGCTGGGGATGTAACCCCGTCAGCCCAGTGCTTGATAGTATGGGTCAATAATCTCAGCACTCCGAAGGTGGGGGCAGGGGGCAGGGGGCAGGGGGCAGGGGGCAGGGGACAGGGAGCAGGGGGCAGGGGGCAGGAAGGAGGGGCAGGAGGGAGGGGACAGTGGGGAGGGGTACATGATCAAGGTAACCTGAAACAGGTGACCTGTTGACAAGGAGCCTCCACGTTTTTGCCGCCACGCCTTCTCTGCCTAGTCACCCACCCGCTGCCTCGCTGCCTTATCTCTTCCCCATTTAAGTGGCTTTCTCTCTGCTTTTGCTTCCTGTCGGATCCTTCTGCCGCCCCCTCCTTACGCTCCTTACAATGGACAAAGGTTAGCGCGATGCCTACCGTCTGAGTTGAGATTGTACTTCCTCTTCTGGACTTGAAAAGGAAAACGTTAGGCTGCGTCTCCCCTCTCCGTCTTGTTCCAGGTCTTTATTAAGTCCTGACTTGGATGAATGCTGAGGGCAAATCAGCGACCCAAACCCACCCTCGTCCCCAAGCCAGCAGTCACGCATGCGGTCTCCACAGCCTCCAGTGTCACTCATGTGTCAATGTGTGCTCATAGAGCAAACTCATTCGAAGTCAAAGGCATCTTGAGATAAAACACAGTAGCAACTCTGAGCCCTTCTCTCCGGGTGTTCCCTAGACTCACTTGCTGCTTTGGTCTTCAAACCCTCGGTCCCAGGACAGGAGCACCAGGAGGTCCCTTGCCCCTGAACTGCGTTCATCCAGACCCTGTTCTCTCTCTAGGAAGGGGAGGTGATATACACAGACTGGAAAATGGAGAGGGACTCTGAAACTGGACGACTTATGGGTAAGTCTTGACAGGCTAACCTGCTGTTATGAAGACCGCCTTTTGTTTTAAGTTTTATTAGCATAAGTTAATTATATGCTAATGGGACTCCCCGCATTTTTAACACACACACATAAACGTAAAATGCATTCTTCACCTTCAGGCCTCATTGCCCCCCTGCTCTCTCCTCCAGCTCCCTCTGATGCCCTCTCCTCTCTCACCTACTAATTTATTTAGTTAATGGCCACTGGGCTTGCTCAACGCAGGGCTCCGGGTTGAGGGTCACCTGCAGGTCATGGGCTCCTTTGCCAGTGTCTACCTCACTGAGGAGATGTCACTGTTCCTGCAGCCACCATTAGTGGTCTATGGATATTCAGGAAGTGGTGGGGCCTGGTGAACCCCTACCTGACGAAAAAAAATCATCATATGCTTATAGATCCTCAGGGCCACTGGGGCCTCGTGGGTCATCTCTCCCTTGTCCCCAGTACAGTCCAGTCTTGCCCAGGTGTTATGCCAGTAATCACAAGTGCTGGGAGAACAAGTGTGCAGTCACAATGCCTGTTGTGAAGACAGCCTTCTACCTCACTGTGCTCCTTCCTCCGACCCTCACAGGCCTTCTGTGGCGTTCCGGGGCCTTGAGGGCGTTGCTGTGTTTCTTAGTGGATGGGTCTTCATTGCGGGTGTGTGTATGCTGCATGTCAGACTCTAGTCTCCACTCCTCTGACACACAGTAGAGAATGGGATGCCTTGGCAAACATAGATAGATCCCTTCTGATCTCAGATATTCTCTTGAGGTCCCGTCTCCTCTGATAGCCAGAAACTATTTTCTTGAGCAGGACTGTCTAAGTCAGGGCTTCTATTCCTGCACAAACATCATGACCAAGAAGCAAGTTGGGGAAGGAAAGGGTTTATTCAGCTTATAGTTCCAAATTGCTGTTCGTCACCAAAGGAAGTCAGGACTGGAACTCAAGCAAGTCAGGAACTTGGAGGCAGGAGCTGATGCAGAGGCCATGGAGGGATGTTACTTACTGGCTTGCTTCACCTGACTTGCTCAGCCTGATCTCTTATGGAACCCAAGACTACCAGCCCAGGGATGGCACCACCCACATGGGCCCCTCCCCCCCCCCCCATCACTAATTGAGAAAATGCCTTACAGCTGGATCTCATGGAGGCATTTCCTCACTTGAAGCTCCTTTGTCTGTGATAACTCCAGTCTGTGTCAAGGTGATACACAAAACCAGCCAGTACAAGGACCATTTTTTTAAAAAAGTCATTTATTTTAAATAAATTCTATTCCATTTGTATGCGATGGGCCGGACACTGTTGACCATAGATGAGGGTGAAGCGCCCCCTTCTGGCCTGTTGGGAAAGACAAGCAAAGGGCAGCCTTATGGTCGTAAGCAAACAGAAATGATAAGAGGGTCCAGTCTCTCTTAGACCATTTTTATTTTCAACCACAGTTGAGCTAGCTGAGTCCTAAAGGATGGACTGGAAACTCTTCAGATAGATTTGATGGGGGAAAAACCGTCCTTGTCAAAAGAGCATCAAGGCCAAGCGCATCGGAACCCAGAAGAGCAGCGAGCCCGCAGGGAGAGAGAGGGAGGCGAGCTCAGGGCCACAGCACTCCAGTCTAGAGGTCAAGCACAGCAGGACGCAGACAGCCCTTCTGCGTGCAGTGGAGAAAGGCTATGACGTCTCAGTGAGAGTTCCAGAGACCCGTATTCAGAAAAGAAGCCTGTCAAGGGAGCAGGGGCTGCGGCAGTGGTGCTGGCTGTTGGTCAGAGGACTCCAGTGGAAGGAAGCTGAGCAGTCACAGCCACCTAGTGAGAGCGAGTGGGGACAGACAGGCTAGTGTGGGCACAAGGACATAGCGGGAAAACGTAGGTGTGAGGGTGCACAGGCCAGGACGTGGTGGCCTGCCTATAAGATATGGGTGACAAGGAGTTGCTTTGTGTCCCTTGTCATTTAGTCCGTTCCCACCGAAAAGAGGAGCTGTCACTCCGGGGCTGTAAAGACCCTTGAAGCCACCAGCCGCCACGCGCTGTGTAACAGGCAACATGGAGACAGCCTGCCGTTCCCACTGAATACTGCTTGCAGGATGGGAGAACGGGTACGCAGCCACGCCGGGCTGTCACCCATGTGCCCTAGTCACAGCCCGCGGGCTGCAGACGGTTTCCTTGTGAGCTTTGACCCAGCATCCCTCAGAAACACCAGGGATGTTTCCTGAGGGAAGCCAGGGCTGAGGCAGCAGAGGAGGCAGAGGCAGAGAGAAAGGAAGAGGGGAGGTAGAGGAGAAGCAGAGAGGCAGAGGAGGCAGAGGCAGCTACTACAACTTGATCCCCCCCCTCCCAGCCCCCTGGCCTGCTTAACCCTACTTAACCAGGCAAAAGAGAATTCCATCCTCTTAAGAAACAAAACAAAACAAAACAAAAAACTTACGAAAGGCATTTACCCCAAATGAACTGAGCGTGCGAGTGGGGCCCGGGGGAAGCCACATCAAATATGTCCACCTGACCTATGAGGCAAGCAGATTTAAATGAAGATGGTTGACATAGCGGCTCCACGCAGTGTAGACTCTTAAACTGTACAACCAGCACACAGCCATGCCGGGCACTGGGCCAAGTGCTTCTCGCGGATAAAACTCCTAGCAGCCCCGCGGGATCACGGCCTTGGGCACCAGCGGCGCCCTTTGAGCCCAGGCAGTCTGCTGCCAGTCGGTGCCTTCTGGTTTGTTGTAATTTTCTTTAACAACGTGGCCCGGAGGCTCTGGCACTCCATCTAATAACTTGGGGACAGTCCCATTCATTGTTGAAAGTCACGCAGGTCTTCCAAAGGAGAAGATCAGCACGGGATGTTATTAAAACAGAACAGAACAAAACAAAACAAAACAAAACAAAACAAAACAAAACAAAACACCAGACCTTACCATTGTGGACGATGCCATCACTGGTCACACCCTTCTGAGACGGTTTCCAGCCCGGAGGACAGCCCCGCTCCCCCCTCAGAGACCACGTGGAGGGAAACTTCCCCAGGGGCAACCCCAAAGAGAGGAACAAAAGCATCCACAAAACAAAGCCACTAGTGTCTGTGAGTGTTTTCTGCCTTACCAGGAACTTTCTAGGCCGCTCAAGAAAGCCCGAGGAATCCATGACCTGTGATCTCTTCAAGACGCGGTCTAGAAAGTGGATCTCTTGCTTCCAATCTAGAAGAGCTACCTTTTTGTTTGTTTGTTTGTTTATTAAGATCAATCTGCACCTTACTCTATATTGTGTGAAACAAGGAGTTTTCAAACTGCGCCCTGACCTACGAGACTCCATCTTACAAGCAGCCTGAGATTGCATCTTGAAGATGAAGGGTGACAGCTTCGTGGACATTCTAACGGCATCGTCTGCTTGGTACCACGTGGCACAGGCAGATAACTGATTATCACTGAGACTAGGAATGGTGCCACTCCATCAATATACCAGGGTGACTGGGGACAGCAGGGAAATAAAGGCCAATTAAAATAAGATCAGAGAAACTAGGCCCACGGATTTATCAGGCTGCCCAGACCTAGGAAAATCTATAATTCCCTTACCTGGACCCCATAATAAAGGTGGGCACTTAGCACGTGAGCCCATGGCTCCCACCAGACTAGTCAGGACCCACAGGCAGAGAGCGCCGGCTCTCCCTGGGACTCGACTCAGCTCAGTCTCCCCAGCCGATGTGGCCGACCAGAATCGGCGCCTGCGGGTCCTGCTCACCCACCTGGGCAGGCTCCCATCCTTGACTGCCCTTTGGCCCCTGCAGCTGGGGCTCAACTCTGACCCTGCAGCCTGAATCTACAGCCAGCAAGCCAGAGCGTCTTCTCCGACTTGGTTTGGTTAGTCAACTCGGCCCGTAGACTGCATCTCCCTCAGCCTCCCCGCTTTTCAGAACCTTTGAAGCCTCTGCAAACCCCGCCTCTTAGCCCTCTGGAGTTGCCCCAAAGCCTGCGGTTAATGTTTTAAAAAAAAAAAAAAAAACAACAAACTGCTCTCACCTCAAAGGCCATTCCAGGGCCAGAGATCACGTTCTGAAAACACAGACACGAGTGACCCCAAGTTCCACATTCAAATGTGGTTTTTAAAAAGTTCTCAAAATTTTTATAGTAACAAAGTGAAGAAAGTCATAAATCCAAACACTTTTCAGATACACTGCTGGAATCACCGGGAAGGTGTGTCATGGCCGAGCGAGGGGACCTCTGCCCAGCGTCTCGGCCACTGAGTCGCTTAGCCCCGGGGTCAGAGGAAGCCTGTGACCTGTTAAGGACAGTGAGTGCTGGGACAGGACCCAGTTAGTCAGTCTAGAAGCAAGGGCCTTGAAAGTGAACAATTCCATTTTTGTCCCTGGCCAGAAGCAGGAAATGTCCTTGTCCCACAGGCCCTGAGGTCCGGTGGAGAACTCTGGTTTCATATCACTTTCTGAACAAACACCTCTGCCTAGAAGCCACACCTGAGCCTCTGGCCGAGGCTCTAGAGCAGACACGCATGCCTTCCAGCGAATAGCTTTGGGATTAGATTTCTGGATTTTCATGGTGGAAATAAATGGGTTATATGGGCTCCCCAATTACAACTCATCTTCTAAGTGGTTTTAGTCTCCGCTCTTGAGGGCTTGAGAAGCCTCAGAGGTTTTGAAGATCGAAGACTGACCCTTTCATCACAGGCTATTTTTGCCCCCCAAATAAAGCCACAGTTTTCTGATCCACTCCTAAGCTGGGCCTCACTCCAGGAAAGGTAGCCAGTGTACTCAAGCGCGGAGCCGCCTCTCCCACCCAGGGTTGAAGAGCAGCCCACATCTGGTTTAGCCACTCCTCCATGGGTGCTCCCGCCTCTCTCCTGTGGCAAGTGATGTTGTGTGACTGTGGACAGACCCAGAGCCTTTCTGAGCCCTGCTTTATAATCTCCTTACAAATGCAAGGAGGTCTCGTTCTCCTCAATATCCCACCAGCGTTTGGGCAGGTGGCGGTTCGGCCTTCACCTAGTGTTAAAGAGGCGAGGTACAGAGCCAGTTGGCGGCCATAGTGTAGGGACATGGCGCCTTCGGCCCCACCAGCACACACTTCCGCGTCCATCCCTCCGTCCCTGGAGTCTGGAGCAAAGAATGAGCCTTCAGGTCATGAGCAACCCCGGCAGGCGGAAGGAAACCCGAGCTCTAACCCTGATGGGCTCTGTGCAGAGACCAGAGAGGCAGGAAGAGCCCGGGGCTGGGGCTGGGGCTGGGGCAGCGGCTCCGGAGGACTCTGGTCTCAGCATCTGAACTTTACCCTTCTTAGCCGCAGTCAAGGAAGCTGCATTGAGCCAGTGCTCTTGTCAGAAACCAGGGTGCTGTTAGCATTTCATCTCGCTCAGCCCAGCGACGCTGTCCCCTTATCTCGGTTCACAAATATGTCCTGATTATCTATCCCACTACAGGACTTCATTCAAGTCACCACTGTCTCACACGCCCGCACGACCACAGGAACCCTCACTGGGGTCCCCACCTCACTTCTGCCTGCTTCCCACCCATTCTCCCCAGGACAAGGCAGAGAACCTCTGGAGTCATCGGTGGGTTTGAACTAGACTCATAAGGAGACATGGCGCTGTGGGCTTGGTCTGAACTCTTTTCCTCCCGGGGCCCTCCATGGTCTGATTCTAGTCCTCGTTTCACGTCTCAAGCCTGTAGTTGCCGCTTCCCCAAAGACAAAGGCCCTTACCGAAGGCCTCTTTCCAGGACTCCACGGTGTCCTTCTCTCTGTACTGCTCCCCAGCACCAGAAACTTCCCAGGCTTTTTGTTTGTTTGTTTGTTTGTTTGTTTGTTTGTTTTTGAGACAGGGTTTCTCTGTGTAATCCTGGCTGTCCTGGAACTCACTCTGTAGACCAGGCTGGCCTCGAACTCAGAAAATCTGCCTGCCTCTGCCTCCCAAGTGCTGGGATTAAAGGCCTGCGCCACCACTGCCCAGAAACTTCCCAGGCTCAGCTACACTCAGACCTAAATACTTCAATAACCCCCTGACGATCAGTAAGTTAGGAGTGTCCCCTGTCCCTCTTCCCTGTAATGGCTTGTCTTTGGTCTGCACATAGGTGGGTTTCAATTACTCCCTGAGGGATTTATTTTCTGGGCGTCTTCCCTCCCACTAGACTGTCAGCCACTCGAGAGCAGGGCCATGTCGGGCTACCGGGTCCCATTGTCTAGTCACGCACACGAAGACCTTTGACCCATAAACAGTCCACAAATCTTTGTCACTCCCCTACTGGACTTATAAACAGGTGAATGAAGACGCCCAGGGCATTGCTGAGGGCCTGAAAAAGTGGCCCTGGGGTGGGGCAGGCCTCTGCGGCAGACCATGCACCCAAACTCGGCCTTGTTCGCTCCCACAGCCAAGAAGCCTGTGAACCTCTACACCGTCCACGACGGGGCTGTCCACACTGTGCAGAGGTCGCCTTTCTTCAACGACATCATCCTCACCGTGGGGGGCTGGAACGTGGCCATCTGGAAGGAAGAAGTCATAGTGAGTTGCCCGCAGAGCCGAGCGGGTGGGGTGGGTGTGTCTTTGCCTCTGAGAGAGACAACTGAACGCTGAACGCAGGCTGTCCCAGGATCTTGTGCCTACCGGGCTCTCTATAGAGAACCGAGAACAGGCGGTCGGGCTACAGCTTGTCCACACAACCATGGGGAACCTCTGAAAACACAGCCTCGGGAGGCGAACAGCACGGCAAGGCCCTTGTTCTCTGAAACCTAGCCATAGCTTTTCCTGGAAATATCTACGGTGGGCGGTCCCTCTGACTTGAACTCTGCTCCCCGAGGATGAGATGGAGTCCAGGGGCCGCCCGGCCTGTCCTCCTTTCTTCTGCACCAGGAGCATGTTGGCAGGTCCGGGAAGGTGGCAGCTGCCGAGGGCCCAGGGCTGGCAGTGCATGCTGCCTGTACACACACACACACACACACACACACACACACACACGTGAGCACCTGGAAGATTTGGTCAGGATTAAGACCGGTCCTGCCAGATAGGAGCCAGCCTGCCAAGATAAACAAAAATACTGGGAAAAAGTTAAATCCAGTGAAGCAGGGGCAGAGCCAACCAGTTCTTTTTTTTTTTTTTTTTGGGGGGGGGGGAAATCTAAATTACTATGCCCCTTTGGTGAGAAATGGTGAGACTATGAAGAACCCGGTGGGAGAGAGACAGAGGCGGAGAGCATGTGTGGATCACAACTGGAACATACATGTGCTTTCGCCAAACAACAGCCCCCTCCGGATGCCTAATTTATACAAGCCATTTTAAAAAGAAATGTGTATCAACACAGGGTGCCTTTGGCTGAAAGCTGCTTTATCAGCAAACTTTCTACACAGAGAAACCCTGTCATGTCATGAAAAACCAAAAAAACAAAACAAAACAAAACAATACACTCTGAAGGTATTGTCTTGTTCTTGATTGTTTATTTTTCCGATAAGGAAGTTTTGTAGTTAGAGCAAAGAAAACCGGCATGATTATACAGATGTCTTCAGGACCAAGATCCGGGTTTCCCTAGAGTCTGAAAGAACTTAAAGAATGGGGGGGGGGGGACGGGGAGGGGCTGGAGAGATGGCTCAACGGTTAAGAGCACTGCCTGCTCTTCCGAAGGTCCTGAGTTCAATTCCCAGCAACCACATGGTGGCTCGCAACCCTCTGTAATGGGATCCGGTGCCCTCTGCTGGTGTTCTGAAGACAGCAACAGTATACGCATATAAATAAAATAAATAAATCTTAAAAGAAAAAAAAAATGGGCACAAAAAGCCTTGGCAGTCAGGAAGTGGGGGTGGAGGTGGGAGTGGGCGTGGGGGTGGGGTGGGGGGAACAGCAGCCCAGGCCTGGGCAGTCTTCTTGCCTCACAAGATGCTTCCTGTGTCTGGGTTGACTTGTGGAAGACAACTGTAATACAGCCAACCTAAGCTTAGCCCTGACTCACTCACTAATAAGTGAGACTCGGGCTGTGGCTATTTTATTTGGCTCTGACACTTGCTGGGGGGTCGGTCACACCGATCTGCTCCTCTAACTGCTGGCCTGGCTCCCTCCCCGTGGTGCCCTCGCTGTTTCTCCTGGCCGTGTGCTTATGGTCTCTCCCCTCATGGAGGCTTCTCTTTCTTCCCATTCCTCCTCTGGTCTCTCCTTGTCCAGCAAAGTCACTCCAAACCCACCTATCTCCGATCCCTCCAGTAATTGACTGCAGACAATTTTTTTAACCAATAGTTTAAAACCAAGGGGGGACAAGGTTTGCGCGATGTGAGAACTCACCCTTAAGTCTCCACTTTCCCTTTGGGTAGAGCATTAAGTTTTGCAATACATAGCAACAGACCCAACCTCAACCATCAACACTACGCCTTGCCTATATCACTGAGGATGTAAGGGACCCTCGGATGTCTGCCATGGTTAGACCTGACAGTGGGAGAGAGCATTTTCCAATCTCTCTTGTCTGTGGTAACTCCCCTCAGTCAGCAAATCATCTCACGGTGGAAGGAAAAAACAGGTGTTTATTTCACCTCGCTTTGGCGGCCTAAGTCTCTCTCCCAAACACACCGACAGCCACCTGCAGCTGTGTGTGAAACCCTTGCGGGTTCTGCAGCTTACAACTCCCAGCTGAGGTGCACAGCTGCATTGGCGCCTGTTACATCTCTATGACAAAACACCTCAGTCATAACTTAGAAGAGGGAGGAAGTGTTCCTGATGCTTGGTACATGGCTGTGGTGCGACTCTGTTGGTTCTGGTCCCATGATGAAACAGAACACCATGGAAACGGCCACATGCAGATGGCCTCTTCACCTCAAGGTGGGCAGGAAATAGAAGGCACAGCGCCAGGACCAGGTGCAACCGTCAATGGCACGACCTCCCTCTAGCTGGGCCCCGACACTTGAAGTTTCCAGAACATCCCAAAATAGTACCAGCTGGGAGCCAAGCATTAGACACAGGAGCCTGTGTGTGTGTGTGTGGGGGGGACACATATTCAAACCGTACAATAGACTTGTCATTTGCTTTTGTAAGCACCAGAACCATTTCCATGGGCAGCAGATCTCTGGCAGCCGGATACAGTTATGAGAAATCTCTTTACATTTATGTCTGCTGTCTATAGATCTGCATAGAAGTAACAGCACAGAGGCAGCTGGGTTATCAGGACCATCTGAAGCTAAGCTGAAAGGTGCAACCTTTTCTAAACAGCAACTAACACAGGGATGAAAGGGAGGTTGCTTGTTGTGGATTGGTTTATTGCTTATGTTAAGTGAGTTCCCAAATGACATGGGAATTCGCATCTGCATGTAAGATGCTGAGGGTTCCTGCCCCCAGTGAGCTCTAATTGGTTAATAGAGTTGCCAGGGAGACAGAGGCGGGACTTTAGGTTTCCCAGGCAAGGGAATCCAGAGAAGAAGGAAGTAGTACTGCCATTGCCAGAGAAGGAAAAGTGTAGGACAGAGAGACAGACTGTTAACATGTGAGAGTCAGGGATTGTAGACCAAGAGGGCGGCAGGCTTGTGTCCAGGGTGGCCAGGATGGATTAGAGGTTTTAGTAACAGTTCAGAAGTATCAGAGGGGAGAACATGCTAGCAACATGGAGGACTGAAGGGGCACAGCCACTGAGCCATTAAGGTATATGAAAATAGAAGGGGGGGCTGGTGGGGGGGCACATGTGCGTGCGGATCGCTCCACAGCCACCAGCAGCGTGATTTGGGTAGCATTAATAATGAATGCAACAGTTGCTTATAAAATAACGAGTAGAGAATATAACTTGTCCAATATAAATCCCATAATCCCAGCAGTTGGGAGGCAAAGGCAGGCGGATTTCTGAGGTCAAGGCCAGCCTGGTCTACAGAGTGAGTTCCAGGACAGCCAGGACTACACAGAGAAACCCTGTTTCGAAAAACCAAAAAATAAAATAAAATAAAATAAAATAAAATAAAATAAAATAAAATAAAATAAATAAATAAATAAGTAAATAAATAAATCCCACAGCATGGCAGGCAAGATGGCTCTGTGGGGAAAGCTGTTCAGGGCTTATGAAGTGTGTTTGATCCCCAGAAACTGTGTAAAGAGTGGGAAGGGGAGAACTGACTCCACAAAACTGCCCTCCTCTCCCTTCCAACGGGCGGGGCGGGCCAGGTGACATGTGGGAGTCTCTTTCTCTCCCTCTCTCATTTAAAAGCTAAAAACAAAACCCCAGAACAAAAGGGAAAAAAAGACTTGCCAGTGGGATAAACATAAGGTTAAGTAACTAGCCATGGCCAGCCGAGCTGTGCTTAAAAGTAAAAAGCATTGCCAGTTTCTCTAGGGTCACAGAAAGGAAAAAAAGAAAAGAGAAAAGCCTTCAATGCGCCTTTTAAACTTGTGTTTAGACAGGACCGCTCCTCCAAACGTGCTGTGCACCGAAGAGGTACACGGCAGGGCACTGGTCCCTGACGAGGCCTGGAGTGTTCTACATCGGCCGAGAGGATGGATACGTCGATATCTGGGACCTCCTGGAGAAAACTCATGAACCAGCCCAGTCCCAGAATATCTGCATCACCATGATCACCTACATCAAACCCTGGACCTTCTCCTGTATGTTCATTCTAGACCAGGAGCAACGTGTTTGGGTGAAGTAGGGATACTCTGGTGTTCAGCTGGAAACCCTCCTGTGTTTACCCCCCCCACACACACACACCCTTCCTCCCCTCGTCCTGTCTCCCGTCTCTCCCTTCCTCTACCCCCCCTCCACTCTTCCCCTTGTTTCTCCAACAACATTCTCATCCCTTCCCTTCGCCCTTGCTCCCAAACTCTGGAAGCCCCTTTGCGCCCCTCTGTGTTCCGGTTCTTAAGCCGTGATTCCCCAGACTGCTGATGAGGTCAGACTGAGGCTGACTTTGAACCACGCAGTGCAAAGCGTCCATCTTGTCTTAACCTGACAGAGTGGTCCTAACCCTTTGCTGCGTTTGAGAGAGATTTATTTTCCAGAAATACTGAGTTCTGTTTGCCAAGTTTTGTTTTGTTTTGTTTTGTTTTTAAATATTGTGCACTTTAGTGATTGCCACACGGGTCACACCAAGCAGCTCGCCTCCCGGGATCACAGGTTCTCTAGGTTATGTGTTTATGTAAGCCTTAGACTCTGACTTAAATGCGTGTAAACAGCAATAGACTACCACACAAACGTACATTCAGAGATATGTCTTCAGAAAAAGAATTTATTTCCTTTGTTGTTTGTTTGTTTGTTTGTTTGGGTTCCCACCCCACCCTATTTGGCCCAGTTCGTATTTTCTGTGTAACTCCAGTATGCCTGTCTTTACTGGAAGAAGTTTTCTTTTCTTTCCTGAAGTCCATAGATATAAGATGGACTCTACGATTTTTCCTAGAAACACCCGACACGCAGTCACCCGGGCTCCAGGGTCTCTAGAATGTCTGGGCGCGGCTTCTGTTCAGCCACACCCCCAAAGGGTGTTATCCTATCTTAGGTACAAAAGACTGACTTTGTACCTGCAGGGTTCTGAGAGTAGGACCCAGCAATGTGAACCAGACCTTCCTGAACCTGAGAGGAGAGAGCATCCCCACACACCCGCGCAGCCCAGGAAAACCGTGAGATGTGCGTGCTGAGTCTCGGAATGTCACTCACACAGCAGCTCTGCTGTGTGTGCTGAGTGTGCTCTCTCCTCGGAAGGGGCTATCCCTGCCTCCTTAAGACCGCGGGAAAATGACCCGCCCTGCTCCTTATGTAGACACTTATGAAAGCGAGGCTCGGGGTGACTGGAGCTGCAGAGACTGCAGAGAGTCTGTCTGACTCTCGTCGTCAGCTGGAAAGAATGGACAGTGCGGGTTTATGTGGTCCAGTCATGAGCATCTGACGACATTGCCGAAGGGGCGGAAACCGCAGCAGACCTTCCCCCCACCCCCCACCCCACTTTTTTTTTTCCTTTTGTCTTTCAGCTAAGCAGCAGTTTATAGCCATAGCTGACTATTATGGAACTCTGCACATCTTAGAGATCCCTTGGACCTTAAGTCATCCTTCCTCTAACGAGGTCAGTAAGGTTGCGACTTGGCAAGTTTGATGTTTCTTTTTTGTGTATACTTGTTAATTTATTTGCGGTGGGGTGGGGTGCATGCCATGGCTTGCTTGTGGAAGACAAGGGGCGGCTCGGTTCTCGCCTCCCGTCCTGTGGGCCCCAGGGATTAACTCGGCCATCACACTTAGCAGCAATGCCCCAATCAGCCAGCCAGCCTTTGGGGGCGTGTCTTAAAAGTGTGTTTTAAATGTTGGCGCCTTTGTTTTTCAGGAGAATGAGAGATTTATTTTAAGTAGTATTTTATTTTAGATAATATTTTAAATATTAAAATTAAACTGTTATTATTTTATTATTACTTATATTTATTGTTTATTCATTTTATTTATTTTTATTTTCAATAATAAAAGAATATGTTTTGCCGGGCAGTGGTGGCGCACGCCTTTAATCCCAGCACTTGGGAGGCAGAGGCAGGTGGATTTCTGAGTTTGAGGTCAGCCTGGTCTACAGAGTGAGTTCCAGGACAGCCAGGGCTATACAGAGAAACCCTGTCTTGAAAAAAAACAATATATATATATATATATATATATATATATACACACACACACACACACACACACACACACATATATATATATATATATATATATATATATGTTTTTATGATATGAATTAGATAGTTTGGTGCTAAAGACAATAACCAAACACGATGGGAAGGAGGCCAGGCAGATGGAGTGCAGGCTGGGCGGAGAGCTGATGAGGGAGTTGGCATTTTCAAACCGTAGCTGAGTTTCAGCCCCGCTGGCTGTTCACACGCCTCTCCACCATCCTCCCCGGCCCCAGCATACTGCCAGCCCGGCATCTGACCTGCCCACCCCAGCCTCACCCAGACCACCCCAGCATTTGGAGCGTCGCCGAGAATGAGGGTTTAAAGGGACCAATAAATAGAAAAACATAAATATTCACGCCGCTTAAATCCAGACTGCATTCCTGTGCGAGGCCCAGAACCAGCCCAGCTCCTGGCGGGCAGCAGGCTTTCCTGGATCGCCTTCCCCAAGTAGATCTCTAAGGGTTTCTCTGGTAACGTCCACGTGACCCAGTGCTACGCCCTCTGGGGACCAGAATCCAGCTCTGCTTTTAGTCCCTCTAAAGGGGCTGCAGAGAAGGCTCAGCCATTGAAGGCTAGACTCACACAAGTCTCCAGTCTCCCTAAATATCTTCATCCGAGTTCACCAACTTCAGTCTCCTAAACAAGAAAGAAAGGGGGGCGGGGAGGAACAAATTCCCATAGTTCTACTATAAAAACAGCGGGGCGTTGCAGCTCTGCCCCCAGCTATAGGAACCTGCAAGCCACAGGGACCTAAATGTAACTACAGAAGCCTGAGCGTGGAACAACCTTCAAACCACATTCGCCTAAAGCAATGGTTCTCAATCTGGGGGGCTGAAACACCCCCGCCCCGTGGAGATCAAACGAACCTTTCCCAGGGGTCACCCAAGGCTTTCAGAAAACACTGATTTTACATTATGATTCATAACAGTAGCAACATAATAGTTGTGAAGTCACAACGAAAATAACCTTATGGTTGGGGGTCACCATAACGTGAGGAACTGGATTAAAGGGCCACGGTGTTAGGAAGGCTGAGGACCGCTGGCCTAGAGGATGAGAAGCAGTGCATCCTTATGCCTCCGCCTTCCGGTTAAGAAGGCCGTAACTGTCATCAGGGCGCTGAGGGAGATGATGTGGGGTGAGCTCACCGTGGGCCCTCGGTTCTGACAGGTGTCAAGTGTGAACTACTACTTTGAAAGAGAAGTCAGGCATCTGGAGTATGTCCAGCAGCGCAAGGAAATCCGTGAGCAAGAAAAGAAAGAGATGGCCATGGAGCTGGTGAGGAAGAAAGCGGTGAGTGGAGTCCCCGGATGAAAGCTGCCATCCGTCCGTCCATCCATCCGTCTGTCCGTCAGTCCGCTCCCGCAGTGGCAGTGCCCCTGGGCTCCACCCACGAGAGTGCTGTGCAGCCTTGTGCCTTTCTCACGGACGGACGTCAGGAAGGCGTCTCTTTGATTCTCTACACGACCGTGAGTGAGACCCACCTGAGGCTCACATCGCGAGAGAATATCACATTTCTGTCTGCTTTATCACGTGGAGGTGTGTCCTGGGTGGTAAGGCCCGTACGCAGCTCACAAGTGGAGTTCACAGGGTAATTTCCAGAAGTCAGTGTTCTCCTATCAGTAAGTCCCAGGGAAGAAACGCGGGTCGTCGGGCTTGGCAGCAGGCACTGGAACCACTGAGCCATCTCGCCAGCCCTGGCGCATAATAAGATTCCGTCCAAGTCATCTTTCCCTAACTGACTACATTTCCAAAGTCCTTTAGTATAGATGTAGTGGGTAATAATTACTAATAGTACCGCCCCGCCAGGCCCCTGCACCTCTCCTTCCAAGTATCCCGTAAAGCATGACTCTTAAACTTGAATAGTTAACCAAGTATCTTTCTGTATATAAAACTCCCAGTTACGCAATGATAAAGTCTTATCCCAATTATCTAACCTCTCCAAAACACCAGAAATACGTCTGAAGCCATCTGGATATCCGTGTCTCCTTCCTTGCTCGGAGGGTCTCCACTGGTCCACCGAGCCCCTCCCTCTCTCCGCCCCTCACTTCTCTTAGCTCCTCCTCCTCTCTCCTAACTGGCCCCACCTGTGGTCCCTTCACAGCCAAGCACACAGCACCCTCCAAAGTGAACTTCCAAGCGAGAGCCCAGCTCTCTCCATGAAAAGTGCCAGCGTGTGGATACTACATTCTACACACTTCACCTACGGACAGACACAAACTCACACAATCAAAGCAGAGGCTCATTTCGAAAGCCACCGGGGACAGTGACAAAGAATACAGAGACCCCAGCAAACTAACTCTCTGTCTAGTCCCGCTGCCGCAAATGGATTGGTCTTAGCTTTGCTCTTCCGAACACTTAAAAAAGCTAGCGTAAGTGCTCTGCTGGGAGACACTCTATGCCAGCAGTTTATCCACTGTTGCTAGAAGTCTAAGCACAAGGCAGTCCTGCAAGTCATCGACCACCCTCCAGGTACACGAAGAAGGCAGGACACTTGGGAAAGACAGCAGGAGAGGTTTGCTTGTTGTTCTATAGCATCGGTTCTCAACCTGTGAGTCAGGATCCCTTTGGGGGTGGGGCATGTAGACTGACCTGTTCACAGGGGTCACCTAAGACCACTAGAAAACACAGATATTTACATAACGACTCATAACCGTAGCAAAATTATAATTATAACATAGCAACAAAAAATAATTGTATTTATTTTTTTTCCACATCATGAGGAACTGTAGGTCACAACCTGAGAACCATTACTCTACAGAGAAACAGTGAAGGGCACGGTTTTCACGGTCCCTACTTCTCCAGCACATCGGACTGCCCCTCCTGTCCATCTGTCCTCCACCCTCACACAAGCCCACAAGCCCCTTCTAGAGGGCAGCCACATCAGCTGTTCAAAAAAACAAAACAAAACAAAACACCCAGCTCCTTCTTGCTCCCTCTTGGTTTTTAAGCTTATAGAGTTGTCTTGCTTGTTCCTGCCTAGAAAGTCTATCAAAAGACAAAAGAGCAAATGGAGGCCGAGCTGAAGTTGGAATACGAGAACTATCTGGATCTTGAGAAGTCTGTCCTCTTCTCCCTCGGCCTTGGCAAGGTCTCGGAGAAGATGTCGTACCTGGATTTGCATTAGCCAGGATTCTCAGTGACGGTTCCTGGGAGACGCTGTTGGTCTCCCCTCTATCTTTACTGATTGTGTGTTTTATTTTATGTAAGGTAAAATAGCAAACTGATCGTATATAGGTTTATTTGTAAACGCAGACTCTTATTTAACTGGTATTTAATCAATTAAATCCTATCAAGTTTATTCCAGTCTCATGCTGGGCGTTGTTGAACTGTATAGGCAGAATATGGACTTTCCAGATAAGGACGTGCATGTCCGCAGTAGTATCACAGAGCTGCAGACACCATCTCCTCTCCACATTCTGGTCATGCAGGCATCCCTTAAACCCAGGCAGAAGCAGAAATCAAACTCTTGTTTTTTCCCATCACGTTGCTTTTGGTCACCTCTCCAGAAGGGAACTCAGAACGCTTCCCCCGAGCCAGGGCACGGGTGGTGGGGCCATGTTCTAAACACAGTACTCACCAACTGAAACCAGAAGTGGATTTTCAAAAGGAAGACCTGGGTGGGTTTATCCAGGAAAAGAAAACTGATCAACAGTAGAAAACTGAGTCAGAGATTGACCAGACAGAGAAACTGTAATAGCGACACGTACAGGAAACATTTGCTAAAATACAACATTCAGGGCAATGACACATTCTTAGCAGCTACAGAAAAGACCTTCTTTACCTGATGAAGGGCACCAAAAATACTGCTGTGATAAGGCACCACAACCAAGGATTCATTGAATTTGGGGCTCACAGCTTCAGGGGGTTAGAGTCTACGAGCCCCCCACCATGGCAGGGAGCAGTAGCAGAGAGCTTACCTCTTGAGACACAACCATGAGATGACGCACTTCCTCCCACAAAGCCACGCCTCCTAATCCTTCACCAACAGTTCCACCAACCAGGGACCTAGTTATTCAAACATAAGAGCCTATGGGGGCCCTTCTCATTCAAACCACTACACTGGCCCAGAGCTAAGGGCTTTCCTCTAAGATGAGAAAGGACACTGTACTCATTTACCCAACACAGGAGACTTCGGTGCAGGAGAACAAGGCGCCACACCATGGGGTTCCCATCCCCCAGCGCAGGGAGGGTGACTTTAGTTTGTGGGGGGGTTAGCAGAAGGGCTAAGCAGGAAGTCAACACAAGTATGTGAGAAGATTAGGAATGGAAAAGATTAGACGGAGAGTCACCTGGCCGGAAATCCTCCTAAGAGGTTTAAGAAATCCTCCTAAGAGGCCATGGTACCTGTCCAAGGTGAAAGCTGAGAAGGCCCTGGACATAGAGGATGGAGCAGAGAGACTCACTAAGCAGGGAAGGGAAGACAGAGAACAAAGCCATAGCTCCTAATAGAGGAAAGAAGACTCTGAAGTCCATACTAGAGGAAAGGAGACTTTGACGTCAGGCTGAGATGGGCACCCCCCAGCTGCGCGCTCTTTGTCAGTGACTGAGCTCTGTGAGGGTACCAGCCAGCCAGGCCGAAGCTCCCTATCACACAGCATTTTGGAGGTTGGGGTTTATGGTTACTTAGAACAGCAACACCTAGGCTGGACTTGAACTCTCAACCATCCTGCCCCGAACTTCATCCGGGGAGCTTGGATTACTCGGTGAGCACCAGTCAGAAGTGACACGGGTCTAAGGCAGAGCTGTACCTGCAGAGGGAGAGAGGAAAAGATGGAATAAGATGGGCCACCCCTCAGCCACCCGGCATCATCTTGGTTATACCCTCTACCTCGCTTGGACGCCACAGACAAAGCCAGCACTGTCACCCCCTTCAGTAGAGCAAGTTCTCTCCAAAGCTGTACGACCCCACGAGCTGATGTCCTTTTCTCTGGCCCGGACCCTCCATGGGGCAGGTGACAGACCTGTTGAACCCCAGCAAAGAACTCAGCTGAGCTGAGGTTCAAACTAGGCAGTGAAAATACAGAGAACCTCCCCCTCGGTCCCCACAGCTGTCCCCTGCTGTCCATTCCTCCTGCACCCACTACTGGATTTTAGATTACTTCAAATCTTTTTGTTTGTTTGTTTGTTTTGTTGTGTTGTGTTTTGGTTTTTTTTTTTTTTCCGAGACAGGGTTTCTCTGTGTAGCCCTGGCTGTCCTGGACTTCACTCTGTAGACCAGGCTGGCCTTGAACTCGGAAATCCACCTGCCTCCAGTTCAAATCTTCTTTTTCTGCCCTCTACTCATTTGGACTGTCTTACAATGTAGTATAACGAAAGATCCCAGCAGACTGAACTCAAAGCTCAGCTTCATCTGCTGGGACAAGCTATGATGTCCTCCAATGTTAGCGTTCTCATCTTAAAGAGACAGTCTCTGTCTCTCTCTCTCTGTGTCTCTCTTTCTCTCTCTGTCTCTCTGTATATCTCAGTGTCATGTGTGTGACTCAGTCTCTCTGTCTCATGTGTGTGTATATGTGCGTGTGTGTGTGTGTGTGTGCACATCTGCATGCCCATTTGTGCATGTGGAATCCAGAAGAGGACACCAGGTCCCTGCTCTCTCTCTCTCTCTCTCTCTCTCTCTCTCTCTCTCTCTCTCTCTCTCTCTCTCTCTCTTTACATAGTCTATCTCTTCTTGGTTTGTTTTTTTTTTCTTTTAGAACACTACACCCTACCCAACTAGTCATCCAATATTTGATCATTTGGATTAAACGTAACTATCACTCAGCTTCACAAATTGATTTCTGCTCACCAAGAAATGTGCAATCAAGCCACAGTATATCCAGGCCCACAGATAAGCACATCATCTGTGTGCGTTTAGATGAAAAAGCAATTAACTGCAGAGACGGTGGCCATGTCCTCCTCAGGTCTGCAAACCCGCCATAGTGAATAATTAACGGCTCCCTGTGCCCTCCTGCCCCAGCTCAGGCAGGCGCGGGTGACATTCTTCATTGTTGCCGGGCTGCCACTGCCAGGGCAGATAGTAGGCGACCCAGATGCTTCCCCATCAGGAAACTGAATCTCAGCGAAGGTCAGATGAAAGCCCGTCTGATGAATCCACTGCTTGCATGGCCCGTGAGCTGTGGATGGAGGACCACAGTGGACAGAAACCCACGCACCAGCTAAACCAACCCGGGAAGCCCACTGAGGGAAGGGCCGGGGCAGCTGCTTCCAGATGTCCATTCTCTTACAATACGGCTTGATGTTGACAAATACTATTGTTAGGTTTCCCTCCACCATGGCAGAGCACTGGTCAGAGGGAAAAGTGTTCTTCCGCCCCAACCTAGATGTGTTCAGGAACGCCTGCCACACTTTCCCCCTTCTTGAGGAGAAAGAAGAAAAGTATAAAATTAAAAGTTTCACAGTTTCTTCTCAACTAAACATGCATTTTCTCAGTGTAGAGATAGGCTATACAATTCCAGCCCCACTACTCCCAAGCCTCAGTTTTAGACAGCGTGTGTGTGTGTGTGTGTGTGTGTGTGTGTGTGTGTTTACATGCAGTATTTGTGGTATGTGTCTGCATGTGTGCACATACATGCAGTACCTGTGATGTGTGTGTGTGTGACACATACAATATCTGTGGTGTGTATGTGAAACATGCAGTATCTATGATGTGTGTGTGAAGCATCTGTGGTGTGTGTGTCTGCGTGTGTGCACACACATGCAGTATCTAATGGGGAGTGTATGTGTGCACATGCAGTATCTGTGGTGCGTGCATGTGTTGTGCACAGGAGTGTGCGTTTACTCATGTTCACACATGTAGAGTAGATTAAGAGTTCTGATTCGTCCTATCACCTCGCACCTGGCTGCCTTGAGGATCTCTCACTGAGGAGCTGCTCCTAGGCTGCCTTCTCTCTCAGGACTCTGCTTCCCGAGGGAAGCTGGGACGCAGACGCTCACCACCACACCCAGGCGTTCACATGAACACCAAGAATCCCAGTTCAGGTCGTCAGTCCTCTTACTCAGAGAGCATACGCTCTTCCCCACTGAGCTATTACCACCCTGTGATCAGGTTGGCCATTTCTTCATTAACACGTAGGGATAATAACCCCCACCACACGGAATTATGAAGACTCTATAAAATATGAGAAACTATTGTGTAAAATGCTATAAAATGCATACGAGGCAATATCAACAGCATGGAACTAATTTGAATTCTGGCATAACCAAAGAAAGATTGCCTACAATTGCTACGCTATAGTTTTTGCTGTGGTGTGATTCTTGAGAGTCAGTGTTTAACATTCAACTTACCAAGATCTTCCATTCACACACCCAGTGGACAGACAAGCGAGTAGCATGTATTCATAGGTAATTGATTTGCTTCAACACTTACTGGTCCCAAATGTCTGAAAATTAGATGATGGAGAATAAAAACCAAACTTTTTGTTACAGAAAAAAAAAAGACAGCTGCTGTGTAAAGGTGGGTGACTTTTTGTATAGTCTTCTCAACTCTGACATCAGGGGGAGGGTGTAATCATCTCTGTATTTTACATTCTCAGAGTCTTAGATGTTTGTTTACATTTCTATGGGAAGACAGAAAACACATGCTGAATATCTGGGGGACATCTCTGTTCTTCAATCATGGTGAGCAATGATAAAGAAATGTGTCCGCCATGGAAATCGGAAGTCCATAAATCATCCAGGAGACGTCATCCTAATCAAAGTGAACTGGGCCCCAGTGGTACAAAAGTGTGCTTGTGTTGCAGGAGGTAGGGACCCGCATCTCCATCGAGGAGAGCCTGAGAGTGTGTCCATCAGAATGTTGGTCATGCTTGCTTCCAAAATGGAAAAGAGAAGGGGCTGTGAAACGCATGGACGAGCCCCTCCCCACGACCAGTTTAAGGCGTCTGCTCTCTGTCCACCACGTGGGTGCTTGGTACGGAACTCACACCATCAGACAGACTTAATAGGACACACCTTTACCCACTGGGCCATATCCAATCCTGACCCTGATTTTAACAAAGATCAGACCCTAAATCATCTCTGTCCCCATCACTGTTTCAAGGTAATACTTATTTACTAAGAGTTGATGAGTGTTTTGTCTGCATGTACATATGTATATCATACGAATGCCTGGTGCCTGAGGAAGCCAGGAGGCTTGACTTCCCAGGAATAGGGGTTATAGATGGCCGTGACATGCCATGTGAGTACTGGGAATCGAACCCAGGACCCTTGCAAGAGCAGTGAGGCACTCTTAAACAAGGAGACATCTCCCCACCCCTAGAAGTATTTCACCACTTGAAGCCTTTCTATCATGCCTTCGGTGACAGATTCCAAGCAGTTTGAGACTTTTCAGCTTTGGGAATTGGGGGTGGGGGTGCATAGGTACAGGGTTTATCTGTGTGGCCCTGGTTGTCCTGGAACTCATTTTGAGACCCACCTGCCTTTGCCCACTGGGATCAAAGGCATGTGCCACGGCCACCCAGGTGAGACTTTTTAGTGCTGTACGTAGATCTGTGAGATAACTTTTACATGTGATCTGAGGTATGGGTGGCAGGTCTCATTTTTTTACTTTGTATATAAAGATCATCCTTTCCCCACGGGACTGCCTGTACTGCCCACCCCAGCCTATTTCTGGATTTAAGGTGTCAATGTGATTACTATATAGCCTTGATTATTGCCACTTTATATGTCAATTTAAAATTGGCCAGCGCTGGCCTTCCAGCTGGGTTCTTTTTCAATTGCTTCAGTTAGTTTAGGCCTTCATATATAGGTTTAACATATTAAATTTTATGAAAGTCGAAATCATATGTAATTCAGTGACTGACAGTTGAGACAACTAATACCGAAGCCAGGGGACCTACAGCTAAAAGAGTCAAGAAAAACTACGCTCTCCTGGTACCTAGGAACAGTCTAGAAAAGAATGTGTTGGGTTTTTTTTTTTAATAAATAAAAATAAAGTGTAGCTGGGTGTGGTGGTTTGTTTGCAATCCCAGGAGGCAAAGACAGAATTGACATGTCAGCCTGGTTTACACAATGAGTCTGTCTCAAATATAAATATTAATGTATTGGGGGGGTCAGAAAAGTCACACACACACACACACACACACACACACACACGCACACAGGCTCAAAGCGCGCTGGGATTTTAATCAGAAAAGAGGCTGTGCTCTTCTAGGTGAGAATTCAATGAATTTCCCTGAAGGTGAGAAAGAGGAAGTGGGGAGGGAGAGGGAAGGGGGAGGGAAAAGGAGAGGGGAGGGGGAGGCAGCAGACTGTGGTATTAGCCACAGAATCTCTTGGGCACCAGAGGCAAAGGAATGGTTTCGTGAGCACGTGGCCGCCTGTGCATCAGAATGAAGTATCTGTCAAGACAGGCAAGGAAGGGCTCACCTGTCTGACGTCTGGCCCATGAGCTGGGCTATCTCACAGCAGCAACTGCTTGAAAACCCTTTGTTGGTTTTGGCTGGTAACACACAGCTCATTATTTCTGGTTCCTGCTCTTCTTGGGGGATTTTCCCACATTTCATCAGCCTAGGAGGAAGCAATAGGAGCAGTTGTGAGAAGACAGCTTCCTGCATTTTTCCTGTTTCCTTACAAGGGAGGAAATCCTAAACCTCAAGACAGGAAAGGCTGGCTTCCCCTCCATGGGGCCCAAAGCCAAAGGCTGCTGCGCGTTCTGAGTGACTGGAGGAGCCAGGCGTCCCCTCCACTGTCCCCACAGCCAGCCCGCAGCAGCCTGGGCGTGTGTTTTTAACGATTCTCTGCACTGTTTTTTATTTATATATCCGAGTATGTGCATGGACATAACAGACACTCAAAGACCATAAAGTCAGCATCGGGCCCCGGGTGCTGGAGTTATAGGAGATCCAGCCCATCCTAAGAGATTGCTAGAAACTGAACTCGGGCCACCGAAAGAGCGGCGACCACGGAGCCACGTCTCAGCCCTCAGGGGTGGAGGCTGTTGTCTGTCTGACTGTTCTACACATCCAACAGGCTTTTGCAAGTGCTTATCTGGACAAGGTGCCTTCAATCCTTAAACAGAAAGGCCTGGTATTTGCCATGAGCCCCACTCGGAGCAGTTTTGACTTTCCTGTCCCTGTATTTGTGATAGAGAGGAGGCAGGATTGAGACCAAAGCGACATTCTCTCAACTGCTGTGTGTCCATAGCTCAAGATGTATATTGCCATACATATAACAACTTATGGATTAACTGTTACGTACAGGAAAATGGTGCTTGTTGAAAGACAAGTGACACGGGTTTTCTACTCACGGAATAAGGTTTACCCTCAATTTTACTTTTAAAAGACATATTTAATTTTAAAATTACAGTGCATGCTTGTATGTGTGTAGTGTATCCCACAATGCGTGTGTGTGTGTGTGTGTGTGTGTGTGTAGTGTATCCCACAATGTGTGTGTGTGTGTGTGTGTGTGTGTGTGTGTGGTAGCACTTGCAGGAGCCGGTTCTCTCCCTCCACCACTCATGTCCCAGGGATCGAACTCAGGAACCAAGTGCCTCTGCCTGCTGTCTTAGTCAGTGTTCTGTTGCTATGAAAAGAAACCAAGACCACAACAACTTTTAAAGGAAAGCATTTAACTGGGCTGGCTTACAGTCAAGTAAACTAAAAGTAAAGTTCATTACTGTCATGGCGGGAAGCATGGTGGTACACAGGCAGACATGTTGTAGACCAGCAGCCGAAGAGTTCTACATCTGGATTGGCAGGTAGCACGAAGAGAGAATGACACTGGGCCTGGCTTGAGCTTCTGAAGCCTTAAAGCCCACCCCCAGTGACATCCTTCCTCCAACAAGGCCACACCCACTCCAACAAGGCCACACCTCCTAACAGTCCCACTACCTATAGATAGGCCTATGGGTACCATTTTCATTCAAACCGCCACAGCTGCTAAGCCATCTTGCTGGTCCTTAAAAACATTCCTCAGAGAAGTTATAGTTTATAACGGCCAGTTGTGGTGGTGCCTGCCTTTAATCCCAGCACTTGGAAGGAAGAGGAGGTAAATCTCTGTGAGTTCGAGGCCAGCCTCCTGGTCTACACAGTGAGCTCCGGGGTGTCAAATGCTAGATAGTGAAACTCTATCCCTAAAATCAAAAATTTAGATAAGGAAACAAACATGATCAAAGAACTACTGGAAGTATTTCTTTTTACGCATACTATTTTTTGAATGTATGTATGTATGTATGTATGTATGTGTATGATGTGCACCCAGTACATGCATCAGACTCCCTGAAACTGGAGTTACAGACAGCTATGAGCCTCCATGTGGGTGCTGGGAAGCTGATCTGTAAAAATCGAGTTCTCTCCATCACTGAGGCATCTCTGCAGCCCGAAATGTTTATTCTTCTAGGTGGCAAAGGGCGTTCACCATGCCGCATTCAGCTCTACATACAAAATATTGAGGTGGAGAAAGACGCAGATGCAGTGTCTCCCGTGCCTGTTTGCTTGGCTTTGAGCTGACGCAGCACACAAGGTGGTGCGCAGTTTCTTCCTCCAACAGTTGCTTCCCGGGGGGTTGAGGAAGATTCATACTCAAGAAGCCAAAAATGTACAGGACTCGGAGGTAGGAAACTGCAAGACTAACAAGTTTGGAAGCAGGGGGAGCAGTCAGTAGAGGGAGGAGACGCTTCGTGGAGCTGACCGGGAGTCCCGTAGGGCCCTCCCGGGCTGCAGCTTCCAGAATGGCTGCCGTGGGCTCTCCAAGGCAGCGGCTGCCTTCGACTCTCCCAGGCTCCTGTACACACATAAACCTCACAAAGCTACTGGCTGACCAGACTCCACTTGCTTGGAATCCGTTCTGTTCTGCTGTGCGCGCTACCTGGAGTGAACAGACGTGTGTTCACGTCTCCGCAGGAAAAGCCAGACAAGATCAAATGTAGATTCGCAGCCTTGGACAGGCAGCGGTGTTTGCCGGCGGTTCCTTATCTGCCAGTCTAGACAAGAGGCTTTCGCTTACCTAACAAGCCAAGCTCGCTCCTCGGTTGCGGTGGGCTTGCCATGGCCACAGGGGAAGCTGTGGCAAGACTGGACAGACAGCTGGCAGCCTGCACCTGCCGCCTTGAGCGAAGGTCAAGAACAAAAGGTCCCTGTTCGCTATCTGCAGCTGCGGAGAGCCCACAAGCTACAGGTTGCTCTGGCAACGCCACACAAACACCCCGGATGTGAAAGGGGCTTCCCTTGCTCCACTTAGCGTGAACTGTACGTTTCTAAAGTTGGAATTTTTAAGTCCTCCATGGAAGTTGACTTTGATGAGTGGAATTTCCACAGAAGTATGAAAGGATACGGAAGTTACCAAGATTTCACTACGCCCATGTCTTCATTAGGCAAAAAACAGAAGTAAACGTAAATGACTTGAACGCATATCGAAGCCTTAACAGGTAAGGATGGAGATAATCCAACCCAGAGACTTAAACGCTGGACAGAGAAATTAAAACTGTCGTCTGTACGATCTGCTCCCTGGATGCCCTCTCCGCTGCTCGGTTAAGGGAGAATTTTACTCATAAGCCCCGGCCACATTTATGAAATGACTTCCTTTTAATAAAGTGGAAAATAGAATTTTGCATTTCTAGAAAAAAAAACCTATTTTAACTCAAGTGAACGGGGCCCAAATCAAAAGGACATATTTTCCTCACCTTTGTGTAAGAGTCCATTTAAATAAAGTCTCTCTCTAAGGCCTGTCTTGTGGTATAATATACCTTTTCATAAACAGATTATCGAATCATTCTCATCTGCAGCAACTACTACCCGATCTCCCCCAAGACCATCCTAATTCCAAAATCCCAAAGCAAAGGCACATCTTTTTGTTTTGTTTTGTTTTTTTGTTTTTTTCGAGACAGGGTTTCTGTGTAGCCCAGGCTGTCCTGGAACTCACTTTGGAGATCAGGTTGGCCTCTAACTCAGAAATCTGCCTGCCTATGCCTCCCAAGTGCTGGCCACTACTGCCCGGCGCAAAGGCACAACTCAAAGACCAAAAGACGCATGGTTTATCATGAAGGAGTGCTTGCTGTGTGTGTATTTGTAGGCCATGAGGGCACTAGTGTTCACGGGGGTCCCCTGAGGCTGGAGCTACAGGCAACCCAAAGGCAACCGTGTTCTTACCCACTGGGCCATCTTTCCAGCCCCTAGGAGCGGATACATTTTAATCACATAGAAATCGCAGCTTATGGTCCTCAGTTTTCCGTCTTTCCTCTATAAAAAGACGACCATCCTCAAATATCTTTTCCAGCCATTTAATTTTTTATAAACAGCTGATTATCTTCTAAGTTATTGCCCCTCTAGGCATGTGGTGGTGAACTAGGCGTTCCAGCTTGCGGTTGCTATGGGAACACTGTTTACGTTTGAAAGGTAGAGACAGATAAGGTAACGAGATAAACGCCCTGATGGAGACATGCCAGGGACAGTAGATGTGATACAGCTTATAGTTCTTAAAAATATTTTAGCGTGTTTAATGTCCATGTGTTCATGTGGGCATGTGTAGACTACTGTGCTGCTGTTTTTAACAAAATCTCAAATGTTTGATTTCACCTATAAAGAGCCAGATGCTGGGGTGGGGAATGGGGGAGGGGTAAGCCTGCTAGCTCAGAGTGGCAGAGAAAGCTCCCTGCTGGCCTTCCTCCTCAGTCAACATCCCAAAAGGAAAAGGAAGCCCTCCTTCTCCACACCACCTCAAAAACCCTCCAAACCCATGTCCCTCCCTTCTACTTCCTGAATGTCTCTCTGCCCTTCCTCTGACTTCCTCTCACACTCTATGGTTTTCCCTGTCAACTGGTTGCTTGACTGATGGTTGATGTTATTTAACCTATTTGCAATAAACAGAAAGAAAGCTGTTGGATTAAAGGTGTGAGCTAAGGCTGAGCCACACCACAACTAGAAACAGGTCTTTCCAGTAAACACAGTCTCGGAGTTCACAGTGTGGTCAAATAACCCTACAAGCGCGTGCTCAGGGAAGTCAGGGCAGTTCTTGTCATCTCACCACAAGGATTCTTCCGATCAAACTCAGGTCCTTGGGCTTGGCAGCCGGTGCCCTTTCCTGCTGAGCCACCTCCAGCCTGTGACGGACCAAAGTGTCCCTCTCAGGCTCAGGGGTTTGAACACTTCACCCCCCACTCGATAGTGCTGATAGTGCCGTTTGGGAAGGCTTTGGAGGTGTGGTCTTACTGGAAGAAGTAGTCACTAGGGGCGGGCTTTAAGGGTTAAAGGCCATGCGCCATTCCCAGCCTGCTCTCTGCTCTCGCAGAGTTAGAAGGATCAGGATATAAGCTCTCACCTTGCAGTCTCAATGCGCGTTCTTGTCTTGATGGCTCTCATCCCTCTGGGACTGTGAGACCAAATACACCCTTCCTTCTATGACACCTTGGTCGTGGTGTTTTATCATAGCAATAAAAAGTCACTGATATGGAAGGAGCCCAGATATCCCTCAAAAGAGGGATGGATACAGAAAATGTGGTATATTTATACAATGGAGTACTACTCAGCAATTAAAAATAATGAACTCATGCAATTTGTAGGTAAATGGTTAGATCTGGAAACTATCATCCTAAGTGAGTTAACCCACTCACAAAAGAATACACATGAAATGCAATCACTGATAAGTGGATATTAATGAGCCCAGAAGCCCTAAATACTCAAGGCACAATTAGCAAGTCAAATGACTCCCAAGAAGAAAGGAGAGGACCCTGGGCCTGTAAAGATTGGATCCAGTTTTGTAGACCCAGAACAGAGAAATCTGGGGGGGGGGATGATTGGGGAATAGTTGGGGGGGGGAGAGGAATTATGGGACATATGGTGGGGGGGGGACTGGGAAAGGGGAAAGCCTTTGGAATATAGAAAATAAAAATTAAATAAAAAAAAAAGTCACTGATACTTGAAGTGACATTTCCTTAGAAATAAGAATGGCTCAAAAGCATTGACCTAAGTAGCAGGTGGCAGAAGGGAGGGCGGAGAGATCTTGAAACAAAGGAGGTCCCAGAGAGGGTGGACAAGGTACAATACCCAGGAAACAATGTACTCTATCTTTCCAGATCACGTTAGTCTCCACAGATCACGGGATTGTGGACACGGAGGGAACAGGGGCAGCACAGATGGGAGAGAAGAAAGCCTTAGACTGCCATCAGTCTGGGATCTACCACACCCAGATCTTTGATGGGTGAGTATAGGGGTGGGGGAGGGGAGCAGCAGGGTAAGACAAAGAACAGTGAAGTGTTGTGGCATTTGACAGCGCCGCCTGCTCAGCATCCAGTCTTCCCTCGAAGCCAGAAAATTCACCACCATTCGCTGTAGGCGGCAGTAGGTCTTGACCTGTGAGTCCCAGGCCCTTTGGGAGTTGCATATTAGACATACTGAACATCACATATTTACATCACAATCCATAAAAGTATCAAATTATGGCTATGAAGTAGCAATGAAATAATTTTATGGTGGGGCGGGGTCACCACGACAAGAGGAATATATTATTACAATATATATAATTGTATATATATAGTATACATATATATAATATATACTATATATATATATATATATATATACACAATATATATAATATAACATTACAGTGTTGCAGCGTCAAGAAGGGTGAGACCTTCCTCTAGGGGAAAGATATATTCCTAATGCCTGGAGACCTGGATCAAAACTGGTACCTTTATTGGGAAATCCAAATCAGAAATGATGGCAGAGCCGTGGTGGCCATACCATAGCAGAATCGGGACCAGGCGTGGCCTTGTCTGCTGCTGTTGGCCAGCCTGTTTCTGCTCCTTTCAAACTTCCTTAGACTGCCAATTATTTTTAATATATTTTAAAAACTGAAGCAAGACTTAGAAAAGTCACCCATCTCACTTGTGCTTCGTGAGACAGAACCATCTTTGAGACCACCAAGAACGAGATACAAAAGTCTGTCTGCACCGTTAGAGAGCCTTGCTTCTGAAGTCTGCTTTTAAGATTCCTTTTCTGCCTGAGTTAGGCAGTTAATTTTTGGCTAAGTCAGAATGTAACCCAAGGATTCCCACTTGTAGTGATCATTCATCAACTGTAAACCTAATGGACTTTGCAAACTGGTCAGGAAATGAGGGTCCAAGATCCTTTCTCCTTATAGCTGGGGCTCAGGTGAACAGGAACCAAATTAGGATTTGCAGGAACTTTTTGCGAAAGGGTTTCACTAAACAGCCCGGCTGGCCTTGGACTGGCAGTGATCCTCTAGCCTTCGGCCTGTTGGTCTTAAGGGCACGCTAACGTCATCACTTTAAAGCACTGAAGAATGAAGGCTTCAATTATAAATCTCTGTGTTTGGGAAATAACTCCAAATTAATTTTCTTTAGGATCCCTAACATAAAACTATCTAATCTGCTGTTTTCCACGGACGGCTATTACAAGAGATGTGGCCTTCCCTAGAGAGGAGAAATGAGGTCTTTCGTTTCTGAAGCCTGATGGTGTCTGGGAATCAGCACCAGATACAGGGGGCGCCATTATATAGCACTTAGTTAACAACTGCTATGAATACCATCTAACCTAAGGACCACTTTAACAGAAACTGGTTTGCTCTTTGGGAATTTTTATTTTGTTTTAGACAAGGTCTATGGAACCTGGCTGTCCTGGCACTAGGTATGTAGTCTAGGCTGCCCACAAACTCAGAGATCCACCTGTTTCTGCCTCGCCAGTGCTGGGACTGAAGGTGTGTGCCACCATGCCTGGCCATTTTATTTTTTTGATGGCAATTCCTTCTACTGCTAGGGCTCTACCTCCAAAGCCTGCGAGCAGATTCTTCTGGCTCCTACTTCAAAATAATAATTCTCCTTGTAAGTTAATAAAATTGCACAGGCACGCAGGCACCCACCTCTGCTGCTAGTCTCTTGTCTGAATGACTGTGTCTCTACCTTCCTCACTACACACCGGAAACACTATTACCTAACGTGAAACTAGTTCCAAACTAGTTTCCACATGAGACTACAAACCCAATCCAAATGAGGGGTGGGGAAGAAACGAAGACTTGGCGAGACCCAGAGAGATTGCAAGCTTATCTCTGAGGTATCCTGCTCGTCCTCACTCAGATGCAGGAGCCCCAGGCTCGCCCTGACTGTACAGAAGGTCCAGAGGCTGATGAATGTGGGCCTGAACACAGTCAGGGACAGCCTGCTCCAGTCAGCACCGATCCCTGGGGAGAAGGGCTTGCTGCCCAGCATGGTCCCTAAGACTTCCACACACATGCCAGGTGTCACTCAACACACACACACACACACACACACACACACACACACTCACCTCAACACACACACACACACACACACACACACACACACTCACCTCAACACACACACACACACACACACACACACACACACGCACACACACACAGTATAATTGTTTTAAAAATGTTTTTAAGTAAAGACACCTAAACTTGGCAATTCTAGAAGTGTCAAAGTCTGTAGCTCTGACAGAGCTTCACTAACTAATGCTTATCTTTCTTTTCTTTTTCGTTTTTCGAGACAGGGTTTCTCTGTGTAGTTCCGGTTGTCCTGGAACTCTCACTCTGTCGACCAGGCTGGCCTCGAACTCAGAAATCCGCCTGCCTCTGCCTCCCAAGTGCTGGGATTACAGGTGTGAGCCACCACCGCCCGGCAACTAATGCTTATCACACTCAAGGCAACAGAGACTGATCAAGAACTGTTCTCATCAAAACAACAAAATAAGATTGAGCCTTAAAGTATCTCAGACTCCAGGAAATCCCAATTTTGGATCAATCAATGCTATATATATTTATGGATAACTTCGTTAGGAATATGAAAGTGAGCTGAGCGTGGTGGCACACGCCTGTAATCCCAGCACTTGGGAGGCAGAGGCAGGAGGAGTTCTGAGTTCGAGGTCAGCCTGGTCTACAGAGTGAGTTCCAGGACAGCCATGACAGGACTATACAGAGAAACCCTGTCTCGGAAAAAAAAAAAAAAAAAAAAAAAAAAGGAATATGAAAGTGACCCAAGTATGGTGGTGCACATCTGTAGTTCCAGCACTCCAAAGGCAGAGGTAGGCAGATCTCTGAGTTAGAGGTTAGCCTTGTCTACAAAGCTAATTCCAGGACAGCCAGAGCTACACAAAGAAAGTCTGTCTTAAACAACAACAACAACACAAAGAATATCAAAGTGATCTTTAAAATCAATTATAATAGCATGACACTGTTATAACATTCTAATAAAGCATTTATACTCCTATACTGCTTACTTGATTTATGTATTATACATGACAGAGCAAACAAACAAACAAAAAGCACAGATACTTTCTCTATAAAACATTTAAAAATACTTTGTTTACTCTTGACGCACACCTATTGCATCGTCTCTGGTATTTGTTACACAACGTTTTAAAAAAATGAAAGTCTCATATAAAAATAGTTATTTTTCTTCATACTAGTGGGCTTTCAAATTACCTGGATGTTACATGCAATGCACAGAAGTTCCTTAACATTTAGAAAAACGTGAGAAACCGGTGTTTTATGGCTGTCACACTTTATGCTTGGTAACTCATATTCATTTATACTTCTAAAATTACACATTCTGTAAGTATAAAAGTTTTTCTTAAATACATTTTAAAAATTTGTAACGTGTAGCATCCTGGCAAGATGACTTCTTTAGAAACAAGGACAATGTGTGAAGTCAACATTTTAAGTATTCCTCTATAAATAAATACTTCAAGCGTCACGGGAAGGAAAGATGCATAGGACAGGTGAAGTCTTCTGACGTCACCAGTGCAGGCATCTGGTCACTTGACCCCTTATGAAGCTGAAGGACTTTAACACAAAATAGAACTTCCCACAGGGATACTGTGTCTACAAAGTGAAACAGAAAGGCTATCGCCTTGGACTCAAATAGTTCCGGTGTGTTTTTATTGAAGTGGTTTTTAATCTAACTTATCTTTTAACTTAAACATTCCTGAATGTTTAAGTTAACATTTGAACATTTCCTGAAAAATGCCTGAAAAAGGCATTTTTATGCTAGTAACTTTGGCCTTATTTTTAAAATATTTGGAATGCTGTAATCAACCCCTTCCCTCATTCTAAAACCTATATGCATAACGAAGTTATAAATATATACATATTCTCAAGAACCATAAAAATATTTAATTTTTATAAGCTTAAATAATTACCGAATGTTAATACAAAATACATTAATACCTGTATAATTTTACGTTTATAAAAATTTTTTCTCATAGCAGCAGCATTCATATTGCAAATGAAATATGACCAAATGACATTGCACAGGGGCTCTGACAGCAAATCAGCCTGTCCAGCTGCAGTGTCCTCTGCAGAGAACATCTGTCTCGACCTACAGAAGAACAGTCCTCACCGAAGCCTTGCCGGGGTAGTACCTGACCCTTACAAACATCTGCATGTCTCCTCCGTGCAACTGGCAAGGTTTATTAAAATATCCCCCCAAGGTCTGAGTTACTTTTATGCCCAGAATGGCTCAGTTCATAAGTAAAATAACCATATTAATGAATAGTATTTATAATTGAATTACATGAACTTATTATTAAGGATTAACTTAAGTTTCTCACACACACACACACACACACACACACACACACACACATACACTTTTCCCCCAGAAAAGGATTGACATGAAACTTGAAGCCCTCCCTCTCAAACACTCATGTTCAGCTTGTTTTTGTTGAGCTCACGTTCCAGATTGCCAATCAAAGTATCAATGCTTTCTTGTAGATCTCTGAGGTTAGCTTTCTGATCCTCCATGGACTCAACGGTCTGCACCGCCAAGTATGACTGAAACGTGCAGCCTCCTGACACGGTCCCGCCGTCTGCTCCATTGGTTTTGCGACAGTGCCTACGTTCTCCATCTTCTAAGGGAATGTCATCACAATCCAAACCCTTGAAAGTGTCTCTTGTATTTAAAGAGTAGCTCCCCCCGCAGCTGCTCCAGTCCCCCGCATAGCGGTTACTGAGCGGGCTGTCTAGCCGGGCCGGCCTTGGCCGCAGCACCCGGGATGAGTCTGTACTGCTCAGATTTAATACGCATGGCCGCTCCTTCTTTCGCCTCAAGTAATTCGGAGAAGTCGACTGCTCCAGGCACGGGCTGTCTCTGGGTTCTTTGACACTTAAGCGTTGCACTAGAAGTGAACAATACATGTGCTTTAGTGACAGCCAACGGCTTTAAAATGACAGAGCAATGAAGCCATTTAATAATCAACTACAAACATGCGCTTAACAGAGACATGCATTCTATCGGAAGAAAGTATCCCACAGTAATTTTTCTACCACACATATAATTAAGATTAGGCGTACAATGCAGGACAACATTGGGGGATGCTACTTCATGCTGAACAATAACGTTCCCCGTCAAACGCCCAACGTTGATTAATTTTCTGTGTAAGTTAATTGCTATCTAGCCGTAATTCTAAGCAAATAGCTTCTCTTATAGTAAAGACTACAGCAAAAAGCAGGCAAGGCGTAGTGTACAGACAGCAGGGAACAGGAAGTTCCTCTGAACAAACATCTAGCAGAGGCAAAGGCATCTAAGGGGGCCGCTCTAGCTCTGGCCTCCGAGGGCCCCTGTACAATAGTTATTAGCAGGGTGTCATCATTCACCAAGCAGCCCAAATCTCACTTTGATACAACGCATGACGACTAAGCCTAGCCCAGGTTACCTGAGGGTTACACAGCATTAGCTACTAACCGTCTTCAGTTTATTTTTTTGGCCTGGAAATAGCACAGATATTTTATTTTCCAATTACGATTAGAGATTTAACAATGTCAAATAACATTCTTTGTATTTAAACTACTCTGCTCTGAGACAAGGCACATTCTATCTCCTTACATTGAACTGGCCGTACAGAAGGCGACAGGCACGGGGGACTTCATACAAAACAAGGCTTACGTCGCTTACTGAGAACGGACCATTTGTCTAAGGCTACAGAGTGCTAAGCCGTAGTTACTAAAGAGTCTCCACATTAGCTAGGTCTTTCTGCTTCTTTATTCTGTTCTGCTCCCCCTCACAGATCCCTCACTAAGATAAGGGGCTTTCGTCGCCATTGCAACTCTGAATGAAGCTTTATTAACAAAAGAAAACAGCTTAAGAATGACACACGTGTCCTAGTGTTCCAGACTTAAGTATCCCCAACATCTGACAAAGATATTTTACTTACAGTTACATTTCAACTTTGACTTTGGTCAAGCATTTCTATTTCTTACATTTTTTAAGACTTATGTTGTGTCTGAGTGTTGTGTGTGCAGGTATGCACCGTGTACCAGATGTGCCGGGTACCAGGGAAGAACAGAGAGGTCATGCTATCTTATCCTGCTGCTGCCTTGCTTTCTACCCATCATCCTCTGCGCTGTTCCCACTGGGCCTGAAGGTTTGTCAAGGAATCCACAGCACCCCAGTAGTCTGGAGGGAAGCTTATTTTTCTTTTGCTCAGCCAGGACTCTATATTCGAACTCCACTTTTACACAGTATCTTGGAAGAATACTCAAGAAACCAATTAAGTCATTTGACGTTAAACTAAGAACTCAATTTCTGAAATACCAATGTCACTATCTTTTTAAGCTATTGATACATCTTCCTATAAACTTGTATGGAAAATGGCTGATCTCGCCGTATGGAGAAGCTCTGGCTTCCCCTACACTGCTGACAGGCTGTTTTCAAGAGAAAGAAGGGAAATCGTAGATGACTAAGGCTGCGGAAAGTGTGTCAGAGAGCGCTGAGGAGCAAGAAATGTAACCTCTCCCTAGGTTTTGGGCCAGCAGAATTTTATCTTTACTTCATAGAGCTATGGTAGGTGACTGTAATTGCCAGGAGCTCTAGCAGGAACTAAGAATGATAAATATCATCTATGACCTTACAAACTTTATAGCCTGGTAAGAAACAGGAAGCCCTGCCCCTGATGTATTCCTCACGGTGAATGTCAGTCCTTGGTTTTCACAGGCCCAGTAGCCATGCCTTATTTACACGATGTCTGCCTTCCTGAAAGTCCACAGCAGGCAATTTAGAGGGGAAAACTACTGTTTCCTCTCATCCTCTGCCCGCTTCTGTCTTTTGTCTAGGGCACTTTCAAGGAAAATAACAAGTTCTAGAGAAAGGTTATTATTACAACCAGCAACAAAAGCCCTTGGAATAAGATGCTGAACATAATAAGACCATCGTGTACGTTATCATTTAAAGTACAGTCAGTGGGCTAGAGAGGCTGCTGAGGCGAAGTGTGCTGGCGGCAGCCCCGGCGTGTGCCCCGGGCCAATTCCCAGCACCCACGCGGCTGCGACAACCGTCTGCAGCTCCAAGCACAGACATCTGACACCTCCGTCTGCCTGCCGCAGAGATGCACACATGTGAAGCAAAAACACACATGCAGGTAAAGCACGCATATAAAACACATCTTAAATAACTACAATGTAGCCAGTAGTAAATCTGTTTAAATTTATATACGCACATGCGGCACATAGAGGTAGGGTAGGGCTGGATGACGGCTCGGCGAGTAACTGTCCTCTGACCTCAAATGCACAATCACATCCGCACCCACACACATATAAGTAAATAAAATGTAAAAACCAAACTGTAAAACCTTTTATCGTGTGTGTGTTTTGCTTGCATGTATGTCTGTGCGCCTTGTGCATGCCTGGTGCCCGTAGAACTGAGAGGAGGATTTCAGAGTCCCTGGTACCAGAGTTCTAGACGCTGCGAGCCACAGGTGAGTGCTGTGGACTGAGCCCCTGGAAGGGCAGCAAGCGCTCTACTGCAGAGCCGTCTCCAGCACTGAGCAAACAAGTTTTCAAGGCCAAAATATCAGAGATAATTGGTAGCGCGAGTGGCCGTAATTTAAGAGTAATGGCCGGAGGTGACGTGGCGGCCGGAGGTGACTTGGCGGGAGCGCGCGCGCGCTTGCTGCTCTTCCGGAGGACCCGCCTCTGGAAGCTCGAAATGCCTGGTTTTTGTTTTTTTTCAAAGATTTATTTATTATATGTGACTACACTGTAGCTGTCTTCAGACACCCCAGAAGAGGGCATCAGATCTCATTACAGATGGTTGTGAGCCACCATGTGGTTGCTGGGATTTGAACTCAGGACCTTCGGAAGAGCAGTCAGTGCTCTTACCCGCTGAGCCATCTCTCCAGCCCTCGAAATGCCTGCTTAACCCATGCTGCAGGGGGCCCGACGCCATCTTCTGACCTTCTCAGGCTCCCATATGCACGAGCACATCCATAAGTGAAAAATAAATGTTCAAAATACACAAAGAATAGGCTTAAAAAGAAAAACAATTTTCTTCAAAACTAAGTGAAGGCGAGAAACTGGATATTATGTGGTAAAAAGCTGTGCTGGGCACCTTTGGGACATCTTGGTACTTAATTGTCACACCTTAGGGACGTCTTGGTACTTAACTGTCACACAAAGTCTATGAGCTCGTGAGATGGAACACAGTAACATCTACAGTTATAAAGAGCTTCCCGAGGTCGGAACGCCCTAAGTGGTACAACCAGCACTTGAGGCAGCTTTCACTCAGCCCAAAATATATACGATGGCTCAAACGTCTACAACATTATGAGCAGACACAAAATATAAACAGAACACAGTGCAGGGCCGGTCTCAGTCCCTCAGTACCGAAAAAGCAAAACTCTAGGTTATTCTCCCACAGTCGTATCTGGGCATCTTAAGCATGAGCTAATCCACACACCCCGCTGCTGCTAAAGAAATGTACTCCGGAGAACCCTTTACCTGGCCAGAGCTGGAGCAGGTAATGAAGAACCTCGATGTGTTTCTTAAAATCCAAAGCACTTGCAAGCTCTTCAGAGTCGCTGAAGACGCGGTTGTTGTGGGTCGAAGCCTCCTGCCTTTCGTTGAGAAGCACCGGTCCAAAGCACACGGCCAGGTTCTGACACGTCATCTTATTCACCTCGTGGTAAGAAGCCACCAGCTTCAGATGATCTAACAACATCTTCAGGGTTGCCTGAGTACGTCCAAACATAATTCAACCCAGTAAGTGGTTAGATGTCTATATAACACACTTAGTAATATCGTCTAAATTCCAACGGGCCTCCCTAGGAAAATACTGATCTCCTATCAGCTCCGCCCTCCTCCCTCTCTGAAGTGTCAACAGCAGCTGTGGCAATGGGGAGGAGAAGTCATGTTAAATACCCATGAGCCTCGGGGTCCAAGTGGGGACTGCTACCCTGGGTAGCCTGAGGTAGCGACCACAGGTTGTGGCAGTCCTCTGGGAAAGGATGGCTTTCGAAGGCCAACGTGTTTCTCCTGTTTTCCCATCATGCTTTTTAACTTATAAATATTTTAAGTAGTCAAAATTATAAAAGGGGGAAAAACAGAAAAACTGGGAGGGATGTACTGTATGAAAGAAGATTAAAAGTTAAAAAAGAGAGAGATAAAGAGTGACTTTTTTGAAGTAGTAGTATATTTCATCATCATCTTAATAAGCCTTATAAATTATATTTATAACTTGTTTAAAATCGTAATTCATAAGTAATTTATAAATTGAATTAATTTCTTTATAAATTATATTAAACAAATGGATGTGAATTTAAAACTGCTCATTACGGTCTGGAGAGATGACTTAGTGGTTAAGAGTGTTTGCTGGCCGGGTGGTGGTGGCGCACGGCTTTAATCCCAGCACTTGGGAGGCAGAGGCAGGCGGATTTCTGAGTTTGAGGCCAGCCTGGTCTACAGAGTGAGTTCCAGGACAGCCAGGGCTATACAGAGAAACCCTGTCTCGAAAAAACCAAATCCAAAAAAAAAAAAAAAGAGTGCCTGCTGCTCTCTCGGAGAACAGGAGGCCAGTTCCTAGCACTTACATCAAGCAGCTCGCAATGGCCTGGAAATCAGCTCCAGGAAATCTGGCGCCCTCCTCTGCTGTGGGTACCAGGCATGCGTGTGGCGCTCATACACACACTCAGCACTCACACACACACACACACACACACGTAAGATGAACTAATAAAATCTTTAAACAAAAGTTAGAAGGCACATTCATGCCTGGGCTAAAGTGACACACAGAAAACATAAAACTGATTCTTGGAGACATTTAAGAAGCAGTAAAGGCAGACCCACCTGCCACCACGTCGGAGTCCCAAATCACCAAGATGGTGGCGCTTACATAGCTAACATGTGTGCTAGGCCTCGGGGAAACGTCTACCAAGCGGGGAAACGTCTACCAAGCATACTTGCCTTCTCGACGTCTGGCAGGCAGTCCAGGAGGCCAGCAGTAAGCCTGGAGTCGCCGGACTCATTCTCACAGCCGTGCGATGACATTTTCAAGGGGCTTTTCGCCATAGTGTCTAGCACGGCCTCGTACAACTGCTTGGTTATTAGGGGAGAAGGAAGCTCTCTCAAATAGTCTTTGAGAACACCTGGGAATCAGACCAGAGACAGCGGTGATGCATCCTCACAGTCCAGCAAGTGAACTCTTTAACAGTGCAAACATCATGGCACTCAACTTTAACACCCTGGAGAATGATATGAAGGACAACGTAGACGGTATTATCACACAACACTGGTGACTGACTCATATTCCTGGAAGCTGCTTTAGTAGCTAGCTTTGGTTGGAGCATGCTAAAAGACAGACTAATTCCCATAGTTCTGTTATGCTGTGATAAAAACTGTCTGGACACACAAGCCCTGAGGACTGGCCCTGGCCCCTGCACATACAAGTTAAGAAAGGAGGAAATACAAATGTTGGCTGTAAACCATTAAATCATCCTCATTCTGACCTTCAACATTTTTAAGGGATACTGAAGGGGAACCATCAGTCCAAAGCCTTTGTACATCACAGAGGGACCTCAATGACTCTCCCCTCTAATGCTGCACATGAATCTTAAACAGATATACCAGATCATTAATCTCTAGTGCTACGTTGTTACACAAAAGGAGAAAGATCATACCTCACACCAAGCAAATTAAAACAAAAGTCTCTGGGCATGGCGTAGAACGCCTTTAATCCCAACAGTGTTGGAAGCAGAGGCAGACTGGTCTCTGGGAGTTCGAGGTCAGCCTGCTTTACAGAGTGAGTTCCAAGACAGCCAGAGCTGTTACACCTAGAAACCTTGTTTGGGGGGTGGGGTGGGGGGTGGGGTGGAAACCACAAAAACAAAAGGAAAATGGAAAAAAATTAAAACAAAGGTCAAGAGCAAAAAGCATCACTATAAAAGAGAAGCTTGAAAAAAATATTATCCATGGCTGGAGAGATGGCTCAGTGGTTAAGAGCACTGACTGTTCTTCCAGAGGTCCTGAGTTCAATTCCCAGCAACCACATGGTGGCTCACAACCATCTGTAATGGGATCTGATGCCCTCTTCTGGTGTGTCTGTACTCATATACATAAAATAAATAAATTTTTTTTAAAAAAACTATAAGAAGTTTATTAAGAGAAGCCTGAAGAATACTATCTACAGTAAGTTTATTTTCAAAAGCATTTGTGATTCAGCAGGAAGAGGAGAAGGTAAAACATGATTCTTGGCCGGGTTTCGTTCAAGCTTTCCCATCCAAGTGGGGCTTCAAGATATTGCTTGAAATAGGGGGACACTGGAGGAATTACAGTCGAGCAGGTAGGAGAAAGACTGTCTACGGGACAGGCATGTTAGCGCCATACAAAACTCTGAGAATGAACGAAGAGCTCTGAGAAAGAGCAAATGAAAGGTGGCACTACTCAGGGCGTGTGAGCCTAGAGAGCCGAACGGGAGGGTCATCTTCTGTTACACTGCAAATTCCATAATGGCCTGATGGGGTAGCCCTGTCTCCTACCCCAAAGTGTGTGTGTGTGTGTGTGTGTGTGTGTGTGTGTGTGTGAGAGAGAGAGAGAGAGAGAGAGAGAGAGAGAGAGAGAGACAGACAGACAGACAGACAGACAGAAAGACAAGGGAAACAATAAGCAATGTCAAGCGATGACTAGGAAATGACCCCAAAGGGAAGAGCTCCCTCAAACATGACTAAGGAAGAGAAATAAAAGGCGCCATGTGGTGAGGAACAGTGGTGTTGGGATGAGGAGAAAGACATGGATGCCCCAAGGAAGACAAGGAAAAGCTGCTTCAAGACAGACCCTGAGGCATCAGAGGAAGAGCAGTAATAACTAGGTTAGATAAGAATGCCCATAAATACCGCGGGGAACAGTCTGGTCCCGTCCAGCCCCTGCATGGGGACCTCCTGCCAGGGCCCCTGAATTTATAAACGAATCCCTCCTGTGAGTCTACGGCAGAAGGGTTTTGTAGCTAGGTATAGGAGACAATGACTTAGAGGCAGTGAGAGATAAGGACAAAAAGAAAAAAAAAAAGACTCATCTGAAAAGAAAATCAGCTGTCTTGGCAAGCAGTCACAGGGAACAAAGGCCAGTCAGAGAGCTGGTCAGGAGACAAATGGGCAGGAAGAGAGCAGAAAGGCCTCCAAGGCCCAGGAGAGAGGGGCCGTGATCAGCTGGGGACATCCCCAGAGAAGAAAGCAGAGCCGCCTGAGAAGCCAGCAAGGAGTGGAATCACTTCAAGATGTCTGGAAGATCATTTGTATCCAACGCCAAGGGAGGCGGGGAGTGGGAAGGGTGGAAATGGAAAAAAAAAAATCCTAACAGCCAGGTGGAAGCAGAGGGCACGGCTCCCATCCACTGGGAGGCGAGGAGGCTGGGGCCCGCGGGTGAGACACGGGACGCCAAGGCACTAAGGGGACACTGGCGGATAAGTGGCTGGGGACAAAGGAGAGAGGCAGAAAGAAGAGAGGACAAGTGGAGAGAGAAAGAGAGAGAGATAAGAGAAAAAAGCAACCCCAACACATTAGCCCCACAAAAAATTAAATACTTGAGGGAAAGTAGACAGTGCAAAACTTTACTCAGGAAACCAACAGTCCAAAAACAAAACAAAACAAAACAAAACAAACAAAAAGGCAACTACATCCCATGTTTCCACACCAGAAGATAACATTGAGAAGATAATGAAACTCCCTAAATTGATTACAGAATCAATGAAGATCCTACCAAAATCCCAGCTAGGAGCTGGGGGTGTAACTCAGGGGTAGACTATTTATTTAGCATACATAAGCTGTGAATTTGATCACCATTATTACCAAATAAAAAATAAAATAAAATCCAGCTACCTTTGTCACAAAAATTTATAAACTTATCCTATGGGCTAGAGAGAGATGGCTCAGCGGTTAAGAGCACCAACTGCTCCTCCAGAGGTCCTGAGTTCAATTCCCAGCAACCACATGGTGGCTCACAACCATCCATAATGGGAGCTGGTGCCCTCTTCTGGTGTGTGTCTGAAGACAGCTACTGTGTACTCACATACATGACATAAATAAATAAATAAATCTTTTTTTTTTTATTTAAAAAAAAAAGCTGATCCTAAAAATTATATGTAAGAAATTCAAACAGCCCAAAAGTCCTGGAAAGGAAAATGGGAGACGCTAAACCTGCCAATTTCAAATTTTCCTGCCTAGCTTCAGTCATGCGTGTGTTACCACAGGCATCAGGACGGACAGCCTGACAGGCCAGTAACAGGAGCCCACGGTCAGGCATTGGGGGCTGGAGACATGACTCAGTGCTCACACGCCTTGCCACTCTGGCAGAGGACAGGGGTTGGTTCACCTCAGAGTGTCTGCAACTCTAGTTCCAGGACTCCAGTGCCCTCCTCTGACCTCGGCAGGAACCAAGCATACACACAAATGCGCAAGGTGCACAGACACACATGCACAAGGTACACAGACACACATGTACAAGGTACACATACACACATGTACAAGTTGCACAGACACATGCACAAGGTGCACATACATATATGTACAAGGTGCACAGACACACATGCAAGCAAACCACTAATACACGAGGCAAAATAAATAGTAAATAAAGAAAACAGTCAAACACAGTAGGGAAAAAAAAAAGATTCAACAGAAGCTAAGACAAGCAGATATCCACTTGCTAAAGACTAATAAAACGCCTTAGCAAATGCACAAAAGTTAATTCCAAGTGTAGGAAGTAAAAAGTCATGAAATTCTCTGAAGAAAATGGTGAAAATTTTCATGATCTTGAGGTAAACAGGGTCTCGGATACAACAGCCATTTTTCCCCCAGACAGGGTTTCTCTGGGTAGCCCAGCTGTCCTCCCACGAGCAGGGACGAGAGGTGTGCACCGCCACGTCCAGCCTGAGACAAGGGATGAGTAAGGAGGAGTTTAAGCTGGCTCACGATGCTGGATGGTCAAGGCTGGCTTCATGGCTGGGTCTGTGGTGAATGAGAACCAGAACTAGAAGGCAACAGAAGATGGAGAGCTGTTCACCTTACAGCTGCCGGGACGGCGAGAGCATGAGAGAGACCGTGGATAAGGCACAACCTTAAATGGCACGCACCAGTGACATCGTCGGCCAGACCTTCCATTTTCCCAGCATCTCCCCAAAATGATGGCACATTATAAATCCCCCAATGGGCTAATCCACTGACTGAGCCACAGGCCTCGTGAGTCAACCAGGTCCTCCAAGCTCCAGGTCTGAACATTTTGTTTCAAGGGATATCTCCAATCCAAACCATAACGGTACCTGAAAATTTAAGTCTCCTCGTGTAACTTAAACTAAAATTTCCCCAAACTGGAAACAAAGTAAATGCTGGTCAAGAGATGACTGGATACATCAATATTATAGCCACATATCCACTATATCCAGAGTGGAACATTATCAGGCATTAAAAAAGAAAACAGTGGTGGCTCACACCTTTAATCCCAGCACTTGGGAGGCAGAGGCAGGCTGATTTCTGAGTTCAAGGCCAGCCTAGTCTATAGAGTGAGTTCCAGGACAGCCAGGGCTATACAGAGAAACCCTGTCTTGACCCCCTCCCCCCCAAAAAAACAGGCCATAGACACTTGCAATAATATGGGGGAATTTCAAGATAATTTTGCCAGTAAACAAAACCATGTACTTCCATTTGCTTATAAAAAAAGGAAAATTCCCAAGTTCTAGAAGATGAAGAATCAACTTATAGCAACAGAATGACTGACGGCTGCCTGAGCATGGGAGCAACGGAGGTGAGGGTGCAGGAGGTGAGGGTGAGGATACAGGAGGTGAGGATGTGGAAGGTGAGGATGCAGGAGGTGAGGGTGAGGATGCAGGAGGTGAGGATGCAGGAGGTGAGGGTGCAGGAGGTGAGGATGTGGGAGGTGAGGGTGCGGGAGGTGAGGGTGAGGATGCAGGAGGTGAGGGTGAGGATGCAGGAGGTGAGGGTGCGGGAGGTGAGGGTGAGGATGCAGGAGGTGAGGATGCAGGAGGTGAGGGTGCAGGAGGTGAGGGTGAGGATGCAGGAGGTGAGGATGCAGGAGGTGAGGGTGCAGGAGGTGAGGGTGCAGGAGGTGAGGGTGAGGATGCAGGAGGTGAGGGTGTAGGAGGTCAGGATGCAGGAGGTGAGGGTGCAGGCAGGAGGGACCACAAAGGCCATAAGGTGACACTTTTCATCCTTTACACTCACAGTGGCTATGATTTCAGGGTGCACACACACACACGTGTGAAAACACCCAGCTGCATACTCCACATACATGCATTTTTCTGTATGGCAGTTATTTATGCCTCAAGCAAGCTGTTATGTAAGACTAACCACAGGCACTGGTCTTCCCAGAGTGGCCGTGGGAGGGGGACACTGAATGGAAGCAGCTGATAGAATGAACCATGGAAAAGACTACGGTGGCAATGAGAATGAGGAGAGAGCAGCACGCGAACCTGAGGTAAAAGAGGCTGGGTGGCAAAGAACAGCCGGAAAATAAAAGCGAAAGCCTGGAGGGCAGGAGGGGTGGATCTGGAGCGCAATCCGCCCAAAATGTCAGCGGCGGCGGCAGTCAAGTGGATGATGGATGACACGGCCAGGTGAGCTCCTAGGAGTGGGTCACTACAGCAGAGGTGATGTGAAGGCCACCGTAACCCGAGCCCTTGGAGGCTAAAGTGGGATTGTACGTCTGAGGCTCGCTTGAGCTATTCCATGAGTTTCCCTCTCAATAAACAAAGCACTTGGGATAACAAAGAACCAAGAGTCTAGTGTTCTGAACCAGTTGTTTAGATGCTGAAGTCATTTAAAATGATGGGAAATATAACCAGAAACAAAGTACCAAAGATTTCACAAGATAGACTTCATACACTAAACTCTGAACCTGTTCTAAAGCAAAACACTTTGGATTGTTGCGTTCTGTTCCAGACAAAACAACTAAAAGCACATTAACTTCTGAGCACGCAGTGTCGTGTGCTCTGTTCATGCCTTGTAATTCAGGCTCACTAAGCTCTGATTTTCTAAAGGTCATGAAGAAATGTGAGTTCATGTAGAGTGGATGCAGGAGACAGCTGTCACTGGCCAATTCCCAAACCCATGGCGTTCGCGCTCCCCGCCACCCCCTCTCTCTGAGGCTTTGTAGCCCTGTTGTAATTTATCCCAGTTCCAAAGCTGCTTTCCAGACAAATCATTTTATTGTCTTTTGTATTTTTAATCAAGAAAGAAAACAGCTTCAAACTCTTGAAAAACAGCTTTACTGAAATGGAATAGTGTGAATAACAGAGGCAAGAACCATGGAGTCTGAGGCTTTAGACTCTCCTGTTTAGAAAAGAATGCTACAAGCCAGACCAAACCTTCACTGGCTCTGTTCATGTCTACAAACACCGCAAGCATCCAAACCCAAGGATCCCTTCTTAAACAAGACAGCCAGCCCAAATCACACCTTCCAGTCCCAGGACATAAGCACACGGCATCACTTTTATTTCTAGGCTAAGGCTTTGCTGAGATAAAAATCCACTTCTGTGTATACTTTCCCAGAAACAGGTATCTACAAAACTCCCCCTTAATGAATTCTTAGAGTGAATCCTTTGATAATCTTGCCAAGTATGTACTTTCTCTCTCTCTTTTTTTTTTAAGTAATAAGTTGCTCTTTACCAAAAATTTAAAAGTTTCTGAGCTGTTAAAATTTTATATGAACCAGTACAGTGGTATATTGGAGGCAGAGGCAGGAGGACCTCTGTTAGTTTGATATCAGCTTGGTCTACATATAGTGAGTTCCAGGACAGCCAGAACTACATAGCGAGATCCTGTCTCAAAAATAAGGAGGAGCAGGTGGAGGAGGAAAAGGAAGAGGAAGAGGAGGAGGAGGAAGAGGAGGAGCAAGAAGAGGAAGAGGAGCAGGAAGAAAAGAAAAGAAATAAAACCATAAAAAAAGGAAAAATGCTTTGGTTTGCTTTCTTAGTCAACTGCTCGAGATCAAGTCACATCATTCAAGGTGGCAGGCAGTAAGACATCTTAAGTCACTCGGCACCCTGAGCCAGAAGCTCAACTATTCCTAAGCCACTATTCTGAAAGGAAACATCACAGTACACTATCTCTTCAGATAAGCTTTCTTTAAAGCCTTACCTAAAATTAATAGTATATAAAATAAGAGAACAAATTAGGAGAGGTAAACATCAGTGCTTAAAGACAGAAAATGTTAGATGACATTTTCAGCAAAGAAAGCAAGACTGCCAAAGCACGCTGAGGCAGAGGGATCTCACTGAGTATCTATGGGTGAAAAGGTTTGCTGTCTGGGGTCTCAATAATAAATCATGGGTTGGAGAGGATCAGAGAGGGGGCAGAAGATAAGTTTGGTCAGGTGCTGACAACCATGAAAATCATGTGCGTGGAATGGATGTCTCTCATGGTATTCTGCTTCGGTATTGGCCCCAAAATGTTAGTATTTAAAAAGACACAATAAATGGTTAAGTAAATGTGATCGTTTATATATGCTTGGCCCAAGAGTGGCACTATTAGGAGGTGTGGCCTTGTTGGAGTGGGTGTGACACTGACTTAAGGCTTAAGACCCTCACCCTAGCTGCCTGGAAGTCAGTCTTCCGCTAGCAGTCTTCAGATGAAAATGTAGAACTCTCAGCTCCGCCTGTACCATGCCTGCCTGGATGCTGCCATGCTCCTGCCTTGATGACACTGGACTGAACCTCCGTACCTGTAAGCTAGTCCCAATTAAATGTTGTTCTTTATAAGAGTTGCCTTGGTCACGGTGTCTGTTCACAGCAGTAAAACCCTAACTAAGAGTAAAGAACCAGACTGGGTGCTCGCTTCGGCAGCACATATACTAAAATTGGAACGATACAGAGAAGATTAGCATGGCCCCTGCGCAAGGATGACACGAAAATTCGTGAAGCGTTCCATATTTTTATAAGGATACATGCTCCACTATGTTCATAGCAGCCTTATATATAATAGCCAGAAGCTGGAAAGAACCCAGATGTCCCTCAACAGAGGAATGGATACAAAAAATGTGGTATATATACACAATGGAGTACTATTCAGCCATTAGAAACAATGAATTCATGAAATTCTTAGAGAAATGGATGGAGCTGGAGAACGTCATACTAAGTGAGGTGACCCAGTCTCAAAAGAATACCCATGGTATACAGTCACTGATAAGTGGATATTAGCCTAGAAGCTTGGAACACCAAAGACACAAATCACATATCAAGTTATGTCTCACAAGAAGAAAGGAGTGGACACTGGTGCTAGAATGGACCAAAACATCATTATGGGAGAGTACAAGAACAGTAAAGTGGGAGGGGGTGGATGCGGGAGCAGGGGGAGGGAAAAGGACATGTGGGACCTTTGGGGGTGGGGAACCAGAAAAAGGGAAATGAATTGTAAATATAGAATATATACAATAAAAAAAAAAAGAAAAAAATATGCATGATAGAAAAAAAATCACTATCAGTTTTTATCTTAGAATCTGCTGTTAAATATAGAGACTCTCAGATTACAGAAGGTGTATAAATAACTCCAGTTTGCTACTATTAAGTAGTAAAAATGAACCTAAGACTCAGGAAGTTCAGTTATAAAAAAAAAAAAAAAAAAAAAAAAAAAGAACAAGACTGGGCAGACTATCAGTAAGGTTACAAGCAACCTCCCCATGGGCTAATTCAAGTGCCTTTTCCTGTTCTCTCAGAAGCCCCCCCCCACACACACACACACACTGCTACACTGTCTGTAACCTCTGCCGGCTCTAGTTTCCCAAACTTTGTCTCTTCTCAGTAACTTTCCAAGATTCTTCCTTCTTTGCCTACCTCCACAGTTTAGAGATTGCCAAACTTCTTGTCTTTGAATACTTTGGTGAACAATCTAAGGATTGAATTCTCTATGACAGTTACTCACAAGCTTCTGTTTTCCAGTGCCTCACACCTGCTAGTACTGTTCCCAAAGCTATGCGCCGGGCTACAGTCACTGCTGGGACAAATAAGTCTCCTCATGCTGGGAAAGGTGGTGCTGACCCATAACCCCAACACTTGAGGCAGGAGGATTGCAAATTTGATGCCAGCCTGAGCTACCTAATGAGATCTTGACTCGGGGAGGAGAGAGGAACACCCCAATTCCCACTGTCGCTTCTCCTCAGGAGCAGATGAGAACTCTCAAGTTCCCTTGGATGTGTGTGTCCCAGACCCCTGAGATCTCCAGGGTTCCTGACGTTCCCCCTCTCTTCTCTTCAGTCCATCGAGTACAGCTGCCTGACTAGCATCCTCAAAATAGCCTTTAAAGACTCCAGTCTGCTACGCAGAAATCTTTAGTGGATCCCTCTGCCTAGAAAGTACGCTAAGTTCTTTAATCAGGTAAGCCCCTTCCTTCCCATCAGTCACCTGACTGGCAGTCAGGTGACTCCCGCAGCAGGTTGCTTCTCTCCTGAAGACACGGGTCTGCTGTAGTGAAATAATCAGGTCTTTTCCTCATTTGATGGCTGTTTAGGAATAGAGCTGCATCTTAATACCTCTCCTCAGAAAATAACAGTCAGTAGTTTATGAAGGAAAGCAAGACTTCAGAACAAAAGCAAATCAAACGTAGGTTATAAAAGCATATCTCCAAATTCTTTCCTATAGGTGAACACAAAAGAAAACCCATGTTTTACCTGTTATTACATTTATATCTGGGTACTGGTTTTCGCATAGACCAACAGTCTTGCTGTCCTTCTCAAAAGCCTCTCGAAGCTCTTTCTTCACAGCCGCCGAACCACACAATCGATACAGGCCTACAACCTAGAAACAAGACGCCATGCCACAGAAGTGATAGTGAATATAATGGCATAATATAAATCACACGAACTTGACGATCAAAAATACCCTACTGTCATCCTTACAACTCAAATGCAGCTTCTGAAATCTCCAATCAATTGATGATATAGAGATGGAAGAGAAGAAAACCTATTTTAGATTTTAAAAAAAGGTGGTAAAATAAGTAAAGTTAAAAAGGTAAAATAAAGCCTACTGTAAAATTCATGCAGAGATACATAGACAGTGCTCACTCCGAACCTGCAATGAACATACGTGTAAACACTGCTAGCACGTCTAATTATTGAGTCCTGAGAGGTTCAACACACATCTGGGAGATGAGGCCAACCTGGGAATGTACTCTGGAAAACAGAGTGGTGCACTGGGTAGAGTCCCCAGCACAGCATAAGACCAGGTCTACATGTCTGTAGGCCAAGCTCTTTGGAGGTGGAAGTGGGAGGGTCAGGAAGTGGGAGGATCTTCCTTAGCTGCACAGCAAATTTAAAGCCAGCCTGGATCACATGAGTGTGATTTCAGAAGGGAGGGAGGGAGGGAGGGCGGGAAGGGGGTGGGAGGGAGGGAAGGAGGGAAAGAAAGAGATAAATTTATGCAGAATAAAGGGTTGTCACCTATACTTTCAAATCAAAAGGTTATTTAAGGAAGCGGTTACCCTGAGTTGAAGAAACAATTACAGAAAATTATTTCATAATAATACATGTATTATAATAACAAGGCATAAATAACCCTCAAAAGCTTGAATTAGGAATCTCTATATAATTTTAAGAGACCTAGAAAATGAGGAAGACAACTGAAATGACTGGGTTTACTTATGACTGCCTCTCCCCCAGTCACTGAACAACAAGAGCAGAGAGATAGGTCTGATACAGGACCCCAACGACAGACCATCTGTACACCCGAAACACAGTCAGAAGCCTGCATCTGCTTCAAACAATATCCACACAAAGTGCTCCTACCGGCAAGGGCTCAGCAACACATGAGGAAGACCAAGGGACGTGCTAGAAAGACAATTCTCATTCCCAAAGCCATGACTGTAGTCCTGAGCCATTCATATGGAGGGCCAGCACACCATCTCAATAAATACATGGCGGGAACCCAGGCAGCTGTACACACACGGTATACAGACATATGTGCATGCGGCCAAACACCCACGCCCATAAACTAATTGAAGAAGAAAATCCAGCTGGCTGGCAGATAGAATCAGGAGTTCAAGACCAGCCTCAGCTAGCTACCTAGTTTTAAAAAACAACACACAATTCCAAATACCCTGCAGAAAGCTTTTAGGTCACAGGAAACATTTAATTTGTGTTACAATCACTTGGTTATTTGTGTTGCGCGAGGTCAACAGCCTTTACCTGCAGAGCCATCTTGCTGTTCTGGGAAACCTTTCTTTCTTTGTATTTCCTGTGCACTGATGTCTTACTGCACGTCTGTCTGTCTGAGGGTTTTAGCTCCCCTAGAACAGGAGTTACAGACAGCTGTGAACTGACATATGGTTGCTGGGAACTGAACGTGGGTCCTCTGGAAGAGCAGCCAATGCTCTTAACCTCTGAGCCATCTCTCCAGCCTGGAAATCTCTCTTAAAAGAAACCTTTCTAACTTTTTATACAAATAAAAATCACTGCTAAAGACAAAGGTCTTTATACATCTGTTTTATGTATCTTTCAAAAAATAAACTAAAATATAATACTGCTTGAGCTCCTTATCTTAATAGGACATTGCAAAGTGTCTATTTAATGATTAACTTTAAAGTCTACCTAATCTCCTACCTCTCTATACAAGGCTAGGGCAGGGATAGAAAAGGAAATGGAGAATCTTAAGAATAAAATGTAGTTGTCTGAAAGTCGAACTGTAACGTAAACACTTTGCTCCAAAGAGACAACATAGAGACAGAACCATGTGTCTGAATTGAAGTTCTTTCGGAAGGTTTCATATCCTGGGTACCATTTTCAAACTGTGTTACAAATAACAACCGGGTATTTCTTCTATGGGTTGCCTTTGCCATCCTATCTTTGATGAATGGAAAGATGTTTGTGCATTGAGAGCATCGGCTGCTCTTCCAAGGGGGTTTGGTTCAATTCCTGGCACCCATGTAACTACTTACAACGGCCTAGAAATCCAGTTTCAGGGCATCCAACACCCTCTTCAGGCCTCTGTGGACTCCAGGCACTCATCACAGAGGCAAAATACTCATATACATAAATAGTAAAAGTGAAAAACAAAATGTAGACGTGGACATGCGTTCTTATCAGTCAGAGCTTTCCTCATCTGGAATGCAGCCCCAGAGTAAAGGCCCAAGTAAGTGTGAACACCTGCCCGCCAAGTAAGTGTGAACACCCACCCACCAAGTGTGAACACCCACCCACCAAGTAAGTGTGAACACCCACCCACCCACCAAGTAAGCGTGAACACCCACCCACAAGTAAGTGTGAACACCCACCCAAGTAAGTGTGAACACCCACCAGCTAAGTGTGACCACCCACCCACCAAGTGTGACCACCCACCCGCCCACCAAGTGTGAACATCCACCCACAAAGTAGGATTGAAAGTAGGGAATAAGCTTGAGGTTAAACTCGGATGTGAAGCCAGACCCTGGGACCCACTGTTGAACTGTCCCAGAATTTCAAAGCATGCAGAAATTCCTGTTAAAGGGCTGAACCTTTCTGTGTCATCAGCTTTTCCTGACAAGTCATTGCAAAGAAAATCTCGTCCTTCCCAGTCCTAAAGCCCACACATTTCACAACGTAAACTGTAGCATGCTCTCAAATCATGTTAACAAAAGCTAAGATATGAAACCCACTCCAAAATGATGGTGATTATGGTAATGGTGGTGGTGAAGATGTAATGCAAGGCTGGAGAAATATCTAAATCTCCCCCCCCCCCCTTAGCCTTATCTTGAATTCCTTTTCCCAGCCAATCAATAAAGGACAAAGCAGAGAAACAGTACAATACCTGGCAGCCCCTCTTTTCAATCTCCATGATACATTTCTGTATCAGCAGCGGCACCATCAAGCCTACGTTTTCTTTCTCTACAACTTTTTGAATGTCGACTCCAAACATCACTGCTTCTCGGTTCTTATCCAGGCCGTGGAGAGAATTCTCCCACTGTTCCATCAGGGTCACCTTGACATAAATAAGCCCTCTGGGCTCCAGCTTGACAGCCAGCTGGTGCGTTTTGGTCACTCTGAATAAAGCGGGCAGGACGACCGTGCCGTGACAGCACACGCGGTTCCTCCTCGGAGTAGGCTCCCAGCTGAACACCACCAGCTTCAGGTGCTGCGCGTTCTCAATCTCTATGTTGAAAGTGTGGTCCATGTCTAAGAACGGCGTCCGGCAGGTGAGCAGAGCTGTTCTGGCTTTGTTTACCGAGTCTACCTGAATGGCACAAAAGACATCTTTGGAATCTATCCGAGGCGGTTTTAAACCCTCTGCTCCGTAGAAGTGCACGCTCATGAGGCCGGATATGTACTGTGAGCACTTGGGTTGATCCGCAAAGCTGTAATGTCTAAAGGCACCGGTGTCTATTTCATTTTTGCTACAACTGCTTGGAATGGTTTCTCTCCCTTTCCCAAGTTTGTGCTCAGAACCATGTTTGCTAGATCTAGTTCTAAGTTCGGGTGAGTCTCCGTCGCTGAGGTACCCACCCTTACAGGAATATTTCGAGCTCCCAAGGGGTTTCTTCTGATAGCTGTGTTGCGAGGATACGGTGGTATCAAGATGGTACCGGCTTATCACGTTCCTGGTTGTGTTCCGGGAAGTCAGAACGACACGCTGAGAGATTTCTCCGCAGTTCCATTTGGACAAAGGAGGCGTGCGATCCGGACTGTTTCCGTAGTGCAAGGCACCCCTGGCTCCCAGCTTCCGGCTGAATTCTGGCAACCTTTTCATTTTCATAGAAAGTTTCCTCACAGTGCGAGGAGATTTTATTTTATCTGGGAAAGACCAGGTAATCGAACTGCCTTTCTTCCCAGGGCTGGGGCTTGGAGAAGCCGGCTCCACAGCTCTCAGTTCCGTCCTATTTGTAGAGACTACGATCCCGGGTCCTTAAAAAGCAGAGAGAACAGTATTATAACAAGAAGGACTGATTTCCTGTTCTGTTCCTGCGCTATAAGCAAACTGGTTGTCACCTGCACTGAGAACCACCATCACCCAGCGGGTCTCCACCTCTGGGACAGATTTGGATAAGGGTGTGCCCCTCCCTGCCCACCTGATGTTCTAGAGCCTGGGATGTAGGGTAAATTTTTCCCTTTGCAGTGAGCGCAAAACCTGAAATATTGGCTTAAGTTTTGGAAGAACTAGAAAAGGCTCCATATCTCAGCACATTCGACCAGAAACTGAACTCCTCCCGTCACAATACTGCTCTGTATTTATTATACCCCTAAAGCCAAGTGTTGTTGATTTAAAAAAAAAAAAAAAAGTTAAAAATCAAATAAGTCTGTAGTGTGGGCAGCAAAGAGGCCTTCTTTGTTCTAAAAGTCTGTTAAGATATTGTATATCCGACTAAACTTCCTGGTAAGCTGGCTCTGGCGAAGCAGTGATAGCATGTGCTAACTGCTAAACTTTTCCAGCCAAAAAGGATGGATTAATCGACTTCATTTTTGAGTTTGTACTTGTTCCCAGTAAGTTTTCAAATTAATCGAACAAAATAAAAATATGTTCTGAAAATTTCCTTTAAAAAAAAACAATTCAGTATCATTGCAATTATTTAATATTTACTTTTCAGGCTTTGTCTACCCCTTCAGATAAAGATTTGATAATCTTAATACCAGAATCTAACCTTGGCAAAACTACTTCAGGGTTAAAATGTGAACACTTATATTTGTTCAGAATCAGTAAATTGAATGGCCTTTCTTGAAAGCGTTAACAAAAAGTCTCCTTCCGTCCATCTCTGTATCCTAGCAACAATATTGTCTGTGTATAGGACAATGACTATTTTAATTATGCATACCGGGCTTTTCTGGTAAACAGCTAGTAAGGAATAGAGTGCTTACACATGGGACAAAGTAACCCTAGTACTGCCTGTCACAAAACAGTCCTCCTGGCTCGCTGGCCTAGAGCATGCATGTAATTATATATATAATTACAGATACATAATTATTATAACCTAGATAGGCTATCTAGTATATTAAGCCGCTCTGGATTTTCTTAAATCATTAAGGAATTTAATACTCTGTTTCTTTTTAAGAACTGTTCGTGAACAGTTTCTACTGTCACTCACTGTTAAAGTGAAGTATTTTAGAGCTGCTACTGCAGACAAGAGGGAACTTATTACTATAAAAACGGGGCAGAGGAGACGCTTCCGGAGCAGTGCCTGCTGACTAAGCAAGAGAGCCTCAGTTCAAATCCTCAGAACGTAAGTAAAGTTGGGTGTGTTTGTGTGACCTGTAGTCAAGTTCCTGCAGTGAGACGGAGGAGGAAGCAGGTGGCACATGCAGAGGCGACCAACAAAAGGAGACCTCCCTCAAACAAGGAGGCAGGTGAGGACGGACACCCAAGGCTGTCCCTGGCCTCAGGAGTTCTATAGCATGCATGCTCTCCAACTTACACACAAGAGCCAGCACGTGTGTACACAGGCCTGTGTGCGTGCAAAATGGCTTTGATTCTTAAAATTCAGTAAAGTTTAAAAATAGAAAAATCTGATATTGAAACTACAAGTATACCAAGCAAATCACAAAACAGCTATGAGAAGCACGTATAAAATGAAAAATGCTGAAGTATACAAAATGAATGTACCAAGCTATAGGTGCTGGATCCTCTGGGAGTTATAGGTGGCTGTGACTGTGAGCCAACCGATGTGGGTGTTAGGACCCAAACTCAGGCTCCTGCAGGAGCAGCAAGCTCTCTTAATGCTAAGCCAGCACTCACCAGGCCTGAGATGGCCTCGCCTTGTAAGGACACAGTATAAGACACGTCCAGCAGACATCGTCTATATGCAGGGTTAGGAACTATCAAAGACCTGAGAAGGACGAACTCTCAGGTGTACAGTCCCTTTTACCTGTAAAGGCAGATTTCAACTCGGGGCTGTCCTCTGCCGTAGGGCTTTCCTGTGTCCCGTGGCCTAACCTTTGTTTGCATTGCTGCATCATTTCTGTAGACTGAATGGAATCTAGAGAATTAACTCCATTTGCCTGGGAGGTCTGGACGTCACCTCTGTCTGCCCTGGGAGGCTCTGCCCTCAGCGGGTCTCCGGCAGACAACACGCTCACCCCGATGGCGGGGCGCCTCGGGGCCACGGCGTTTGTCTCCTCAAGACTCAAGCCGTGTGCCAAGCCCAGGCTGTCATCCTCAGGGATGGGATTATACCATATTTCTCCTTCATCGTCCGCATCGTTGTCCTCGCTAAAGGCCGAAGAGCAGTTTCTGGGTGCTGGAGAGCTGGCAGCGTTACACACGGCGTGTGTGCAGTGTCCCCCGGGGGAGAGCCACTGCTTGGGCGGAGACCCGGGGGAGAGGGAGACACCTCGTCCGTCCTGGCTTCGCTTACTCTCGTCCAGACTCTGAGACCTCAGAGTGCTCTGATACAGCCAGTTGCGCTTCTTTGACACAGTGATGTTGTTAAGGGGCTGGTGACCTCCACGCTCAGCATCTTCAGGCCCTCCTTTCTTCAGTGGAGACCCGTAGACATGCTCAAATAAGTCTGCTTCAAAGGACAGAGGACAGACATGTCACTACAGACCACACATTTAAATGTTTAAAAATAAAAGTTACATTAATCATATTCATAGATCAAAATCAAACCACAAAAACTAATATTTTTCACTGAAATTTAATTTCAATTTAGAAATCCCACTGGGTACGTAAGTGTTATGAAATTCTAAGGAAAAAAATACAAGCTAGCACTGTCTTTATTGTAAAATACAATGGTGCTCAAGTCTTACATGGATATATATATTATATTATATGTATATTATATATCATATAATATGCATTTATTATATAATATATTATATATAATTATATATATATAAAATTCTATACACACATATATGTAAATATTGTATATACACGCACACATACATATACATATACACATACACACACACACACACACACAAACACATATATAATTTTTAGAAAGTTCCTAAAGAACATTCTTTTATACAACAGGACACTTTTTTTTTTTTTTTTGGTTTTTTCGAGACAGGGTTTCTCTGTGTAGTCCTGGCTGTCCTGGAACTCACTCTGTAGACCAGAGTGAGAAATCCACCTGCCTCTGCCTCCCAAGTGCTGGGATTACAGGCATGCGCCACCACGCCCGGCCACAACAGGACACTTTTAACTGCTATCTGAATAATATCAACTCATGATACAAACGTCATGGCAAGCACAAGAAATATTCTTTTTCTTTCATAAAAATTAATGTTTAATAAAAGCCTTTAAATTTTAACAAAACTTCAATTAAAGCACAAACCTACTGAACAGAATAGCCCTATCTTTCCTGTGATCCAGTGAAGGCCCTTACATCTGTGTATATGTCAATATAGTGTTACAGTATTACAAGAACGTTACATTACTCACAACTAAAGAAGTGTATGCTTCCAACGAGTTGTGCTAAATACCCATGAGTGTGCTAAGCACACTTCTATCACAAGGGTTCATCTGTGGAAATCTGAGATGGTGCCATGTTTTTAAAGTGTTATGATACTCCCAACGTATAGATGGCTAATTCGTCTTGTTATAGCAAATAAAGCATAGTGGTTTAATAGCAGTGATGACAACATCAAGCTACGACAAGCCTACTAACAAACAAAAAAATTAGGTCCGTGTAGAATCAAGGCTTTCGGTAACCTTCCATCTACTGAAAAAAAAATCCTTTAAAAATGTAAATTTATCATTCTCTTTTTAAATCCTAAACTTGTACCCAGTCAAGCAGCTTGATCACTGTAAGCCACTGATCTACTCAGTGAGTGACTGCTGTGTGCCAGGCAGGAGGGCGAGAGCAGGAAAGCTCTGAGTTCCCTGACCCCTGCAGCGGCAGAGCGGCTCTCAACCTTCCTGACGCTGCGACCCTTTAGTACCGTCCCTCAGGTTGTGGTGACCCCCACCATAAACACGTTTTGTGGCTACTTTTGTTGTAACTATACTTTTGCTGCTGTTTTGAATGGTAATGTAAGTATCTGTGTTTTCCAATGGCCTTAGGCGACCCTGGGAAAACTCGAACCACTGCTCTAGAACAACCCTTTGATTATAAGTGGTGTTCAAAACTAAGCCTAACCTAAAGCTAGCGCTCTTACCCCGTTACCCACTAACAGGAGGGAGGAGCCCCTCACTGACCTAAGACATGGCGTTTTACCTTATAAGACAGCAGCTGATAAAGGAGTGACAGTATGTTTGAAATAGCCTGAAAACTAAAAATTCTACTCAGAACAGCCAGGGAGCTTGTCTGGACCAGCCGGTGGGGACATGGAAGAGACGGTTTTCCAACTCCGACTCACACCTTACAAGAAGCCCGGGAGGGAAGGACCATCTCTCCAGCATCCTCGACTGAAGACGCAAACCTGGCACGCACTCATCACCCTGAAATGATTTCCTTTTCAACACTTTTAGTTCATGAAAACTTGATTCGAGCATCTTTCTTTGGGGCTGGAGAGAGAGTTCAGTTGTTCAGATTCCTTACTGCTCTCCCAAAGGAGCCAACCTGGATTCCCATCCCCCACAACAGAAGCCTCCAGCCCTGTATTCACCATATTCACAGGGATGCAGATATACAGACACGTAACTGAAAACTCAGCCAGGCCTGGTGGCTCACCCTTCAAGCCCAGCAGAGGCAGAGGCAGAGGCAGAGGCAGAGGCAGAGGCAGGCAGATCTCTGAGTTCAAGTCCAGTTAGGTGTACAGAGCGAGTCCCAGGACAGTTAGGGCTATATACAGAGAAACTCTGTCTTAAGAAAACAAAAATTTGGGCTGGAGAGACGGCTCAGCGGTTAGGAGCACCGACTGCTCTTCCAGAGGTCCTGAGTTCAATTCCCAGCAAGCACATGGTGGCTCACAGCCATCTGTAATGGGATCCGATGCCCTCTTCTGGTGTGTCTGAAGACAGCTACAGTGTACTCACATATAATAAGTAAATAAATCTTAGAAAGAAAGAAAGAAAGAAAGAAAGAGAAGGAAGGAAGGAAGGAAGGAAGGAGGAAGGAAGGAAGGAAGGAAGGAAAGAAAGAAAGAAAGAAAGAAAGAAAGAAAGAAAGAAAAAGAAAGAAAGAAAGAAGGTTAAATAAAAAGAAAATCTATATTAAAAAAAATTTCTTCCTTCAATTCCCCCTTCTCCCATCCAAAGATAGCAAGCACAGGCCAGGGGTCACTGGTGCTCTGGGCTCCGTGGTCACGTGTTCCTCAGCTCTTCTTACGTAAGAGCATACCAGCCCTGTGAGGGACACTGTTGCACACAGTTCTGACACAATTTCCAAGTTGAAGCCAGAAGTCACATCTGACTCAGAGCTCTCCAACAACACCCAAACAAGTCTCTGGTTGGACACACTGCTGTGTGCTCCAGCACTGTTTTCACGCCATACATAGTCCACACTATGTACGCCTCACAGGCGCCTACAGGCACTATACTCTAAGGGAACTGCAGTAAGAAAAATAAAAGCATGAAAGAGGAGGGCGGAATAAGGGAGCACTGCTGGGGGTGCTCGCTAGCTCAGCCTCAAAGCTCCGGAGACAGTCTCGGCTCTCAGTGGGCTCACCCCAGCAGCATCCTAACAACCAGGGGCAAGGTAGCACCCTCACAAAGCCCGCCCAGCGCCTACACAGAACCCGATTATGTTCCTATTCTCACTGCAGTCCAAGGAAGGAAGCCGCAAGAGCTTGAGAAACTGTCTAAAGTCAAGGAAGTAGTAAAAATAAAAAAAAATAAAAAATAAAATCTACCCAGCAACCCAGGTTCTGTCAACCACCGTTCCTATACCGTTCCTATACGCCCCACCCCTACCCCCACCTGGCAGATTCCAGAGTCACTAGTGTTGATCGGTGGGAGATGGATCAATTAAGACTACTGCAAGCACCAACTATTCACATGAGACTGAAGCAGAGAGAGCTATGTGCTTTGCCCTAACTGGGGTCAGTTTAAGTACCAAGTATTAAGTAAGGAAGTCTTTCCTAAGTGAGGGACTGGAGAACTTCAGATCCTACTTTAGTGTGGCCTTCCAAACAGCACCTATCTCCCGAAAGCCTGTGAAGATGCAGACTCCCAGGGCCCTGCCCACACCTACTGAATCTGCCCATGAAGGCAGTTTTCCAGGAATCCATAGGCACAGGGTTTGAAAAGCATCCTTCTCCAACAAGGACCTGAAAACGGCCCCAGACGTTCTCAAAGGACAAAAGGACACCTCTTAGATTGGGAATCTCTGATCTGGAAGCACGGGACTTCCTAACCGACACAGCACGACTTTCTGCTGATTTTGTAATTCTCAAAAGTTTTCCAGTCACCAGCAGTCCCAGTGTTCCGTGGCACTCTTCCAAAACAACAAAACAAAAAAAGCTGCACTTGCTTCCAAAGGCTGGAAGGCCAAACTGTCTCAACGCAGGAGTTAAAGCCAGAGGACTGTCAGAAAGCTTTCACTAATGTTGGGGGTCCTGGTGGAGCAGGGCGCCCCACCCCACCCCCATGCACGCGCCTCCAGTCGAAAAACACAACCAGAGTTTCAAAAACTCCAAAAAAGATACAGATTCCCATCTGTATCTCCCTATCAACCTCACTTACGATGGTTAAATATCATGCTAGGGGTGTCTGGAGAAATGGTTGAGCGTTTAAGAGGACCCTCTGCTCTTCCAGAGGACCCAGCCCACTACGTGGCTGCCAACAACCGTCTAATTGTGTGTGGGCCCCCCATGCTGGTGACGCACAAGTAAAACAGCCATAACCATAAAATAAAAGTAAATAATGTTTTAAAAAGGGAAAGGGGAAAGAGAGAATGTGGGTAAGAGGAGGAAGGGGGGTGGAGGCCCAAGCCTTTAACCCCAGCGCTCAGGAGCCACGGATCTGGGTAAGACCGGCCGGCCTGTCCAACACAGTGAGTTCCAGGGTTAGTAGGGCACCTCTATCTCCAAAACCAAAGCAACGAACAGAAAAGACCATCCATGCCGGGATGTGGGGATGTGCCTCAGTAGGTACAGCTTGCCCAGTGTGCATAAAGCCCTGGGCTCCGTCCCCTGCACCTCACAGTCATGCACAGGTCCCTAGTTCAAGACCAGGACTGGCAACAACAGCAGCAGCAGCAACAACTACAAAATCGTGCCGTCTAATTAACGCTACCTTGAAAATGTCAGGTAAATTATTAACAGTTAACTATACTAAGTGTCTTCTTTCACAGAAGCAAAAGTGGAGTCAAAGAGACTAAAGTACACTTTTTCACACAATTAACAGCCGGAAGAGCCCAACTGGAGCTCCAAAATATATTTCTGAAAAATCACATGCTAATTAGGACTTTTTCAGACAAAGACTTATAATAAAGTGCCGTTGGCAAATAAACTTACGGCCCCTTCGCCATCTTACGGCTTGCAGAAACTTGACAATATTTACCATGTGTAATGACTTAGGATTTCTTAAATAATCGTCTCAATTAGAACAAATTGGCCAATCTGTGAATGCTGCAACACACTTAAATCCGTCGGGCTGCAGGATCTCTAACGCCGCCGGAAGGGTAATGGTTTGTTCTTGGTGGGAGCCGGAAATCAAAACTGAAAACCACCGCTGTCTGCACTTGTCATAATGGTCTCCACACATTTTCAAAATGCTCAGCCTGGCCATCTCTATCCCATTACAGATCTACCACGGATTCTGACTTGTTATTTCATTTGTAAGGAAAACTTCCATATGAATATAATAGAGAAAATGTGATATAAACTGTTTAAAATGCATACCATCTTTTGCACAATTAAGGATGTGCTGCTCAAAATAGACTCTGTATACTTTTTTCAAAACAACAGCTGTAATTTTTTTCATTTTATTCTCTTTTGTGTGTTGAGGGAAGAGAGGACCTGAACCTAAACCCAGGTCGTGACCCTAAGCACAGATCCTTCCACATGAGCTACATGAACAATCCGACAAAAGGACTCAGAAGGACGCCAAGAGACATCAACCTTAGGTAAAGGCACACAGCAAGGCTGGAGAGATGGCTCAGCGGTAAAGAGCACTTGTTCTTGCAAAGGACCCAGGTTCGATTCCCAGCACCCACATGAAGGCTCACAGCCTCTATTATTCTAGTTGCAGAGGCTCTGATGCCCTCCGAGGGCACCAGGCAGGCATGTAGTGCACATAGATATGTGTAAGCGTGTGGTGAGTACACATACATGCCCACAAAACACCCAAACACATAAAACAAATCTTAAAAAATTTGAAAAATGAACTAAATCAAATTATCATTAAATTATTTAATAATAATAATAATAATAATAATAATAATAATAATAAAAAAGCCTATGCTAGGATTCCCCCTTGAAGGAAGCCATTTAGCCCTCTAAGCCATGTTTTATTTAAGTCCACCCATCTCATCAGGCCAAGCCACTTAATGAATTAATTGGATCAAGCCTCTGGAGAATTCAGAGCCTCTTTGACCTTATATGGAGGTTTCTGAGTCATGAGAACTAAGTTTGAATCCACAGGATAGCCTGGTCTGTGCAGCAGCAAGAAGACTTCGTCAGCCGCCTTGGCCTCCGGGTCCCTTTCTGGTGAATGACAGCGGCCTCCTCTCGTGTGGAGATGAGGAAGGGAATCAAACTTGTGAAAGAGTCCAGAATTCCAGGACCAGCACACCAAGAAAACCTGTGGTCACTATCCACATCCTTACCATCCTAAAAACTATTTCGCTACGTTGACTATGAAGAATGAATGTGTGATCAGAAAGGAAGCAAGGAGAGAAATGTTTAGGAAGGAGACCCCGGCAGCTTCAGGGTAGATTTCTTATAAACACTGCAGCAGTCTTGCAGTATGTGGTTTTAATTTCTTTTTAAGGCATTAACACTTCCACATTTAAAGTCAAACTGGAAGAAGCAACAAATTCATCCTATGAAGAGATATAATTATTTAACTCCCTGAATATTTGCAGTTACTAGAGTAATTCGATGGTGAACGTTTTTACATAGTTTTGTTATCAGTGAAATTTATCATGCGGAGAGAGTCAAAGGAGCTTAAAGGTTGTGAATGTAAGTTTTTTTTTTTTTATTACAAGTACTTTAGACCTGGGGAAAATGATTTTATTATTATTATTATTATTATTATTATTATTATTTAGATGTGAGCTTGGAAAACTGCATCTCTCATCACAAAGTCCATCTACTATCCCTTTATTCATGTGAAATAGAATTAGAATCTATTGTTGAATGCATACTGTCTATAAATCACACAAAATCATATTTTAGTTAGAACTTTGTTTCTCCCCACATTTGGGTTTGTTTAAAGTTAGTGTGCAGTTAGTCAACCCTGGGGAACGGGTGATCTCTTTTTTCCTTTTTAAAAATCAGTATCTTACTCTGTCGGCCACACTGGATTTGAACTTACAGAGCTGCACCTGCCTCTGCCTCCAGCGTGCTGGGATGAAAGGTCCGAGCAACCCCAGCTGGGCTGAGCGTGCATTCTTCCATGGAACCCTCAAATACTTCCAGTACTTAACTATTTTTAAAATTCCTCACTAACCGTTTCTGTCTTTAAGGGGGGTGTCAAGACGCCACATGGTTTGATTCACCAGAGAATTTTGATATTTACAACAAAATTCAGAGATTTCTAAAACTAGACCGTCAGTGATAATTAAAAAACATGCACATAGCAAGTCAAAGATCTTGAATACTATATAAGGACAGCCAGACTTTAAAGAATTTTTTTCCTACTATAAATAGTGTTTTCTAAGTTTTCAAGTGACCTTAGGTACTTGGTCTTGGCCCTGAGTGATATTTATTTCCTTTACAAACCAGTAAAGAAAACCTAGGTGTGAGCCGGGCGGTGGTGGCCCACGCCTGTTATCCCAGCACTTGGGAGGCAGAAGCAGGCGGCTTTCTGAGTTTGAAGTCAGCCTGGTCTACAGAGTGAGTTCCAGGACAGCCAGGGCCATACAGAGAAACCCTGTCTCGAAAAACAAAAACAAACAAACAAACAAACAAACAAACAAAAACCTAGGTGTTTTACAAGTGAACGAAATCCTAGCCTCGGATTAACTTTGTGAGGTGTGAGGTGTGTGTGTGTGTGTATGTGTCCAGCATGCTCACGTGTATGTCT